>JBBGZY010001948.1:0-600000 GCA_037952925.1 Lithobates clamitans
CTGTAAAATGCCATCACTGCACTGGGGGGGAGGGGGGGGGGGGGGGACAGGAAGTGGCTGCAAAGTGGCTGCGGGAGATCAACAGCATCACAAGAAAAGATAAAAAAAGTGGAAAACTAAACATTTTATTACACAAATGACAATTGCTTATAATACACGGAGCACCAAGCACTTTGGGTTGACATTCAGTTTAAGAAATATAAAAAAACACCAATTCTGTGTTCATTATACAGGCAGTTGAGCTGCTTATGAAGAGGACCTGTCATTATATTGGTGGGGTGTGAATCGGACGTGCTGCTCTGCGATGTCCCTGTGAATTCCTCCCAATCGGCGGTCATTTTCTAATGTTCACTCACTAGTATGCGAACCCCCCCCATCCTCCATCAGAGACTTCCTCATCTCAACTTCTCCTTCTGGTTTCCTGTAAGAGATAAATTTCACCAAATGTAAGTTTGTTTCATATTCCGAGCAGAAAGAGGAAGTGTCAGTCCTGCGAAAAAATAACAACTTCCACCAAGATGAGGAAAGAGTATAAGACTTTCCAAACAGAGGTGAAGACCCGGCCAGAGGGGCCCCTGAGATCCTGAGCAGAGGGGCCACTGAGATCCTGAGCAGAGGGGCCACTGAGGTCCTGAGCAGAGGGGCCACTGAGATCCTGAGCAGAGGGGCCACTGAGATCCTGAGCAGAGGGGCCACCGAGATCCTGAGCAGAGGGGCCACCAAGATCCTGAGCAGAGGGGCCACTGAGATCCTGAGAAGAGGGGCCACTGAGAACCTGAGCAGAGGGGCCACTGAGATTCTGAGCAGAGGGGCCACCGAGATCCTGAGCAGAGGGGCCACTGAGATCCTGAGAAGAGGGGCCACTGACACTCCGAGTATTGGGACCACTGGCAAAACCAAGCAGAGGGGCTCCTGAGATCCTGAGCAGAGGGGCCACTGAGATCCTGAGCAGAGGGGCCACCGAGATCCTGAGCAGAGGGGCCACCGAGATCCTGAGCAGAGGGGCCACTGAGATCCTGAGAAGAGGGGCCACCGAGATCCTGAGCAGAGGGGCCACCGAGATCCTGAGCAGAGGGGCCACTGACACTCCGAGTATTGGGACCACTGGCAAAACCAAGCAGAGGGGCCACTGAGATCCTGAGCAGAGGGGCCACTGATATTACAAGCAAGACACAAAATCACCAATATTGTAAGTTGACAGATGAGTGTATTTATATATGTGTACATGTGTGTGTATGTATGTTATATATACTATATATACTGTGTTTATATATATATATATATATATATATATATATATATATATATATATATATATGGTATATATATAGATCTATCTATCTATCTATCTATCTATCTATCTATCTATCTATCTATCTATCTATCTATCTATCTATCTATCTATCTATCTATCTATCTATCTATCTATCTATCTATCTATCTATCTATATATGTGGTATATATATATATATATATATATATATATATATATATATATTATATATATATATATATATATATACACACACACACACGGTGTCTGTGTATTTATATACTGTAATAATATAGAACATCCTGTGAGCCTCCACCAACAATAATAAACCAATAAATTGTCTTTGAATAAGCTGCAAGCTTTAAACATGTCTCATGAACCATGTAAAAGTACTAAAATCGCATTAAAAACGCTGCGCTATCGAAGGTATAAGCAAAAAGCCTCTGAACTGGTAAAAATATATCCTCTACACCATGATAATAATAATGTCTAAAATATATGATGAAAAATATATAAAGTAACAAGTGTTTAATAGCCAAATAATAAAGTGACAATGTGCAATCATGTAGTGATGAAAAATATTAAAGCAAAAAAGTCGGTGGAAATCTAAATAGATCCAAATACTGGAATTATAAAAAAGTGCTTAAGTGCACTGTGCAAAGTTCAGATTGATCCAATTTACAGGTGCTCCTCACTCCATGCGATTCAGTATGCTGTGAAATTGATGCGATAATCAGACGCTGTGTTCTCACTCAGGTCCTCCCCCCCATGTAATGAAGGCTCACCTGAAGGTGTGTGACCTCGTTGTTAAGCTTGGTCAATACACGCTTTGGAACCACTACAGGGTTCAACAGTGCATCCGGGATCCTGGATCAATCGCCAATGTGCCTCAGTAAATCAATGAAAAAAGGATTTCATAGTGAAGTATGTTTATGCAATTTATTGAACCAAAAAATAAACAGGTCCCACACAGGGTACTTACAATATCCAGGCGCTTCAGTGCGCCATTCTACATCAAGCAAAAAACATCCCCTTCCCCTAAATGTGTTGATACAAGAGAATTTCATATCTTCCTCAGGGGGTGGTCCCCTTCCCCTACATGGGTTGATACAAGGGAATTTCATATCTTCCTCAGGGGGTCCCCTTCCCCTACATGTGTCGATACAAGAGAATTTCGTATCTTCCTCAGGGGGTGATCTCCCTTTTATCAACACATGTAAGCGAAGGGGACCCCCTGAGGAAGATACAAAATTCCTTTGTATTGACACATGTAGGGGAAGGGGACAGGACAGCACGCTTAGCAGATCAGCTGTTAGGGAACGATCAGCATACCATCCCTTTACCGGCCAGTTTCCATCATTCGTTTTTTGCTTGATGTAGAATGGCGCACTGAAGCGCCTGGATATTGTGAGTACCCTGTGTGGGACCTGTTTATTTTTTGGTTCATTAAATTGCATAAACATACTACACTATGAGATCCTTTTTTCATTGATTTACTGAGGCACATTGGCGATTGATCCAGGATCCCGGACGCACTGCTGAACCCTGTAGTGGTTCCAAAGCGTGTATTGACCAAACTTAACAGTGAGGTCACACACCTTCAGGTGAGCCTTCATTACATGGGGGGGAGGACCTGAGTGAGAACACAGCGTCTGATTATCGCATCACTTTCACAGCATACTGAATCGCATGGAGTGAGGAGCACCTACTGAATCGCATGGAGTGAGGAGTACCTACTGAATTGCATGGAGTGAGGAGCACCTGTAAATTGGATCAATCTGAACTTTGCACAGTGCATTTAAGCACTTTTCTATAATTCCAGTATTTGGATCTATTTAGATTTTCACCGACTTATTTGCGTTAATATTTTTCATCACTATATGAATGCATATTGTCACTTTATTATTTGGCTATTAAGCATGTGTTACTTTATGTATTTTTCATCATATATTTTATACATTATTATTACCACGGTGTAGAGGATATATTTTTACCAGTTCAGAGGCTTTATGCTTATACCTTTGATAGCGCAGCGTTTTTAATACGATTTTATTTATATACTGCATATGTAGTGATGAGAGAACTGGCTTGGGTTTGACCACCAGGCCAGAGATGTGGGGATGAGACCATTGTCCTCAACAATGGGACAAGGTGCCATGGAAGGGTGTTTTCCTTGCAAATTGCACTCCCAATAGTATGGGCATGTGGCCAGGTATGGTTTACCATTGTAGAGACACATACTCATCACATGCTCATCACATGCTCATTGCCCCCCACTTTCCTACATGCCTGGATAAGTGCCTGATATGGAATTTGAGGGGGGTCCCATGGAAACAAAGCAAAAAAAAAAATTAGAGTCCAAGGCCAGCATGGAGGGGTTGGGGGCTGCGGTGGTGAAGGGTTTTTTGGCTGGGCGGTGGGGTTGTGTGGCGGGGGGTAAGCTCACTTGCTGGTTGCTGCCTGACTTACCGGTGCCCATCAATGCTGACCACTAAACTCACCTGCCTGCCACACTTATCTACCTACCTGACATACACTGACCTACCTACCTAACATACACTGACCTTCCTACACTGACGGTAGTGACACACTGACCTACCTGACCTAGCTCAGCCGTGGTGTGCGGTGCGCGCCCATCTTCATAGCAGGCAGCCGGAGGAGAGGAGGACAGGAGAGGAGGAGAGCCGAGCGGGGATCTCACGCGGTGGCTGCATTGTAATTCCCACCTTCTGGAGACTGCAGCGCTTATGATGGACATCACACATCCCGCAGTGCCAAGATTGGACCAGTGGGACGTCCATCAGTGCTGCAGACTCCAGAAGTCAGGACTTGCTATGTCACTTGGCGACGCTCAGGATAAGATCGGTCCCCGCTTGGCGGCGCTTGGGGCTATAAATAAAACGGTGCCCACTCGAGATCTGGGGCTTTTTGGGGACACGGTGAGACACGGTGAGCCCCCCTCCTGCCGACGCCACTGATTATCCAGGCATGCAGCTTGGCTGGCTAGGAAAGGATGGGGCTGCAAACATGTGGTCCCCTTCTTCCTGAACCATACCAAGCCAGATGCCCTCAACACTGAGAGGGTGTCGTACAAGAAGTTGCCCTGCAGGGCACCTTGTCTCCATGTTGATTACCCACAGCCCTGACCCAATGGACACATGGGGCCACCAGATATAGATCTCCCCCCTACATGAATGAGAACTGGGTCACAAAAATAGTAAATAAAAACACACAGACCTTAGAAAAAAGTATGTAATGAGATATACATTCGATGTCAATAACGTCGTCCAGCAATGTAAACCATCAATCACCATAAGCAATGCCCACCAATGGGGACCCAAAGCAATTAAGACCTGCCGCCCCTGATAATCTTCACCCACCCCCCAAACCTCGCTACTCCTATTGCAAATGACAGAATCCCTGAGAGATCCTATATGTAAAGAAGCCAGCGGGGATCCTGGGTGATGTCATTGACCAAATATGGCCATGACCGGACCATGATCCAACTTTACAAACAGAACAATGCAGGCAGGGAGGTCAGGAACTGTCCTCCTGAGGTATTAGAGGTACTGCCACTAAATGGTGGACATCTGGCTGAGGCATGTCCACCATAACAAGGTTCAGGAAGGATAACCGGCCAAATCTGGACATTTGGTTTCCTTTTTTTGCCAAATGGCAGCCAGGCTCAGGATGGGTTGAACTCATACTGGACCTGAACCTGAAGCTCATAACTACAGTATATATAAATATATATAGAGATCCATGATTGCAGCATTCTGTCACAAATGTGAGAACACTGAATGAGAGAGAACATTTCACACCGTCCCGAGGATAGGCAACCCGTGTGCCGAAAAATGTTTTCTAAGAAATCTAGAGTGACGGCAAAATAACAAAAATATGTCACTATCAAATATATCACTATCACACATTCAATCATGAAAAGGAACCTTTAAATAGTAAATCCTGTAAATGACTTCATAGCAAGAACTAAATGTTGAGCTTTGGACCTTCACACCTCAGATCACCCCAATTCCTGTACCTTCACCCCTCAGATCACCCCAATTCCTGCACCTTCACACCTCAGATCACCCCAATTCCTGTACCTTCACACCTCAGATCACCCCAATTCCTGTACCTTCACCCCTCAGATCACCCCAATTCATACACCTTCACATCTCAGATCACCCCAATTCATACACCTTCACACCTCAGATCACCCCAATTCCTGTACCTTCACCCCTCAGATCACCCCAATTCCTGCACCTTCACACCTCAGATCACCCCAATTCCTGTACCTTCACACCTCAGATCACCCCAATTCCTGCACCTTCACCCCTCAGATCACCCCAATTCCTGCACCTTCACCCCTCAGATCACCCCAATTCCTACACCTTCACACCTCAGATCACACCAATTCCTGCACCTTCACACCTCAGATCACACCAATTCCTGCACCTTCACACCTCAGATCACCCCAATTCCTGCACCTTCACTCCTCAGATCACCCAATTCCTGCACCTTCACACCTCAGATCACCCCAATTCCTGCACCTTCACCCCTCAGATCACCCCAATTCCTGCACCTTCACCCCTCAGATCACCCCAATTCCTGCACCTTCACACCTCAGATCACCCCAATTCCTGTACCTTCACACCTCAGATCACCCCAATTCCTGCACCTTCACTCCTCAAATCACCTCAATTCCTGCACCTTCACACCTCAGATCACCCCAATTCCTGCACCTTCACATCTCAGATCACCCCAATTCCTGCAACTCCACACCTGAGATCACCCCAATTCCTGGACCTTCACACCTCAAATCACCCCAATTCCTGCACCTTCACACCTGAGATCACCCCAATTCCTGGACCTTCACACCTCAAATCACCCCAATTCCTGCACCTTCACACCTCAGATAACCCCAATTCCTGCACCTTCACACCTCAGATCAACCCAAATCCTGCACCTTCGCACCACAGATCACCCCAATTCCTGCACCTTCACACCTCAGATCACCCCCAATTCCTGCACCTTCAGACCTCAGATCACCCCAATTCCTGCACCTTCACACCTCAGATCACCCCCAATTCCTGCACCTTCAGACCTCAGATCACCCCAATTCCTGCACCTTCACACCACAGATCACCCCAATTCCTGCACCTTCACACCTCAGATCACCCCAATTCCTGCACCTTCACACCTCAGATCACCCCAATTCCTGCAACTCCACACCTGAGATCACCCCAATTCATACACCTTCACCCCTCAGATCACCCCAATTCCTGCACCTTCACACCTCAGATCACCCCAATTCCTGCACCTTCACACCTGAGATCACCCCAATTCCTGGACCTTCACACCTCAAATCACCCCAATTCCTGCACCTTCACACCTCAGATCACCCCAATTCCTGCACCTTCACACCTCAGATCAACCCAAATCCTGCACCTTCGCACCACAGATCACCCCAATTCCTGCACCTTCACACCTCAGATCACCCCCAATTCCTGCACCTTCAGACCTCAGATCACCCCAATTCCTGCACCTGCACACCTCAGATCACCCCCAATTCCTGCACCTTCAGACCTCAGATCACCCCAATTCCTGCACCTTCACACCACAGATCACCCCAATTCCTGCACCTTCACACCTCAGATCACCCCCAATTCCTGCACCTTCACACCTCAGATCACCCCAATTCCTGCACCTTCACTCCTCAGATCACCCCAATTCCTGCACCATAACACGTCAGATCACCCCAATTCCTGCACCATAATACCTCAGATCACCCCAATTCCTGCACCTTCACACCTCAGATCACCCCAATTCCTGCACCTTCACACCTCAGATCACCCCAATTCCTGCACCTTCACACCTCAGATCACCCCAATTCCTGCACCTTCACTCCTCAGATCACCCCAATTCCTGCACCATAACACGTCAGATCACCCCAATTCCTGCACCATAATACCTCAGATCACCCCAATTCCTGCACCTTCACCCCTCAGATCACCCCAATTCCTGCACCTTCACACCTCAGATCACCCCAATTCCTGTACCTTCACTCCTCAAATCACCCCAATTCCTACACCTTCACTCCTCAGATCACCCCAATTCCTGCACCATAACACGTCAGATCACCCCAATTCCTGCACCATAATACCTCAGATCACCCCAATTCCTGCACCTTCACCCCTCAGATCACCCCAATTCCTGCACCTTCACACCTCAGATCACCCCAATTCCTGTACCTTCACTCCTCAAATCACCCCAATTCCTACACCTTCACACCTCAGATCACACCAATTCCTGCACCTTCACACCTCAGATCACCCCAATTCCTGCACCTTCACTCCTCAGATCACCCCAATTCCTGCACCTTCACGCCTCAGATCACCCCAATTCCTGCACCTTCACCCCTCAGATCACCCCAATTCCTGCACCTTCACACCTCAGATCACCCCAATTCCTGCACCTTCACACCTCAGATCACCCCAATTCCTGCACCTTCACATCTCAGATCACCCCAATTCCTACACCTTCACACCTCAGATCACCCCAATTCATACACCTTCACACCTCAGATCACACCAATTCCTGCACCTTCACACCTCAGATCACCCCAATTCCTGCACCTTCACATCTCAGATCACCCCAATTCATACACCTTCACATCTCAGATCACCCCAATTCCTGCACCTTCACACCTCAGATCACCCCCAATTCCTGCACCTTCAGACCTCAGATCACCCCAATTCCTGCACCTTCACACCTCAGATCACCCCAATTCATACACCTTCACACCTCAGATCACCCCAATTCCTGCACCTTCACACCTCGATCACCCCAATTCCTGCACCTTCACACCTCAGATCACCCCAATTCCTGCACCTTCACACCTCGATCACCCCAATTCCTGCACCTTCACTCCTCAGATCACCCCAATTCCTGCACCTTCACACCTCAGATCAACCCAATTCCTGCACCTTCACACCTCGATCACCCCAATTCCTGCACCTTCACACCTCAGATCACCCCCAATTCCTGCACCTTCAGACCTCAGATCACCCCAAATCCTGCACCTTCACACCTCAGATCACCACAATTCCTGCACCTTCACACCTCAGATCAACCCAATTCCTGCACCTTCACATCTCAGATCACCCCAAATCCTGCACCTTCACACCTCAGATCACCCCAATTCCTGCACCTTCACACCTCGATCACCCCAATTCCTGCACCTTCACACCTCAGATCAACCCAATTCCTGCACCTTCACACCTCAGATCACCCCAATTCCTGCACCTTCACACCTCACATCACCCCCAATTCCTGCACCTTCAGACCTCAGATCACCCCAATTCCTGCACCTTCACACCTCGATCACCCCAATTCCTGCACCTTCAGACCTCAGATCACCCCAATTCCTGCACCTTCACACCACAGATCACCCCAATTCCTGCACCTTCACACCTCAGATCACCCCAATTCCTACACCTTCAGACCTCAGATCACCCCAATTCCTGCACCTTCACACCTCAGATCACCCCAATTCCTGCACCTTCACTCCTCAGATCACCCCAATTCCTGCACCATAACACCTCAGATCACCCCAATTCCTGCACCATAATACCTCAGATCACCCCAATTCCTGCACCTTCACACCTCAGATTACCCCAATTCCTGCACCTTCACACCTCAGATCACACCAATTCCTATACCTTCACTCCTCAAATCACCCCAATTCCTGCACCTTCACATCTCAGATCACCCCAATTCCTGCACCTTCACACCTCAGATCCCCCCAATTCCTGCACCTTCACACCTCAGATCACCCCAATTCCTGCACCTTCACTCCTCAGATCACCCCAATTCCTGCACCTTCACACCTCAGATCACCCCAATTCCTGCACCTTCACTCCTCAAATCACCCCAATTCCTGCACCTTCACACCTCAGATCACCCCAATTCCTGCACCTTCACACCTCAGATCACCCCAATTCCTGCACCTTCACGCCTCAGATCACCCCAATTCCTGCACCTTCTCCCCTCAGATCACCCCAATTCCTGCACCTTCACACCTCAGATCACCCCAATTCCTGCACCTTCACACCTCAGATCACCCCAATTCCTGCACCTTCACATCTCAGATCACCCCAATTCCTACACCTTCACACCTCAGATCAACCCCAATTCATACACCTTCACACCTCAGATCACCCCAATTCCTGCACCTTCACACCTCAGATCACCCCAATTCCTGCACCTTCACACCTCAGATCACCCCAATTCCTGCACCTTCACACCTCAGATCACCCCAATTCATACACCTTCACACCTCAGATCACCCCAATTCCTGCACCTTCACACCTCGATCACCCCAATTCCTGCACCTTCACACCTCAGATCACCCCAATTCCTGCACCTTCACACCTCGATCACCCCAATTCCTGCACCTTCACTCCTCAGATCACCCCAATTCCTGCACCTTCACACCTCAGATCAACCCAATTCCTGCACCTTCACACCTCGATCACCCCAATTCCTGCACCTTCACACCTCAGATCACCCCAATTCCTGAACCTTCACACCTCAGATCACCCCAATTCCTATACCTTCACTCCTCAAATCATCCCAATTCCTGCACCTTCACAACTCAGATCACCACAATTTCCGCACCTTCACATCTCAGATCACCCCAATTCCTGCACCTTCACAACTCAGATCACCCCAATTCCTGCACCTTCACACCTCAGATCAACCCCAATTCATACACCTTCACACCTCAGATCAACCCCAATTCATACACCTTCACACCTCAGATCACCTCCAATTCCTGCACCTTCACACCTCAGATCACCCCAATTCCTGCACCTTCACACCTCAGATCACCCCAATTCCTGCACCTTCACACCTCAGATCACCCCAATTCCTGCACCTTCATCCCTCAGATCACCCCAATTCATACACCTTCACACCTCAGATCACCCCAATTCATACACCTTCACACCTCAGATCACCCCAATTCCTGCACCTTCACACCTCAGAATACCCCAATTCCTGCACCTTCACACCTCAGATCACCCCAATTCCTGCACCTTCACCCCTCAGATCACCCCAATTCCTGCACCTTCACCCCTCAAATCACCCCAAATCCTGCACCTTCACATCTCAGATCACCCCAATTCCTGCACCTTCACATCTCAGATCACCCTAATTCCTGCACCTTCACACCTCAGATCACCCCAATTCCTGCACCTTCACACCTCAGATCACCCCAATTCCTGCACCTTCACACCTCAGATCACCCCAATTCCTGCACCTTCACACCTCAGATCACCCCAATTCCTGCACCTTCACACCTCAGATCACCACAATTCATACACCTTCACACCTCAGATCACCCCAATTCATACACCTTCACACCTCAGATCACCCCAATTCCTATACCTTCACACCTCAGATCACCCCAATTCCTGCACCTTCACACCTCAGATCACCCCAATTCCTGCACCTTCACACCTCAGATCACCCCAATTCATACACCTTCACCCCTCAAATCACCCCAAATCCTGCACCTTCACCCCTCAGATCACCCGAATTCCTGGACCTTCACACCTCAGATCACCCCAATTCCTGGACCTTCACACCTCAGATCACCCCTATTCCTGCACCTTCACACCTCAGATCACCACAATTCCTGCACCTTCACATCTCAGATCACCCCAATTCCTGCACCTTCACACCTCAGATCACCCCAATTCCTGCACCTTCACACCTCAGATCACCCCAATTCTTGCACCTTCACACCTCAGATCACCCCAATTCATATACCTTCACACCTCAGATCACCACAATTCCTGCAACTCCACACCTCAGATCACCCCAATTCCTGCACCTTCACACCTCAGATCACCCCAATTCCTACACCTTCACCCCTCAAATCACCCCAATTCCTGCACCTTCACCCCTCAAATCACCCCAATTCCTGCACCTTCACCCCTCAAATCACCCCAATTCCTGCACCTTCACATCTCAGATCACCCCAATTCATACACCTTCACATCTCAGATCACCTCAATTCCTGCACCTTCACACCTCAGATCACCCCAATTCCTGCACCTTCACACCTCAGATCACCCCAATTCCTGCACCTCCACACCTCAGATCATCCCAATTCCTGCACCTTCACACCTCAGATCACCCCAATTCCTGCACCTTCACACCTCAGATCACCCCAATTCCTGCACCTCCACACCTCAGATCATCCCAATTCCTGCACCTTCACACCTCAGATCACCCCAATTCCTGCACCTTCACACCTCAGATCTGCAGAGAAAAAATAGTGTGTGAAAAAAAAAATTAATAATAATAAAAAAAAGTAATAAAAATATACAGAAACCACTTGGATCACGGTTTGATCTAGGTCAGTGCGAGGATTAGTGTTTGGGTCAAGGTCAGGGTCAAAGGTTAAAGTCAGTGTCAGTATTTTTTTTTTTTTACTGGATTATTATTTTTTTATTATCAGTGTCGGTGTGTTTTAGGTAGGATATAAAAAGCAAAATGTGCACTTCTGTTTCTGGGTGGTACTACGGGTACAAACAACAAATAACATATACATACACATATGTGGTATCGCTGAGATCGCCAGGAGCAGGAGGATTTATTTTAGGTTGTTCTTTGGTGGTAGGCTGTGGTAGTAGCAAGAAATATACAGCTAAATTAAAAAAATATATATTTTATACTCTTTTCAAATCACATTAAATATATATATATTTAAAAAATAGTATACAAAACATATAAACAACTAAAAAAAAAACGATATCAGTCAAATACTACAAACAACGCTAATGTCGAGCAATACTGGCATGTGTCCAACTTCACAGCAAAGTCATTTGAAAACAGTGATGAACGTTACACTGGTTCAGATAGTGTTCATAGGTGATCCTAAAATATGTCACAGTGTGCACCTTCCACCGATTCTTCAAATACCACCACATGAAACACACTCCCCTCAGGGGGTTAAACTCACCAGAGCACTATAATAAAAACAGCCTCTAAGGGAAGTAATCCTCTAAACCATATAATGTAATCACCACCATTCCAGGAGATCAGCGGATGATAAGGGCTCCAATAAAGGTCATAAACAAAAGAGAGCACACATAGCGTAATCCCGTTTATTAATAACAAAAATGAGCCCCTCACAACAAACTTCCCGTCATAAATATATATGTATAAACATAGCAATCCATGAAGCTTTGAAAGTGTAACCAACCGTGCATTTCACTGTTTCAGCTGTCCGGTATTACCGTCTATGTACCCAAGCAGCAACCAAGATCACTTCCTTGTTCAGCAGCGGTGGAGCACACGCGTCACTTCCGGTGTGGTGTGTGTCACGTCTGACGCGTTTCGTCATATCCAACTTCAACAGAGGGCATGTTCACACGATAAAAAGGCTGGCTTATATTGTCCCGCCCCAATCCGCCATAGCCAATCAGAGAACTATTTGTATGATAAAAACAGCAGATTTATCCGAAATATCACAATAACTAAAATATGTAAAGGCAGGCTAGAACGATTGTACACCGAACATTCATACAGTCCTATACCTTCCATAATATAGTCATTCTGTCACAGATCAGATGTGGAGCTGATCTGTGTCTCACCTTTACTGCTGTAGGCCGTCTGGCACCTGTTGTTCCACTAGCTTGTGTTCTGCGCTGTGCACTCTGCAGCTATGGGTGTCGCCGGCCTCACCTGTTGCCTAATATATGATTTCTTCCTGCTACTTCCTGTCCAGCCCCTCATGTGTTTCCCTATTTAAATCCCTTTCAAACCAGCTACTGGTTGCTTGAGCAACATTTGTTTCGGAGCTCCCTTCGTGTAACCTGCCTTAAACCTGACCTCTTGTGAACTGATTTCTTGTGTACCGACTCAGGTTGTTCTGATTACATTGTCTGCAGCCCGCCCTGACCTCTTGTGAACTGATTTCTTGTGTACCGACTCAGGTTGTTCTGATTACATTGTCTGCAGCCCGCCCTGACCTTGGCTCGCTATCCGGCTCTCCTTTTGCTTCATCCATCCATCCTTGTCTGACAGTGTCTCCTGGTACTTCCCTAGTGAGCAGGGTGAACCCGGGGGGTTGTGACCTGGGGTCAGCACGCAGTTAAGCCCAAACCCTTGTGAGGGGGTCCCTGGCAGAATACCGGCTGGCCCTTAGACTTCCGCCCTGGGAGAATCCCGTGTCACCTGCTCGCCTGTGGGCTCACTGTAAGTAGTACCGTGACACATTCATATTATTCAGCACATAACAGCGTCTTCTTAATCATAAAAATGCTAAAACCAACACAGAACACGGCGGATGTGTCATCCCTTTTTTCAATAATTTAGCATGATGATGCACTTTTGGCCCTTAATTGGGCTATGTGCCAGCATGATGACATACCGCACAATCAGAACATTTTATATAAAATGCCCTGGAATTTTGTTTAGGTCATAACTTTTTTGGTTTAACGGTGAATTTTATTCCCAATGTAAAGGTGTTGCTATGGGGGTTAAATTTGCCCCCAGTATAGCAAATTTGTTCATGGGGGAATGGGAGGATAAAACAATTTTCTCTGTTGCTCGTACCCAACTTTTATTATATAAAAGACCTGTTTTTTTTATCTGGGAGGGGTCACTAGACACTTTACAAGAATTCTTAAATGAATTAAATTCAAATAAAAATAATATCAAGCTGACTAGTGAGTATAGTCGAAGTGATATACATTTTTTAGATGTTGATATTTTAAGACAAGGGAACAGGTTGGGAACTAAGGTACATTTCAAGCCTACAGATTTTTACAGTTATCTGCCCATTAATAGTGGACACCACCCTATGTGGTTAAAACACATTCCTAAGGGACAAATCACTAGGGTGAAAAGGAACTGTTCTAATGAGACGGATTTCATATCACAAGCGCAGATTATAAAGAAGAAATGTATTGAAAAAGGTTACTGTGAAGAGGGGTTGGATTCCATTATTCAGGAACTAGCTGTGCTCCTTAAGGATGACTTTTTGAGTGAAGCTTCTCCTATCCAGAACGAAAATGGTGGAGAGTGGAGCTTCATCTCCGGATTTCATCCCCAATATAGAGAGGTGGGAGAAATCTTTGCCACTCACTGGCATGTCCTCTTTATGGATAAAGTGTTGCATTCAGTATTACCCTGTAAGCCAGGGTTTATCTTCAGAAAGGCGTTGAGTTTTGCTGATAAGATTGTAAGGAAGGTGTTGGATCCTCCCACCAGGCCCTCCACCTTCTGGGATAGGGATGGATTCTTCGCCTGTAGGAAATGTCAGACTTGCAAGGAAGTAAATAAGCCTTTGGAGGGCTCTTGAGGGATTCACATCTACCTCTAATAATAAGGAATTCATCATCAAAGAATTCATTACATGCAATACTTCCTATGTGGTCTATGCTCCACAATGTCCATGCGGGCTTATTTATATAGGCCGCACTAAGAGACTTTTGAAAATCAGAATTGCAGAGCATAGAGCCAATATTAAAATAGGTTTTAAAGACCACAAAGTGTCGCTCCACTTTAAATTAATGCACAACCAAGACCCTTCTGGTCTCAAATTCTGGGGTATCAACCACTTGAAACCAGTGTGGAGGGGCTCTAATTTGGTCAGGGACCTATCTAAGAGAGAGACCCAGTGGATTTTTCTAGCAGACACTTTATCACTGAAAGGGTTAAATGTCAATCTAGATATTAACTGCTTCATAAGTGATAAGTGATTACTAGTTCTGTATTATCTGAGTGTTTTTATTAATATGAATGACTAATTTATGGAAGGTATAGGACTGTATGAATGTTCGGTGTACAGTTGTTCTAGCCTGCCTTTACATATTTTAGTTATTCTGATATTTCGGATAAATCTGCTGTTTTTATCATACAAATAGTGCAGTGGGGCTTTCTGTTCCTCTCCCCCGCCTGTAGGATGTGGTCAGTGTTTACTTTAGCTGTGGCGATTTGCGCCTGTCGTCACGCTGAATGTTCTCTGATTGGCTATGGTGGATTGGGGCGGGACAATATAAGCCAGTCTTTTTGTCGTGTGGGCACGCCCTCTGTTGAAGTCAGATATGACGAAACGCGTCAGTGCGTGACCCACACCACACTGGAAGTGACGTGTGCGCTCCACCGCTGCTGGATCCGGAACAAGGAAGTGATCTTGGTTGCTCCTTGGTTACATAGACGGTGATACCGGACGGCTGAAACGGTGAAATGCACGCTTGATTACACTTTCAAAGCTTGATGGATTGCTATGTTTGTACATATGTATTTATGAGGGGATATTTGTTGTGAGGGGTTCTTTTTTGTTATTAATAAACGGGATTACGCTGTGTGCGCTCTCTTTTGTTTATGACCTTTATTTGAGCCCTTATCATCCGCTGATCTCCTGGAATGGTGGTGACCACATTATATGGTTCAGAGGATTACTTTCCTTAGAGGTTGTTTTTACTATAGTGCTCTGGTGAGTTTAACCCCATGAGGGGAGTGTGTTTATTTGAAGAATCGGTGGAAGGTGCACACTGTGACATTTTTTAGGATCACCTATGAACACTATCTGAACCAGTGTAACGTTCATCACTGTTTTCAAATGACTTTGCTGTGAAGTTGGCCACATGCCAGTATTGCTCGACATTAGCGCCTGTTTGTAGTATTTGACTGATATCGTTTTTTTTTTAGTTGTTTATATGTTTTGTATACTATTTTTTAAATTTTGTATTGTTTTTAAATAGCTGCTTAGATAGGATTCAATCCCCTTTGTTTGCTAAAATAATTGGGTGACTTTGGTATTAATTCTCTGTTTCTGGGTTACCATTTAGGTATTTTGGGAACAGTGAGTAATCTCTTTGGCGCTGAGTGCTGTATTGTAGGCCTTCAAGTATACACCTCTGTTTCTTTATATATATATATATATCCCTTACAATTAAAGTATTTGAATAAATAGTACCCTAGACTGTGATCACAAGAGGGAAACAAATCAAACACAGAGATTTCTTTCATTTAGTCATTTTTGCAGTGTCTGGTGTGGATCCAGGTGACTTTTCCTTCAAGTTTTGCACAACTTGTACATGAAATAGACGCTGTATTGAGTCTCCAAACATTTCCTTATATATAAATGTCTCTTAACAATCCACAAGTCACCTGGCTTTAGTTTTAGATCCTTCCAAACTTTTAGGATCTGGAATTGTGGAGAAAACACATAAATGAGTTTGTAAAAAACCTGAAAAAATCAGCAACATTCTGTGTGAGATCCGAATGGAGGACTTCAGCTGCTGAGACAAAATATAAGCAAGTGAGTAACACACTCCCAAACCAAATCCCATAGGGAGAGAGTCCAACACCCCCCTTAGGGGCTTCATAAAATAGAAGAAAACATTCAGGCAAAAGTTTTCTAGTTTCTTACTCTACTTTGTCCGCTACATTGTAGACACTAGGGGGGGGTGTAAAAATAAAACCTCAAAACTTCTAGTAAGGACTCTCCTATAAAAAATGATTTCCTCTGTTACTCTCTGTAGATTCTGCACTTACACACTACTTCTGATGACACTTTTTACTGTGGCCTTTGCAGTAGCATTTGCCACTGGATATCCAGAAAACATTTCTATACAGACAAAATGAATCCTCGTAAGATCCTGACTTGGGCATCTGAATATATGTTTTTGTAATCTCTGGAAGGGATGTTCAGCTTTTGGTAACACCTTTGGTAACAGGTAAAACAAGAAGTGGTATGTTATAAAAACAACTGTGGAGAACCCTGGCTCTATCCCAAGCTCATTTACTAAGGCAGCCATAACTTCTTGTGACTGATGACACGGTCCATGTGTCAAGCTGGAGGGAAAAGAGTGGCTGGCAGACATAAAAGATCACCTTTTCCAAAGTCCCATTTCATAAGAAGGTGCCCCCTGTGGACCACGTGTTCTTCTCGTTCTGGGGTCCTTAACCCCCTCGATCCCGGCACTTACACCCCCTTCCTGCCCAGGCCATTTTTCAGCTTTCAGCGCTGTCACACTTTGAATGACAATTGCGCAGTCATGCTACACTGTACTCATAAGACATTTTTATCATTTTCTTCACACAAATAGAGATTTCTTTTGGTGGTATTTAATTACTGCTGGATTTTTATATTTTTTCCTAAAAAAGAAAAAAAAAAAAAAGACCAAAAATTTTGAAAAAAACATTTTTTTTCTTAGTTTCTGTCAGTAATTTTTCTCCTTCGCTGATGGGCTGATGAGGCGGCACTTATGGGCACTGATGAGGAGGAACGAATATACTGCACTTATGGGCACTGATATGTGGCACGGATGAGCACTGAAAAGGTGGCACCGATAGGTGGCACTGGTGGGCACTGGGCACAGATAGGTGGCACTGGAGGCAGCAGATAGGCAGCAGTGGTGGGCACAGATAGGCGGCACGGATAGGCGGTACTGATGGGCACTGATGGGTGGCATTGATGGGCAGCAGTGATGGGCAGCACTGATAGCCAGCACTGACTGGTATCACTAATGGCCACTGATTGCTGGCACTTGTGGACCAGATTGGTGGCAATTGTGGGCACTGGTTGGCACTGATTGCTGGCAGTGGTGGGCAATCATTGCTGGCACTGGTGGGCACTTAATTGTAATCAGGGCACTGATTACATGCCTAGATGTCCTCTGTGAGGAGATGCCGCTGATCGTCTCTCCTCTCCTCACTCTCTGTCAGATCCTCTGATCAATGGCGACCCTAGGGGGAGGCCAGAGGGGGCCCTGACCCCCCCAACATTATGCTGGGCCCCACCATGTGCCCCCCCCAAAAAAAAAAAAAATTTTTTTTTTTTTAATTTTTTTTTTTTTTTTAACAAAAAGGCAATTTCTTTTTGTTTGTATTCATATCGGATGTGCCACATCTTACTCGGGCCACCGCTGGGGTAACACAGTCTCTATTGAGAGGGAGAAGGTCCCCAGTGGGTAAATCCTCCCCCCTCCCTCTGCTCGCTGACACTGCATAATGCAAGCACTCACACAACCACGGCCGCCCGATCTGCTCCTTCCCCTGCATCCTCTTTGGCAGGGAGAAGAGCGAGTTGCAAGAAGGACTCCACCAGGACTCTCAGTTACTGAAAAAACAGACTGAGGGCAGGGACAGGACAGCAAGAGGAGGCTGGGGAACCCCACAGTGGCAGAACACCAGGGCCCGGTGGCAAGACAACCTTTGCAACCCTGATAGTTCTCCCACTGCTTTGGACCCTTATATTTTCTTGGTATGCTCGTGACATATATCTCTTGTTCTCTGTCACCCTGGGGGGGGGCCCAATACAGTGGGAAGGGAGTTCACTGCAGAACATGTGAAAGGGCCGTTGTGGGATCGTAGTAAAGGGGTAAAGGGCCCCAGGATAGATAGATATATCTATCTATCTATATATATTTTATATATATATATATATATATATATATATATATATATATATATTTGCATTTTATATTGCCCCCCTATTTTTGTCCCTGTCCCCCCATGTGCCCCCCCTAAATATGAAAGCTGGAGACGCCACTGCCTCTGATAGATCCCGACAATATGGTCAGGATCCTTCCAGAACCTAGAGCAGGCTTTAGCCCGTTGTCAGCTGACTCTGGGACACAGACTGTGGTGGGACAAGGTCATCTAGAGCCCAGGGCAAACATACCAAACTGCACCCCCCTCCCCAAGGTTAATGAGCATTATGTGGCAGAAAAATCCCCCCCCCCAAAAAAAATTGAGCAGTAATCTGCATGCGTAACCCCTAAGCATAACTTTCCCCTCCTCCCAGTACAAATCTCCCCTGCCAGCACTAATCTTTGCCCTCCCATCCCCCCTCCAAGCTCAAATACTCTCTCTCTCTCCAAACTCTCCCAGCACAAATCCCCCCCCCAAAAAAATCATCCCTCTGAGAACAAATCCTCTAAGCCCCAAATTTCCCCTCTAAGTACAAATCCTCTCCCCTACTCCAAATCCCCCCACCATAAATTCTCCCCCCAATCCCCCCTCCTAGCACAAATTCTCCTCCTCGAATTTCTCTTCCTAGCATGAATACCCCCAATCATCCCTACTAGCCCAACCCCCCCAAAAAAAATCCCCTCCTAGCATGAATTTCCTTCTCCTCTACCTATCACCTTTTCTAGTGCAAATCCCTAAATCCCCCCTCCTAACACAAATCCTCTTCCCCCATCCCCCCTCCCAAGACAAATCCCCACCAAATCCCCATTCCTAGAACACACCCCTAATTCCCCCTCCTAGAACAATTCTTATCCCCTGCCACCCTCCATTTTCCTCATCCCAACACTGATCCCCCTAATCTGTTGGAGGCGACCCCCTTACCTCACATGATACCACCAGTGGTGGCCGGTCCATTAGGAAAGCAGGGGTGAAGCCCCCCCATCCATGCGTCTGGCCCCCTGATCTACATGCAGGGCACCGGACGCATGGATTCCAATGTGGGGTGTTTTTTTTTTAAAGCACATGATTAGAGCCAGAGGCTCTAATAGGCTTCAAAAAAGGGTGGGCTCGGGGCGCAAAGCACTGTGCCCGAAGCCCACCCAGTTGTGTGATAATAGTGAATGAATATTCACTGTTTTAACACTGAATTTCCTCCCGGACAATCAGAAAGCAGGTCATGAGACCCGTCATCCGATTGGCCGAAAGGAGATCCGATCGGATTGCAGGAGAAGGAGGAGCGAGGAGACACATGGTGCACAGAGGAAGTGAGGGAGAAGATGTCGGAGAGAAGAAAGGGGGGTGGAATCGTCGGGTGGATTGTTTGTCCCCCCCAAAAAAAGAAACACCAGCCACCACTGGATACCACAGTGCCCAGGGCAGCCGCCCCTTTTTCTCACCCCTTGTCCCCGGCCTGGTCACAGAAGTATAAAAGTAAGAGCACTGCTGTGACTCAGTAGAGAAGTTAGACAAAAAAAGCTCATATTTCCCTTTTAAGCTCAGACAGGAGATTCTAATCTGACCGCCTTGTTACTGATTGGGAAATTCTGGGTGAAAAGAGGGCGGAGCTATCCTCAGTACTACTTCCCCCATTGTCTGCACACAGCCCGGGGATTGTCTGACCTCATTATTGTCACAATCATGTCATCATCATATTTTACCCCATATTGGAGATGTAATGTCAGGGGGGTGACCATTCACTGCACACCAATTTCACTTATATAAGAATTGTTGTGCAGAGGGGGTGACTGCTATTGGGGCCCTCATGGGGACAGATTTTTGGTGATTTGGATGTATCCAAATTTTCGAATGCAGCGAATGCACAAAGTGATGAAATTAAACGAATCCAGGAAAAGTTGAAACAGAACCTTTGGATGCATTGAGAAGCGGGTTGTTAAGGAGTGGACAGCCGCCATGTCCTTAGCAACCATGACTCATCTGCTGTCAGCAAAATGTAAATAAAACAAATGCTGTTATATATAAAAAAAAAAGAACAACCCATACCAGGCCCTTATCTGAGCATGCAGCCCGGAAAGGCCATGAAAAAGGGGGGGGGGTGAATGAGTGGGCGCCCCCCTGAACCATACTACATGCCCTCAACATGGGGGGTGCCTTGGATATGAATTCATATTGATGGGGACAAGAGCCTCTTCCCCACATCCCTGGGCCAGTGGTTGTGGGGGGTCTGCAGGGCAGATTATCAGAATCTGGAAGCCCCCTTTAACAAGTGGGCCCCCAGATACCGCCCCCCCCCATGTGAATGAGTATGCCTTCTCATGCACCAAAAACCCCCCCAAAATGTGCGATATTCTTTCACTCTCAGTGATAACAGTCACCAGGACAAATAGAAAGGATATATCTCCCTAATGAGGACAAAGACAGCAATAAAAACTGACAGGGGTTCTAATCCACCTTCACTTCATCCAACACTAAAATAACATTTTGCCTTTAGATCTGTCACAAGGCAGAACCCCCTGTGCCCCAAAGCACCCCCCCCATGTTGAGGGCATATGGCCTTGTATGGTTCGGGGGGGTGCTCCCTCGGATAAGGGTCTGGTATGGATATTGTGTGAAGGGGGACATCTGCACTGATCATCAGTGTCCTAATCAGGGCGGCCTCATCAGCGCACATCTGTGAACGCAAAAAAATACCTGTTTGCAGATAAAAATGTCATCTGGGTACAGCGCTGCATGACCGCACAATTGTCAAAGTGTGACAGAGCTGAAAGCTGAACATTGGCTTGGGCAGGAAGGGGGGTAAAAGTGCCAGGTAGGCAAGCAGTTAAACCTGCAGGGGGTCCAGCTTTTTCATTAAAAAAAAAAAAGACTTTACTAACGCCTTAGGCCTGGGTCACATCCATGCGGGTTTGCAGCGCATGTTTGTGGCAGATCATTCATTGGAATGGGCTGCTGTGTCTGAATTTCCCAACGCAGCAGATTTTCCACTTTGCGATTTCCCTGCAGTTCAATTCTAGATGTGGGGGGTGACATTAAGAATGAATGGCAGCCTCGCGTGTTTTTAAACAGCAGCGTGTTTAGACTCTGGGTGGGGGGAATTGCCGGGATTCCTGCACATGCAGGAATCACCGTGCAAATTTCAAGGCCGCTACATTTTTAGAATGCTGCATGCACCTTTTCCCTGCAGGAAATGCAGTCATGGGCGGCCATCCCAGCGATAACGCGGGCCGCAAACCCGCATAGATGGGAAGCAGGCCTAAAGGAAGCCCATCAAGCAGTGTTGCATTTCACTATGTCTATGTGTGGAAGACGTGCCAGTACCACTGGTGGTCCATGCTAGTGCTCCAATTGGTGAATAGTTCAGCCACAGCCAGACCAGGATTTAGTCCACACTCACAGGCAGACTATTTGGGGAGAAGGACCTACCTGGTCCTGGCCAACCAGGCTCACCATCTGCTGGGTCTCAGCACAGTGGGTACCCGCTCCCTCCCACTCCGATCCTAGCTCCAAAGCCTTTGGTTCTCACCACCACTGCCGGCTGCCGCTCCCTCCCACTCCGATCACAGCTCCTATCCTGCGGCTTCCTGAGTCCCGAACATGCGGTCTACATGGGGTGGGGTCAGAGTGTCAGTGGAGCTCCCGGCCCCGCCCACTCCCTGCTAGCTGGGGAATAATACAGCACAACGCTGCCTGTCTCCCACCATATATCCAATCACTTCGCAGGGCGGAAGAACAGTGATAGGGGGCAGGCAGGCAGAGAGAGATGATGTTCGCTCGCTTCTCTCATCCGCCTGCTCGGCCCCCGCATGCAGCCCGGACACCGCACTTGCGGTGATGGTTAGGCAGGGACCCCTGTGGTAAGAGACTCTGAGCTATAGCCCCAATAGCCACCCCCTAGCGACGCCACTGCCTGTTCGGAAGTTCTGGTGCGAACTGATTTCTGCACACCTGTGGGACATCGTTTCTTACAACCGGATCACACTATGGAAGACCTGAATGTTTTAGTTCTTAATCACCTCAATACCGGACACTTCTCTCCCCCTGACAACTACTCAGTCATGCAACACCGTGCCCATATGACGTTTTTATCATTTATTTGAGACAGATGGAGCTTTCTTTTTTAATCTCCACTGAGTTTTTTTTATCTTTTCCTATTAAAACGAAAAAAATACAGAAAATTTGGGGGAAAATTTTTTTTTCCTTCGTTTTCTGTTATTAGATTTTGAAAATAAATAATCTTTCTTCATAAATTTAGACCAAAATGTATTCCGCTCCATTCCTTTGGTAGAAATAACCCAAATCAGTGTATAATATTTAGTCTGTAGGAAAGTTATAGATTCCACAAACTATGAGATATATATCTAAAAAAAAAAATCGATCAATCCTGATGTACTATTGGACATGTGCATGCTGGAAAATGTAGCTTTCGCTTCGTTTCGGATGCATTCGTTAGGTTGATATTTAATTTCTTTGTATTCATTGTGTAGGTCCAGTTCTTTTTCAGGATTTGTTTCGTATAGTAATTGTACTGAACGCATTTGAAAAATTTCCAAATTCTTTTTTCTATCTTCATTTATTGAAAATAGTAGCTAGTTGCTAAGGAGCGGGCAGCCACCACTTCCTTAACAACCATTCTCTACTGACAGCAGAATGTGAACAGAAGAAGTGCCGGTTAAAAAAAATATAAAATAAAAGCGAGGGAGTCCACCCCAATCCATACAACCCCTTTGGGTCTGGTGTGGATTTTGAGGTGAACCACACACCAAAATAAGAAAAAAAATGGCGTGGGGTCCCCCCAAAATCCAGATCTGAGCAAGCAGCCCGGCAGACCTGGAAAGGGGGGATGAGTAAATGCCCCCCTCTTCTGAACCATACCAGACCACATCCCCTCAACATGGGGGGCGGTGCTTTGGGAGAGGAGGGGGGCATCCCTCCAAAGGACTTTGTTCCCATATTGATGAGGACAAGGGCCTCTTCCTCACAGCCCTGGCCCAGCCATTGCGGGGATGCAAGGGGTGACTTATCGGAATCTGACAGCCCCAGATCCTGGCCTCCCCATGTGAATGAGTACTGGCTACATAGTATCCCTATTTATTTACTTTATTTGAAAAATATAATAAAAACATGTCTTCCAATATAAATTGTCAATCACATTGAATGCCAGGCAACAGAAAAAAACCCCCGGAAAAACCCCACTGCCTGCCGGCGAATTCTGTTGAGAGACATTTGCTGAATGACTGGTAAACATAGCATCGGGGTCACCCGGTGACATCAACACCGCCCCAACATTGAGGGCATGTGGCCTGGTATGGTTCTGGGGAGGGAGGGGGCGCTCGCCCGTCCCACCCCTTTCCTGACCTGCCGGGCTTCATGCTCAGATAAGGGTCTAGTATGGATTGGGGGGGGATCCCCACACTGTTTTTTGTTTACATTCCACCCTCAGCGGGGAACCCCTCTGACAGCAGGTGAGTCATAGTTGTTATGGATGCAGCGGCCACCCGCTCCTTAACAACCAGCTATTCACAATGAATTCGATCATTCTTTATGTTATCGAACAAAGAAGAAAATGTGACATCCAAATAAAAAGAAAAAAAACAAACAAATACATTTGTTTTTTCTCGGTATAACTTTTTCAGGCTCATTGCCATTTGCTTTTATGTCCATGCGATTATAGAGATACCACGTGTGAGAATCTTTCAGTGTCTGGGCTGATTATATACCGGACATTGTATCTTGTGTATCACACATATCAACCAAATGTGTCAAAACCAATGTACAGTAATAGTCGCCTCTATACAAGTGGTCAGGGAATATAGCTTAGTATAGCGTCACCTATAGTAGTCCCAGTTCCTATAAGCCAAGCAAGCCTAGCCTACTAGTATGTGGCTACCCGCAGGAATGCCATGTCCACGGACCTGATGTCTTGCAGGAATGTAGTCAGTAGGATGTGAAGATGGGTCAGTACAGGCCACAGACAGAAACATGGTCAGCAAACAGGCAAAGGATTGGTCCAGGTAGCAGTCAGAAATGTGGTCAATAAACAGGCCAGGGCTAGTAGAGGTGGCAAGTAGAGGCAACACTGCACTGGTGTGGAGGTGATGCGGGACAAAAATGCATTGGTATGGCAGTGATCAGGGACAATATGACTGGTGTGGAGGTGATCAGGGACACTATAACTGGTGTGGCGGTAATCAGGGACACTATGACTGGTGTGGTGGTGATCAGGGACACTGTAACTGGTGTGGCGGTGATCAGGGACACTGTAACTGGTATGGCGGTGATCAGGGACACTGTAACTGGTGTGGTGGTGATCAGGGACACTGTAACTGGCATGGCGTTGATCAGGGACACTATAGCTGGTGTGGCGGTGATCAGGGACACTGTAACTGGTGTGGCGGGGATCACGGACGCTGTAACTGGTGTGGCGGTGATCAGGGACACTGTAACTGGTGTGGCGTGATCAGGGACACTATAACTGGTGTGGTGGTGATCAGGGACACTATAACTGGTGTGGCGTGATCAGGGACACTATGACTGGTGTGGCGGTGATCAGGGACACTATAACTGGTGTGGTGGTGATCAGGAACACTATGACTGGTGTGGCGGTGATCAGGAACACTATGACTGGTGTGGCGGTGATCAGGAACACTATGACTGGTGTGGAGGTGATCAGGGACACTATAACTGGTGTGGAGGTGATCAGGGACACTGTAACTGGTGTGGTGGTGATCAGGGACACTGTAACTGGTGTGGCGGTGATCAGGGACACTATAACTGGTGTGGCGGTGATCAGGGACACTATGACTGGTGTGGCGGGGATCAAGGACACTATAACTGGTGTGGCGGTGATCAGGGACACTGTAACTGGTGTGGTGGTGATCAGGGACACTATAACTGGTGTGGCGGTGATCAGGGATAATATGAGTGGTGTGGCGGTGATCAGGGACACTGTAACTGGTGTGGCGGGGATCAGGGACACTGTAACTGGTGTGGTGGTGATCAGGGACACTGTAACTGGTGTGGCGGGGATCAGGGACACTGTAACTGGTGTGGCGGTGATCAGGGACACTGTAGCTGGTGTGGAGGTGATCAGGGACACTGTAACTGGTGTGGCGGAGATCAGGGACACTATGACTGGTGTGGCGGTGATCAGGGACACTATAACTGGTGTGGTGGTGATCAGGGACACTATAACTGGTGTGGTGGTGATCAGGGACACTATAGCTGGTGTGGCGGTGATCAGGGACAATATGACTGGTGTGGCGGCGATCAGGGACACTATAACTGGTGTGGTGGTGATCAGGGACACTGTAACTGGTGTGGCGGTGATCAGGGACACTGTAATTCGTGTGGCGGCGATCAGGGACACTATAACTGGTGTGGCGGTGATCAGGGACACTATAACAGTGTGGCGGTGATCAGGGACACTGTAACTGGTGTGGTGGTGATCAGGAACACTGTAACTGGTGTGGCGGTGATCAGGGACACTGTAACTGGTGTGGTGGTGATCAGGGACACTGTAACTGGTGTGGCGGTGATCAGGGACACTATAACTGGTGTGGTGGTGATCAGGAACACTGTAACTAGTGTGGAGGTGATCAGGGACACTATAACTGGTGTGGCGGTGATCAGGGACACTATAACTGGTGTGGCAGTGATCAGGGACAATATAACTGGTGTGGCAGTGATCAGGGACACTATAACTGGTGTGGCAGTGATCAGGGACACTATAACTGGTGTGGCAGTGATCAGGGACACTGTAACTGGTGTGGCGGTGATCAGGGACACTATAACTGGTGTGGCAGTGATCAGGGACACTATAACTGGTGTGGCGGTGATCAGGGACACTATGACTGGTGTGGTGGTGATCAGGGACACTATAATTGGTGTGGCGGTGATCAGGGACACTGTAACTGGTGTGGCGGTGATCAGGGACACTGTAACTGGTGTGGTGGTGATCAGGGACACTGTAACTGGTTTGCCGGTGATCAGGGACACTGTAACTGGTGTGGCGGTGATCAGGGACACTGTAACTGGTGTGGCGGTGATCAGGGACACTGTAACTGGTGTGGCGGTGATCAGGGACACTGTAACTGGTGTGGCGGTGATCAGGGACACTGTAACTGGTGTGGCGGTGATCAGGGACACTATAACTGGTGTGGTGGTGATCAGGGATACTGTAACTGGTGTGGCGATGATCAGGGACACTGTAATTCGTGTGGCGGCGATGAGGGACACTATAACTGGTGTGGCGGTTATCAGGGACACTATAACTGGTATGGCAGTGATCAGGGACACTATAACTGGTGTGGTGGTGATCAGGGACACTGTAACTGGTGTGGCGGTGATCAGGGACACTGTAATTCGTGTGGCGGCGATGAGGGACACTATAACTGGTGTGGCGGTTATCAGGGACACTATAACTGGTATGGCAGTGATCAGGGACACTATAACAGTGTGGCGGTGATCAGGGACACTATAACTGGTGTGGCGGTGATCAGGGACACTGTAACTGGTGTGGTGGTGATCAGGGACACTCTAACTGGCGTGGCGGTGATCAGGGACACTGTAACTGGTGTGGTGGTGATCAGGGACACTATAACTGGTGTGGTGGTGATCAGGGACACTATAACTGGTGTGGCCGTGATCAGGGACACTGTAACTGGTGTGGTGGTGATCAGGGACACTGTAACTGGTGTGGCGGTGATCAGGGACACTGTAATTCGTGTGGCGGCGATCAGGGACACTATAACTGGTGTGGCGGTTATCAGGGACACTGTAACTGGTGTGGCGGTGATCAGGGACACTATAACAGTGTGGCGGTGATCAGGGACACTGTAACTGGTGTGGCGGTGATCAGGGACACTGTAACTGGTGTGGCGGTGATCAGGGACACTATAACTGGTGTGGCGGTGATCAGGGACACTATAACTGGTGTGGCGGTGATCAGGGACACTATAACTGGTGTGGCGGTGATCAGGGACACTGTAACAGGTGGATGTATCCAAATCTCAGAAAATGTGCAAAAAAATAAGTTAAAACAAAACAGATTGTACACTCCTACTGCCTTTCTCATACCTTGAGGACCTAAAACACCAGGACAGTACAAATAACCCCAAATTACGCATTTTTAGAAAGTAGACACTGCAAGGTATTTAGTAAGAGGCATGGCGAGTTTTTGAAGTTGTAATTTTTTTTTACGATTTAAAAAAAAAATTAATACATTAAAATATTTTTTGCCATTTTAAGACGTTATATCTCACGCACGGCATAGGCATACTCATAATTACACCCCAAAACACATTCTGGTATGCCTCCTGAATATGAAGATACCACATATGTGAGACTTTTTTACATCCTGGCCACATAGAGGGACACAAAAACCAAGGAGCACCTTCAGCCGTTCTAGGGGCATAAATGTGACATCAAATTTTATGACCACCTATCACATTTTTGGAGGTGCTGGAGCACCAGGATAGTGGAAACACCAACAAAATTACCACATTTTGGATTTTAAACACCCAAAGGTGTCTTTTAAGAGACATGATGAGGCCTTTGAAGACTTTATATTATTGCCACAAGATTTAAAAAATGCAGAAAGAAAATGAAAATTTATTTTTTACACAAAGTTGTCAATTTAATAGGACATTTCTCATACATAGCATGGACATACGAATGATCACACCACAAAACACATTCTGCTACGCCTCCCGAGTATAGAGATACCACATGTGAGAATTTTTCAGTGTCTGTGCTGATTATATAGCGGACATTGTATCTTGTGTATCACACATATCAACCAAATGTGTCAAAGCCAATGTACGGTAATAGTCGCCTCTATACAAGTGGTCAGGGAATATAGCTTAGTATAGCGTCACCTATAGTAGTCCCATTTCCCATAAGCCAAGCAAGCCTAGCCTACTAGTATGTGGCTGCCCGCAGAAATGCCATGTCCACGGACCTGATGTCCTGCAGGAATGTAGTCAGTGGGATGAGCAGATGGGTCAGTACAGGCCACAGACAGAGACATGGTCAGCAAACAGGCAAAGGATTGGTCCAGGTAGCAGTCAGAAATGTGGTCAATAAACAGGCCAGGGCTAGTAGAGGTGGCAAGCAGAGGCATCAATGCACTGATGTGGTGGTGACCAGGGACACTTTAACTAGTGTGGAGGTGATCAGGGACACTATAACTGGTGTGGTGGTGATCAGGAACACTATGACTGGTGTGGCAGTGATCAGGGACACTATAACTGGTGTGGTGGTGATCAGGGACACTATAACTGGTGTGGCGGTGATCAGGGACACTATAACTGGTGTGGCGGTGATCAGAGCCACTGTAACTGGTGTGGCGGTGAACAGGGACACTATAACTGGTGTGGCGGTGATAAGGGACAATATGAGTGGTGTGGAGGTGATTAGGGACACTATGACTGGTGTGGTGGTGATCAGGGACACAATGACTGGTGTGGTGGTGATCAGGGACACAATGACTGGTGTGGCGGTGATCAGGGATACTAGGACTGGTGTGGTGGTGATCAGGGACACTGTAACTGGTGTGACGGTGATCAGGGACGCTGTAACTGGTGTGGTGGTGATCAGGGACACTGTAACTGGTGTGGTGGTGATTAGGGACACTATAACCAGTGTGAGGTTCTCCTTCTGTCCACTAAGCAAATGGGTCTAGCTCTCTTTCCCATGCTTAGGCTCCTCAGTGTCCCACTCTTTAATTGAACAGCAGGCTTCTTGAAGTCCAGGTCTCACCCCAGTGCTCTGGTATAGCACCTGCTCATCACCTCCACTGCTTCCAGGCAGTAATTGCCCCTCTCTTCTTCCCAGGCACAGAAGGTCTGTAGCAGTCTCGGTCTCCCTGCATAAAGAGGGACCTTCCTTTCTATTAACCTGGGAAAAAGTGCCTCAATCCATCCTACTCAGTCTCTCTGTTTGAGAATTGTAGTTCTGAGCAAACCTGTAATAATGGCCGAGTCTCTTTAGTGACCTACACTCCCCAGAATCCTCCATGTTTCCTCTCAAACATCTCCAATAGTTCATGTCTTCACTTGCCCCTCCTAGTGGATGGAGGACAGTTAAACACCAGCTGCTCTGCATTATGTGATATCAGTTTCTCCTACAGCAGGGGTGGAGGGAGTAACTCCTGGGGCAGCATACTCACAAAGACCCTTTTTTTCTACTGCAGCTGCAGACCGGGTTACACAAAATTTTGCATAGACGTCTACAACGTTGACCACTATTGTACATGCCTTGTAGCAAGCTGCGTTCCATAACATTCATAACATTTCCTGTTTTCTATGGTGTTTTTAGTCCAGTCACATCAGTTTTCTGTGCAAAATGCTGAAGGTGGTCCTCATCTCCTCCATGTCTCTCCTCTGTGGTGGTCTTGGTGTCCATCTTAGAGAAGGTGGTTTTCTCCATTGCATAATCTGTATGGTCCAGCTTTTTGGTTGAAGATATTTTTTCTCTTTTGGTTTTTGTGTTAGTTGAGTGTGGTTGGTGTGGGATCCCAAATGATGAGGTCTGTAAAGTACAGTGCCTATCAGGTAATTCGCTAGATAGATCTCCTCTTGTTAGCTGAGATGTTAGTCACGATGGGGAAGATCAGGCATTGCGTGCAGATTAGCATTGAGATAGTTTTAGGTGGCAGCTGTGTGTGGATATGCTGGATATGAGTGGCATATCCTTTCCTTGAAAGTGGAGAGGACAGTACTATCCTGGATTGGGGGAATTGTCAGATCTCTATTCCATAGATCCCAAGACTGTTCCACTCCACATGGGAATTTGAATGCTTCTGCCTACCTTGGGGTAGTTTCACTTCTCCTCTTGGATTGTCTCAAATACAACATAAAATATTCCAGCAAGAATGGTCAAAACTCCTTTTGATGGGCATATCAGGTGTGAGAACCCAGAAACTCAGCATAGAGATCTCAGCAATAATGTCCAGAGAGATAGAACAAATATTTAGATGGTTTACCTCTCTTCAAAATACCGAATTATCAGTTCTGGGTGCAGCACCTGTTTAATGGACATTGATGGTGAGTTCCCATACAGTCTATAATATGTGAAATGAGAAAATGCCAAGTCATCTTCCTTAATTTCTCTGTAATTTCTCTTTTCTCACGCAGACCCAATATGATGATCACAGCAATGTGCCCCCTCTGTGTCCTCCTCCTGTGGGCTCTCCTATGTCCAGGCAGAGGTATGTAAGAACATTATATAGAGGTGATAATACAGTATTATTATTATCAGACAGAGTACATATCATAGATACCCCGATTACAGCAATGTGTCCCCTCCGTGTTCTCCTCCTGTGGGCTCTTCTCTGTTCAGGCAGAGGTACAGTGCCTTGAAAAAGTATTCATACCCCTTGAAATTTCCCACATTTTGTTACAACCAAAAACATAAATGTATTTTATTGGGATTTTATGTGATAGACCAACACAAAGTGTCACATAATTGTAAAGTGGAAGGAAAATGATAAATGATACAAATAAATATGTGAAAAGTGTGTGTGGGGAGCATTTGTATGGCGCCCCCCAGAGTCAATACTTTGTAGAACTCCCTTTTCCTACAAGTCTTTTTGGGGATGTCTCTACCAGCTTTGTACATCTAGAGAGTGACATTTTTGCCCATTCTTCTTTGTAAAATACTGTATCTCAAGCTCTGTCAGATTGGATGGAGAGCGTCTGTGAACAGCAATTTTCAAGTCTTCACACAGATTCTCAATGTATTTAGGTCTGGACTGTGACTGGGCCATTCTAACACATGAATATGCTTTGATGTAAACCATTCCATTGTAGCTCTGGCTGGATGTTTCGGGTCATTGTCCTGCTGGAAGGTGAACCTCCGCCCCGGTCTCAAGTCTTTTGTAGACTCTAACAGGTTTTCTTCTAAGATTGTCCTGTATTTGTCTCCATCCATCTTCCCATCAACTCTGACCAGCTTCCCTGTCCCTGCTGAAGAAAAGCATCCCCACCACATGATGCTGTCACCACCATGTTTCACGGTGGGGATGGTGTGTTCAGGGTGATGTGCAGTGTTAGTTTTCCCCACACATAGCGTTTTGCTTTTAGGCCATAAAGTTGAATTTTGGTCTCATCTGACCAGATCACCTTCTTCCACATGTTTGCTGTGTCCTCCACATGGCTTCTCACAAACTACAAACAGGACTTCTTATGACTTTCTTTCACCAATGTCTTTCTTCTTGTCACTCTTCCATAAAGGGCAGATTTGTGGAGAACACGACTAATAGTTGTCCTGTGGACAGATTCTCCCACCTGAGCTGTGGATCTCTGCAGCTCCTCCAGAGTTACCATGGACCTCTTGGCTCTTCTCTGATGAATGCTCTCCTTGCCCGGCCGGTCAGTTTAGGTGGACGGCCATGTCTTGGTAGGTTTGCGGTTGCTCCATACTCTTTCCATTTTCCGATGATGGATTGAACAGAGCTCTGTGAGATGTTCAAAGACTGGGAGATTTTTTTATAACCTAACCCTGCTTTATACTTCTCCACAACTTTATCCCTGACCTATCTGGTGTGTTCCTTGGCCTTCATGATGCTGTTTGTTCACTAAGGTTCTCTAACAAACCTCTGAGGGCTTCACAAAACAGCTGTATTTATGCTGAGATTAAATTGCACACAGGTGGACTCCATTTACTAATTAGGTGAATTCTGAAGTCAATTGGTTCCACTAGATTTTAGTTAGGGGTATCGGAGTAAAGGGGGCTGAATACAAATGCCCCCCCACACACACTTTTTACATATTTATTGTATCATTTATCATTTATCATTCCTTCCACTTCACAATAATGTGATACTTTGTGTTGGTCTGTCACAACCCCCCGTATTTGGATGTAACAAGACAAAATGTAGAAAATTTCAAGGGGTGTGAATACTTTTTCAAGGCACTGTATGTAAGAACATTATATAGAGGTGATAATACAGTATTATTATCAGACAGAGTACATATCTTGGATACCTCGACTGCAGGAATGTGCCCTCTCCGTGTCCTCCTCCTGTGGACTCTACTCTGTCCAGGCAGAGGGATGTAAGAACATTATATGCCGTGGAGATTGTGCGATGTGGGGGGAGATCGTGCCGTGTGGTGTGAGCATGCCGCGGCTTGTATCTCCCTCAGACTAGCTGCAGGTATCTGTGCTGTGACACCCACTTCCCCTGAATTAGCTGAGGACACTGGTACGATGTGGTAAGAGTACACCCAGGAAAAAACCCAGGAAAGAACTTACAGCCCTGAAGGGGAGGATAAGTCTGATGGAGGACGATGTTAATCCTTTAAAAAAAAAGAAATGGAAGCAATTAGAGAAAAAGTGAATATGTATATCTCCAAAATGGAGGACATGGAGAACAGACTTTGTAGAAATAATATAAAAATTGTGGGACTTTGGGAACATTGTGAGGGGTCTAACCCCAGAGGATTTATGGAAAAATAGCTTTCAGAGACACTTGGCAAGGAATCTTTCTCACCTTTTTTTGTTATAGAGAGGGCGCACAGAATCCCCTATAGGGCGCCATTGCCACGAAGTCAGCCTAGGCCTATGCTGGTTAAAGATTTTTTTTTTTTTTAAGGATAAGGACATTATAATGCAGAGGGCAAGAGAAAAAGGAGAGTTGATTTATAACGGTACTAGAATTTCAACATATCCCGATTTTTCTCTGGAACTACAGAAGAAAGGGGCCAGGTTTATGCAGATTAAAAAAAGACTGCAACATCTGAAAATTACATATGCCATGCTATACTATACTGTTTTTGGAGAGGCACTTTTCTTTAACACATCAAATGAAGCACTGGCCTGGCTGGAAATAAATGAAGGGAAATTGCGGACTAAATAGATATGAAAGTTACATGTATATGGGGTTGAAACCAAGTAGTGGATCAGATTGAAAAGAATGCTTTTTCTCCTATAAGATATAGTAATGAGTAAGAGGGGGAAGAAATAGGGCTTTTTTTTCTTTTATCATGTGTGAGGACCACTTTATATGCCCCTTGAGTGGGTCCAAGGAGGGCCAGGGGTGAAAGATTAGAGAATGTTTTTGCACAGGTTTTTTTTTTCTTTTTTTTGTTTTTGTTTTTTCCTTTTTTCCTGCTCTCTGGATGAAGAGTGGTCAGGAGAGAGGGAGGAAAAATTACCAATGAAAAAGGAATTTATATGTAGAGTTGTCACTGGTACACAAAACACACAAGTATACACTATATCATGCACACTGAGATAAACAATGATGATGGAGTTAGGTAAAAAGGGAGAGCTAAGGGTGAATTATGGGTAAGGGATATTGAAAGAATTATACGAAATACACCTCATAGTATATTGTTAAGTTATGTCTTTGAATACACGAATATATGCTCTTGGAATATCCGAGGGCTAGGCGACTCAATGAAGAGAAAAGCATTTTTTTCTACTGTAGACATGTATAAAGCTAGGATACTCTGTCTGCAGGAGACACATTTGACAAAAGAAACAACTTGGTATTTGAGACGAAGAAACTTTCAAACTCATTCCACTCGGTGCATATAACATACTCACGCGATGTGAGAATTTCGATTGGTGCTGGGGTTGTGTTCTCCTGCAGACGAGCTGAAATAGATAAGGGTCGATATATTTTTCTTGATTGTGCCTTTGAAAAAATGGGATGTATTCTTATTAATACAGTATATACGGTATATCCCACCTCCATTTAGAGCTGAAGTAATATATAAGTTGATATCTTTTATCTCTGATAAACCCAAAGTCCCAATTTTGGTAGTGGGAGATTTCAATGCAGTAATGGATTGGAAAATGGATAGATATCCACAAGGAAGGTGGCAGGATCAAGGATCGGATAGAAAATTATATCAGCTAGTAAATGAAGTAGGGTTAAAAGAAATATGGAGAGTAAGGAACCCAACGGAAAAAACAGTATTCATGTATAGCAGAGTCTCTGACCTTGTCCAGTCTAATGAGAACCTTTGAGGCCACAGACTGCTGACATCCTTCAATATGTGGTGGGTTGTAAGGCATAGTGGGTGCAAAGATGGTGAAAGTCATTGGGTGCCAGACACGTCTTGCATGCAAAAGAGGTTTTATTTCTTTTAACAGTCCTTTTTTATCTTGAAGGGAAAGAGGGTTAGGGCCAGGACACCCTTAAGTAGTTGCAATTTCAATAGGCAGACCCTGAGACTTCAAAAGGAGGACAGCCGTACAGGGAAAGGCCCCAGCAAGGTGCCACTTCTGCAAATGCAGGATTGCTTTCAGCTATGGCAACAGTGTTCAACAGTTCCTAACACAAAGTTCAACAGTTCTCTCAGCTTCTCTACAACTTCTCCTTGTAGTTCTTCAGCCCCTTGAGCTCCTGGTTTCTCACTGAACTCTATGATTCACTGACTATGAATCCCTTGAGCTCCTCAAGTGTCACCCCCGCTTCCCTGCTGGGTCCCTAGCTTGGCACTCCAGATACTTCTCAAGCTTCACCCCCCGCTAACCGGCTTGGTCCCTGGCTTGACACACAGGGCTGCTGTGCAAGCATCACCTCCGCTGGTTGGGTCCCTGACTTGTTCACCGCCTAAAGTTCCCTGACTCTCCACCTTGCTCGTTCGGTGAGAATGCTGTTCTGGTACTTGCTTCAGTTACTCGCTGTGGTCCCTGGTAAAGGCGATTGGTCCCTTTGTGGTAACAGCTCCCCTTCTACCTCTGACCAGGACAGGTTCTCTGGCTGGCAAAGCAGTCACTTCTGGTTGGACTGCAAGCCGCAATCCCAACCCTGCGCTGCTCTCTTACTTATGGATAGGCCCTCACACAGCCTAGCAGCCAGACGCCCCCGGGATAGGCCCAATCTCCAGCCTAGCAGCCCGGGGCACATGACACACTTCCACCCAGATGGCCGTCCGAGTTGCACAGAACATCGATCACCTGACCTCTCCCGAATATATAGGTTCTCCCAGCAGGCCAAGGAATTCAAGAAAACCCCTGCTCGTTGTCTGATATACCCCATATACACATAACCTGACCTTGAGTTGTCCTTCTCATATTCAGTACCACTAAGTGCCCGGCCACCTAGTGGTAGGAGAGAAAAATACAACCAGACCAAACTTAGGGAGAAATTAATGGATCCCTAACAATTAACTACAGTAGTTACTCCTAACAAGGAATTTGGTGAGGAGCTCCCTGACCAAACCCTGGGACTCTACACATGCTTTTCAAAAACTCACTATACACTTTCAAGGATTGACTTGGCCCTAGGTAGTGATGATATGTTAAGCTATATCAAGAATATGAAATATATGCCCAGAGGGCTTTCAGACCACTCGCCAGTGCTATTAACAATATATCAAGGAGAGGATCATTATAAAGGGGAGTGGAAAATTCTTTTAAAAAAGGAGAGAGTGTAGGAAATTTACTGGCGTTATTGGTAAAAACAAATAAATCTACCACGGTTATTCCAGCAATTAGGACAAGAGGAGGAAGGGTTACCGCATACACAGCTGAAATTATAGACAGATTCAAAGAATATTACAGAACATTGTGTAGTACTTAGTCCCAAGCAGTGGAGGGGGAGATGTGGAGTTTTTCAGGGTTTGGAGATTCCACACCTCACTGATGAGGACAGGGAGATGTTGGATTCCCCCCATAGTTTTGGAGGATCTGCAACAGATAGTAGTAGCACTGGCGAATCAGAAGGCTCCAGGACCGGACGGTTTGCCGGCAGTGGTATATAAAAAATATGGAGAAGTATTGATGTCCGAGCTGGTGGAGGTATTTAATGGGGCAATGGAAGACGGTAGGTTGCATCAATGATGGAATATACTATTATAGTCATACCAAAGTCATACTTTTTACTACAGGCCAATATCCTTGCTGGGTACTGATGTTAAAATCCTAGCAGGGATAATGGCCTCTAGGTTAAAGAAGATAATCTCAAAATGTGTACAATACATCCTGATCCATCAGGATTTGTACCAAATAGGGCAACTAGTATAAACATAAGGCAGGTATACTTAAATTTGCAAGCTCTGACGATTGACATGTGGGGGATGTAATGGAAGAACAATGGAGGTACTGTATATACTGGAGGCAGGTCCACTGGTATCTCTATCTCCATCACAACGAATTTCCCATCTACTGCTACTTCATAGGACATACTATACCCAGCCGAAGGCTATTTTTGCTTGAGAGGAGGTCAGATGCTAAATGCCCCTGATGTGAGGGATTTAATGGAGATCTTATCCACGTGATGTGGAGAGGTCCAAAGCTACATAGGTATTTGGGGAGATTACTGGTAATATAAAAATGATTTTGGAAGTAGATCTTGAATGGGACCCCAAAATATGCATTTTGGGATATATAAGTGTAGCGCTTACCCCCGAAGGAGCGGCTTAGAATTGGCTATATCCGTAATTCACATTTACCACTCAACCCTTCGCAGCCCATAGATTCAAAGTCACAGTCCTTAGTGCTTTTTCCAATGCTTTATTCATTAACACAAAACTGGGATAGGAGAAGGACTTCCTTTGAGATGCTCTCTTTGTTGCATTGTCATCTTAGCATGGTTCTTACAGGAAACATCAAAGAATAATTGCGGATGGTCAGACAAAACATTTCAAATGATCACTTTGATCAGGGAAGATGGAAGTAGATTTAATAGAGAATTAAATGATAAAGAGTCACTCTGAATAACCTCTTCATCTGGATGACTTAAAAGGAACAATCCATTTCTCTATGTGTGTGCATGCAGCTTCACCACTACCTCTTTGCCACTACTTCCAAATTGCATGGTACTTTCAGATTAAATTACAAGAGAGTTATTCTGATCACCTCCTTGCTTGACCGATTGGATCCCCAGGGCAATGTTGAACTCTAAGTCACGGGCCATAACCAACCATCACACCGACTTGTGCATCAACAACCTCAGCCTCTGGCAGTACCCTTCCCTTGGGCTTTCACTCACTTGATCAATAGTCCATGTGACACTCATAAACGATCGATCACCCGGTTTCCTTCAGTTTTGCTGCCACTTCATCCGAAATGATTCCCAGTTCCTCTGTCTGTCTGTGGCCCGCTCCCCTCCCCGCAGGGGCGGCCTACGACATCCATAACTACATGCTGTGGGATGTCATCTGTTCCTCCATGAGGACCAGACCTCCACCCATCTGGCTAGGGCGAAGCTCCATTGGCTCCCCGGAGAGGGGACCTTTCCCCTCCGGGAACCAGGTTGAGCCTCTCCGGCTCTCACGGCAAACAGCAAGACAGGACCCCGGCTGATCATATGACTCAGCTTTTATATCAGAGTTCTGGGCCTTATCCAACCAAATTAATGATTGGCTGGGACTCGGATACAAACACCTGTCACTCAAATAAGAAATTAACCAACAGGCCTGTTGTAACAGCACAAGCCTGTCTAAATTTACCTGACATAGGAAACTAACAATAAAGGTCACCTATGTAAAAATAGGTGCCCGCTACATACACCCCCCACTTAAATCACAACTGTCCTCAGTTGTGGAAGATACATTTCAGAGTGACTCTCTAAAGGTTTTGTATTTTTAGGAATGAAGGGCATCTCATTACATCAATGGGAAATGAGGGAAAAGGGAAAATAAACTTTTAACAAAGTCAAACATCAATCGTCACTGTATACAATATCAGTGCAATATTATTTACATGGCCTGACTGTAGATCCCAACATTATAACATTCAATACAAGCAGAACCAAAGCACTGTTCCCGTAGGAAGAATACTTTGATTACCACAGGCCTTCTTCTGTGGAATGGACAGCCGTCACATCTTCAATATACCTAAAAAAAAGAAAAATCCACACAATATTTTCTAACTACTTCACAAGCATTACCATGCAAAAGGGGGTTATAATCCTCTGCCTGGTAATTAAACAAACACACACTTTTCTGTGGCATGTGTGTTCCCATTGGGATAATCGCTCCCTCAAAAGGAGTCCAGCAGTACTCCTGCAAAGCGCATCCCAATAGACATGCTCAACAATTAAATCCAGCTGCCCGTTGGCAAAATAAACTTTCTGTTTGGTTCTTAAACGAGAGTCCTTGAATAAGTATTTGTGCTACAAAGGGAATTTTAAATGCAAACAACACATCCTAGTGTCCATAACTTTCTCCTTGTTAGGCACCATGAATGTAAGTTTCCTGCTCAACAGTTTGAATTGGGGAATACCAACCCAACCCAACCCATCTGCCATCCTGCAGTCTATCTGGGTAAAAGACATAACTTGTGAACACAATCCTTCTCACACATAATATCTTGGGTCAGGCAACCTTCTGTGGCTATCTCCCAGTCCTCTCACCGAGATAGAGTAACTGCGGGTATTTTGTCCAGCTTTTACCACCAATACTCTGTCCTTGTGGATCGCTCTTCCAAGCTTCCACTCTCGCTGAATATCTTTGAACCGGACCCAAACCTCACTATCAGGTGTCCTTTTTGGCTTGGGAACATGAAGATAGTCCCACACAAGTTCATCCTCCCATGTCTCCCGGGAACTTTCTATAACGTCCATAATTTGTTCTGGGACATAGGGATAGTCAAATCCCCATTCCTGAGCTACCCTTTGCTGAACCTCTCTCTGAAACCTAGAGAGTCTAGGTAAGTATTTGGCCTTTCCTCTGCCCGGCCGAACATAATTGTCAGTAGCTTTACTAACCCATTTCTGGAATGTAGCTGGCTTGTTAGGAACAATAGTATTAGTCACATTGAACGGAGGTACTAAAACCTTAGCTGTACCAGACACTCCTGTGGAAGCCTCCACGGATGTTGAACTTTCAATAAAGTATTCCTCTTCACTTGAATCACATTATTCAGGGGAGGACCATGCAAATAAATCACTCATTGATCTGTATTTCTGCAAAATCTGTGGTGATCCCCAATCCACAACCCTATCTTCACTCACCCTGTCCGGCTCACCCGAGGGATCCCTCTCCTGTAATCTAGGCTCCTTCCGGACTGGCAAATCAAAGGGTTTAATATTCACTGGCTCCTCATGGGTTCTCTCCGACGACTGGACAACAACTTCAACAGTCCCCGGATCCCCAGCCAGGTTGCAAACTTCTTCAGCAGATCCTACCTACCTATCCTACCTACCTATGTCCTGATGGCTCCGATTCAGCCGAATAAGACGGGAGCTCCATCACTGCTGCTGCAGGCGATACACGACCCTCTCCGGCCTTCCGTATCACCCCTTTCTGACAAAGTCCCGTTTTGTCTTTCACAATATAGTACTCGACCTCTCGCTGGACGGGTCCCAATCTTGTTAACTGGGTACTGCAATGTCCACACTGAGCCCAGGCAGTGACTCCAACTGTAGGCCTCCAACATTCAGGACACAGCATGCAGAGCTTTTCCATTCCGTTAATCACTCCCAATGCCAGTCCCCCGGTCAATTCCAACCGAACACCAGTGTCAACTAGAGCCCAATCCTGCACATCAGACAGCCGTTGTATGGCAAGCGTGTTCTCAACACCTTCCGCCATCTTCCTCCTCACCTGGCACACTGAACATAAAAACTTTTCCTCTGGGGCGTGGCTCCACCCCCCACTTGTTGGTTCAGCGCGCGAGGAACTGTAGCAGCACATTTTCAAAGTCCTCCCCAGCGACCCCTGGTGGCAGGTACTGTTATACTGCAGGCTATCTTGGCAATAATTTCTGAAATGCAGGTTACCGTTCCTATGGGAGATGGTTAGCTGCAAATGTGAAACAGATATCCCGGACGACGCCCCCATATGTAGCGCTGACCCCCGAAGGAGCGGCTTAGAATTGGCTATATCCGTAATTCACATTTACCACTCAACCCTTCGCAGCCCATAGATTCAAAGTCACAGTCCTTAGTGCTTTTTCCAATGCTTTATTCATTAACACAAAACTGGGATAGGAGAAGGACTTCCTTTGAGATGCTCTCTTTGTTGCATTGTCATCTTAGCATGGTTCTTACAGGAAACATCAAAGAATAATTGCGGATGGTCAGACAAAACATTTCAAATGATCACTTTGATCAGGGAAGATGGAAGTAGATTTAATAGAGAATTAAATGATAAAGAGTCACTCTGAATAACTTCTTCACCTGGATGACTTAAAAGGAACAATCCATTTCTCTATGTGTGTGCATGCAGCTTCACCGCTACCTCTTTGCCACTACTTCCCACTTGCATGGTACTTTCAGATTAAATTACAGGAGAGTCATTCTGATCACCTCCTTGCTTGACTGATTGGATTCCCAGGGCAATGTTGAACTCTAAGTCACGGGCCATAACCACCCATCACACCGACTTGTGCATCAACAACCTCAGCCTCTGGCAGTACCCTTCCCTTGGGCTTTCACTCACTTGATCAATAGTCCATGTGACACTCATAAACAATCGATCACCCAGTTTCCTTCCGTTTTGCTGCCACTTCATGCGAAATGATTCCCGGTTCCTCTGTCTGTCTGTGACCCGCTCCCCTCCCTGCAGGGGCGGCCTACGACATCCATAATTACATGCTGCAGGATATCGTCTGTTCCTCCATGAGGACCAGACCTCCACCCATCTGGCTAGGGTGAAGCTCCATTGGCTCCCCGGAGGGGGGACCTTTCCCCTTCGGGAACCAGGTTGAGCCACTCCGGCTCTCACGGCAAACAGCAAGACAGGACCCCGGCTGATCATGTGACTCAGCTTTTATATCAGAGTTCTGGGCCTTATCCAACCAAATCAATGATTGGCCGGGACTCGAATACAAACACCTGTCACTCAAATAAGAAATTAACCAACAGGCCTGTTGTAACAGCACAAACCTGTCTAAATTTACCTGACATAGGAAACTAACAATAAAGGTCACCTATGTAAAAATAGGTGCCAGCTACATAAGGGAAGAGGGTGTAGTAAATAAAAATCAAAATGCAGTAATTAGGTGATTGTTTCTAGCGAGGAAATGAATAGCATGAAAATGGCTAGCAGAGAACCCACCAACTCATGGAGAATGGGTAAAAGAGGTAGAAAATGTAATTAGAAAAGAAAGATCTGTTTACACTAAAAGAAGTAAAATTGGGACATTTAAGAAAATATGGGAGCCTGGGTTAAATGAGGAAAATATTGAGATACGGAGATAAATGGAAACAATCAGAAGAAATAAATAAAGTGGAGGAATACGCTGGGGGAAATAACTAAATATAGAATCTCTTGGGACTTTCCTTTTTTTTTCCTTGCTTTAAAAGTGGCAAAGGGAAGGATAGTAAAGATATAAAGTGACAGTTGTAAAGGAATACTTTTTTTTCTCCTTTCCTTTTCTCTCTCCTTGGAGAAGAAGGTAATATAAAGTCGTATTGTGGTATTATAATGAAGTGTTTTTATTAATGTATGAGAATGTTTCTGAGATAAAAGTGATGATTGCTAATGTTTGTAAAAAAGGAAAAATTTTTTTGGAAATAAAATTTACATGAATAAAAAAAAGAACATTATATAGAGGTGATAATACAGTATTATTATCAGACATACTACATATCATAGATACCCCGACTGCAGCAACGTGTCCTCCTCCTGTGGGCTCTTCTATGTCCAGGCAGAGGTATGTGAGAACATTCTATAGAGGTGATAGTACAGTATTATTATCAGAGTACATATCATAGATACCCCGACTGCAGCAATGTGTCCCCTCCGTGTCCTCCTCCTGTGTCCCCTCTGTGTTCTCCTCCTGTGTCCCCTCCGTGTCCTCTTCCTGTGTCTCCTCCATGTTATCCTCCTGTGTCCCCTCCGTGTCCTCCTCCTGTGTCCCCTCTGTGTTCTCCTCCTGTGTCCCCTCCGTGTCCTCCTCCTGTGTCCCCTCTGTGTTCTCCTCCTGTGTCCCCTCCGTGTCCTCCTCCTGTGTCCCCTCTGTGTTCTCCTCCTGTGTCCCCTCCATGTCCTCCTCCTGTGTCTCCTCCATGTCCTCCTCCTGTGTCCCCTCTGTGTTCTCCTCCTGTGTCCCCTCCGTGTCCTCCTCCTGTGTCTCCTCCATGTTATCCTCCTGTGTCCCCTCCGTGTCCTCCTCCTGTGTCCCCTCTGTGTTCTCCTCCTGTGTCCCCTCCGTGTCCTCCTCCTGTGTCCCCTCTGTGTTCTCCTCCTGTGTCCCCTCCGTGTCCTCCTCCTGTGTCCCCTCTGTGTTCTCCTCCTGTGTCTCCTCCGTGTCCTCCTCCTGTGTCCCCTCTGTGTTCTCCTCCTGTGTCTCCTCCGTGTCCTCCTCCTGTGTCCCCTCTGTGTTCTCCTCCTGTGTCTCCTCCATGTTATCCTCCTGTGTCCCCTCCATGTCCTCCTCCTGTGTCCCCTCTGTGTTCTCCTCCTGTGTCCCCTCCGTGTCCTCCTCCTGTGTCCCCTCTGTGTTCTCCTCCTGTGTCCCCTCCGTGTCCTCCTCCTGTGTCCCCTCTGTGTTCTCCTCCTGTGTCTCCTCCATGTCCTCCTCCTGTGTCTCCTCCATGTCCTCCTCCTGTGTCCTCCTCCTGTGTCCTCTCCGTGTCCTCCTCCTGTGGGCTCTTCTCTGTATGTAAGAACATTATATAGAGGTGATAATACAGTATAATCATCTTCAATCACGGTGTCCAGAACATTGTCTATTATGATGGGTGATGTCTGCTGATACACCAAAAGAAAAAAACTTGCCAACCCACAACATGTCTGATCTCTTTGGTCACTCACTGCGAATTTGAGCTCCCAGTCCGTGGTGTGGAATGTGGGGTCTTGGAGGTAATGTCATTGACCAGGTATGGTCATGTCTATATTTGGGCAATGATGTCAGCCAGGTCACCCTGCCCCTTTATATGCATTCCATAGTGAGGACCAGAAGCAGTCATTTGTGGTCAGGATTGAACATGTTGGAGTGGTTTTGTTATTTTCAGCAGATCATTAAGTGTTATTTATTGTGAATGATGAGAATCTGCTTCCCTGGATGACTTGATTGACCATGGGTTTACATTGGGGGACTTTATTAAATTAGGGTCCTGTCACAAAGTGTGAGTGTTTATTATTTACTGTTTGTTTTATTTTATAATAGAAAGAGAGGCCCGTAGTATACCCCAAGGCAATAAACGGAGTAAGGGTCGGCATGACAGGGGTTAATGGGGGCTTAGGGACCGGGAGTAATGGTAAGAGGGGGGCGTGTCAGGGATTGTTAGGGCTTTGCATAGTGAGTTATGAGATGGGGGTGGAGCTTTGGGGGGAAGTGAGGTGGGGGAAGGAGAGGGGGTGGTGTTGCAGTTGCAGGGGAAGAGCTTGGAAACAACTTCCCACCCTCCCGCCCTCATTTTTAGGGGAATTTGTGTTGTTTTTGGAGACTTGAGAGTTTTCGGGAACAGGTGGTGCACTTGGCGGGGTGCAAGGTCCTTTTAGGTCATATGGGCCCTTAAAAGGTATGGTGTGGGGACCCATCTGAGGTACGGCTCCCAGTTGGTGTATGGGTACCTGCTAGTTGTCTCCGAGTCGGTGGTTTTGTGACTGGAGGCCTGAGAAGTGACTAGCAGGTACGGTTCTGGTTTTTATGCCTATTGGGACCTTGGGCTCCATTATCTTTAATAAAGCTGTATGTTGTGATTTGAAAGGTTATTTACATGTTAATTATCGGTATTTATATTTGGTTAATAAAAGGGCTGCTATGGCCAGTTTACTCCAGTTATGTGGGGTGTGGTCACTAAATGAAAGGGGTGGGGTCATTTGGTATAGCCGGTAACAAGCCATGGTTAATACCATAGTCATGAATAGAATTTCTTGCATGGAATTTGGGGGTCCCCAGACCGCTGTTCATTTTATTACACAACCTCCACTCTGTTTACAGTCACTTGTCAGCTGGGAATGTCTGGCTGAGAGCGGAATGGGCTGGATGGAGATGAGTCACCGGTTGTTAGGATGCAGGCGGCCACCGGCTCCCTAACAACCAGCAGCCGTCACATTTAGTGATGGTAGTAATAGTGCTGATAAAGATTTTACTTCCCACGTTAGCTGGAGGTCCGGCTCTGCCAAACCTCCGTTTATATATCAGCCGTTTACCAAACCTCCGTACAGCCAAAACTTGGACTGAACCGGCAGCTCCTTGTTATTCCAAATGCTGCCAATTAAGAGGAGTGAAGAAGTCAATATAACGAAGGTGTGGGTGTGTGTAATTCATGGGTGTGAATACATTGACCCCGGTCTCTTCATTCGATGAATATAATCGTTTCTTTCCATGTATTGGGTGTAGAAGAAGTGCTGAGTGTTCCCCGTCCTCCACCTTGTGATAGAAGCCGTCCTTCTTTATCAGAAGGTTGTTGGATGTTCAGTTCCTGGTGTTGTGTTTTCTCTTCTTATGATAATAATATTGTAGTGATAATTGTATGAGAGGTCAGGACTTCACACCGGATAATCGACTTTCTACAATCAGAGGTGTTCCTAGGAGACAGAAAGACCAGGAGCTTCAATCCAAAGTCCAAGGCCGGGGGGAGGGGGGGCAGTAGTTGCACTTGGTTTTTTGGCTGGGCGGTGGGTTGTGTGGCGGGGGGGAGGGGGTAAGCTGACTTGCTGGTTGCTTACCATTGCCCATCAATGCTGATCACTAAACTCACCTGCCTGACACACTGACCAATACACTGACCGACCTACCTGACACGCACTGACCTACCTACCTGACCTACATACACTGACCGACCTACCTGACACGCACTGACCATTACACTGACCGACCTACCTGACACGCACTGACCTACCTACCTGACCTACATACACTGACCGACCTACATACACTGACCGACCTACCTGACCTACATACACTGACCGACCTACCTGACCTACATACACTGACCGACCTACCTGACCTACATACACTGACCGACCTACCTGACCTACATACACTGACCGACCTACCTGACCTACATACACTGACCGACCTACCAGACCTACATACACTGACCGACCTACCAGACCTACATACACTGACCGACCTACCAGACCTACATACACTGACCGACCTACCTGACCTACATACACTGACCGACCTACCTGACCTACATACACTGACCGACCTACCTGACCTACATACACTGACCGACCTACCTGACCTACATACACTGACCGACCTACCTGACCTACATACACTGACCGACCTACCTGACCTACATACACTGACCTACCTACCTGACACGCACTGACCGACCTACCTGACACACACTGACCGACCTACCTGACCTACATACACTGACCGACCTACCTGACCTACATACACTGACCGACCTACCTGACCTACATACACTGACCGACCTACCTGACCTACATACACTGACCGACCTACCTGACCTACATACACTGACCTACCTACCTGACACGCACTGACCGACCTACCTGACACACACTGACCGACCTACCTGACCTACATACACTGACCGACCTACCTGACCTACATACACTGACCGACCTACCTGACCTACATACACTGACCGACCTACCTGACCTACATACACTGACCGACCTACCTGACCTACATACACTGACCGACCTACCTGACCTACATACACTGACCGACCTACCTGACCTACATACACTGACCTACCTACCTGACACGCACTGACCGACCTACCTGACACACACTGACCGACCTACCTGACACGCACTGACCTACCTACCTGACACGCACTGACCGACCTACCTGACACGCACTGACCGACCTACCTGACCTACATACACTGACCGACCTACCTGACCTACATACACTGACCTACCTACCTGACACGCACTGACCGACCTACCTGACACACACTGACCGACCTACCTGACACGCACTGACCTACCTACCTGACACGCACTGACCGACCTACCTGACACGCACTGACCGACCTACCCGACACGCACTGACCTACCTACCTGACACGCACTGACCTACCTACCTGACACGCACTGACCGACCTACCTGACACGCACTGACCTACCTACCTGACACGCACTGACCTACCTACCTGACAAGCACTGACCTACCTACCTGACACGCACTGACCTACCTACCTGACACGCACTGACCTACCTACCTGACACGCACTGACCTACCTACCTGACACGCACTGACCTACCTACCTGACACGCACTGACCGACCTACCTGACACGCACTGACCTACCTACCTGACACGCACTGACCTACCTACCATACACTGACCTACCTACCTGACACGCACTGACCTACCTACCTGACACGCACTGACCGGCCTACCTGACACACACTGACCTACCTACCTGACACGCACTGACCTACCTACCATACACTGACCTACCTACCTGACACACACTGACCTACCTACCTGACACGCACTGACCGACCTACCTGACACGCACTGACCTACCTACCTGACACGCACTGACCTACCTACCTGACACGCACTGACCTACCTACCTGACACGCACTGACCGACCTACCTGACACGCACTGACCTACCTACCTGACACGCACTGACCTACCTACCTGACACGCACTGACCTACCTACCTGACACGCACTGACCTACCTACCTGACACGCACTGACCGGCCTACCTGACACACACTGACCTACCTACCTGACACACACTGACCTACCTACCTGACACGCACTGACCGACCTACCTACATACACTGACCTACCTACCTGACACACACTGACCTACCTGACATACACTGACCTACCTACCTGACATACACTGACCTACCTGACATACACTGACCTACCTACCTGACACACACTGACCTACCTACACACACTGACCTATCTACCTGACACGCACTGACCTACCTACCTAACATACACTGACCTACACACACTGACCTATCTACCTGACACGCACTGACCTACCTACCTAACATACACTGACCTACACACACTGACCTACCTACCTGACACGCACTGACTTACCTACCTGACATACACTGACCTACCTACCTGACATACACTGACCTACACACACTGATCTACCTACCATACACTGACCTACCTACCTACCATACACTGACCGACCTACCTGACACGCACTGACCGACCTACCTGACACACACTGATCTACCTACCTGACACGCACTGACCTACCTACCTGACATGCACTGACCTACCTACCTGACATACACTGACCTACCTACCTGACATACACTGACCTACACGCACTGACCTACCTACCTGACACGCACTGACCTACCTACCTGACGCGCACTGACCGACCTACCTGACACGCACTGACCTACCTACCTGACACGCACTGACCTACCTACCTGACACGCACTGACCGACCTACCTGACACGCACTGATCTACCTACCATACACTGACCTACCTACCTGACACACACTGACCTACCTACCTGACACGCACTGACCTACCTACCTGACACGCACTGACCGACCTACCTGACACGCACTGACCTACCTGACACGCACTGACCTACCTACCTGACACGCACTGATCTACCTGACCTACATACACTGACCTACCTACCTGACACACACTGACCTACCTGACATACACTGACCTACCTACCTGACATACACTGACCTACACACACTGACCTATCTACCTGACACGCACTGACCTACCTACCTAACATACACTGACCTACACACACTGACCTACCTACCTGACACGCACTGACTTACCTACCTGACATACACTGACCTACCTACCTGACATACACTGACCTACCTACCTGACATACACTGACCTACACACACTGACCTACCTACCTACCATACACTGACCTACCTACCTACCATACACTGACCGACCTACCTGACACGCACTGATCTACCTACCTGACACACACTGATCTACCTACCATACACTGACCCACCTACCTACCATACACTGACCGACCTACCTGACACGCACTGACCGACCTACCTGACACACACTGATCTACCTACCTGACACGCACTGACCTACCTACCTGACACGCACTGACCGACCTACCTACCATACACTGACCTACCTGACACACACTGACCTACCTACCTGACACGCACTGACCTACACACACTGACCTACCTACCTGACATGCACTGACCTACCTACCTGACATACACTGACCTACCTACCTGACACACACTGACCTACCTGACACGCACTGACCTACCTACCTGACACGCACTGACCTACCTACCTGACACGCACTGACCGACCTACCTGACACGCACTGATCTACCTACCATACACTGACCTACCTACCTGACACACACTGACCTACCTACCTGACACACACTGACCTACCTGACACGCAATGACCTACCTACCTGACACGCACTGACCTACCTACCTGACACACACTGATCTATCTATCTGACACGCACTGACCTACCTACCTGACACGCACTGACCGACCTACCATACACTGACCTACCTGACACATACTGACCGACCTACCTGACACGCACTGACCTACCTACCTACCATACACTGACCTACCTGACACGCACTGACCTACCTACCTGACACGCACTGATCTACCTGACCTACATACACTGACCTACCTACCTGACACACACTGACCTACCTGACATACACTGACCTACCTACCTGACATACACTGACCTACACACACTGACCTACCTACCTGACATGCACTGACCTACCTACCTAACATACACTGACCTACACGCACTGACCTACCTACCTAACATACACTGACCTACACACACTGACCTACCTACCTGACACGCACTGACTTACCTACCTGACATACACTGACCTACCTACCTGACATACACTGACCTACCTACCTGACATACACATACACTGACCTACCTACCTGACATACACTGACCTACACACACTGACCTACCTACCTGACAAGCACTGACCAAACAATGGGAAAAACACATGAAATAGAGTCAGCCGCACACCCCAAACAGTATTGTAGACAAACGAAAATGGAAAAATCCCCCATGGGGTTTTTTAGCGGCAATTGTAATATATTTATACAGAAAATATGGTAAAAGTACAATAAAATCATTTATTGTGCAAAATATGGCTTACAAGTCATAGGTCAAAATAGTTATACAGATACAAAACTCTGGTGATGGACATGTCTCAGAACATGTCTGAGTTTAGTGCGGTTCATTCAAAGTACAAGGTCAATACATTAATAAACATCCAATGAATACTGCGACGCGTTTCGACCTATGCTGTTGCGGTCTCTTCAGGGGGTAGTATTCTGGTGAAATACATCAAAAAATTATCAAAAACTTCAATATAGCCACACCTTGTATCCAAAAGGTATATGTCTATATAATGATGTTATATTTACCACTAAAAGGGTGATTTTCAACCACAGGTCACATATCCAGAGATTTCCCAAAAAGAGAAGCACTGATCCAGGGTTCCTCATGCGTCAGTCCCCACCCCTCCAGGTGGGCACCGGCATCAAAAATGGCTTACAAGAAGTCACACCTTGTTGGGACACAGTGGGGGGGGGGCCACAGACGACACCTAAAATGTATTATAGTAGTTAATTAAGTATTTAAGTATTTAAAGGTAATGTCCTAGCACCTAGTGAGCTGTATCCCCACCTATATATGCAAATATTTGTTTATCTGAACCTGATATATGTAAAAAAAGAAAGCAGAAATTTTAATTGTGCTCAATTACTAGTGCTGTATTTGAGTTATCACCATTGCAATCTCCTAACCCGAAGGAGAATGCCATGAGAAAAATCAACAAAGTATATTAATAATCAAATGATAATTTTAATAGTATTGTGTATTAATGGAATGAGTGAGTGCGGGTGTTCGAAGAGTAAGCAGAAAAGTGTTGGGTGTTTGGGTGAGGAAACAAAGTGTGTGAAAGTGATTAGTGAATGTGTGAAGTTAGGTAAGTGGGCAGGTGAAAAAATGCTAAGAAAAAAAGGAACACAAGAAAAACGGCAAAGCAAACCAAACAAGGTGAGGAAAGAAGAGCGTGCATGAGAAACTATTGTGGTCAATTGAGTGATGAGTGAAGCTTGTACTGATGTCATATGCTTAAAGTGTATGGCTTACTTAGTGTGGTCTCTAAATGGGACAAAAAGTGGTCAAAATTAAAAGCAATCTTAAAAAATCATGCTGTTATAATAGTGCCATAGTGTCCGTAATATATGACACTAACGACAAACTAAAAGTGAATATAAGGTAAAAAAGATACTAAATGGAACATGAAAGGTATTTTAATCTATCAAAGTCGTAGTCTACATATGTAGTAGTAATGTAGTATGCTGAAAGTTGTACTTACATGGCTTAGATCCTTCCTGTGTGTGGGGAGCGTTCCTGGGATCGTGATCGGATCCCCAGAGAATGGGTGCTTATATGGTGGACTAATTAGTTACAGGTGTCGTTGATGAGCGTCCCACCCCCACCTGGCCTCCACCGCATTGGTGGTCGTGGTGTGACTCCCTCGGCGCTCCGGCCATCGCCGTCTCCTCCGTCGCAAAAGCGTGACGTCATGACGCCGTGCGCACAAGGAGCCGCAGCCTCCAGTGCACGCAGCGTCACAAGTGTCCAGTGGAGATCAAGGGACGCCGCCGGCACGGTGATACTCCCCCTGGTGGGCGAGAAGGTTCTTATCGCCCCACCATGGATGGGAGCATAAACAAGGGGAGAGCTATGGAGAAACTCCAAGTCTCCCCACCGTGCCGGGAAGCCTAAAAAGAAACCGACACCCCACAAAGGAGGGAGGGGAGTGAGAGGCTAATGAGGAAACCGAATGGATCACACAAAAAAATGAATATCACTTTATGTGGTAGTACCATATTAAAGCTTAGTATTAGATTTGGTTATTTATTATTGTCAAGGCTGTGAACATTAGGGAGTTTACTGTTCCTGTCTTAGTACCATATTGAAAGTATTTTTACTTGAATATATTATTAAATTTATTGGACTAGAATTTGTCTTTCTAAGTCCATGACAGACAAACCTTTCGGAGTGGGAACCTAAAAAAGGGATCCCTTAGGCTACATACGGTATATATAGTGGCCTAAGTCTAGTTTCTATACTAGTTCTAATCGGGACTGAATGGTCCCTATATCGTCCGTCACGATCCAAAGCATTTCGGGATCGGGAACAGTAGAGGTTACCTAAAAGAGAGCAATTCGTACTATACTCCGTAATGTATTGTTTCACAGCTCATATATGACTCACATGTGTTAGAAGGGGAAGGGGTGTTTAACCACCCAAAAAGAACCAAACAATGGGAAAAACACATGAAATAGAGTCAGCCGCACACCCCAAACAGTATTGTAGACAGACGAAAATGGAAAAATCCCCCATAGGGTTTTTTAGCGGCAATTGTAATATATTTATACAGAAAATATGGTAAAAGTACAATAAAATCATTTATTGTGCAAAATATGGCTTACAAGTCATAGGTCAAAATAGTTATACAGATACAAAACTCTGGTGATGGACATGTCTCAGAACATGTCTGAGTTTAGTGCGGTTCATTCAAAGTACAAGGTCAATACATTAATAAACATCCAATGAATAACCCGACGCGTTTCGACCTATGCTGTTGCGGTCTCTTCAGGGGGTAGTATTCTGGTGAAATACATCAAAAAATTATCAAAAACTTCAATATAGCCACACCTTGTATCCAAAAGGTATATGTCTATATAATGATGTTATATTTACCACTAAAAGGGTGAGTTTCAACCACAGGTCACATATCCAGGGATTTCCCAAAAAGAGAAGCACTGATCCAGGGTTCCTCATGCGTCAGTCCCCACCCCTCCAGGTGGGCACCGGCATCAAAAATGGCTTACAAGAAGTCACACCTTGTTGGGACACAGTGGGGGGGGCCACAGACGACACCTAAAATGTATTATAGTAGTTAATTAAGTATTTAAGTATTTAAAGGTAATGTCCTAGCACCTAGTGAGCTGTATCCCTGGATATGTGACCTGTGGTTGAAACTCACCCTTTTAGTGGTAAATATAACATCATTATATAGACATATACCTTTTGGATACAAGGTGTGGCTATATTGAAGTTTTTGATAATTTTTTGATGTATTTCACCAGAATACTACCCCCTGAAGAGACCGCAACAGCATAGGTCGAAACGCGTCGGGTTATTCATTGGATGTTTATTAATGTATTGACCTTGTACTTTGAATGAACCGCACTAAACTCAGACATGTTCTGAGACATGTCCATCACCAGAGTTTTGTATCTGTATAACTATTTTGACCTATGACTTGTAAGCCATATTTTGCACAATAAATGATTTTATTGTACTTTTACCATATTTTCTGTATAAATATATTACAATTGCCGCTAAAAAACCCTATGGGGGATTTTTCCATTTTCGTTTGTCTACGACACGCACTGACCTACCTACCTGACACACACTGGTCTACCTACCTGACACACACTGACCTACCTACCTGACACACACTGGTCTACCTACCTGACACACACTGACCTACCTACTTGACACACACTGGTCTACCTACCTGACACACACTGACCTACCTACCTGACACACACTGACCTACCTACCTGACACACACTGGTCTACCTACCTGACACACACTGACCTACCTACCTGACACACACTGACCTACCTACCTGACACACACTGGTCTACCTACCTGACACACACTGACCTACCTACCTGACACACACTGATCTACCTGACCTACATACACTGACCTACCTACCTGACACGCACTGGTCTACCTACCTGACACACACTGACCTACCTACCTGACACACACTGACCTACCTACCTGACACACACTGACCTACCTACCTGACACGCACTGGTCTACCTACCTGACACACACTGACCTACCTACCTGACACACACTGATCTTCCTGACCTACATACACTGACCTACCTACCTGACACGCACTGGTCTACCTACCTGACACACACTGGTCTACCTACCTGACACACACTGACCTACCTACCTGACACGCACTGGTCTACCTACCTGACACACACTGGTCTACCTACCTGACACACACTGACCTACCTACCTGACACGCACTGGTCTACCTACCTGACACACACTGACCTACCTACCTGACACGCACTGGTCTACCTACCTGACACACACTGACCTACCTACCTGACACGCACTGGTCTACCTACCTGACACACACTGACCTACCTACCTGACACGCACTGGTCTACCTACCTGACACACACTGACCTACCTACCTGACACGCACTGACCTACCTACCTGACACACACTGATCTTCCTGACCTACATACACTGACCTACCTACCTGACACGCACTGGTCTACCTACCTGACACACACTGACCTACCTACCTGACACACACTGATCTTCCTGACCTACATACACTGACCTACCTACCTGACACGCACTGGTCTACCTACCTGACACACACTGACCTACCTACCTGACACGCACTGGTCTACCTACCTGACACACACTGGTCTACCTACCTGACACACACTGGTCTACCTACCTGACACACACTGACCTACCTACCATACACTGGTCTACCTACCTGACATACACTGACCTACCTACCTGACATGCACTGACCTACCTACCTGACACACACTGATCTACCTACCTGACACGCACTGGTCTACCTACCTGACACACACTGACCTACCTACCTGACACGCACTGATCTACCTACCTGACACACACTGACCTACCTACCTGACACGCACTGGTCTACCTACCTGACACACACTGACCTACCTACCTGACACGCACTGATCTACCTACCTGACACACACTGATCTACCTACCTGACACGCACTGGTCTACCTACCTGACACACACTGACCTACCTACCTGACACGCACTGGTCTACCTACCTGACACACACTGACCTACCTACCTGACACGCACTGACCTACCTACCTGACACACACTGACCTACCTACCTGACACGCACTGGTCTACCTACCTGACACACACTGACCTACCTACCTGACACACACTGACCTACCTACCTGACACACATTGATCTACCTGACCTACATACACTGACCTACCTACCTGACAAGCACTGGTCTACCTACCTGACACACACTGACCTACCTACCTGACAAGCACTGACCTACCTGACCTACATACACTGACCTACCTACCTGACACGCACTGGTCTACCTACCTGACACACACTGACCTACCTACCTGACACACACTGACCTACCTACCTGACACACATTGATCTACCTGACCTACATACACTGACCTACCTACCTGACAAGCACTGGTCTACCTACCTGACACACACTGACCTACCTACCTGACAAGCACTGACCTACCTACCTGACACGCACTGATCTACCTGACCTACATACACTGACCTACCTACCTGACACGCACTGATCTACCTACCTGACACACACTGACCTACCTACCTGACACGCACTGGTCTACCTACCTGACACACACTGACCTACCTACCTGACACGCACTGATCTACCTACCTGACACGCACTGACCTACCTACCATACACTGGTCTACCTACCTGACACACACTGACCTACCTACCTGACACGCACTGATCTACCTACCTGACACGCACTGATCTACCTACCTGACACGCTCTGACCTACCTACCTGACACGCACTGACCTACCTACCTGACACGCACTGGTCTACCTACCTGACACGCACTGGTCTACCTACCTGACACACACTGACCTACCTACCTGACACGCACTGGTCTACCTACCTGACACACACTGACCTACCTACCTGACACGCACTGGTCTACCTACCTGACACACACTGACCTACCTACCTGACACGCACTGGTCTACCTACCTGACACACACTGACCTACCTACCTGACACGCACTGGTCTACCTACCTGACACACACTGACCTACCTACCTGACACGCACTGACCTACCTACCTGACACACACTGATCTTCCTGACCTACATACACTGACCTACCTACCTGACACGCACTGGTCTACCTACCTGACACACACTGACCTACCTACCTGACACACACTGATCTTCCTGACCTACATACACTGACCTACCTACCTGACACGCACTGGTCTACCTACCTGACACACACTGGTCTACCTACCTGACACACACTGGTCTACCTACCTGACACACACTGACCTACCTACCATACACTGGTCTACCTACCTGACATACACTGACCTACCTACCTGACACGCACTGATCTACCTACCTGACACGCACTGACCTACCTACCATACACTGGTCTACCTACCTGACACACACTGATCTACCTACCTGACACGCACTGGTCTACCTACCTGACACACACTGACCTACCTACCTGACACGCACTGGTCTACCTACCTGACACGCACTGACCTACCTACCTGACACACACTGACCTACCTACCTGACACACACTGACCTACCTACCTGACACACACTGGTCTACCTACCTGACACACACTGACCTACCTACCTGACACGCACTGATCTACCTACCTGACACACACTGACCTACCTACCTGACACGCACTGACCTACCTACCTGACACACACTGACCTACCTACCTGACACACACTGACCTACCTACCTGACATGCACTGACCTACCTACCTGACACACACTGACCTGCCTACCTGACATACACTGACCTACATACCTAACATACACACACACTGACCTACCTGACACACACTGACATGCACTAATCTACATACCTGACATACACACACACTGACCTACCTGACATACACTGACCTACCTACCTACACTACCTACCTACCTGACATACACTGACCTACCTACCTGACACACACTGACCTACCTGACATATACACACACTGACCTACCTGACATACACAAGCACTGACCTACCTACCTGACATGCACTGACACGCACTGACCTACCTACCTGACATGCACTGACACGCACTGACCTACCTATCTGGCACACATTGACCTACCTACCTACCATACACTGACCTACCTACCTGACACACACTGACCTACCTACCTGACACACACTGACCTACCTACCATACACTGGTCTACCTACCTGACATGCACTGATCTACCTACCTGACACGCACTGACCTACCTACCTGACACGCACTGACCTACCTACCTGACACGCACTGATCTACCTGACCTACATACACTGACCTACCTACCGGACACGCACTGATCTACCTACCTGACACACACTGACCTACCTACCTGACACGCACTGGTCTACCTACCTGACACACACTGACCTACCTACCTGACATACCCTGACCTACCTACCTGACACGCACTGACCTACCTACCATACACTGACCTACCTACCTGACAAGCACTGACCTACCTACCTGACACGCACTGATCTACCTGACCTACATACACTGACCTACCTACCTGACACACACTGACCTACCTACCTGACACACACTGACCTACCTACCTGACACGCACTGGTCTACCTACTTGACACACACTGACCTACCTACCTGACACGCACTGATCTACCTACCTGACACGCACTGACCTACCTACCATACACTGGTCTACCTACCTGACACGCACTGATCTACCTACCTGACACGCACTGATCTACCTACCTGACACGCTCTGACCTACCTACCTGACACGCACTGACCTACCTACCTGACACGCACTGGTCTACCTACCTGACACGCACTGATCTACCTACCTACCTGACACGCACTGACCTACCTACCATACACTGATCTACCTACCTGACATGCACTGACCTACCATACACTGATCTACCTACCTGACACACACTGACCTACCTACCTACCATACACTGATCTACCTACCTAACATACACTGACCTACCTACCTGACACGAACTGATCTACATACCTGACACGCACTGACCTACCTACCTGACACACACTGACCTACCTACCTAACATACACTGACCTACACACACTGACCTACCTACCTGACACGCACTGACCTACCTACCTGACCTACCTGACACACACTGACCTACCTGACCTACCTGACACACACTGACCTACCCACCTGACATACACTGACCTACCTAACATACACACACACTAACCTACCTACCTGACACACACTGACCTACCTGACACACATTGACTTACCTACCTTACACACACTGACCTACCTGACACGCACTGACCTACCTACCTAACACACACTGACCTACCTGACACACACTGACCTACCTACCTGACACACACTGACCTACCTACCTGACACACACTGACCTACCTGACATGCACTGACCTACCTACCTGACACACACTGACCTACCTACCTGACACACACTGACCTACCTACCTGACACACACTGACCTACCTAAAATGTACTGACCTACCTACCTGACACACACTGACCTACCCACCTGACATACACTGACCTACCTACCTGACACACACTGACCTACCTGACACACATTGACTTACCTACCTTACACACACTGACCTACCTGACACGCACTGACCTACCTACCTAACACACACTGACCTACCTGACATGCACTGACCTACCTACCTGACACACACTGACCTACCTACCTGACACACACTGACCTACCTACCTGACACACACTGACCTACCTAAAATGTACTGACCTACCTACCTGACACACACTGACCTACCTACCTGACATACACATACACTGACCTACCTACCTGACACACACTGACCTACATACACTGACCTACCTACCTGACACGCACTGACCTACCTACCTAACATACACTGACCTACATACACTGACCTACCTACCTGACACGCATTGATCTACATACCTGACACGCACTGACCTACCTACCTAACATACACTGACCTACACACACTGACCTACCTACCTAACATACACTGACCTACACACACTGACCTACCTACCTGACACACACTGACCTACCTACCTAACATACACTGACCTACACATACTGACCTACCTACCTGACATGCACTGACCTACCTACCTGACACGCACTGACCTACCTACCTGACACACACTGGTCTATCTACCTGACATACACTGACCTACCTAACATACACACACACTAACCTACCTACCTGACACACACTGACCTACCTGACACACACACTGACCTACCTACCTGACACGCACTGACCTACCTACCTGACATACACTGACCTACCTAACATACACACACACACTAACCTACCTACCTGACACGCACTGACCTACCTACCTAACACACACTGACCTACCTGACACACACTGACCTACCTACCTGACACGCACTGACCTACCTACCTACCATACACTGACCTACCTACCTGACACACACTGACCTACCTACCTGACACACACTGACCTACCTACCTGACACACACTGACCTACCTACCTGACACACACTGACCTACCTACCTGACACACACTGACCTACCTGACACACACACTGACCTACCTACCTGACACGCACTGATCTACCTACCTGACACGCACTGACCTACCTACCTGACACACACTGACCTACCTACCTGACACGCACTGACCTACCTACCTGACACACACTGACCTACCTACCTGACACGCACTGACCTACCTACCTACCATACACTGACCTACCTACCTGACACACACTGACCTACCTACCTACCATACACTGACCTACCTACCTGACACGCACTGACCTACCTACCTACCATACACTGACCTACCTACCTGACACACACTGACCTACCTACCTGACACACACTGACCTACCTAAAATGTACTGACCTACCTACCTGACACACACTGACCTACCTACCTGACACACACTGACCTACCTAACACACACTGACCTACATACCTAACATACACACACACTAACCTACCTACCTGACACACACTGACCTACCTGACACACACACTGACCTACCTACCTGACACGCACTGACCTACCTACCTGACATACACTGACCTACCTAACATACACACACACACTAACCTACCTACCTGACACACACTGACCTACCTACCTGACACGCACTGACCTACCTACCTAACACACACTGACCTACCTGACACACACTGACCTACCTACCTGACACGCACTGACCTACCTACCTACCATACACTGACCTACCTACCTGACACACACTGACCTACCTACCTGACACACACTGACCTACCTGACACGCACTGACCTACCTACCTGACACACACTGACCTACCTACCTGACACGCACTGACCTACCTACCTGACACACACTGACCTACCTACCTGACACACACTGACCTACCTACCTGACACGCACTGACCTACCTACCTACCATACACTGACCTACCTACCTGACACACACTGACCTACCTACCTGACACACACTGACCTACCTACCTACCATACACTGACCTACCTACCTGACACGCACTGACCTACCTACCTACCATACACTGACCTACCTACCTGACACACACTGACCTACCTACCTGACACACACTGACCTACCTAAAATGTACTGACCTACCTACCTGACACACACTGACCTACCTACCTGACACACACTGACCTACCTAACACACACTGACCTACATACCTAACATACACACACACTGACCTACCTACCTGACACACATTGACCTACCTACCTAACATACACATACACTGACCTACCTGACACACACTGACCTACCTGACATACACTGACCTACCTGACATACACTGACCTACCTGACACACACTGACCTACCTACTTGACACACATTGACACTTACTGACCTACCTGACACACACTGACATGCACTAATCTACATACCTGACACGCACTGACCTACCTACCTGACATACACACACTGACCTACTTGACCTACCTGACATACACACACACTGACCTACCTGACATACACTGACCTACCTACCTACCTACCTGACATACACTGACCTACCTACCTGACACACACTGACCTACCTGACATACACAAGCACTGACCTACCTACCTGACATGCACTGACACACACTGACCTACCTGACACGCACTGACCTACCTACCTGACATGCACTGACACGCACTGACCTACCTATCTGGCACACATTGACCTACCTACCTACCATACACTGACCTACCTACCTGACACACACTGACCTACCTACCATACACTGACCTACCTACCTGACATGCACTGACACACACTGACCTACCTGACACGCACTGACCTACCTACCTGACATGCACTGACACGCACTGACCTACCTACCTGGCACACATTGACCTACCTACCATACACTGACCTACCTACCTGACACACACTGACCTACCTAAAACACACTGACCTACCTGACACGCACTGACCTACCTACCTGACATGCACTGACCTACCTGACATACACACACACTGACCTACCTACCTGACATACACACATGCTGACCTACCTACGTGACATGCACTGACACGCACTGACCTACCTACCTGACACACATTGACCAACCTACCTACCATACACTGACCTACCTACCTGACACACATTGACCTACCTACCATACACTGACCTACCTATCTGACACACACTGACCTACCTGACCAGGAGACAGACTTCATGTTGTGTCCTGCAGCAGCAGCTCAGCTGTGTTGTGTGAGGCAGCCAGAGGAGAGGCGGAGAGCTGCCTGCCCAAGTGGGGATCGATGTGGCGCGGCGGCCGCATTGTAATTCCCGCCTTCTGGAGCCTGCAGCCCCTATGATGGACGTCACACATCCCGCGGTCCTGGCATTGGACCAGCGGGATGTCCATCATAGGCTCGGGATCAGATCGGTCCCCGCTCAGTGACGCTCGGGATCAGATCGGTCCCTGCTCAGTGACGCTCGGGATCAGATCGGTCCCCGCTTAGTGACGCTCGGGATCAGATCGGTCCCCGCTCAGTGACGCTCGGGATCAGATCGGTCCCCGCTCAGTGACGCTCGGGATCAGATCGGTCCCCGCTCAGTGACGCTCGGGATCAGATCGGTCCCCGCTCAGTGACGCTCGGGATCAGATCGGTCCCCGCTTAGTGACGCTCGGGATCAGATCGGTCCCCGCTCAGTGACGCTCGGGATCAGATCGGTCCCCGCTCAGTGACGCTCGGGATCAGATCGGTCCCCGCTCAGTGACGCTCGGGATCAGATCGGTCCCCGCTCAGTGACGCTCGGGATCAGATCGGTCCCCGCTCAGTGACGCTCGGGATCAGATCGGTCCCCGCTCAGTGACGCTCGGGGCTAATATTAAAATTGTGCATGCCTGACACCCGGGGATTTCCGGGGACCCATTCGGGGCTCCAGCCCCCCCCTCCCGACACCACTGTCTACAATGTAGATGCATCTCTTAGACCAGATAGTAAGAAACATCTGGAACAGGTACTCGTTGTACCCCACCCCCATCTCTGATCGCGCTGACCGTGTTTGTTCATGTATGGATGGAGGGTCACCATCATCTACTGAGAGCTCACATGTTATCTCATTCTATCTGTAATACATTCCCTATTTATCATCTGTTCATAAATACTTCTTACAGCCAACAAACTCCCTCTCTGGGGATGATGGGGGTCCGGTATGTATCTGTAATGTTTGTCTATTCATTGATCATTTTTGTGTAGAATCGATGAGAGTATAGGGGTGTCAGAGGAGATTTCTCAATGATCTGAGCGGGGATGAGCTCAGGTACGTTCAGATATTAGTCCCAACCCACCCGAGCTCATCCCACCAAAGAAGCTGTCCATGCAGACCACCAATCATAAGCAGCTGAAGCATTCCCTACAGCCTTACATAAATACACCACCTGTATACATGGAGATGCAGGGCAGGCAATGCCTTGATCACTTATGATTGGCGGTTTGCAGTGACACTTCCTGATGGGATAGCTCAGTTGGGTTTGGACCAGTACCTGAACACACCTGAGCTCAGTCCTGGCTCTTAGATGCTGTGGCAACAGTTTGTGAAGTCCAGGAAGACACCGGAGGTCTCTGAGGAATCTAATCTGAACATTACTGGTTCCCTATAGAGCAATATGAATTATATGAGGGGGAGGGGAGTGTACACTGTGACCTGACTGGGATCTGTATTCTGTCTGTACAGGAAATGGTGTTCAGGAGGAAATATTCACCCGGCCGGGATCTGACCTTCTCCTCCCCATCAGACGTCATCTCACCCTCAACCATCCAGATAAAGTGGGATGTGATGAGATTGAATGGACATATAAAGGCCCAACCACAAATAATAGCAGCAGAATACTTAGACACAGAGGATGTACACTAAGAAAAAATGAGAGCCAATTTTCCAATATGAGGATATCAGAGAATGGAAGTCTGATCATATCCGATGTGACTCTGGAGAATGACGGGATATACAGTGTGATTATACACAACTCTACAGGACACACTATACAGACAGATGATTACACCGTCCATGTAGAAGGTAAGTCCATCCAACCCCCACCCCCAGTCCTAGCAGTGTCCTCCCCGCTCCGTGTCTTTATATACACCGTCCATGTAGAAGGTAAGTCCAACCAACCCCCACCCCCAGTCCTAGCAGTGTCCTCCCTGCTCCGTGTCTTTATATACATTGTCCATGTAGAAGGTAAGTCCATCCAACCCCCACCCCCAGTCCTAGCAGTGTCCTCCCCGCTCCGTGTCTTTATATACATCGTCCATGTAGAAGGTAAGTCCATCCAACCCTCAACCCCAGTCCTAGCAGTGTCCTCCCCGCTCCGTGTCTTTATATACACCGTCCATGTAGAAGGTAAGTCCATCCATCCCCCACCCCCAGTCCTAGCAGTGTCCTCCCCGCTCCGTGTCTTTATAACCATTGTCCATGTAGAAGGTAAGTCCATCCAACCCCCACCCCCAGTCCTAGCAGTGTCCTCCCCGCTCCGTGTCTTTAAATACACCGTCCATGTAGAAGGTAAGTCCATCCAACCCCCACCCCCAGTCCTAGCAGTGTCCTCCCCGCTCCGTGTCTTTATATACACCGTCCATGTAGAAGGTAAGTCCATCCAACCCCCACCCCCAGTCCTAGCAGTGTCCTCCCCGCTCCGTGTCTTTATATACACCGTCCATGTAGAAGGTAAGTCCATCCAACCCCCACCCCCAGTCCTAGCAGTGTCCTCCCCGCTCCGTGTCTTTATATACACCGTCCATGTAGAAGGTAAGTCTATACAACCCCCACCTCCAGTCCTAGCAGTGTTATCCCCGCTCCATGTCTTTATATACACCGTCCATGTAGAAGGTAAGTCCATCCAACCCCCACCCCCAGTCCTAGCAGTGTGCTCCCCGCTCTGTGTCTTTATATACACCGTCCATGTAGAAGGTAAGTCCATCCAACCCCCACCCCCAGTCCTAGCAGTGTCCTCCCCGCTCCATGTCTTTATATACACCGTCCATGTAGAAGGTAAGTCTATACAACCCCCACCCCCAGTCCTAGCAGTGTCCTCCCCGCTCCGTGTCTTTATATACACCGTCCATGTAGAAGGTAAGTCCATCCAACCCCCACCCCCAGTCCTAGCAGTGTTATCCCCGCTCCGTGTCTTTATATACACCGTCCATGTAGAAGGTAAGTCCATCCAACCCCCACCCCCAGTCCTAGCAGTGTCCTCCCCCTCAGTGTCTTTATATACACCGTCCATGTAGAAGGTAAGTCCATCCAACCCTCACCCCCAGTCCTAGCAGTGTCCTCCCCCTCAGTGTCTTTATATACACCATCCATGTAGAAGGTAAGTCCATCCAACCCCCACCACCAGTCCTAGCAGTGTCCTCCCCGCTCCGTGTCTTTATAACCATTGTCCATGTAGAAGGTAAGTCCATCCAACCCCCACCCCCAGTCCTAGCAGTGTCCTCCCTGCTCCGTGTCTTTATATACACCGTCCATGTAGAAGGTAAGTCCATCCAACCCTCACCCCCAGTCCTAGCAGTGTCCTCCCTGCTCCGTGTCTTTATATACACCGTCCATGTAGAAGATAAGTCCATCCAACCCCCACCCCCAGTCCTAGCAGTGTCCTCCCCGTGTCTTTCTATCCATACATTATATAGTAGAAGATCTGGGAGAGACGTATGTACAATGTCCTCTGATTACTGCCCCATCCTCACCATTCCCTGTGGATTCACATCTGTAGTGCTCAGCCCTCCTGAAGTTGCTGTGATCTGAACTGTGCTGTGCCTTCTGCTCGGGGTCCCCATGTGGTAGATGTGACCATGGATGGCGGGGTGACAGACCCCAATACACACACTGACAATGCAGCAATCTGGAGACCTCGGAGGGGATTTCAGTGACCCCAGTTGGGGCTCCGACCCTCAGGCTGACCTCTGACCTGGGCGGAGCTGCCTCTCCGCTGTAAGTTGGAGGTCAGTTTACTGGGATGGAGCCGATTCATCTACATTAGAGGGCGGAGCTTCTGCCAATAGCAACCAATCAGGTTTCACCGCTTGGGAAAAGAGACAAAGAATTCTGATTGGTCACTGTAGATAGCCCCACCCCCCTGAGCTCATTTTCCTCTCTCACTATGTGGACTCCATGATCTGGATGGTGGGAATTCTCCAGCTGGAAACAGAGACGGGGTGTAAAGATCTCATCCTTCACCTGAGCAGGGAAATCTTCACTCCTCCCCCCTGCACAGATGTTGGGGGATTCCCAGCACGGGGGGGGGGGGGCATTTACAGCTCCGGAGACTCTTCATCCCAGAAGATTCCACCAAGAACCACTGGGCGGAGGTCTCCTTTAGGGGGAACCCCTCATCCCCCCGTTTTGTATTACAATGAGGGATGAGCTAAAAGCGGAACTGAACTCAGCCACATATACTTTCAATGTAGACTAAACTACATAAAACATAACCATTACATTTTACCACTAATGCTTGTTTGTTTGAATATAAAATTAAAATCCCAAAAATAAATGAGCCGTTTGTTGCACCATCTTTGAAAAGTCCCAGGCCCAGTACAGTTTTCTTCCTGTTGACATCATCTGCCCAATGGCAGACTGAATGGAATCTTGAAGATATATTATAATATTAATAAAACAGGGTGGGGTGAAACTATTAGACATGTGCGATTCGTTTAGTTCCAAATTAGTTTTTTAACAAATTTTTACAAACTCGTTAATTCCGAAATTCCCGAATTTCAAAATTTTTATTTTCTGAAATTTCGAATTTTCTAATTTCTGAATTTCCAATCTTCAAATTTCCGAATTTTCACATTTCGGAGATTCATAATTCGGAAATTCAAAATTTCAGAAACTGGAAAATTCAAAATTTCAGAAATTCGAAATTTTGGAAATTCAAAATCCGGAAATTCAAAATTCAGAAATTCGAAATTTCAGAAATAGAAAAATTCTAAATTTCAGCAATTGAAGATTTCCGAAATTCGAAATTTCCAAAATTCGAAATTTCAGAAATTGGAAATTCGGAAATTAGAAATTCGGAAATGCAAAATTTGGAAATTCGGAAGTTCGGAAATGCGAAATTTCAGAAATTTTGGAAATTCGCAATTTCGAAATTTCATGAATCTGAAAATTCAAAAATTTGGAAATTTGAAAATTGAAAAATAAGAATGAAAATCAGAAAATTTAAAAGAATGAAGATCTGAAAATTCAAAAACCCGAAAATCTGAAACAATTCAGAAATCAAACTAATAATAAATATTAAATTATAGGTATTGGAATTTCCTTTCAAATTTGGATGTTAGTGCACGTAACAAGTATGAATTTATCCGAAGTTACTAATTATCTGAAATAACGAATGTCGTATCTAAACGAATGGAACGTAACAATCTAATAATAATAAATAACAATAATAATTATAAAAACTTTTTATTATTATTATTTATTATTAATTTGTTCCATTCCATTCGTTATTTCGAATAAATTCATAACTTCAGATAAATTTGTATTTGTTACATTCACAAGCAGCCAGATTTGAAAGGGAATTCCAATACCTATAATTTAATAGTTAGTTATTATTTCGAATTCTACTGATTTTCTATTTTTTTTCAGATTTTCAAATTTCTGGATTTTGGAATTTTTTAATTCCCGAATTTCTGAATTCCGAAAATTCGGAAATTCAAAATCCGGAAATTCGAAAAGTTGAAAATTAGAAAATTTGTAAATTCAGAAACCCGAAAATTTGAAATTGGGAAATTTGAAAATTCGGAATTCGGAAATCTGAAAATCAGAATTTTCGGATTTCCAAATTCCGAATTTTCGAAAAAAGCAAAGAAAGAATAAAACAAAAACAAAAATGAACACATTTTTTGTCAGTGCACATGTCTAGAAACTTTTGGGAAAAACCAATGAGAAATACAAAAATCAATGTATGAAACATACAAAAACACAATACAATAACTAGGCTGCAGATGGCAATAAGTCTGTGCTCACCAGCAATGCTGCCTGTAGGGGATGTAAGTTCCGTCCATGACATGTGCTGCAGGAATGATGGCTGGTTTCCTCTCCCTTAGTTTTTAAAATGGAGTCGGGGCTCCCAGGATGCACCTGTTTTCTTTTTTAGAATATAGGATGATGGGAACTTTTATTAAAGCTAAACAGTCTCCAGCTTCTGTAAAACAGTACAGGGCTCCATCTAGTGGCCACATTTAATATCGCAGGCAGGACAACATGATGTGTCCTGCCTGCTGAAGGCAGAACAAACAGTGACCGACTCCCCGCTCACATAAATAGAAAAGCTTTGCCCTGTGATTGCCTGATATATTACACTTGAACCCAGTGCTGGTACATTTGTCCCGTCACCAACACACATGTCCCTCTTCATAAGAAAAATCTAAAATCCAGCCTAGCTCACCAAGGGAAATGTCTTTGCTCTCCAGCTCCCCTAGTGGCAGAGGCATTTGACTATTGTGCACACGTGTTTTCACACCTCATGTACAGGGCAGCCCATTCATTTCAAAGGGCTCTCCTCCTTCTAAGAAACACGGAAAAGAAGTCCCTGACCCTGTTCCAAAAATGTGCTTTACTAAACTGTGCCACCATGCAGTCAGACGTCTATGAAAACGCAGGACCTTAGCAGATGCATGGAGGTACCACCACTGGATGTCTGGGCAACACGTTCATAGGTAGGTCAGAAAAACGCATTTGATTTCGCACGCATTCCCGACATGCAAAGGCGTCAACCTAGCCTTAGAGGGGATGCCTTTGGGTGAACGCCCGAATATTGACCTATTGGGTGGGAGCTGAACATCATGTATTATAGAAGTATTATTTCCTCTATTGTACATGACAGTTTCCCCCTGTCAGTGGTTGTCAATGGGCAATGACGCCGGTGGGCAATGACGCCGGTGGGCAATGATGCCGGGGGGTGCACCACCTGGTCACTAACAACCAGCGACATCACCATCCTCATTAACTTGCATGGTCGGGAATTCCTGGCTATGTAAGAAAAGGAGAGGTGCAGACAGGGGACCCCACACAACCCCCCCTAAAAAGTATATGGATCCATGTCAGTAATGATGCCCGCAGACCCACCAAAAGAAAAAAAATGCCGTCTGCTGAGAACCGTCTTACCAGAACATTTCATTCCAGCCACATGACAGATACAAAGGGGTGGGGCATCCCAGGTGACATCAGATCTTTTGGTGGGTGTCATGACATGACATGGATCTACTTCAATGGATAACATGATTAATGGTGGATGTACATTGTGGGACATTCTACAAAACTGTTATGCCCCGTACACACGATTGGACTTTCCGCCAACAAAACCGTGGATTTTGTTTCCGAAGGACGTTGGTTCAAACTTGTCTTGCATAAACACAGTCACACAAATGTTGGCCAAAAATGCGGTGACGTACAAGACGTACGACGAGCCGAGAAAAAGGAAGTTCAATAGCCAGTGCGGCTCCTTCTGCTTATTCTGAGCATGCGAGGAACTTTTGTGCGACGGACTTGTGTACACACAATCGGACTTTCCGACAACAAGTTTTGTTGGCTGAAAATTTGAGAACCTGCTCTCACACATTTGATGATGGAAAATTCCAACAGCAAATGTTCGATGGAGCGCACACACGGTCGGACTTTCTGACAACAAGCTCACATCGAACATTTCCTTTCGGAAAGTCCGACGGCATTAGTGTTTTTTTGTTTGCTTTTAATGTACTTTACTTTTTGTTGTAAACGAGTAGGGGTACGATGTATCTCATACTCCTTCGCATAGGTGGAAGACACTACCTGGGTGCCCCCGTATTTTTAAAGAAGGCTTTCCCCCTTGGTAGAGCCCCACAACCCCTTTTCTGGCCAGCTAGACTGCATGCTCAGATTAAAGGTCAGGTGTAGATATATGGGAGACCCTACACCATTTTTTCTTGATTTCTTTCTGCATTGGGTTTCCCATAAATTTCCATACCAGACCTGAAGGGTACAGCATCCCGTGGGGGTTTCCCATTAACACATATACAAGACACTCATAAGGGTTTGGTATAGATGAAAGGAATCCCTGGCCGTTGACTTCAGTGGGGTTTGAATCCGGCACCCGAACTTTAGTCATGTTCCTGCTCAAACCAAACCCGGGTGTGTTCAGCTCATCCCTTTACAATGTACAGAATCTCTCTCACACAGCAGTAGCCATGTACAATATACAATGTTCTTAGAGCCGATCATCCAGATGAGATTGTATAGCGCTGTGTATGTGGGTCACATGACTGAAGAAAATGGGTGTAATGTTAGTGGGGGGATTTAGTGTTTGGGGGAGGGGTGCACACAGACACAATCTATCTCCTCCAGTCTCCAGGAAGATGTCTGCACACCTGATTATTGGTAAGGATGGGGGAGGGGCATGCTGTGTATATATTGAACCTTATCAATGGAAATGATTGTCTCTCTCAGTTCCAGTATCGGGTCCGCTCCTCCATGTCTCATGTCTCTGGAATGGCAGTGCTGAGATCTCCTGCGGGGTGAAGGAGGGGACTAAGCCGAATATCAGTCTATCTGTGATTGGAGGATCCCAGAGGAATTATTCTGATTCTGCCAATAACATTACAGCCATTGTGGAACCACCTGGGCCCTGGAACATCACCTGTACTGTGAAGAATCGACTCAACCAGTCTGAGATAAGCAGAGCCGGGATCACCTGTCCAGGTGAGTGGAGAGCAAAGTACACTGTACAGAGCCATTTAAAGAGCGCAGGCAGGAGGGCAAGGGGTGGAGTCACTACTCTGGAAGGGTAGGAGGGTAGAGCAGATAAGCACAGAGCTCCACCTACTGACTGAAATAGAGAATACGAATATGAACCCACCTGTTCCCCTTTTTCTGCCAAAACAGCCCTGACCAGTCCAGACATGGACTCCACTAGACCTCTGAAGGTACACTGTGGTATCTGCCACCAAGCCATCAGTAGCAGATCCTTTAAGTCCTGTAAGTTGAGAGGTAGGGCCTCCATGGATTGGACTTTGGAGGCCAAGCCAACAAGTGGAACTCATTGTGTTCCTCATACCATGCTGAAACCATTTTTGAAGTGTGGCAGGGCACATTTTTTCAGCTGAAAGAGGCCACTGCCATCAGGGAATGCCGTTTCCATGAAGGGTTGTACTTGGTCACCAACAATGTTTAGGTAGATGGTTACGTATCAAGTAACATCCACATGAATGGCAGGAGCCAAGGTTTCCCAGCAGAACATTGCCCAAAGCATCACTATCTCTGCTGGCTTGTCTTCTTCCCATACTGTATCCTGGTGCCATCTCTTCCCCAGGTAAGTGATTCACCCGGCCATCCACATGATGTAAAAGAAAATGTCATTCATCAGACCAGGCCACCTTCTTCCATTGCTTCGTGATCCAGTTCTAATGCTCACATGCCCATTGTAGGTGCTTTTGGCTGTGGATACAGGTCAGCATGGAACCATGTTGGGACTGGCCATAGGGCACACCAGGCCGCAAAACAAGAGCTGGCTAATCCAGGGGTCCCTGACCCCTGGGCCACATACCGGTACCAGTCCGTGGCTTGTTGATGACCAGGCCACACGGCAGGAAGTAAGCTGTGACTGTGGTCCGGACAGGGCTAACACAGACCCCGCTCACCTCCCGCTGTGTGGCAATGCCTGTGCCTCCTCTCCCGGCTCTCCCGCCCTACCAATGATGTCATTCTATCAGCAAAACAGGGGCGGGAGGAGCTGGAGATCTGCGCAGAGAGTGGGAGTCTTTTCATAATAAATAATCATCTGCTTGTGTTAATATGATCCGGATCTTCAGATCCTCCCACCCCCTGCCCTGATGATAGGAGGACATCGTGTGCGGGGCGGGAGACCCTGGAGAGGACACACAGGCTGAATCCTGCCTCTGCCAAGCTGAAGGTAGGACTGTGCAAGGGAGGCAGGGAGTGAAACGGGGAACTGTGATTAGAGAGAAAAGGGGGCATGACTGCAAGGGGCACTGTGATTAGAGAGAAAAGGGGGCATGACTGCAAGGGGCACTGTGTTTAGAGAGAAAAGGGGGCATGACTGCAAGGGGCACTGTGATTAGAGAGAACAGGGGGCATGACTGTAAGGGGCACTGTGATTAGAGAGAAAGAGGGGAGGGGGGGCATGATTGCAAGGGGCACTGTGATTAGAGAGAAAAGGGGGCATGACTGCAAGGGGCACTGTGATTAGAGAGAAAGGGGGGGCATGACTGCAAGGGGCACTGTGATTAGAGAGAAAAGGGGGCATGACTGCAAGGGGCACTGTGATTAGAGAGAAAGGGGGGGGCATGACTGCAAGGGGCACTGTGATTAGAGAGAAAAGGGGGGCATGACTGCAAGGGGCACTGTGATTAGAGAGAAAAGGGGGCATGACTGCAAGGGGCACTGTGATTAGAGAGAAAAGGGGGCATGACTGTAAGGGGCACTGTGATTAGAGAGAAAAGGGGGCATGACTGCAAGGGGCACTGTGATTAGAGAGAAAAGGGGGCATAACTGTAAGGGGCACTGTGATTATAGAGAAAGGGGGGAGGGGGGGCATGATTGCAAGGGGCACTGTGATTAGAGTGAAAAGGGGGCATGACTGCAAGGGGCACTGCGATTAGAGAAAAAAGGGGGCATGACTGCAAGGGGCACTGTGATTAGAGAGAAAGGGGGGGAATGACTGCAAGGGGCACTGTGATTAGAGAGAAAAGGGGGGGGCATGATTGCAAGGGGCACTGTGATTAGAGAGAAAAGGGGGCATGACTGCAAGGGGCACTGTGATTAGAGAGAAAAGGGGGCATGACTGTAAGGGACACTGTGATTAGAGAGAAAAGAGGGCATGACTGTAAGGGGCACTGTGATTAGAGAGAAAAGGGGGCATGACTGTAAGGGGCACTGTGATTATGGAGAAAAGGGGGCATGACTGTAAGGGGCACTGTGATTAGAGAGAAAAGGGGGCATGACTGTAAGGGGCACTGTGATCAGAGAGAAAAGGGGGCATGACTGCAAGGGGCACTGTGATTAGAGAGAAAAGGGGGCATGACTGTAAGGGGCACTGTGATTAGAGAGAAAAGGGGGGCATGACTGTAAGGGGCACTGTGATTAGAGAGAAAGAGGGGGGGGCATGACTGCAAGGGGCACTGTGATTAGAGAGAAAGAGGGGGCATGACTGCAAGGGGCACTGTGATTAGAGAGAAAAGGGGGTCATGACTTCAAGGGGCACTGTGATTAGAGAGAAAAGGGGGTCATGACTTCAAGGGGCACTGTGATTAGAGAGAAAAGGGGGGCATGACTTCAAGGGGCACTGTTATGGGGACTGCACTGTACAGGGGCACTGTAATAATTGAAAATGATATAATTAGTGCACTTGCAAACCAGTGACTAAAAAATATTGTAAGTGAATGGTAACAAAGTAGATAATTAAATCAATCTGAAGTAAGTATATCAATTACCAATAATATTGTGAATAAATTCTAAAAACAAATATGAAAAAATGTGACAAACACAAATAATTATGAATTCAGTGATCTTATACCAAAAAAATCAAGTCCATAATAGCTGAAATCATCCCAAAATTCATAAGTGACTGTTAAATAATTGAGAGAAAAAAGTAGTGAAAGTGAATTAGGTCCAATCATAGAGGGTTCAGTGAGGATACACCAATCATAGAGGGTTCAGTGAGGATACACCAATCATAGAGAGCTCAGTGAGGATACACCAATCATAGAGGGTTCAGTGAGGATACACCAATCATAGAGGGTTCAGTGAGGATACACCAATCATAGAGGGTTCAGTGAGGATACACCAATCATAGAGGGTTCAGTGAGGATACACCAATCATAGAGGGTTCAGTGAGGATACACCAATCATAGAGAGCTCAGTGAGGATACACCAATCATAGAGGGTTCAGTGAGGATACACCAATCATAGAGGGTTCAGTGAGGATACACCAATCATAGAGGGTTCAGTGAGAATACACCAATCATAGAGGGTTCAGTGAGGATACACCAATCATAGAGGGTTCAGTGAGGATACACCAATCATAGAGGGTTCAGTAAGGATACACCAATCATAGAGGGTTCAGTGAGGATACACCAATCATAGAGGGTTCAGTGAGGATACACCAATCATAGAGGGTTCAGTGAGGATACACCAATCATAGAGGGTTCAGTGAGGATACACCAATCATAGAGGGTTCAGTGAGGATACACCAATCATAGAGGGTTCAGTGAGGATACACCAATCATAGAGGGTTCAGTGAGGATACACCAATCATAGAGGGTTCAGTGAGAATACACCAATCATAGAGGGTTCAGTGAGGATACACCAATCATAGAGGGTTCAGTGAGGATACACCAATCATAGAGGGTTCAGTGAGAATACACCAATCATAGAGAGCTCAGTGAGGATACACCAATCATAGAGGGTTCAGTGAGGATACACCAATCATAGAGCGTTCAGTGAGGATACACCAATCATAGAGGGTTCAGTGAGGATACACCAATCATAGAGGGCTCAGTGAGGATACACCAATCATAGAGGGTTCAGTGAGGATACACCAATCATAGAGGGTTCAGTGAGGATACACCAATCATAGAGGGTTCAGTGAGGATACACCAATCATAGAGAGCTCAGTGAGGATACACCAATCATAGAGGGCTCAGTGAGGATACACCAATCATAGAGGGTTCAGTGAGGATACACCAATCATAGAGGGTTCAGTGAGGATACACCAATCATAGAGGGTTCAGTGAGGATACACCAATCATAGAGGGTTCGGTGAGGATACCCCAATCATAGAGGGCTCAGTGAGGATACACCAATCATAGAGGGTTCAGTGAGGATACACCAATCATAGAGGGTTCAGTGAGGATACACCAATCATAGAGGGTTCAGTGAGGATACACCAATCATAGAGGGTTCGGTGAGGATACACCAATCATATGGGGAGGGATCACATGTCCACAGTTCGTTTAGACACAGCCCATGTAGATGAGAAAGGAGGGGAAAAAAGTATGAAGAAGAATCCCAACAACCGGTGACTTGAGGGGGCAATAAGGATGGACCCTTACCTTACCGGACACGGTGGACCTCCTAAATAGCGAGGTCTTATGAGCGTGCAGATACAGCCCTCTGCAGGGACAGGTGGATGGCGGCGTCTGAATCTCTATATGAGTGAAGAAAATTATGAAAAATGTCCTATGTGTAGAGTGTTTTATGACCGCACAATTGTCATTTAAAGTGTGAGAGCGCTGAAAGCTAAAAATTGTCCTGGGCAGGAAGAGGGGTGAAAGTGACTGGCATTGAAGGGGTTAAACCCCAAAAATTAACATAAATAAATGGCACATGTAATGAGGGGTAATCACCACTAGCTGACAATCGTCCTTAAAAAATGATAATAGTGCAAAGAACCATAAATTAGGTGCCAACCTTCCTCCTTAATAAATGCATACGCAGTGTCCCCAAGTGCGGAAATAATCCACGTTGTCACCGACAGTGCACCACACCGCCACCTCGGCAATGCACTCACCAGATAGATGAAATGTATAACCAAATACACATCCAATCCGTATATCAGGTGCCGGCGATCCTTTCTCTGCATATAAAGCTCACTCCATGGAGTCCATACAGAAGAAGTATACAGTGTAGTATTTTATTAAAATATAACCTATAGCACATAAAATAAGCAATGCATGTGTAAAGTATATAAAAAATGCAGTAAACAAACTCCAGAAGCCACCGATCCGACTCGTGGACTTGGCGGCATGACGTCAGCACCTACAGGCCCCACCCAACGTGTTTTGTGCGCATACACATCCTCAGGGGATCCGCCTACCGGGGGCCCCTCTGCGGCCTACACAAGTGATTGAGTGCCTGTTCATTGTAAAACAGAATCACCGGCTTAAAATTCTGATACCAGGGTGATGTGTGTAGCTGCAGGCATCATCCCGGTATCACCACTGCCAACCGAAGACGTCATATGACATCCTACAGTCGGCAAGTGATTAACCCCTTCCCACCCGTGCTATAGCCGAAAGACATCTAAAGCGCGGGCTTAAAATGCCGGGCAGCGTGCTCTGTGATCGCCAAGTCCTCTGGACTCAGCTGATCACAGATGGGGGTAAAGGACCAATCACAGCGGCCCTTTACCACGTGATCAGCTGGCAGCCAATGCCAGCTGATCATGGAAGTAAACAGAAGCCGATTATCAGCTTTTTTTTCCCTCACGCTCACAGCAAGAGGAAAAAAGGGAAATCCAATAGCCGGCTTCTGTTAGTCCCAAAATTAATGATCAGTGCCACCTATCAGTGCCTATCAGTACTGCTAATCAGTGCCCATCAGTACTGATAATCGGTGCCCATCAGTGCCTCATTAATGTCACTTATTCGTGCTGACTATCAGTGGCACCTACCAGTGCCCATCAGTGTCACTTATCAGTGCTGCCTATCGGTGCCACCTCTCAGTGCCCTTCAGTGCTGCCTATCAGTGCCCATCAGTGCCACCTCTAAGTGCTCATCACTGTCCATCAGTGCCACCTCTCAGTGCCCTTCAGTGCTGCCTATCAGTGCCAACTATTAGTGTCCATCAGGGCCAATTATCAGTGCCTCCTGATCAGTGCCCACCAGTGTTGCCTCATCAGTGCCCATCAGTGCCACCTACCAGTGCCCATCAGTGTCCATTAGTGTCCCCTATCAGTGCCAACTCTCAGTGTCCTTCAGTGCTGCCTATCGGTGCCCATCAGTGCAGCCTCATCAGCGCACATCAGTGAAGGAGAAAAATTACCTGTTTGCAAAATTTTATAACAAACTATGGAAAAAATTTTTTTTTTCAAAATTTTCAGTCTTATTTATTTAGCAAAAAATAAATAAAAAAAACCCAGTGATGATTAAATGCCACCAGAAGAAAGCTCTATTTGGGTGAAGAAAAGGATAAAAATGTCCCATGTGTACAGTGTCACATGACTGGGTAATTGTCATTCAAAGTGTGAGAGGGCTGAAAGCTGAGGATTGGCCTGGGCAAGAAGGGGGAGGGGATTAAAAGAGAAAGTTAAAAGAAAAAATAGATAAGAAATGCCCCGTGAAATGTCTTTTTTCCACCTCACCTACTATGTAATTATTATTATAGATGATTTATAGAGCACCAACAGTTTACGCAGCACTTTACAATGTAGAGGGGGGACAGCACAATTACAGTACAATACAGAAGGTACAGGAGGGCCCGACTCGTAGAGCTTACATTCTAAAGGGAGGGGGGTGGTGGTACAAAAGGTAATAGATGCGGAGAATGATTTGATGGGGTTTTTTAGGTGGGTGTGGGGTAGGCTTCCCTGAATAAGTGAGCTTTCAGGGATTTTACATGGTGGGGTAGGGGAAGCCAGTGAAGAGATTGGCAGAGAGGAGCAGCAGTCACGGATCGATTAGTGGGGTGTATTAGTCTAGCAGCAGCATTCATAATAGACTGAAGGGGGGAGGAGCCTGTGTAAGGGTAGGCCTATAAGGAGAGAGTTGCAATAGTCGAGGCGGGAAATAATCAAGGAGTGAAGAAGTTGCTTTGTGGTGTCATTAGTCAGGAAAGGTGGAATTCTGGAGATGTTGCGGACTTTAAGGCGGCAGGATTTAGCCAGTGATTGGATATGGGGGCTGAAGGAGAGGTCAGAGTCAAGGATTACACCCAGGACTCTGACATGTGTGGAGGGACCAATGGTTGTGTTGTTGATATTAATGGTGAAGTCACAGGAGGGGGACCGTGAAGGGGGAAATATAACAAGCTCAGTTTTAGAAAGATTACGTTTGAGGAAGTGGTGTGACCTCCATACCGATATGTCATTCAGTAAGTTTGAGATCCGTGAGGAGATAGTGGGGGTGAGTTGAGGAGTGGAGAGATAGATCTGTGAGGAGATAGAGGGGGTGAGTTGAGGAATGGAGAGATAGATCTGTGAGGAGATAGAGGGGGTGAGTTGAGGAGTGGAGAGATAGATCTGTGAGGAGATAATGGGGGTGAGTTGAGGAGTGGAGAGATAGATCTGTGAGGAGATAGTGGGGGTGAGTTGAGGAGTGGAGAGATAGATCTGTGAGGAGATAGAGGGGGTGAGTTGAGGAGTGGAGAGATAGATCTGTGAGGAGATAGTGGGGGTGAGTTGAGGAGTGGAGAGATAGATCTGTGAGGAGATAGTGGGGGTGAGATGAGGAGTGGAGAGATAGATCTGTGAGGAGATAGTGAAGGTGAGTTGAGGAGTGGAGAGATAGATCTGTGAGGAGATAGTGGGGGTGAGTTGAGGAGTGGAGAGATAGATCTGTGAGGAGATAGTGGGGGTGAGTTGAGGAGTGGAGAGATAGATCTGTGAGGAGATAGTGGGGGTGAGATGAGGAGTGGAGAGATAGATCTGTGAGGAGATAGTGGGGGTGAGTTGAGGAGTGGAGAGATAGATCTGTGAGGAGATAGTGGGGGTGAGTTGAGGAGTGGAGAGATAGATCTGTGAGGAGATAGTGGGGGTGAGTTGAGGAGTGGAGAGATAGATCTGTGAGGAGATAGTGGGGGTGAGTTGAGGCGTGGAGAGATAGATCTGTGAGGAGATCGAGGGGGTGAGTTGAGGCGTGGAGAGATAGATCTGTGAGGAGATAGTGGGGGTGAGTTGAGGAGTGGAGAGATAGATCTGTGAGGAGATTGAGGGGGTGAGTTGAGGCGTGGAGAGATAGATCTGTGAGGAGATAGTGGGGGTGAGTTGAGGAGTGGAGAGATAGATCTGTGAGGAGATAGAGGGGGTGAGTTGAGGAGTGGAGAGATAGATCTGTGAGGAGATAGTGGGGGTGAGTTGAGGCATGGAGAGATAGATCTGTGAGGAGATAGTGGGGGTGAGTTGAGGAGTGGAGAGATAGATCTGTGAGGAGATCGAGGGGGTGAGTTGAGGAGTGGAGAGATAGATCTGTGAGGAGATAGTGGAGGTGAGTTGAGGAGTGGAGAGATAGATCTGTGAGGAGATAGAGGGGGTGAGTTGAGGAGTGGAGAGATAGATCTGTGAGGAGATAGTGGGGGTGAGTTGAGGAGTGGAGAGATAGATCTGTGAGGAGATCGAGGGGGTGAGTTGAGGAGTGGAGAGATAGATCTGTGAGGAGATAGTGGAGGTGAGTTGAGGAGTGGAGAGATAGATCTGTGAGGAGATAGAGGGGGTGAGTTGAGGAGTGGAGAGATAGATCTGTGAGGAGATAGTGGGGGTGAGTTGAGGAGTGGAGAGATAGATCTGTGAGGAGATAGTGGGGGTGAATTGAGGAGTGGAGAGATAGATCTGTGAGGAGATAGTGGAGGTGAGTTGAGGAGTGGAGAGATAGATCTGTGAGGAGATAGAGGGGGTGAGTTGAGGAGTGGAGAGATAGATCTGTGAGGAGATAGTGGGGGTGAGTTGAGGAGTGGAGAGATAGATCTGTGAGGAGATAGTGGGGGTGAATTGAGGAGTGGAGAGATAGATCTGTGAGGAGATAGTGGAGGTGAGTTGAGGAGTGGAGAGATAGATCTGTGAGGAGATAGAGGGGGTGAGTTGAGGAGTGGAGAGATAGATCTGTGAGGAGATAGTGGGGGTGAGTTGAGGAGTGGAGAGATAGATCTGTGAGGAGATAGTGGGGGTGAGTTGAGGCGTGGAGAGATAGATCTGTGAGGAGATAGTGGGGGTGAGTTGAGGCGTGGAGAGATAGATCTGTGAGGAGATAGTGGGGGTGAGTTGAGGAGTGGAGAGATAGATCTGTGAGGAGATAGTGGGGGTGAGTTGAGGAGTGGAGAGATAGATCTGTGAGGAGATAGTGGGGGTGAGTTGAGGAGTGGAGAGATAGATCTGTGAGGAGATCGAGGGGGTGAGTTGAGGAGTGGAGAGATAGATCTGTGAGGAGATAGTGGGGGTGAGTTGAGGAGTGGAGAGATAGATCTGTGAGGAGATAGTGGGGGTGAGTTGAGGAGTGGAGAGATAGATCTGTGAGGAGATAGAGGAGGTGAGTTGAGGAGTGGAGAGATAGATCTGTGAGGAGATAGTGGGGGTGAGTTGAGGAGTGGAGAGATAGATCTGTGGGGAGATAGTGGGGGTGAGTTGAGGAGTGGAGAGATAGATCTGGGTGTCATCAGCATAGAGGAGGTATTGGAAGCCATGGGAGGTTATCAACTTGCCCAGGGAAGAGGTATAGAGTGAGAAAAGGAGGGGCCCGAAGGACGGAGCCTCGGGGTACCCCAACAGAGAGGAAGGGGAGCGGAGGAGATGGAGTTGTGACACTGAAAGTGTGCTGAGATAGGTAGGAGGAGAACCAGGATAAAGCAGAATCACGGAGGTCAAGGGAGTGGAGTTTGCTGAGGAGAAGCAGGTGGTCAACTGTGTCAATGGCAGCAGATCGATCTAAGAGTATGAGTATGGAGTAATAGCCAGTACTGGTGAAGGTTAGGAATGTAGGGTGGTTTCCACCGCTGCTCATGAAAATGCTACTTTTTTGGCTGTCTGTGATTTCCGTGTAGATAGCGAGTCTCTGATTCAGAACAAGCATGCGTCAAGTGAAGTCAGGGCAAAGTCAGAGCTCCCAAGCAATATACCGTATTCATTTCAGGTCAGTAGATCTTGTAGTCAGAGGACCAGCATGGCACCCAGGTAACTGGTACATTCATAAGGAGAGCATAGCCTTCCATAGTCCTAGAGGACCATTGTGATAAGTCTCAGTCTCTATGCCATAACTCTGACCAATCATATCCTGGAATTCTGTTCCCCCAGCCCCCCTCTCTGACATCAATGTGACCTCCTCCTGTCTCCTGAATGGCAGCGCAGTGGTTGAATGTTCGGTGAAAGGATCAGATCCGCGTTATTCCTGGAGTTTGAATGGAAGTCCCGTCTCCTCACACAGCCGGGTAACTCTTATTCCTCCTCCGGTCTCCGGAACCCTCCGCTGTGATGTCACCAATCAGATCAGTAATCTAAATAGATCCATCAACATCTTCTGTGCAGGTGAGTGAGAGAGCGAGACCAGACGGGGCAATTCATTTTGTTACCAATCAAAATTCTGACAACATTTTCCATATTCAGAGATTTGAATGTATCCGGAATTTCAAATCACAATATTGTAGTAATGAACTTCAACAAATCCAAAATAAATTATAATAAATGAATTTGAATTGGAAATGGAAACATATTGCAATAAATACAGTAAGGCCTGAAATAAGATGATGATTCCTACTTAGGCTGCTTCATAGCCTAGAATAACATAGGGTAGAATAGAATAGAATAAAACACAATAGAATAGAAAAGAAATAAATATAATAGAAAATAAAGGAATATAACAGAATACAAAAGAATAGAATAGAAAAGAAAAGAAATGAATACATTAGCAAAAAATTGAATTGAACAGAAGAAAATAGAAAGAATATAGCCATCTTCCAAAATTTTAATTTTGAGTTTCAAAATTCAAAATTTCATAATTAGAATTTTGAATACAATAAAATTGAAGTTTGAATTTTGAAATTCAAATTTTGTATAGACTAAAATAAAATAAAATAGAAAGAATAGAGCTGTCTTACGAAATTCTGGTTTAGAATAAAAAAGAATATTCAAATTTCAAACATAAAATATCGAATAGAATAAAATATAAAAAATACAGCTGTCTTCCAAAATACAAATTTCCAAAAGAATAGAATATAAAATCAAGGAATACACTAAAATAGAAAAGAATAGAATAGAAAATAAATAATAGAATTGAATAAAATAGAATATATGGAAAAAAGGAAAAAGTACTGCGCTACCACTGTATCGGTGAAACCCCCCCAAAAAAGCAGAAGTTTAACAGTGAGATGTGCACCAAAAATATCAAATGTAAAGAAAAAAACGCGCTAAAATATAAGTGTATATACCGTATATACTCGAGTATAAGTCGTTCCGAGTATAAGTCGAGGCCCTAATTTATCACAAAAAAAATGGGAAAAACTTATTGACCCGAGTATAAGACCAGGGTGAGAAATGCACAGCTACTGTAAGTGGAAAAGAGGGTCAACAATGCCCATTTGCAGCCTCACTGTGCCCATTTGCAGCCATAGGTCCCCTGAACTTCAAACTCGGTAGTTAAGGGTTCCTAGATGCCCCCTGAGCTGCAGCCAAAATTTGGGGTCTCTGAACCCAAAGGGTCCCGAAATGACATTGCTGCAGATGGACACAGTTGACCGGTTTTGGGGCCCCGTATCTCAGGGCCACTTGGTGCCAGAAACCCCAGCTTTGGATATGTTATGGTACCAGTTCCCCTGGGTTTGCATACCCAATTTGGGGTTCCTAGCACCAAGTGGCCCTGAGATATGGGGTCCCAAAATCGGTTCAGAAAATGTCAAGCACTTTTCTGCAGCAGAGAATGACATTTTCCGAACCGATTTTGGGGCCCCGTATCTCGGGGCCACTTAGTGCTAGGAACTTCAGCTTTGGATATGTTGTGGTACCAGTTCCACTGGGTTTGCACTCCAAATTTGGGGTTCCTAACACCAAGTGGCCCTGAGATACAGGGCCCCAAAATCGGTTCGGAAAATGAAAATTTTTGCTGCAGAAAAGTGCTTGACTCCAGTATAAGTCGAGGGGGGCACTTTCAGCACTTATACTCGAGTATATACGGTAAGTGAATCATACATAAATTATAATCTTGAAATTATAATCTGAAAATTCCTCTTGGGAAATCACAACACCAAAGAGATTTCAAACTAATACAATAATCAGAAGAATATATAAAAAAAACAGTGATGCCCATATATATTAAATGTAAATCAATATATGCATAAGATCTTGACTGAAAATAGTCCCAAAGGAAAGCCCCTCAAAATAGCACAACGAAGACTGGGTGGTGAAGATGAAAAAGACACCCCGCTCACAGTGATCCGCCACCACATAGATTTTGCACTTACCACAAAGCAAGCAATAAAAACCTGTATGCTGTCCAAGCAGGGGATGTCCATCTGATGTTATAACTTGTCTGTATACAGCGTGGCTATAGAGGTACAACCTTATTTATTGCAGGAGAGACACTGATCTCCCCCCTGTGACAGGTTGCTGGTAGGAGTGCTGCTATCTTCAGCTATCTCACTGTTTGTTGACCTTGTCTCCAGTTACAGAGTTATACTGTCCCAGCAGTAAATAAGTCTGAGTCTCAGTCTCAGACTTAGACTCTGTCTCAGAACTTGACTGGCCTGCACAGAGTCCTGACCTCAACCCGATAGAACACCTTTGGGATGAATTAGAGTGGAGACTGCGAGCCAGACCTTCTCGTCCAACATCAGTGCCTGACCTCACAAATGCGCTTCTAGAAGAATGGTCAAACATTCCCATAGACACCCTCCTAAACCTTGTGGACGGCCTTCCCAGAAGAGTTGAAGCTGTTATAGGTGCAAAGGGTGGGCCAACCCAATATTGAACCCTACTGACTAAGACTGGGATGCCATTAAAGTTCATTTGTGTGTAAAGGCAGGCGTCCCAATACTTTTGACAATATAATGTATATAACAAAAGGAGTTGTGCTGCCCAGCACAGACCAACACACGGTGAAGTGAGCGGCCCTAATAGTAATAACAGTAATATTAATAATTGGATTATTCGGATTATAGTAATGCTGCATTGGTTACAAAGTCCATCATTCCAGCAATGAAAAAATGGACAAGGTGGTGCTTTGTTGCCTCACATGTGTGACCTTTATGTCTCCCGTCACTGTTCCTCCTCCACTTAGTGGTTGGACAAGAGCTGGTCTCAGGATATGTAGTGCATGGCCTTATTGGTGATCTGTGCCATGATGGTGAAGATGTGACCATCACCGAGTTAGATGGAGAGGCAGCTCTTACCCTCTGAAGAGCCAGGTCTTACCCTCTGAAGACCCGGCTCTTACCCTCTGAAGACCCGGCTCTTACCCTCTGAAGACCCGGCTCTTACCCTCTGGAGAGTTGGCTCTTACCCTCTGGAGAGTTGGCTCTTACCCTCTGGAGACCCGGCTCTTACCCTCTGGAGACCTGGCTCTTACCCTCTGGAGACCCGGCTCTTACCCTCTGGAGAGCCAGGTCTTACCCTCTGGAGAGCCAGGTCTTATTCTCTGGAGAGTCGGCTCTTACCCTCTGGAGACCCGGCTCTTACCCTCTGGAGACCCGGCTCTTACCCTCTGGAGAGTTGGCTCTTACCCTCTGGAGACCCGGCTCTTACCCTCTGGAGACCCGGCTCTTACCCTCTGGAGAGCCGGCTCTTACCCTCTGGAGACCCGTCTCTTACCCTCTGGAGAGACGGCTCTTACCCTCTGGAGACCCGGCTCTTACCCTCTGGAGACCCGTTTCTTACCCTCTGGAGAGACGGCTCTTACCCTCTGGAGACCCGGCTCTTACCCTCTGGAGAGCCGGCTCTTACCCTCTGGAGACCCGTCTCTTACCCTCTGGAGAGACGGCTCTTACCCTCTGGAGACCCGGCTCTTACCCTCTGGAGACCCGTTTCTTACCCTCTGGAGAGACGGCTGTTACCCTCTGGAGACCTGGCTCTTACCCTCTGGAGACCTGGCTCTTACCCTCTGGAGAGCCAGGTCTTACCCTCTGGAGAGCCAGGTCTTATTCTCTCGAGAGTCGGCTCTTACCCTCTGGAGACCCGGCTCTTACCCTCTGGAGAGCCAGTTCTTACCCTCTGGAGACCCGGCTCTTACCCTCTGGAGACCCGGCTCTTACCCTCTGGAGACCCGGCTCTTACCCTCTGGAGAGCCAGGTCTTACCCTCTGGAGAGCCGGTTCTTACCCTCTGGAGAGCCGGCTCTTACCCTCTGGAGACCCGGCTCTTACCCTCTGGAGACCCGTCTCTTACCCTCTGGAGACCCGGCTCTTACCCTCTGGAGACCCGGCTCTTACCCTCTGGAGACCCGGCTCTTACCCTCTGGAGACCCGGCTCTTACCCTCTGGAGAGCCAGGTCTTACCCTCTAGAGCAGTGTTTCTCAACTCCAGTCCTCAAGGCGCACCAACAGGTCATGTTTTCAGGATTTCCACTATTTTGCACAGGTGATTTGATCAGTTTCATTGCTTTAGTAATTACCACAGCCATTTCATCTGAGGGAAATCCTGAAAACATGACCTGTTGGTGCGCCTTGAGGACTGGAGTTGAGAAACACTGCTCTAGAGAGCCGGTTCTTACCCTCTGGAGAGCCGGTTCTTACCCTCTGGAGACCCGGCTCTTACCCTCTGGAGACCCGTTTCTTACCCTCTGGAGAGACGGCTCTTACCCTCTGGAGACCCGGCTCTTACCCTCTGGAGACCCGGCTCTTACCCTCTGGAGAGCCAGGTCTTACCCTCTGGAGAGCCGGTTCTTACCCTCTGGAGAGCCGGCTCTTACCCTCTGGAGACCCGGCTCTCACCCTCTGGAGACCCGTCTCTTACCCTCTGGAGACCCGGCTCTTACCCTCTGGAGACCCGGCTCTTACCCTCTGGAGACCCGGCTCTTACCCTCTGGAGAGCCAGGTCTTACCCTCTAGAGAGCCGGTTCTTACCCTCTGGAGAGCCGGTTCTTACCCTCTGGAGAGCCGGTTCTTACCCTCTGGAGACCCGGCTCTTACCCTCTGGAGACCCGGCTCTTACCCTCTGGAGACCGGCTCTTACCCTCTGCAGAGAAGATGTGATCTTTGTTCAGTTCACTAAGTGGATGGAATTGGACATCCAGTCTCCATGGATTCACCAGATTTGCCAGTTCTGATTTGGTGGAACCAGTTCCTCTGTCTCTGGTTGTGTCCTATCCAATATACAATGTAAGAAACCTTAAATCAGTTCTTAGTTACTATAAAGACTCTGACTTCTTCTCCATCTCTTTGTCTCTTAGTTCCGGTATCAGATCCGGTCCTGGATGTGAATTGTCTCCAGAATGGCAGCGCTGAGATCTCCTGCAAGGTGGAGAAGGGAACTGACCCCTCCATCTACCTGACTGTGAATGGAGAATTGGAGGAATATAATGTCACCGGATCGGAGCGGACAGTCCGTATCATTGTGCCTCCTGTGTCACCATCCGATTCCTGGAATATCAGCTGTTCAGCACAGAATGCCATTAGTCGGAGATCCACCAATATGACGCATGGCACTTGTTCAGGTGAGAGCTGTGGGTGTGTCCTTTAACTCTGTATACACCTGGGTGGTGTTCCCCATCAATATGGCACAGTACTGAGGTTCCATCATCTCTGCTGACAGGCTCAGGACTGAGTTAGGTTTCAGGTTATAGTTGGGTTAGGTTTTGGGGGAAGGTTTAATTTAGGGTTAAAGCTCATCTCCAGAGCAGTAGTGGCTGGTGCTCAACATTTTTTTTGGGGGGGTACAAAAATTTTTAGAAAAAAAATCAATTGCAGCCACTGTGCCCTCAAATGCTGCCACTGTGCCATAAAACACTGACACTGTGCCCTCAAATGCTGACACTGTGCCCTCAAACGCTGCCACTGTGCCAATAAATGCTGCCACTGTGCCCTCAAATGCTGCCACTGTGCCATAAAACGCTGCCACTGTGCCCTCAAATGCTGCCACTGTGCCAATAAATGCTGCCACTGTGCCCTCAAATGCTGCCACTGTGCCATAAAACTCTGCCACTGTGCCATAAAACGCTGCCACTGTGCCCTCAAATGCTGCCACTGTGCCAATAAATGCTGCCACTGTGCCCTCAAATGCTGCCACTGTGCCAATAAACGCTGCCACTGTGCTGTAAAACGCTGCCACTGTGCCGTAAAACGCAGCCACTGTGCCCTCAAATGCTGCCACTGTGCCAATAAACGCTGCCACTGTGCCCTCAAATGCTGCCACTGTGCCATAAAACTCTGCCACTGTGCCATAAAACGCTGCCACTGTGCCCTCAAATGCTGCACTGTGCCAATAAATGCTGCCACTGTGCCCTCAAATGCTGCCACTGTGCCATTAAACGCTGCCACTGTGCCCTCAAATGCTGCCACTGTGCCAATTAACGCTGCAACTGTGCCCTCAAATGCTGCCACTGTGCCAATTAAGGCTGCCACTGTGCCCTCAAATGCTGCCACTGTGCCATAAAACGCTGCCACTGTGCCCATCAAACGTTGCCACTGTGCCCATCAAATGCTGCCAGTGTCCCTCCCAGGACACCCCACTCACAGCACCCCCCACATGGATGGATCGCGGGACACACTACAGACACCCCCTTCGCAGATGGATTGGCGCTTACCTTGTCCTCTTCTCTGGCATCTCCTCTCCTCTTGCTTCCTCCGTCGCACTTCCGCCAAAGCCCTGAGCTTCCAATAGGGACACCTGCCGCTTTGGCCAATCAGGAAACAGGTCTCCCTGACCTGCCCCCAGATTGAAGAGAACAAGAAGACCTGGACAGCCGCACACCGGAATGGATAAATTCATCTTATTTTATTCAAAATACAGGATCATGGGGTACACAAAAGACGACTGTGGGGTGGTACAAAAATAGCTGACACGTTTCGCACTTACACCAAGTGCTTAGTAGGCACTTGGTGTAAGTGCGAAACGCGTCAGTTATTTTTGTACCACCCCACAGTCGTGTTTTGTGTACCCCATGATCCTGTATTTTGAATAGAATAAGATGAATTTATCCATTCCGGTGTGCGGCTGTCCAGGTGTTCTTGTTCTCTTCTACTTGTACCAGCATTTAGCCAGCACCTGGGGCTCTTCTCTTCCTGGAGGTAATGAGACACAAGCACTCTGGTTTAAGCCCCTCTTTGAGCGGAGGATCCCACATCATCTCGTTTACTTCTAGACTTCTGCCTCCAGATTGGTGGGGAGGCAATGCGGTGTGAAAATGGTCACACAACTGGGTGGTATTAGAGCGCACTCTCTGCGCCCCCGAGCCCACCCTTCTTTGAAGCCTATTAGAGCCTCTGGCTGTAATCACTTGCTTAAAAAAAAAAATACACCCCCCCTCCCACAGGAGTCCATGCGTCTGGAGTCCTGAAAGGGCCGGGCACATGGGTAGGGAGGCAGCAGCAGGGATAGGGGTGGGTGGCGCCCGTGCACCCACAATGCACAGGCCACCACTGCTCCAGAGAAATTGAAGCTTCCCTCCCACCCTTCCATTCTTGGCATCAGAAAAGAATATCTAAATGCTCTTTTTATCCACCAAAAGCTGCAATCAAATGACGTTCCAGTGCCAAATCTATTCTGTTCTTCTGTATAAAAGAAGTGGGGTCCCTCTCCAGGTATCTGCATTAGGGACGGGTCAAACACCCCCCGGTGTGGTACGCACCACAACACCTCGAACAGGCAAATAGTTCAGGCCAACATGCAAACTCCACTTCCCGCCTGCCATAGAACAGAAATGAAGTGTGTCTGCTGTGCCATGTCTCCAAGGTACCAGGCAGGCAGTCTTACGTCTGGGTAACAAAGTGCTGCATGCTAAACATTAATGTCCCAAGTGAAAAGAGCCCCTTCCCTTCTTCAGTACAAACCACACACAGAATCCAGGACAACAGTGTCAAAAGGAAATGATGAGTCCGGGAGAAAACTTTTCCAGGGAAGAGAGTTTAATAAGACTCGTTGCCACTCATTAGAATTAGAAGAAAAGAGGTTTAACCTTAAACTACGTAGAGGGTTCTTTACTGTAAGAGCGGCAAGGATGTGGAATTCCCTTCCACAGGCGGTGGTCTCAGCGGGGAGCATTGATAGCTTCAAGAAACTATTAGATAATCACCTGAATGACCGCAACATACAGGGATATGTAATGTAATACTGACACAATCACACACATAGGTTGGACTTGTGTCTTTTTTCAACCTCACCTACTATGTAACTATGTATGTGGTTGTAAGGTGAGTCGGGTTAGGCAGACCCAACTGGAGTTCTCGGTCATCCTGTGCCCCTAATAGACACAGGGTGACTTACACATGGGAGGGGCCAGGGGAGCTGGACAAGGAGCTTCCAGTGCTCTCCAAGGTAAACTGGGTTCCACAAACCCCCCACCCCAAGTGACTCCCATTACAGCTGTGTATTGGCTTTTCCTCCACTTGTGCTGACAGACGTGGGTAGAGGAGAGCCAATCGGCTGCTCTCCTGACAGGGGGGTCTGCGCTGATTGATTATCAGTGCAGCCCCCATGAGGATGCCCACCCAGGAATACCAGGGATACCACCAGGGATGCCCACCATGGATGCCCACCCAGGACCACCCAGAATCACCAGGGTTGGCAATCAGTGCCCATCAGAGGTGCCAATCAGAGCCCAGCAGTAATGCCTGCCAGTGCCTCCTCATCAGTGCTGCTTATCAGAGCCATCTGTCAGTGCCACCTATCAGTGCCCCTCAGTGCCCATCAGTATCTCCTATCAGTGCCCCTCAGTGCCCATCAGTGTCTCCTATCAGTGCCACCTATCAGTGCCCCTCAGTGCCCATCAGTATCTCCTATCAGTGCCGCCTAACAGTGCCCATCAGTGCCATCTATCAGTGCCACCTATGAGTGCCCATCAGTGCCACATATCAATGCCCATCAGTGCTGCATATCAGTTTCACCTATCAGTGCCCATCACTGCTGCATGTTAGTGCCTCATCATCAGTGCCACCTCATCAGTGCTACCTCATTAGTGCCACTTCACTAATGGGCACTGGTGAGGTGGCACTAATGAAGGAGAAAACTTACTTATTTACAAAATTTTATAACAGAAACAAAGAAATTTTTTTTTCAAAAGTTTCTGTCTTTTTTTGTTTGTTTAGCAAAAAAAAAAACAAAAACCCCCCAGAGGTGATCAATAATCACCAAAAGAAAGTTCTATTTGTGGGAAAAAAATGATAAAAATGTAGTTTGGGTACAGTGTTGTATGACCGCGTAATTGTCATTCAAAGTGCAACAGCGCTGAAAGCTGAAGATTGGTCTGGGCAGGAAGGGGGGAAAGTGCCCAGTAAGCAAGTGGTTAAGGTCTATGGGACACGAACATAAAGAATCAAAAGTGCTCATTTTAAAGGCTTATATGCAAAATATTGCCTTAAAAAGTGTTTGGGGACCCGGGTCCTTCCCCAGGGGACATGGATCAATGCAAAAAAAAGTTTTAAAACAATTGTTTTTTTTCAGGAGCAGTGATTTTAATGATGCTTAAAGTGAAACAATAAACATGAAATGTTCCTTTAAATATCGTGCCTGGGGGTCCCCTTAGTCTGCCTGTAAAGTGGTGCATCTGTGCGATGTATAGAATGCCGCAGCTATAATGACATTTCTAAAGGAAAAAATTCATTCAGGTTTGCTCACGGCTGTAATGTATTGCCGGCAATATAGATGAAATAAAATAAAAAAACGATGTGGGGTCCCCCCTGCAGTCCATAACAGGCTCTTCGGGTCTGGTATGGATTTTAAATGGAACCCCATGCCAAATTTTTTTTAAAAATTGGCGTGGGGTCCCCCCAAAATCCATACCAGACCCTTATCCAAGCAAGCAGCCTGGCAGGCCAGGAAAGGGGAGGGATAAGCGAGCCCCCCCACTCCTGAACTATACCAGGCTTGCCCTCAATATGTTGATGGGAACAAGGGCTTCTTCCCGACAACCCTGGCTGGTGGTTGTCAGGGTCTGCGGGTGGGGAGGCTTAACGGAATCTGGAAGACCCCTTTAACAAGGGGCCCCCAGATCCCAGCCCTCCTATGTGAATGAGTATCGGGTACATCGTACCCCTACCCATTCACAAAAAAAGTGTAAAAAAGTAAAAACCACCAGAGACAGTTATTGACAAATCGTTTATTGAAAGAGAAAAGAAAAAAAAAGTGTCCCGCCATGTAAATCGACCATCCACCATGCTGCCCGACGTACCCGAAAAAAGCAAGAAAGAAAATGATCTGCCTCCATGGGTCGCCTCCCTCTACTTTTTTGACACTTTTTTGGTGAATGAGCAGGGGTACGATGTACTAGACATGTGCAATTAGTTTAGTTCCGAAATAGTTTTTTAACGAATTTTGACAAATTCGTTAATTCTGAAGTTTCCGAATTTCCGAATATCGAATTTCCGAATTTTCGAATTTCCGAATTTCCGAAAATTCGGAATTTCGGAAATTCGGAATTCAGAAATTCTAAATTTCGTAATTTGGAAAATTCTAAATTTCAGAATTTGTAAATTCGGAAATTGGAAATTTCGGAAATTTGAAAATTCAAAAATTTGGAAATTTGAAAATCTGAAAATAAGAATGAAAATTCAAAAGAATGAAAATCCGAAAATTCGAAAACCCGAAAATCTGAAAAAATAACTAACTAATAATAACTATTAAATTATAGGTATTGGAATGTCCTTGCAAATTTGGCTGTTAGTGAACGTAACGAGTACGAATTTATCCGAAGTTACTAATTATCTGAAATAACGAATGCCGTATCGAAACAAATGGAACGTAACGATCTAATAATAATAAATAACAACAATAATAATAAAACCTTTTTATTATTATTATTTATTATTAATTTGTTCCATTCTATTTGTTTAGATGCGGCATTCATTATTTTGGATAATTCGTAACTTCAAATAAATTTGTATTTGTTACATTTACAAACAGCCAAATTTGAAAGGAAATTCCAATACCTATAATTTAATAGTTATTATTTAGAATTTTATTGATTTTCTTTCTCTCTGGGATCAATGAGGAACGGGTGAATTTCAAGTTGTATCAGGAAATTCTACAGCAGGATATCATAGAATAAGTCTGATGTGAATCTCAGCTAGACAAAGACCCAAACCACCCCATTGACAAAACATTTCCTGCTTTTAGATTTGCTGGGCTATAAGAAATATAATGGAATGATGATCAGGGAAAATATGGGATTGTCTTTGGTGATCAAAAAGGAATTTTGAATAGTTGCAGCAAACTTGAGCATGATCTCCAAAGTTTTTTCTTGGCTTATGGATCAGCTACAGGCCAACTGCTGACATGCTGATTCAACCAATGCCCACTTTCCACCACCATCATCACCACCACCAACACCACCACCACCACCATCATCACCATCATCACCACCACCATCATCACCACCACCATCACCACCACCACCACCATCATCACCATCATCACCACCACCATCATCACCACCACCATCACCACCATCACCACCACCACCATCACCACCACCACCACCACCATCACCACCACCACCACCATCACCATCACCACCACCACCACCATCACCAATATTAGTATATCATAAGAGAGCTGTAGAATTGATCCATTGAAAGGAAATGATCAAAACTAGAGCAGGCAGAATCTGGAGCAGATGTGCTTGGCAACCAATCAGCTTCTATCTTCAGCTTGTTCAGGTAAGCTTTGAAAATGAAAGAAAGAAGTTGATTGGTTAACATGCACAACTGCTCCAGATTCTGCCTGCTCCAGTTTTGATAAATTCCCCTCATATTGTCATTCCCATCATGTACATCTCAGCCCATCTTGTTGGAGAAACAAGAAACAGGTTTTCTGCCAGATGTAGTTGTGATAGACTCACCCGGGACAGAGGCTTTTGGAGGGGACTGAATGCCAGCCTCTTGCCAACTGACTATGGGCCCTGGTTTATTAACCTTTGTTTCATCTCTCCGTGCCCTCTTATGTCTAAGTCACCCTGTGTCTATTAGGGGCACAAGGTGACCAAGCAAATGGAACAGTAATATTTATCCACAATATCTCCCAGGATATATACAAAGACTTTTCCTGGTTTATTTGATTCTGAACTATACATGTTAATTGCAGAGCTGATCACATTGGCCTCTGTACAATGGGGAGACGGATAGTCTGCTACTGAGGGGGCTCCTGCTATTATGAGAAGGTGTCTTGTGTTTATACTTATGATAATGTTGATTATGTCTTTTGAGCTAGAAGACGACAAGGCTGACCTGAAAGGTCAAACCTCTAAGTCACCTAGGCTGGTTAAATGACTTGTTAATTACCTTGTGTTAATTTATGTTTCTGGTTACAGTTGTATTGTTAGGGTAATATAATCAGGAGGGGGGAACCTCCTCCTCAAGTGTATATAAGACTGTATTCTTGTTCTAATAAACAGTTCTATTTCTGATGTACTCCAAGACTGGTATTGCCTGTTTTTTTGGGTTACTATATCCAGATACATTCTCGTAATCCAGGACGTGGGAAGCAGTTTTTTGGTGGAGATACCCAACAGGGTGTCCGGAGTCCATCACAGTAGTACTCTTTATTTGATGCCACTCTCCTGGTGATGTAGTAGGTGGAGTCTGTGCCAGTTTTTCATACCAGCTGTGGTTGGGGATTGGCAGTTTGGGTATGGGAACAGGTCACCCCTGACCAACACCATGTAGGTCTTTGGCCAATGCATAAGTAAGAGAGAGAGACCTCTGTGGGCTGAACTACCAGGAGGACTAGGAATGGACACATAGTTAGAAGGTGGAGGAGCCTTGTCATCATCGATTTTCACATAGCAGGTCTGTGGCTTGGTTCAGGATGGCCTTGGGGCCTATGTTTGAGGAATAACTTCTGTGTGGTGTCTAATTGGCAACACCGAGGAAGATGGCTCAACAGTAATGTGTTTTATATCAAGTGTTCTGTACTGTGACTGTGAACCATGAGGAAGATGTGTTGATGTTCGAACTTGAGTTGATGCAGTAAAGCATTGAAAATGGTTTCGGACTGGACATTCTTTATTTCGGGTAACAGGCCTCAAGCCAGGAATATGCACAGAGGTGGGCCTCAGGCTGTGAGAGTGAGTGAAACAAGATGGTGGAGCGTCTCCGAAAAGACAGGTAGTTGAGTAGCCCATCTGGAGAAAAAGTGGGGTGGGACCTAGGCCAGCTTGGTGAGAATTACTGCCCAATCCAGGTCCCTTACAGGTTACTCTTATTAAATAAGGAACTCCACCCTTCCCAATTAAAATTGTATTCTTATCCATTGGTAATTGTTCCTGTATATAGATACTTACTAGTTCATGGAGTCCAGTGTTCTCTTCCAGCCCAAAGTCTCTGCCATCTTGGATTGATATCCTCTGCATGTGTAGACATACCATGGGTCTACACCAGTGGTCATCAACCCGGTCCTCAGGGCCCACTAACAGGCCAGGTTTGCAAGATAACTGAAATACATCACAGGTGATATCATCTGCTGCTCAGTGATTGCCGTATTCTAGTCTGCATAAAACCTGGTCGCATAAAACCTGGCCTGTTAGTGGGCCCTGAGGACAGGGTTGATGACCACTGCTCTATAGGACTTTTCAGAGACCGTCGGTGTGTCTGTACATGTGCAAAATCATGCTAGGCCCCTCATGCATGCACATACACTTCATGGGTCTCTGCCCATCTATGGAACCCAATAGGATTAGGGTGTGGGTTAGGATATCAAAAAATTCTGCGCGGCCAAACAAAGGATAAAAATAAGCAGCTAACACGACCAATGGAATATGGGTATGTAACAACAGGCAAAACAAAATGTGTAGCGCTAAACTTTCAACAAAAACAAAAATGTCCAACTGATGATTCCAGGTATCACAAAAAGCTCAAACAATCCTCCATAAATATGAAGCTTGTGGATAAACAGATACTATTCCGATAACTTTGTGCAAAGAATGTATCATATGTGTGACATCAAAGGTGATCACAGAGGGGAAGCACCACCACCAACATTAGGAAGGCTTACCAGATGGCGTTGACCCAAAAGAGCATACGCCCAGCTGGGTCAAATCAGGCTTGGGTGGTGTGTGGTGATGGTCATTCCAGAAGGATGATGGAAATGAAAAAAGACGATGTCTAAGAGGACGAAACGCGTCGGGTAGGACCCCACTGCCGCCATTCTTTTTACAGCGCTGATTTTATTATTTCATGTGAGTGTACCCTTTTTTTAAATAAAATTTGGTATATTTTATACGGAATTACACTATGTGGCTTCTCTCCTTCTCATCCCATTTCATGGCCAATTGCTCTTCATCATCACCCTGAGGGACCTACTAGCTACTGGTCGGCTTCCGAATTTTCATTTCCATCATCCTTCTGGAACGACCATCACCACACACCACCCAAGCCTGATTTGACCCAGCTGGGCGTATGCTCTTTTGGGTCAACGCCATCTGGTAAGCCTTCCTAATGTTGGTGGTGGTGCTTCCCCTCTGTGATCACCTTTGATGTCACACATACGATACATTCTTTGCACAAAGTTATCGGAATAGTATCTGTTGATCCACAAGCTTCATATTTATGGAGGATTGTTTGAGCTTTTTGTGATACCTGGAATCATCAGTTGGACTTAGGGTGTGGGTTAGCATGATTTTGGGGGGGGTTAGCATGATTTTGCACATGCGTAGACATGTCGTAAGTCTCTGCCAAGTCATATAGACACATAGTGTGCCTGCATATTTGTCAGATATGCATAGATATCACACAGCATCCTTCCCTAGGTGAGGGTGACAGAAGTAAAACCAATGGAAATTAAAAAAAGGTGTTTATTGTTAAAAAAAATTCCAATTGCTTAAGTGGGAATGGGAGAAGTCAGTGGAAGTGCTTTCCATTGGTGAAGGTCCACGTTCATAATTATAATTACAATTAGGTGAACATGCACAGCACTCTAAACGTAACCCTATAAGTCCCAATACTATTTCAGTGTAGTTCTAATAAAAATCAGCCAATGCTAATAATCTCATTGCAAAAGATGTGCAAATTAATACAAAGCATGATGTCCAATAATGGTGTAAATCTAATAAAGTGTCCAAAACTTGCAGAAATAGTCCTTGGCTCTCCATCAACAATCTGTGATCTCATTTAACAAGATGATATAACAATGTTCTTCAACCTCCAACCGTGTGATCAGAGCCGCTCACCGGACTGAATTATCCCCAAAATCAGTAGATGATCAATAGTGCTTTAGACAGTAAAATCTCCACCATCGATCCCCTCCTTTACTAAAATGATATTCCATGTTTACAATATAATGCTATGGGAGGTTTTTGTTCTATGATTGGACATTGGAAGACCATGTCAGTCTGCACCTGCCAGTTGAGGAATGTGGAGCATCATCTGAGTAATGGAGAGGATTAATGATGAGCTGAACATACCTGGGTTCCTTTCAAGGTGGGTTTGGCAAACAGCACTAATGCTCCGTACACACGGTCGGATTTTCCGACGGAAAATGTTCAATGGGAGCTTTTTGTCGGAAATTCCGACCGTGTGTAGGCTCCATCGGACTTTTTCCATCGAAATTTCCGACAAACAAAATTTGAGATCTGGATCCGTTGTCCGTTGTCCGATCGTGTGTACAACAATTCCGAAGCACAAAGTTCCACGCATGCTCGGGATCAAGCAGAAGAGCCGCACTGGCTATTGAACTTCAGTTTCCTCGGCTTGTCGTACGTCACCGCGTTCTTGACGTTCAGAATTTCCGACATTTGTGTGACCGTGTGTATGCAAGACAAGTTTGAGCCAACATCCGTCGGAAAAAATTCCATGGATTTTTTTGTCGGAATGTCCGACCATGTGTATGGGGCATAAAGGATGCCCAATCCGAACTCTTCTGAAGTCAACAAATGATAAAGAATTTTGGCCGTTTTCTAGGCTAATAGACAAGGGATTGTCCAACAAATTTCATGGTGGGTCTGGGCACTGCCCTGGGAAACATGTACCAAAGCAAAAAAATAAACATTTTAAATTTCCATTCAACGAGGGGCAGTGATTTTAATTATGCTTAGAGAACATCAATCAAGAGGAACATTATAATGCAAAATTCCTTTAAATAACGTGTGTGAGTGTGGGGGGGGGGTGCTCTGTGAAGTGGGGTATCTGTATGATGTATACAATCTACTACTGCAAATCTGACACTTGCTGGTTGCTGCTCGGCTCACCAGTGCCCATCCGTGCTGACCACTAAACTGACCTGCCAAACCCCTACACTGACCCCCCTGATACATGTACTGACCCCCTGATACATGTACTGACCCCCCCGACACATAAGCTGACCCCCCCTGATACATGTACTGACCCCTCTGACATATAAACTGACCCCCCTGATACATGTACTAACCCCCCTGACACATACACTGACCCCCCTGACTCCCGCACTGACCCCACTGACATCTACACTGACCCCCCCGACACATACACTGACCCCCCTGACACATACACTGACCCCCCTGACACATACACTGATCCACCTGACACCTACACTGACCCCCCCTACACATACACTGACTCCCCTGACACCTACACTGACCCCCCTGACACCTACACTGACCCCCCTGACATATAAACTGACCCCCTGACACATACACTGACTCCACTGACACCTACACTGATCCCCCTGACACCTGCACTGACCCCCCTGACATCTACACTGACTCCACTGACACCTACACTGACCCCCCTTACACCTGCACTGACCCCCCTGACACATAAACTTACTCCCCTGACACCTACACTGACACCTACACTGACCCCCCTGACACCTACACTAACTCCCCTGACACCTACACTGACCCCCCTGACACATAAACTGACCCCCCGACACCTACACTGACCCCCCTGACACCTACACTGACCCCCCTGACACCTACACTAACTCCCCTGACACCTACACTGAACCCCCTGACACATAAACTGACCCCCCGACACCTACACTGACCCCCCCGACACCTACACTAACTCCCCTGACACCTACACTGACCCCCCTGACACATAAACTGACCCCCCGACACCTACACTGACCCCTCTGACATATAAACTGACCCCCTGACACATACACTGACCCCCCTGACACATACACTGATCCACCTGTCACCTACACTGACCCCCCTGACACCTGCACTGACCCCCTGACACCTACACTGACCCCCCTGACACCTACACTGACCCCCCTGACACCGACACTGACCCCCCTGACACATACACTGACACCCCTGACACCTACACTGACCCCCCTGACACATACACTGACCCCTCCTACACCTACACTGACCCCCCTGACACCTGCACTGACCCCCTGACACCTACACTGACCCCCCTGACACCTACACTGACCCCCCTGACACATACACTGACCCCCCTGACATATAAACTGAGCCCCCTGACACCGACACTGACCCCTGACACCTACACTGACCCCCCTGACACATACACTGACCCCCCTGACACCTACACTGACCCCCTGACACATACACTGACCCCCCTGACACCTACACTGACCCCCCTGACACCGACACTGACCCCCTGACATCTACACTGAACCCCCTGACACCTACACTGACCCCCCTGACACCTACACTGAACCCCCTGACACCTACACTGACCCCCCTGACACCTACACTGATCCCCTGACACCTACACTGACCCCCCTGACACCTACACTGAACCCCCTGACACATAAACTGACCCCCCGACACCTACACTGACCCCCCCGACACCTACACTAACTCCCCTGACACCTACACTGACCCCCCTGACACATAAACTGACCCCCCGACACCTACACTGACCCCTCTGACATATAAACTGACCCCCTGACACATACACTGACCCCCCTGACACATACACTGATCCACCTGTCACCTACACTGACCCCCCTGACACCTGCACTGACCCCCTGACACCTACACTGACCCCCCTGACACCTACACTGACCCCCCTGACACCGACACTGACCCCCCTGACACATACACTGACACCCCTGACACCTACACTGACCCCCCTGACACATACACTGACCCCTCCTACACCTACACTGACCCCCCTGACACCTGCACTGACCCCCTGACACCTACACTGACCCCCCTGACACCTACACTGACCCCCCTGACACATACACTGACCCCCCTGACATATAAACTGAGCCCCCTGACACCGACACTGACCCCTGACACCTACACTGACCCCCCTGACACATACACTGACCCCCCTGACACCTACACTGACCCCCTGACACATACACTGACCCCCCTGACACCTACACTGACCCCCCTGACACCGACACTGACCCCCTGACATCTACACTGAACCCCCTGACACCTACACTGACCCCCCTGACACCTACACTGAACCCCCTGACACCTACACTGACCCCCCTGACACCTACACTGATCCCCTGACACCTACACTGACCCCCCTGACATATAAACTGAGTCCCCTGACTCCACCTCACCTTCCACATCCTTGCCGCTCTTACAGTAAAAAATATATGTGATGTAGCTGAGGGCGATGTTGTGGATGGCCTTGTATGTTGTGGTTAGTATTTTGAATTTTATACGGTGGGGGAGGGGAAGCCAGTGAAGGGATTGGCAGAGAGGAGCAGCAGTCAAGGATCGGTTACTGCCTTTTTTCAGCCTCGCCTACTATGTAACTAGTTACTGTAAGTAACAGACCTGCTAAACACTTCTCCAGGAAGTCTGAAGCCTGAACCCGAACATCTCTCAGGCAAGATATCAGGAGTTTGCTCATTACCTTGCCATCAAAGTCTCCACAATTAGAGATGGGATTAAGTCTGAAATATCATCATCAGACCTCCCAAGGTCCAGTAGTACAGACTCCCCATCAACAAGCCTACAGAGAACATTTGATATCAGTGATGATGGAGAAACTGTGCCAATCATTAAGTGGCTCAATTCAACCACATGTGACCTTGGCCCAGATCCAACAGGCCAGCTACTGGTTATCATCACGTAGGGAGCACCAGACAGCAGCTGATAGACATATAATGTGTTGTTAGGATGTGTAAACGTGTTGGATGTCTCCTCAGATCCCCTTTCCGCACCCCACCTGAATGTCTCTTGCAACAATATTGGAAGTGCCAGTGTCTCCTGTGTGTTAGAAGAGAATAAGGATGTATCTTATCAATGGACAGTGAATGGGAAATTTCTTCCTGGAAATCACTCCCGTAATATCACCATTACTAATGAAGGATTCATCTCTGGCCCTCTGAATGTCAGCTGTTCTGTAAATAACTCAGTGAGCAAAAAAGAGAGCAACAACGCCAACATTTTCTGCCCAGGTGAGTAGAGAGAGAACTCTACTCCCTGTCCTTCCCCACACTCTTCCTCAGTTCCCTGTCCTTCCTCACACTCTCCCTCAGTTCCCTGTCCTTCCCCACACTCTCCCTCAGTTCCCTGTCCTTCCTCACACTCTCCCTCAGTTCCCTGTCCTTCCTCACACACTCTCTCAGTTCCCTGTCCTTCCTCACACTCTCCCTCAGTTCCCTGTCCTTCCTCACACTCTCCCTCAGTTCCCTGTCCTTCCTCACACACTCTCTCAGTTCCCTGTCCTTCCTCACACTCTCCCTCAGTTCCCTGTCCTTCCCCACACTCTCCCTCAGTTCCCTGTCCTTCCCTACACTCTCCCTCAGTTCCCTGTCCTTCCTCACACTCTCCCTCAGTTCCCTGTCCTTCCTCACACACTCCCTCAGTTCCCTGTCCTTCCCCACACTCTCCCTCAGTTCCCTGTCCTTCCCTACACTCTCCCTCAGTTCCCTGTCCTTCCTCACACTCTTCCTCAGTTCCCTGTCCTTCCTCACACACTCTCTCAGTTCCCTGTCCTTCCTCACACTCTCCCTCAGTTCCCTGTCCTTCCCCACACTCTCCCTCAGTTCCCTGTCCTTCCCTACACTCTCCCTCAGTTCCCTGTCCTTCCTCACACTCTCCCTCAGTTCCCTGTCCTTCCTCACACACTCCCTCAGTTCCCTGTCCTTCCCCACACTCTCCCTCAGTTCCCTGTCCTTCCTCACACTCTCCCTCAGTTCCCTGTCCTTCCCCACACTCTCCCTCAGTTCCCTGTCCTTCCTCACACTCTCCCTCAGTTCCATGTCCTTCCCCACACTCTCCCTCAGTTCCCTGTCCTTCCCTACACTCTCCCTCAGTTCCCTGTCCTTCCTCACACTCTCCCTCAGTTCCCTGTCCTTCCCCACACTCTCCCTCAGTTCCCTGTCCTTCCCCACACTCTCCCTCAGTTCCCTGTCCTTCCTCACACTCTCCCTCAGTTCCCTGTCCTTCCCCACACTCTCCCTCAGTTCCCTGTCCTTCCTCACACTCTCCCTCAGTTCCCTGTCTTTCCCCACACTCTCCCTCAGTTCCCTGTCCTTCCTCACACTCTCCCTCAGTTCCCTGTCCTTCCTCACACTCTCCCTCAGTTCCCTGTCCTTCCCCACACTCTCCCTCAGTTCCCTGTCCTTCCCCACACTCTCCCTCAGTTCCCTGTCCTTCCCCACACTCTTCCTCAGTTCCCTGTCCTTCCTCACACTCTCCCTCAGTTCCCTGTCCTTCCTCACACTCTCCCTCAGTTCCCTGTCCTTCCTCACACTCTCCCTCAGTTCCCTGTCCTTCCTCACACTCTCCCTCAGTTCCCTGTCCTTCCTCACACTCTCCCTAAGTTCCCTGTCCTTCCTCACACTCTCCCTCAGTTCCCTGTCCTTCCTCACACTCTCCCTCAGTTCCCTGTCCTTCCTCACACTCTCCTTCAGTTCCCTGTCCTTCCTCACACTCTCCCTCAGTTCCCTGTCCTTCCTCACACTCCCCCTCAGTTCCCTGTCCTTCCCCACATTCTCCCTCAGTTCCCTGTCTTTCCTCACACTCTCCCTCAGTTCCCTGTCCTTCCCCACACTCTCCCTCAGTTCCCTGTCCTTCCCCACACTCCCCCTTAGTTCCCTGTCCTTCCCCACACTCTCCCTCAGTTCCCTGTCCGTCCCCACACTCTCCCTCAGTTCCCTGTCCGTCCCCACATTCTTCCTCAGTTCCCTGTCCTTCCCTACACTCTCTCTCAGTTCCCTGTCCTTCCCCGCATTCTTCCTCAGTTCCCTGTCCTTCCTCACACTCTCCCTCAGTTCCCTGTCCTTCCTCACACTCTCCCTCAGTTCCCTGTCCTTCCCCACACTCTCCCTCAGTTCCCTGTCCTTCCTCACACTCTTCCTCAGTTCCCTGTCCTTCCTCACACTCTCCCTCAGTTCCCTGTCCTTCCCCACACTCTCCCTCAGTTCCCTGTCCTTCCTCACACTCTCCCTCAGTTCCCTGTCCTTCCCCACACTCTCCCTCAGTTCCCTGTCCTTCTCCATGCTCTCCCTCAGTTCCCTGTCCTTCCCCACACTCTCCCTCAGTTCCCTGTCCTTCCTCACACTCTTCCTCAGTTCCCTGTCCTTCCTCACACTCTTCCTCAGTTCCCTGTCCTTCCTCACACTCTCCCTCAGTTCCCTGTCCTTCCTCACACTCTCCCTCAGTTCCCTGTCCTTCCTCACACTCTCCCTCAGTTCCCTGTCCTTCCTCACACTCCCCCTCAGTTCCCTGTCCTTCCTCACACTCTCCCTCAGTTCCCTGTCCTTCCCTACACTATACCTCAGTTCCCTGTCCTTCCCTACACTATACCTCAGTTCCCTGTCCTTCCCTACACTATACCTCAGTTCCCTGTCCTTCCTCACACTCTCCATCAGTTCCCTGTCCTTCCCCACACTCTCCCTTAGTTCCCTGTCCTTCCTCACAGTCACATTTTTCCTCTTACTCTGCTCTCTGTCCTTCCCCATGCTCATAGTATGATGACTGTCCTTTTCCATACTCTATCTCTACTAGTAATGGGTGAATCTGTGTCAGGGTCCCGATCTGAACCTGCAACCTCTTTGGTGTCTGGCCCCAGCGATTCTTGCTGGACAGCTCCCTGTCTGATCTTTTTGGACAATCTTGCCTTGTTTCTGGTGAACCTTGAACTCTTAGCTCTTCCCATGAACTCCTTGATGTAAGCCATGACTCTGGACTTCCTGTTTGCCAGATTATTGTGCTCTCTTTAGTGGATATCTTGCCTGTCCTTATCTCGACTACCATTTGTTACCAGGCCTTTGGCTTGTTCCTTGACTATGCTTCCACTTTGATCTCAACCTGCAACTGCTTGTTACTGACCTTTGGCTTTTTTACTGACCATGCTTCTGCTTGATTCCTACCTGCTATATCTGCCTACTGGACCCTGGGTTGCTCACCTCTTGGTGGGGCGATCCTGAGGACCGTGACCTTATACTAACATGCAGCAAAACCCACCCCCACCATCAGGAGCTCTGGCGAACACTGGTTAGTGCTGCTTGGACCCCGCACTTTGGGTGAGCCCACATCATTTGCCAGGGTGACCTGCGTGTGTACCTACCCTGCTGGTTGGCGGGTCGCCTCTCTACTGGCATAGCTACTGGTCTCCGTTCCTGACCCTGGACAATGACAATCTGCTTGAAATTGATTCAGGGGCAGGTCCAGCCAACATGTCCAAACAAAATTCGATATGAACCCCTTTAAGGTCAATGGGAGGTGAGTCTTGACAATGAATTCTCTACATTTTCAAGATTAATAGGCAAGGGGTTGTCAAACAAAGGGCACTGCCAGGGTAAGGTGACCAGATTTTTAAAATGAAATCCGGGGGCATATTTTTTTTTTATTGGCAAATGGTAAACAATTATATATGCATATTTTCTCTTATATGAAATATGCAGTGTATGTGTTTATGGAATGATTGTATGCAAACATCTCCGGGCCCCCTGTGTTCAGTGGGAGCCGGGTGACAGTAAGCGGACTATTTCTTTATTTTTGGGGGCTGGGCGTCAACTGTATAGCGTGCTGTGGCAGATTAATCTACCTAAACCCGAAAATAAAGAAATAGTCCGCTTACTGTCCCCCTGCCCACACTGAGCACAGGGGGGCCGTAGACGTTTGTTTTGTAAAAAGCTACACTGTGGGGGATTAGCTTAATGGTGGACAGGATTTGGGAGTCTCCGCCCGCTCTACCTCCGGGCCCCCCTGCCGAGATGACAGATCTGGGGACAGATCCGGGGACAGATGGGCTCCGGGGACAGCGTCCTCAATCCAGGGGACTGTCCCCGGAAACCGGGGACGTCTGGTCACCCTATGCCAGGGGGCGTGTGTCAATGCAAAAAATAATAATACTGTTCAACAGTTCCTGTTAATAAGGATTAAGGTGCAACATTTCCAAAATACACATTTCCTTTAAATAACAATAAAATAAAAAGTAATACTGCGCTATTTCAAATAAAGACAAACAAACAAATCAAATTAATGACCCCGACAGCAGCAACTTTCCTGTGAGACGCACACAGTGCAAATCAAATGGTCCAAATTAAAGTTGCGCTATGAATTAAAAAAAGAAGGAAAGAAAATACAAATGCAAACATTGCAACAATGTAGTCCATGAAGTGATAAGTAATCCAATATATCCCTCGGTGCAAGGAAACATTCACCTGAACGGTGTGTGAATTCCAGAAAAGCCTTCACCTCATGACGATGGCCGCTCACCAGTTTCTTATGACCTCCTATAATGGAAGGTCTTTCCCGCTTGTGGCTATAAACCCAGCCAGGGCCTTTATTCATCCAGGGGAATCACGCTGCAGAGCCTCCACCGCTCAAGGAAGAGCCCGATCATCTAAGAACCCCAAAAGAAATAAGGCCTCCATATTATAAAATCTTTTGTTGTTTTAATAGTATAAAAAAGGCGGACGCACAAAAAACACGCACAAATGTACTTACACAAGGAAGTGGTAAAACACGCACAAATAAGTCGGCTGGCTCGTTACAACAGCCCGTCCTTTCCGGGACCTGCACAAGCGCGGTGACGTCAGCAGGTCGCTTCTCCCTACGCATTTCATCACAAGATGATGTCGTCCTGTGCCCCACCGTGGGATATCTTGGATTCCTTATCACTTCATGGACTACTTTGTTGCACGGTGTTTGCATTTGTTTTTTCTTTTCTTCTTTTTTTAATTTATAGCGCAAATTTAATTTGAACCCTTTAAATAACATGCTTGGGGAGATACCTTAAAGGGGCTGTAAACCCTCCTGTTTTTTCACCTTAATGCATCCTATGCATTAAAAAAACACCTGGCAGTGACTGGCTCCCCAGCCCCCCCCCCCATTTTACTTACCTGAGCCCTGGAATTTCCCACGGCAAGGACGCGCTGTCCCTCTGCCCGGGGTTCTCGGCACTTGATTAGATAGATTGAGAGCAGCGCAGCCATTGGCTCCCGGTGCGGTCAATCAAATCCAATGACGTGGGCGTCGGGGGGGTGGGGCCGAGCCATACATTCGGCGGCTATGGACGCCGCAAGGTAGCCCCCCCCAGAGAGTGCTTCTCCTAGGGGGTTATTTGATGTGGGGAGGAGCCGCGGGAGCCGCGGGAGCCGCCAGGGGACCCCAGAAATCAGTGTTCGGGGCCACTGTACAGTGGAGGTAAGTATGATATGTTTGTTATTTAGTAAAAAAATAAGTGAAGTTTTTCAATCACTTTAAACTTTCCTGTGAAGTGGCTCATTTGCAAAATGTACTGCAGTAAATGTGACATTTACAAAGAAAATAAAATGGGAAATTCCCTTTCACATACTTTCCCGTAATTTTCATTCCCTGATCACCTCAATGGCAGTGTATGAATGGGAAGTCCCCATCCTCACTCCTACTCCATAGGACCCCACTCTCATACATTTGAGGCTAGCACAGGCCACATGTTCTATAACTAGCCTACTCATCAAACTGGGAGAGATATCCTATACTGCCATGGAGGTACTAAGGAAAGGAAAATGAAGATAAGTATTTGACAAGGAATTTCCATTTTTCTGACTAATTCCATGGCAGCTCAGGAATAGGGAATAACTCACCGCAGACAAGAGTGGGGTGCAGAAAAGAGAAAGTTGTAATCACAGTTCTTGACTAACAGAAACAATAAGGCCAAGATTACCAAGATAAAGGTTCTGGCTCCATGCCTAATGAGCCATAAAGGTAATACTGGAGCACCATGCTGTCACCCTACATTTACTTCTGGTGCCCGGTGACAGGGAGTCCACAAAGTCCACACACTTCTGGTTAGGTTGGTCATCGTTTCTGAAGTAGTCAAGCCTTTAGCCCCATAAACCCATTAGCTAGCCAGCATAATCCATCCAGAGATGATTCTGGATGATGGTTCTTCTCTCTGATTCTGCCAGGGAAGGTGAAAGCGATGGTCTAAGTTCCTAAAAGAAGCTGAAGCTTGTAAGTTGGAAGTGACCTGCAGACATCCAGCAGAGTCATCCTTAGTCTTTCCACAAGTGGGAAGAGAATTTTTTTTATTAGAGGATGCTTAAATCACTTTGAATTACATCCCAGCAAGGAAATGAGTGCTACCCAGACTGGGCTGAACTTCAAAAAACAGATCTCTTGTAGCTCAATGCTGAGCTCAGCAAACTTCCTGGCTGAGGTGATAACCATTAGAAAGGCCGTATTTATGAACCAAGCCTTTTCTTGCAATACTACTTAAAGAGGGTGACCTGTAAGAAGTTCAGAATGTAATGGACATGAGGATTGAAGCAGGACAAATCAGCAGCAGTTAGAACTGGAAGAATCTTATTGAAAATCGGCAGTAAACTAGGCTGGTGCTTGATCATCCAGGATTATAGATATCCGTTTAGAGAAACAGCCAAGGCTGGTTAGTCTTTCCCTCTCAAGAGCCTGACCATTAACAGAAGGTGGGATGGACAAGGAGGCAGTATTGTACCCTGTGGCCAAAGATCTTGTCTGAGTGACAGAGGGACTGATACTGAGATGGAGTAGAAGAGAGAACCATGGCGTGTTTAGTCAACAGGGGGAATTGCTACAACTTTTTTGCAGCAACGTAAGGGAAGTTTTTTCCATAACACATCTTGTTAGGTAGTAAGAGGATCACAAAATAGATCACATGGCCTGGGCCAGCCTCAAATTCATGGGAGCAGGGTCCTCTGGGGTAAAAGCAAGGGAAGAGACTACCCACTTGTGTGCTGCCATTGAGTGAGCCAGAAAATACCATTTAAATTACCATTAATTGACATAACCTGGCCACTTCATGCACTGTAAACATAGCTGCCATGATACCTCTTAACATCCATACAAGGCCTTTATCCTAGATGAAGGTCTGTTATGGGTTGTAAGGGGTTCCCCCTAAAAATCCATACAACACCAAACCCTTATCTTTGATTAGGATCAGGAAATGAAATGAAAAAAAAATGAGTGGGGTCCCCCCTCAAATGCTATACCAGACCCAAAGAATTTGAGGGAGAACCTCAGCTAAAAACATAAGCACCACGAGATCCTTATCCAAGCTGGCTGACCAGGAAAGGCAGCAGCAGTGAGAGTGCTTCCCCTGAAACATTTCCGGCCACATGTCTTTAACATATGGGGAGAGAAACAAAATATTCCCCGCGCACACGTTCCTGAAAATGAAGAAGGTGCTATGCTAGGGGGGTCCCCCTAGAAGAGAACCCTTCATATGTTGAGTAAAGAAATGTCACCAGCACACCAAGGATTCTTCAAAATGGACCAAAGCTTTATTTTCTTTATCACATGGTAAACATAAGTTAATGTTTCAGACCTACGCAGAGCCCCTTCGTCAGGCAAGTCACTTGACAAAGGGACACTGTGTGGCTCCGCAACGTTGCCTTATGTTTACCATGTGAAAAAGAAAATAAAGCTTTGGTCCATTTTGAAGAATCCTTGGTGTGCTGGTGACATTTCTTCACTCAACCTTGTATCCATGTTGATGAGGATAAGGGATTCTTCTCCACATTCTTAGCTGAGTAGATATGGAATTCTGCAGGGGGGAATAATAAAATAAAGTGACCCCCAGATTTCCAGCCTACCTTTACATGAATGAGTAAGGGGTTCATATTCTGACCAACTCCTCCACAGCTGAATGTCAACATGTGGACTGGGCTCTGGCTGACGTCTGTGTCCAAATAGGATCATGACCCTATTTGATCCTCACCCGGGATTCCCATCAGCATTTTTATGAGCCACCAAGTATAGGGATTGTGGTTGCTAGTAGACATGTGCACACTGAAATATTTCGTTTCGGAATTTCGTTTTCGTCCAAAAAATAAATTTATTTAGTTACTCCCGAAATTCGTTTTTATTTATTTTGTTTTTTCGTTAAAAATTGCATTCGTCTAAAAAATCCAAATTAAGGTTGAATCTGTCATTGAAGGCTTATGGTGTCTGTCGAATGTTCAAAGAAGATTCGACGGAGCAGCTAAACTGTACGACGCCGTATAGTTTACCTGCTCCGTCGAATCTTCTTAGAACTTTCAACAAGCCATAGTAGGTGTGTACTTAGTTCTAGCTATTTTACTGCTCCTCCTCTTTGGTTACAATCAGCCAATAACATTCATCATCATCATTATTTTTATTTATCTTTTCTCCCCTACGTCGAATCTTTTCTCCCCTACGTCGAATATTTTCTCCCCTACGTCGAATCTTTTTTCTCTATGTCGAATCTTTTCTCTCTATGTAGAATAATCTTGGACTAATAGAGTTAAGGTTAGGCACATTCGACAACAGGTTTGATGGACACAGATTGTTATTGTCATCATCATGTCGAATCTCCTATCTATATCAAACTGCTGTAGCAACGAAAACGAAAATAAAGCATTTGTTTATGTCGGATCTTTCTTTTTTGGGTTCTGTACTTTCGTTATCGTTTGTTAAAACGATGACGAAAATACCTGAAATTCGGATGAAAATGCATTTGGACGAAAACGAATGCACATGTCTAGTTGCTAGGATGCTGGTGTCCGCCTTCACCTTGGCAATCAACAACCCTAGCATCCTGCGAGGTGTTACTACCATTTTTTACTGGCAGTAGTAATACCACCAAATAATCAATGACTGAAGCTGCTTACATCAAGAGGTTTGGGAGGGAAAAAAGGCTGAATAGTTTGGCTGGTCCTTGACCCCCAAACAAGTGGGTACGAAGCAAACCCTACGCTGCCAAACACTCGAGCACCAACCCTAATCCTGCCCCACATTCACACTCTGCTCCTTGTTCTTTCCCATGCTCACTGTACAATTCCTCATCTTCCTTGTAGTAACATTACAATTCCTCATCCTTCCCCATACTCTGCTCCTCTCATCTTCCCTTTCTCTCTTTTCTTCTATTCTCCTCACCTCTACACGCTTCTTGTTTTTACCTTTATTACCTTTCTTCCCCTTTCCTCTCGTCTCCTCTTCTACTTCCTCATCATCTCTTCCTTTGTAAGTTTCCTCAATGTCTTTTCAGCTCCACCCTCTACACCTAAGGTGATCTTCTCTTGTCAAAAAAATGGAAGTGTCATTGTCTCCTGTGTGGTAGAGAAGGACCAGAATGTCACTTATAAATGGACAGTGAATGGGACAGCATTTTATAGAGAAAACTCCAGTAATGTGACCTTCTCTAAAGAAGAACTCAAGACTGTCCCAATGAATGTCAGCTGTTCTGTACAAAACTCAGTGAGCATGAAAGAGAGCAACAACACCCAAATCTCCTGCCCAGGTGAGTAGAGAGTGACCTCTCCTCCCTGTCCTTCCTTATGTTCACACTCTGCTCCTTGTCCTTCCCCACACTCACACTCTGCTCCTTGTCCTTCCCCACACTCACACTCTGCTCCTTGTCCTTCCCCACACTCACACTCTGCTCCTTGTCCTTTACCACACTCACACTCTGCTCCTTGTCCTTCTCCACACTCACACTCTGCTCCTTGTCCTTCCCCACACTCACACTCTGCTCCTTGTCCTTCTCCACACTCACACTCTGCTCCTTGTCCTTCCCCACACTCACACTCTGCTCCTTGTCCTTCTCCACACTCACACTCTGCTCCTTGTCCTTCTCCACACTCACACTCTGCTCCCCGTCCTTCTCCACACTCACACTCTGCTCCTTGTCCTTTACCACACTCACACTCTGCTCCTTGTCCTTTACCACACTCACACTCTGCTCCCAGTCCTTTACCACACTCACACTCTGCTCCTTGTCCTTCCCCACACTCACACTCTGCTCCCCGTCCTTCTCCACACTCACACTCTGCTCCTTGTCCTTCTCCACACTCACACTCTGCTCCTTGTCCTTTACCACACTCACACTCTGCTCCTTGTCCTTTACCACACTCACACTCTGCTCCCCGTCCTTCTCCACACTCACACTCTGCTCCTTGTCCTTCCCCACACTCACACTCTGCTCCTTGTCCTTCCCCACACTCACACTCTGCTCCTTGTCCTTCTCCACACTCACACTCTGCTCCTTGTCCTTTACCACACTCACACTCTGCTCCTTTTCCTTTACCACACTCACACTCTGCTCCCAGTCCTTTACCACACTCACACTCTGCTCCTTGTCCTTCCCCACACTCACACTCTGCTCCTTGTCCTTTACCACACTCACACTCTGCTCCTTGTCCTTCCCCACACTCACACTCTGCTCCTTGTCCTTTACCACACTCACACTCTGCTCCCCGTCCTTACCCACACTCACACTCTGCTCCTTGTCCTTCTCCACACTCACACTCTGCTCCTTGTCCTTCTCCACACTCACACTCTGCTCCTTGTCCTTTACCACACTCACACTCTGCTCCTCGTCCTTCCCCACACTCACACTCTGCTCCCCGTCCTTCTCCACACTCACACTCTGCTCCTTGTCCTTTACCACACTCACACTCTGCTCCTTGTCCTTCTCCACACTCACACTCTGCTCCTTGTCCTTCTCCACACTCACACTCTGCTCCTTGTCCTTCCCCACACTCACACTCTACTCCTTGTCCTTCTCCACACTCACACTCTACTCCTTGTCCTTCTCCACACTCACACTCTGCTCCCCATCCTTCCCCACACTCACACTCTGCTCCTTTCCCACACTCTCCCTCAGTTGCCTGTCCTTCTCCATGCTCTCCCTCAGTTCCCTGTCCTTCCCCGCATTCTTCCTCAGTTCCCTGTCCTTCCTCACACTCTCCCTCAGTTCCCTGTCCTTCCTCACACTCTCCCTCAGTTCCCTGTCCTTCCTCACACTCTCCCTCAGTTCCCTGTCCTTCCTCACACTCTCCCTCAGTTCCCTGTCCTTCCTCACACTCTCCCTCAGTTCCCTGTCCTTCCTCACACTCTCCCTCAGTTCCCTGTCCTTCTCCATGCTCTCCCTCAGTTCCCTGTCCTTCCTCACACTCTCCTTCAGTTCCCTGTCCTTCCTCACACTCTCCCTCAGTTCCCTGTCCTTCCTCACACTCTCCCTCAGTTCCCTGTCCTTCCTCACACTCTCCCTCAGTTCCCTGTCCTTCCCCACACTCCCCCTCAGTTCCCTGTCCTTCCTCACACTCTCCCTCAGTTCCCTGTCCTTCCTCACACTCTCCCTCAGTCCCCTGTCCTTCCTTACACTCTCCCTCAGTTCCCTGTCCTTCCCCACACTCCCCCTCAGTTCCCTGTCCTTCCTCACACTCTCCCTCAGTTCCCTGTCCTTCTCCATGCTCTCCCTCAGTTCCCTGTCCTTCCTCACACTCTCCCTCAGTTCCCTGTCCTTCCTCACACTCTCCCTCAGTTCCCTGTCCTTCCTCACACTCTCCCTCAGTTCCCTGTCCTTCCTCACACTCTCCCTCAGTTCCCTGTCCTTCCTCACACTCTCCCTCAGTTCCCTGTCCTTCCCCACACTCTCCCTCAGTTCCCTGTCCTTCCTCACACTCTCCCTCAGTTCACTGTCCTTCCTCACACTCTCCTTCAGTTCCCTGTCCTTCCTCACACTCTCCCTCAGTTCCCTGTCCTTCCTCACACTCTCCCTCAGTTCCCTGTCCTTCCCCACACTCCCCCTCAGTTCCCTGTCCTTCCTCACACTCTCCCTCAGTTCCCTGTCCTTCCTCACACTCTCCCTCAGTTCCCTGTCCTTCCTCACACTCTCCCTCAGTTCCCTGTCCTTCCCCGCATTCTTCCTCAGTTCCCTGTCCTTCCTCACACTCTCCCTCAGTTCCCTGTCCTTCCTCACACTCCCCCTCAGTTCCCTGTCCTTCCTCACACTCTCCCTCAGTTCCCTGTCCTTCTCCATGCTCTCCCTCAGTTCCCTGTCCTTCCTCACACTCTCCCTCAGTTCCCTGTCCTTCCTCACACTCTCCCTCAGTTCCCTGTCCTTCCTCACACTCTCCCTCAGTTCCCTGTCCTTCCTCACACTCTCCCTCAGTTCCCTGTCCTTCCCCACACTCTCCCTCAGTTCCCTGTCCTTCCCCGCATTCTTCCTCAGTTCCCTGTCCTTCCTCACACTCTCCCTCAGTTCCCTGTCCTTCCTCACACTCCCCCTCAGTTCCCTGTCCTTCCTCACACTCTCCCTCAGTTCCCTGTCCTTCCTCACACTCTCCCTCAGTTCCCTGTCCTTCCTCACACTCTTCCTCAGTTCCCTGTCCTTCCTCACACTCTTCCTCAGTTCCATGTCCTTCCTCACACTCTTCCTTAGCTCCCTGTCCTTCCTCACACTCTCCCTCAGTTCCCTGTCCTTCCTCACACTCCCCCTCAGTTCCCTGTCCTTCCCCACACTCTCCCTTAGTTCCCTGTCCTTCCTCACACTCTTCCTTAGCTCCCTGTCCTTCCTCACACTCTCCCTCAGTTCCCTGTCCTTCCTCACACTCTCCCTCAGTTCCCTGTCCTTCCTCACACTCTCCCTCAGTTCCCTGTCCTTCCTCACACTCTCCCTCAGTTCCCTGTCCTTCCTCACACTCTCCCTCAGTTCCCTGTCCTTCCCCACACTCTCCCTCAGTTCCCTGTCCTTCCTCACACTCTCCCTCAGTTCCCTGTCCTTCCTCACACTCCCCCTCAGTTCCCTGTCCTTCCTCACACTCTCCCTCAGTTCCATGTCCTTCCTCACACTCTCCCTCAGTTCCCTGTCCTTCCTCACACTCTCCCTCAGTTCCCTGTCCTTCCTCACACTCTCCCTCAGTTCCCTGTCCTTCCTCACACTCTCCCTCAGTTCCCTCTCCTTCCTCACACTCTCCCTCAGTTCCCTGTCCTTCCTCACACTCTTCTTCAGTTCCCTGTCCTTCCTCACACTCTTCCTCAGTTCCCTGTCCTTCCTCACACTCTCCCTCAGTTCCCTGTTCTTCCCCACACTCTCCCTCAGTTCCCTGTCCTTCCTCACACTCTCCCTCAGTTCCCTGTCCTTCCCCACACTCTCCCTCAGTTCCCTGTCCTTCCTCACACTCTCCCTCAGTTCCCTGTCCTTCCTCACACTCTCCCTCAGTTCCCCGTCCTTCCTCACACTCTCCCTCAGTTCCCCGTCCTTCCTCACACTCTCCCTCAGTTCCCTGTCCTTCCTCACACTCTCCCTCAGTTCCCTGTCCTTCCTCACACTCTTCCTCAGTTCCCTGTCCTTCCTTATAGTCACATTTTTCCTCTTACTCTGCTCTCTGTCCTTCCCCATGCTCATAGTATGATGACTGTCCTTTTCCATACTCTATCTCTACTAGTAATGGGTGAATCTGTGTCAGGGTCCCGATCTGAACCTGCAACCTCTTTGGTGTCTGGCCCCAGCGCTTCTTGCTGGACAGCTCCCTGTCTGATCTTTTTGGACAATCTTCCCTTGTTTCTGGTGAACCTTGAACTCTTAGCTCTTCCCGTGAACTCCTTGATGTAAGCCATGACTCTGGACTTCCTGTTTGCCAGATTATTGTGCTCTCTTTAGTGGATATCTTGCCTGTCCTTATCTCGACTACCATTTGTTACCAGGCCTTTGGCTTGTTCCTCGACTATGCTTCCACTTTGATCTCAACCTGCAACTGCTTGTTACTGACCTTTGGCTTTTTTACTGACCACGCTTCTGCTTGATTCCTACCTGCTATATCTGCCTACTAAACCCTGGGTTGCTCACCTCCTGGTGGGACGATCCTGAGGACCGTGACCTTATACTAACATGCAGCAAAACCCACCCCCACCATCAGGAGCTCTGGCGAACACTGGTTAGTGCTGCTTGGACCCCGCACTTTGGGTGAGCCCACATGATTCGCCAGGGTGACCTGCGTGTATACCTATCCTGCTGGTTGGCGGGTCGCCTCTCTACTGGCATAGCTACTGGTCTCCGTTCCTGACCCTGGACAATGACAATCTGCTTGAAATTGATTCAGGGGCAGGTCCAGCCAACATGTCCAAACAAAATTCGATATGAACCCCATTAAGGTCAATGGGAGGTGAGTCTTGACAATGAATTCTCTACATTTTCAAGATTTATAGGCAAGGGGTTGTCAAACAAAGGGCACTGCCAGGGTAAGGTGACCAGATTTTTAAAATGAAATCCGGGGGGCATATTTTTTTTTATTGGCAAATGGTAAACAATTATATATGCATATTTTCCCTTATATGAAATATGCAGTGTATGTGTTTATGGAATGATTGTATGCAAACATCTCCGGGCCCCCTGTGTTCAGTGGGAGCCGGGTGACAGTAAGCGGACTATTTCTTTATTTTTGGGGGCTGGGCGTCAACTGTATAGCGTGCTGTGGCCAGGGCCGGACTGGAAATAAAGACCAGCCCTGGAAATAATTTCATACCAGCCCCATAGCATTTTTATACCAGCCCAACTGCATAACGTCGTTATTTTCTTGTTCACAAAAGGGAAAACCATGCATTGTAAAGCACATTTAAAGAGTGTATTATATATAGATAAGAGAGACATGCAATTTACAAACAGCAGCATTTTTTATTTTTTTACTGGCACATTTTTTACTGATACTGCAAAAAAAAGGTGCCGTAAATGTCAGTTTTCAGTGCAAATATCAATATTTAAGCTATAAACTGCTATTAGCGATGTGTTAAGTTAAACAAAAGTCAAACAACATATTTCTCCATTTACATGAAGGTCAGATTAATATAACCCAACACACAGTTCCCCCCATATATCAGGAGGATTCCCCTTTACAGTGCAAGGGAACTCTGACATAAAGGGGAACATTGCAGATCATGATCTAAGCGGGAACTCTGATATAAAAGGGGGGCACTGGTGACCAGAGACCCCACTTATATCAGAGTCCTCTGCATTCCTCTTTACATCAGAGTTCCCCCTTGCACTGTAAGGTGGAATCCTGCAGACTATGATGTAAAGGGGAACTCTGGGAATGTGGGGAGGACTCTGGTGACCAGAGAGTACCTTCCGCAGAAAGAAAACACTAAGGTACGGGGGTTTACTGATATAGGGGGAAACCTATATATCAGTGCCCCCTTACAATATTGCATTGACCCCCCCCCCTCTCAGGTAGGCCTGGCGGCGCTGTCACTGACCTCCTCTCAGGTGCACCGTACAGGGCTCAGTCAGTCGGCTCCAGCTCGGTGGCTCTGGTTTTATCCCATAGTTTCCTCTCCACAGTCCATACATGTCTGACTTCTTCCATCACCCCCATCCCTGAGGCACTCCCAATCTTGACTCCTCTCCAGACTGCAGACGTAATATAAGACAAGAGATGGTCAGAGGCTGCGGATGGTACAGGGGAGGTCAGAGGCTGCGGAGGGGACCACAGGAGAGGTCAGAGGCTGCGGATGGTACAGGGGAGGTCAGAGGCTGCGGATTGTACAGGGGAGGTCAGAGGCTGCGGATGGTGCAGGAGAGGTCAGAGGCTGAGGAGGGGACGAGAAGAGGTCAGAAGCTGCGGAGGGGACCACAGGAGAGGTCAGAGGCTGCGGAGGGGACGACAGGAGGTCAGAGGCTGTGGAGGGGACGACAGGAGGTCAGAGGCTGAGGAGGGGACGACAGGAGGTCAGAGGCTGAGGAGGGGACGAGAAGAGGTCAGAGGCTGAGGAGGGGACAACAGGAGGTCAGAGGCTGAGGAGGGGACGACAGGAGGTCAGAGGCTGAGGAGGGGACGACAGGAGGTCAGAGGCTGCGGAGGGGACGACAAGAGGTCAGAGGCTGAGGAGGGGACGAGAAGAGGTCAGAGGCTGAGGAGGGGACAACAGGAGGTCAGAGGCTGAGGAGGGGACGACAGGAGGTCAGAGGCTGAGGAGGGGACGACAGGAGGTCAGAGGCTGAGGAGGGGACGAAAGGAGGTCAGAGGCTGAGGAGGGGACGACAGGAGGTCAGAGGCTGAGGAGGGGACCACAGGAGAGGTCAGAGGCTGAGAAGGGGATGACAGGAGGTCAGAGGCTGCGGAGGGGATGACAGGAGGTCAGAGGCTGCGGAGGGGACGACAGGAGGTCAGAGGCTGAGGAGGGGACCACAGGAGAGGTCAGAGGCTGAGAAGGGGATGACAGGAGGTCAGAGGCTGCGGAGGGGACGACAGGAGGTCAGAGGCTGAGGAGGGGATGACAGGAGGTCAGAGGCTGAGAAGGGGATGACAGGAGGTCAGAGGCTGAGGAGGGGACAAGAAGAGGTCAGAGGCTGAGGAGGGGACGACATGAGGTCAGAGGCTGAGGAGGGGACAACAGGAGGTCAGAGGCTGAGGAGGGGACGACAGGAGGTCAGAGGCTGAGGAGGGGACGAGAAGAGGTCAGAGGCTGAGGAGGGGACGACAGGAGGTCAGAGGCTGAGGAGGGGAAGACAGGAGGTCAGAGGCTGAGGAGGGGACCACAGGAGAGGTCAGAGGCTGAGGAGGGGATGACAGGAGGTCAGAGGCTGCGGAGGGGATGACAGGAGGTCAGAGGCTGAGGAGGGGACGACAGGAGGTCAGAGGCTGAGGAGGGGACGACAGGAGGTCAGAGGCTGAGGAGGGGACCACAGGAGAGGTCAGAGGCTGAGGAGGGGATGACAGGAGGTCAGAGGCTGAGGAGGGGACAACAGGAGGTCAGAGGCTGAGGAGGGGACGACAGGAGGTCAGAGGCTGAGGAGGGGACGACAGGAGGTCAGAGGCTGAGGAGGGGACGAGAAGAGGTCAGAGGCTGAGGAGGGGATGACAGGAGGTCAGAGGCTGCAGGGGGGTGCGAACAGGAGGTCAGAGGCTGCAGGGGGGACAGGTGGTCAGAGGCTGCAGGGGGGGGACAGGTGATCAGAGGCTGCAGGGGGGGGACAGGTGGTCAGAGGCTGCAGGGGGGGACAGGTGGTCAGAGGCTGCAGGGGGGGGGGCAGGAGGTCAGAGGCTGTGGGGGGACGCAGAAAGAGGCACAGGCCACCAGACGCCAGACACTGAGTGCTGCAACCGCTTTACCTTTAAAAATGGCGCCGCTCGGCGCCATCGTGTCACTGCGCATGCGCCCGCTTTTCCAAAAATTGCCGAGCGCGTTTTCCGGAGCACGGCTAACCTCGGAACAGCGCTGGCGCCTGCGCAGTTGTATGTCGGCCCGGCCCCCGCAGCCATTTTTCTTTCAGGCGCCGCTGCCCTCACAGCGGCTGCAGCGGTAGCCAGACCACTGGCCCACCGGGGGATTTCCCGGTATCCCGGTTGGCCAGTCCGGCCCTGGCTGTGGCAGATTAATCTGCCTAAACCCGAAAATAAAGAAATAGTCCGCTTACTGTCCCCCTGCCCACACTGAGCACAGGGGGGCCGTAGACGTTTGTTTTGTAAAAAGCTACACTGTGGGGGATTAGCTTAATGGTGGACAGGATTTGGGAGTCTCCGCCCGCTCTACCTCCGGGCCCCCCTGCCGAGATGACAGATCTGGGGACAGATCCGAGGACAGATGGGCTCCGGGGACAGCATCCTCAATCCAGGGGACTGTCCCCGGAAACAGGGGACGTCTGGTCACCCTATGCCAGGGGGCGTGTGTCAATGCAAAAAATAATAATACTGTCCAACAGTTCCTGTTAATTAGGATTAAGGTGCAACATTTCAAAAATAAAACATTTCCTTTAAATAACAATAAAATAAAAAGTAATACTGCGCCATTTCAAATAAAGACAAACAAACAAATCAAATTAATGCACCCGACAGCAGCAACTTTCCTGTGAGACGCACACAGTGCAAATTAAATGGTCCAAATTAAAGTTGCGCTATGAATTAAAAAAGAAGGAAAGAAAAAACAAATGCAAACATTGCAACAATATAGTCCATGAAGTGATAAGTAATCCAATATATCCCTCGGTGCAAGGAAACATTCACCTGAACGGTGTGTGAGTTCCACAAAAGCCTTCACCTCATGACGATGGCCGCTCACCAGTTTCTTATGACCTCCTATAATGGAAGGTCTTTCCCGCTTGTGGCTATAAACCCAGCCAGGGCCTTTATTCATCCAGGGGAATCACGCTGCAGAGCCTCCACCGCTCAAGGAAGAGCCCGATCATCTAAGAACCCCAAAAGAAATAAGGCCTCCATAGTATAAAATCTTTTGTTGTTTTAATAGTATAAAAAAGGCGGATGCACAAAAAACACGCACAAATGTACTTACACAAGGAAGTGGTAAAACACGCACAAATAAGTCGGCTGGCTCGTTACAACAGCCCGTCCTTTCCGGGACCTGCACAAGCGCGGTGACGTCAGCAGGTCGCTTCTCCCTACGCATTTCGTCACAAGATGATGTCGTCCTGTGCCCCACCGTGGGATATCTTGGATTCCTTATCACTTCATGGACTACTTTGTTGCACCGTTTTTGCATTTGTTTTTTCTTTCCTTCTTTTTTTAATTTATAGTGCAAATTTAATTTGAACCCTTGAAATAACATGCTTGGGGGGATACCTTAAAGGGGCTGTAAACCCTCGTGTTTTTTCACCTTAATGCATCCTATGCATTAAAAAAACACCTGGCAGTGACCGGACCCCCCCCATTTTACTTACCTGAGCCCTGTAATTTCCCACGGCAAGGACGCGCTGTCCCTCTGCCCGGGGTTCTCGGCACTTGATTGGATAGATTGAGAGCAGCGCAGCCATTGGCTCCCGGTGCGGTCAATCAAATCCAGTGAGGTGGACGCCGGGGGGGCGGGGCCTAGTCATACATTCGGCGGCTATGGACGCCGCAAGGTAACCCCCCCCCAGAGAGTGCTTCTCCTAAGGGGTTATTTGATGCGGGGAGGAGCCACGGGAGCCGCCAGGGGATCCCAGAAGTCGGTGTTCGGGGCCACTCTGTGCAAAACGAGCTGCACAGTGGAGGTAGGTATGATATGTTTGTTATTTAAAAAAAAATAATTGAAGCTTTACAATCACTTTAAAAAATCCTGTGAAGTGGCTCATTTGCAAAATGTACTGCAGCAAATGTGAAATTTACAAAGAAAATTAAATGGAAAATTCTCTTTTACATACTTTCCCGTAATTTTCATTCCCTGATCACCTCAATGGCAGTGTATGAATGGGAAGTCCCCATCCTCACTCCTACTCCATAGGACCCCACTCTCATACATTTGAGGCTAGCACAGGCCATGTGTTCTATAACTAGCCTACTCATCAAACTGGGAGAGATATCCTATACTGCCATGGAGGTACTAAGGAAAGGAAAATGAAGATAAGTATTTGACAAGGAAATTCCATTTTTCTGACTAATTCCCTGGCAGCTCATGAATAGGGAATAACTCACCGCAGACAAGAGTGGGGTGCAGAAAAGAGAAAGTTGTAATCACAGTTCTTGACTAACAGAAACAATAAGGCCAAGATTACCAAGATAAAGGTTCTGGCTCCATGCCTAATGAGCCATAAAGGTAATACTGGAGCACCATGCTGTCACCCTACATTTACTTCTGGTGCCCGGTGACAGGGAGTCCACAAAGTCCACACACTTCTGGTTAGGTTGGTCATCGCTTCTGAAGTAGTCAAGCCTTTAGCCCCATAAACCCATTAGCTAGCCAGCATAATCCATCCAGAGATGATTCTGGATGATGTTTCTTCTCTCTGATTCTGCCAGGGAAGGTGAAAGCAATGGTCTAAGTTCCTAAAAGAAGCTGAAGCTTGTAAGTTGGAAGTGACCTGCAGACATCCAGCAGAGTCATCCTTAGTCTTTCCACAAGTGGGAAGAGAATTTTTTTTCCTACAGGATGCTTAAATCACTTTGAATTACATCCCAGCAAGGAAATGAGTGCTACCCAGACTGGGCTGAACTTCAGAAAACAGGTCCCTTGTAGCTCAATGCCGAGCCCAGCAAACTTCCTGGCTGAGGTGATAACCATTAGAAAGGCCGTATTTATGAACCAAGCCTTTTCTTGCAATACTACTTAAAGAGGGGGGCCTGTAAGAAGTTCAAAATGTAATGGACATGAGGATTGAAGCAGGACAAATCAGCAGCAGTTAGAACTGGAAGAATCTTATTGAAAATCGGCAGTAAACTAGGCCGGTGCTCGATCATCCAGGATTATAGATATCAGTTTAGAGAAATAACCAAGGCTGGTTAGTCTTTCCCTCTCAAGAGCCTGACCATTAACAGAAGGTGGGATGGACAAGGAGGCAGTATTGTACCCTGTGGCCAAAGATCTTGTCTGAGTGACAGAGGGACTGATACTGAGATGGAGTAGAAGAGAGAACCATGGCGTATTTAGTCAACAGGGGGAATTGCTACAACTTTTTTGCAGCAACGTAAGGGAAGTTTTTTCCATAACACATCTTGTTAGGTAGTAAGAGGATCACAAAATAGATCACATGGCCTGGGCCAGCCTCAAATTCATGGGAGCAGGGTCCTCTGGGGTAGAAGCAAGGGAAGAGACTACCCACTTGTGTCCTGCCATTGAGTGAGCCAGAAAATACCATTTAAATTACCATTAATTGACATAACCTGGCCACTTCATACACTGTAAACATAGCTGCCATGATACCTCTTAACATCCATACAAGGCCTTTATCCTAGATGAAGGTCTGTTATGGATTGTAAGGGGTTCCCCCTAAAAATCCACACAACACCAAACCCTTATCTTTGATTAGGATCAGGAAATGAAATGAAAAAAAAAAATGAGTGGGGTCCCCCCTCAAATGCTATACCAGACCCAAAGAATTTGAGGGAGAACCTCAGCTAAAAACATAAGCACCACGAGATCCTTATCCTAACTGGCTGACCAGGAAAGGCAGCAGCAGTGAGAGTGCTTCCCCTGAAACATTTCCGGCCACATGCCTTCAACATATGGGGAGAGAAACAAAATATTCCCCGTGCACATGTTCCTGAAAATGAAGAAGGTGCTATGCTAGGGTGGTCCCCCTAGAAGGTTACCCTCCATATGTTGAGTAAAAAAATGTCACCAGCACACCAAGGATTCTTCAAAATGGACCAAAGCTTTATTTTCTTTATCACATGGTAAACATAAGTTAATGTTTCAGACCTACGCAGAGCCCCTTCGTCAGGCAAGTCACTTGACAAAGGGGCACTGTGTGGCTCCGCAACGTTGCCTTATGTTTACCATGTGAAAAAGAAAATAAAGCTTTGGTCCATTTTGAAGAATCCTTGGTGTGCCGGTGACATTTCTTCACTCAACCTTGTATCCATGTTGATGAGGATAAGGGATTCTTCTCCACATTCTAAGCTGAGTAGATATGGAATTCTGCAGGGGGGAATAATAAAATAAAGTGACCCCCAGATTTCCAGCCTACCTTTACATGAATGAGTAGGGGGTACATATTCTGACAAACTCCTCCACAGCTGAATGTCAACATATGGACTGGGCTCTGGCTGACGTCTGTGTCCAAATAGGATCATGACCCTATATAGTCACTGTCCTCACCCCGGATGCCCATCAGCATTTTTATGAGCCACCAAGTATAGGGATTGTGGTTGCTAGGATGCTGGTGGCCGCCTTCACCTTGGCAACCAACAACGCTAGCAGCCTGCGAGGTGCTACTACCATTTTTTATTGGCGGTAGTAATACCACCAAATAATCAATGGCTGAAGCTGCTTACATCAAGAGGTTTGGGTGGGAAAAAAGGCTGAATAGTTTGGCTGGTCCTTGACCCACAAACAAGCGGGTACGAAGCAAACCCTGCACTGCCAAACACTCGAGCACCAACCCTAATCCTGCCCCACATTCACACTCTGCTCCCTGTTCTTTCCCATGCTCACTGTACAATTCCTCATCTTCCTTGTAGTAACATTACAATTCCTCATCCTTCCCCATACTCTGCTCCTCTCATCTTCCCTTGCTCTCTTTTCTTCTCCTCTCCTCACCTCTACACGCTTCTTGTTTTTACCTTTATTTCCTTTCTTCCCCTTTCCTCTCGTCTCCTCTTCTCCTTCCTCATCATCTCTTCCTTTGTAAGTTTCCTCAATGTCTTTTCAGCTCCACCCTCTACACCTAAGGTGATCTTCTCTTGTCAAAAAAATGGAAGTGTCATTGTCTCCTGTGTGGTAGAGAAGGACCAGAATGTCACTTATAAATGGACAGTGAATGGGACAGCATTTTATAGAGAAAACTCCAGTAATGTGACCTTCTCTAAAGAAGAACTCAAGACTGTCCCAATGAATGTCAGCTGTTCTGTACAAAACTCAGTGAGCATGAAAGAGAGCAACAACACCCAAATCTCCTGCCCAGGTGAGTAGAGAGTGACCTCTCCTCCCTGTCCTTCCTTATGTTCACACTCTGCTCCTTGTCCTTCCCCACACTCACACTCTGCTCCTTGTCCTTCTCCACACTCACAGTCTGCTCCTTGTCCTTTACCACACTCACACTCTGCTCCTTGTCCTTCCCCACACTCACACTCTGCTCCTTGTCCTTCTCCACACTCACACTCTGCTCCCCGTCCTTTACCACACTCACACTCTGCTCCTTGTCCTTTACCACACTCACACTCTGCTCCTTGTCCTTCTCCACACTCACACTCTGCTCCTTGTCCTTCCCCACACTCACACTCTGCTCCTTGTCCTTCCCCACACTCACACTCTGCTCCTTGTCCTTCCCCACACTCACACTCTGCTCCTTGTCCTTCCCCACACTCACACTCTGCTCCTTGTCCTTCCCCACACTCACACTCTGCTCCTTGTCCTTTACCACACTCACACTCTGCTCCCTGTCCTTCTCCACACTCACACTCTGCTCCTTGTCCTTCTCCACACTCACACTCTGCTCCTTGTCCTTCTCCACACTCACACTCTGCTCCTTGTCCTTCTCCACACTCACACTCTGCTCCCTGTCCTTCTCCACACTCACACTCTGCTCCTTGTCCTTCTCCACACTCACACTCTGCTCCCTGTCCTTCTCCACACTCACACTCTGCTCCTTGTCCTTCCCCACACTCACACTCTGCTCCTTGTCCTTCTCCACACTCACACTCTGCTCCTTGTCTTTCTCCACACTCACACTCTGCTCCTTGTCCTTCTCCACACTCACACTCTGCTCCCCGTCCTTCTCCACACTCACACTCTGCTCCTTGTTCTTCTCCACACTCACACTCTGCTCCCCGTCCTTCTCCACACTCACACTCTGCTCCCCGTCCTTCTCCACACTCACACTCTGCTCCCCGTCCTTCTCCACACTCACACTCTGCTCCTTGTCCTTCTCCACACTCACACTCTGCTCCTTGTTCTTCTCCACACTCACACTCTGCTCCCCGTCCTTCTCCACACTCACACTCTGCTCCTTGTCCTTCTCCACACTCACACTCTGCTCCTTGTCCTTCTCCACACTCACACTCTGCTCCTTGTCCTTCCCCACACTCACACTCTGCTCCCCGTCCTTTACCACACTCACACTCTGCTCCTTGTCCTTCCCCACACTCACACTCTGCTCCTTGTCCTTTACCACACTCACACTCTGCTCCTTGTCCTTTACCACACTCACACTCTGCTCACCGTCCTTCTCCACACTCACACTCTGCTCCATGTCCTTCTCCACACTCACACTCTGCTCACCGTCCTTCTCCACACTCACACTCTGCTCCTTGTCCTTTACCACACTCACACTCTGCTCCTTGTCCTTTACCACACTCACACTCTGCTCCTTGTCCTTCTCCACACTCACACTCTGCTCCTTGTCCTTCTCCACACTCACACTCTGCTCCTTGTCCTTCTCCACACTCACACTCTGCTCCTTGTCCTTCTCCACACTCACACTCTGCTCCCCGTCCTACTCCACACTCACACTCTGCTCCCCGTCCTTCTCCGCACTCACACTCTGCTCCTTGTCCTTCTCCACACTCACACTCTTCTCCCCGTCCTTCTCCACACTCACACTCTGCTCCTTGTCCTTCCCCACACTCACACTCTGCTCCTTGTCCTTCTCCACACTCACACTCTTCTCCCCGTCCTTCTCCACACTCACACTCTGCTCCTTGTCCTTCCCCACACTCACACTCTGCTCCTTGTCCTTTACCACACTCACACTCTGCTCCTTGTCCTTCTCCACACTCACACTCTGCTCCCCGTCCTTCCCCACACTCACACTCTGCTCCTTGTCCTTCTCCACACTCACACTCTGCTCCTTGTCCTTTACCACACTCACACTCTGCTCCCTGTCCTTCTCCACACTCACACTCTGCTCCCCGTCCTTCTCCACACTCACACTCTGCTCCTTGTCCTTCTCCACACTCACACTCTGCTCCCTGTCCTTCTCCACACTCACACTCTGCTCCTTGTCCTTCCCCACACTCACACTCTGCTCCTTGTCCTTCTCCACACTCACACTCTGCTCCTTGTCTTTCTCCACACTCACACTCTGCTCCTTGTCCTTCTCCACACTCACACTCTGCTCCTTGTCCTTCTCCACACTCACACTCTGCTCCTTGTCCTTCTCCACACTCACACTCTGCTCCTTGTCCTTCTCCACACTCACACTCTGCTCCCCGTCCTTCCCCACACTCACACTCTGCTCCTTGTCCTTTACCACACTCACACTCTGCTCCTTGTCCTTCTCCACACTCACACTCTGCTCCTTGTCCTTCCCCACACTCACACTCTGCTCCTTGTCCTTCCCCACACTCACACTCTGCTCCTTGTCCTTCCCCACACTCACACTCTGCTCCTTGTCCTTCCCCACACTCACACTCTGCTCCTTGTCCTTCCCCACACTCACACTCTGCTCCTTGTCCTTTACCACACTCACACTCTGCTCCTTGTCCTTCTCCACACTCACACTCTGCTCCCTGTCCTTCTCCACACTCACACTCTGCTCCTTGTCCTTCTCCACACTCACACTCTGCTCCTTGTCCTTCTCCACACTCACACTCTGCTCCTTGTCCTTCTCCACACTCACACTCTGCTCCTTGTCCTTCTCCACACTCACACTCTGCTCCCTGTCCTTCTCCACACTCACACTCTGCTCCTTGTCCTTCTCCACACTCACACTCTGCTCCCTGTCCTTCTCCACACTCACACTCTGCTCCTTGTCCTTCCCCACACTCACACTCTGCTCCTTGTCCTTCTCCACACTCACACTCTGCTCCTTGTCCTTCTCCACACTCACACTCTGCTCCTTGTCCTTCTCCACACTCACACTCTGCTCCCCGTCCTTCTCCACACTCACACTCTGCTCCTTGTTCTTCTCCACACTCACACTCTGCTCCCCGTCCTTCTCCACACTCACACTCTGCTCCCCGTCCTTCTCCACACTCACACTCTGCTCCCCGTCCTTCTCCACACTCACACTCTGCTCCTTGTCCTTCTCCACACTCACACTCTGCTCCTTGTTCTTCTCCACACTCACACTCTGCTCCCCGTCCTTCTCCACACTCACACTCTGCTCCTTGTCCTTCTCCACACTCACACTCTGCTCCTTGTCCTTCTCCACACTCACACTCTGCTCCTTGTCCTTCCCCACACTCACACTCTGCTCCCCGTCCTTTACCACACTCACACTCTGCTCCTTGTCCTTCCCCACACTCACACTCTGCTCCTTGTCCTTTACCACACTCACACTCTGCTCCTTGTCCTTTACCACACTCACACTCTGCTCACCGTCCTTCTCCACACTCACACTCTGCTCCATGTCCTTCTCCACACTCACACTCTGCTCACCGTCCTTCTCCACACTCACACTCTGCTCCTTGTCCTTTACCACACTCACACTCTGCTCCTTGTCCTTTACCACACTCACACTCTGCTCCTTGTCCTTCTCCACACTCACACTCTGCTCCTTGTCCTTCTCCACACTCACACTCTGCTCCTTGTCCTTCTCCACACTCACACTCTGCTCCTTGTCCTTCTCCACACTCACACTCTGCTCCCCGTCCTACTCCACACTCACACTCTGCTCCCCGTCCTTCTCCGCACTCACACTCTGCTCCTTGTCCTTCTCCACACTCACACTCTTCTCCCCGTCCTTCTCCACACTCACACTCTGCTCCTTGTCCTTCTCCACACTCACACTCTTCTCCCCGTCCTTCTCCACACTCACACTCTGCTCCTTGTCCTTCCCCACACTCACACTCTGCTCCTTGTCCTTTACCACACTCACACTCTGCTCCTTGTCCTTCTCCACACTCACACTCTGCTCCCCGTCCTTCTCCACACTCACACTCTGCTCCTTGTCCTTCCCCACACTCACACTCTGCTCCCCGTCCTTCCCCACACTCACACTCTGCTCCTTGTCCTTCTCCACACTCACACTCTGCTCCTTGTCCTTTACCACACTCACACTCTGCTCCCTGTCCTTCTCCACACTCACACTCTGCTCCTTGTCCTTCTCCACACTCACACTCTGCTCCTTGTCCTTCTCCACACTCACACTCTGCTCCTTGTCCTTCTCCACACTCACACTCTGCTCCTTGTCCTTCTCCACACTCACACTCTGCTCCCCGTCCTTCCCCACACTCACACTCTGCTCCTTGTCCTTTACCACACTCACACTCTGCTCCTTGTCCTTTACCACACTCACACCCTGCTCCTTTTCCTTCCCCACACTCACACTCTGCTCCTTGTCCTTCCCCACACTCACACTCTGCTCCTTGTCCTTTACCACACTCACACTCTGCTCCTTGTCCTTCTCCACACTCACACTCTGCTCCTTGTTCTTCTCCACACTCACACTCTGCTCCCCGTCCTTCCTCACACTCACACTCTGCTCCCCGTCCTTCTCCACACTCACACTCTGCTCCTTGTCCTTCCCCACACTCACACTCTGCTCCTTGTCCTTCCCCACACTCACACTCTGCTCCTTGTCCTTCTCCACACTCACACTCTGCTCCTTGTCTTTCTCCACACTCACACTCTGCTCCCCGTCCTTCCCCACACTCACACTCTGCTCCTTGTCCTTCTCCACACTCACACTCTGCTCCTTCTCCTTCTCCACACTCACACTCTGCTCCTTGTCCTTCCCCACACTCACACTCTGCTCCTTGTCCTTCCCCACACTCACACTCTGCTCCTTGTCCTTCCCCACACTCACACTCTGCTCCTTGTCCTTCCCCACACTCACACTCTGCTCCTTGTCCTTTACCACACTCACACTCTGCTCCCCGTCCTTCCCCACACTCACACTCTGCTCCTTGTCCTTTACCACACTCACACTCTGCTCCTTGTCCTTCTCCACACTCACACTCTGCTCCTTGTCCTTTACCACGCTCACACTCTGCTCCCTGTCCTTCTCCACACTCACACTCTGCTCCTTGTCCTTCTCCACACTCACACTCTGCTCCTTGTCCTTCCCCACACTCACACTCTGCTCCTTGTCCTTCCCCACACTCACACTCTGCTCCTTGTCCTTCTCCACACTCACACTCTGCTCCCCGTCCTTCCCCACACTCACACTCTGCTCCTTGTCCTTTACCACACTCACACTCTGCTCCTTGTCCTTTACCACACTCACACTCTGCTCCTTGTCCTTTACCACACTCACACTCTGCTCCTTGTCCTTTACCACACTCACACTCTGCTCCCCGTCCTTCTGTCATTCCTCTACCCTGAGTTTTATCAATGTATATCTGCAGTGTGGTATCATCTAAGGCACTTCTGACTGTCTATTGGTATATCCAGATGCAGAGTAAGGTTTGGTGATATCAGTGCTGCTCACTGTTTTCCTTACTGGAGAGGAAGTTGTACTTGAGGCCCTGCCATGCAAGGATCTCCGTGCTTCTGATTCATCCATTCCAAGGATCTGTGCTTCCTCCACCTCTATCATTCCCCCACCAGTCATCAGGACATCTGCGGGCAGCTTTGAGGAAACATAGCCCCGCTTGTACCAAGATGGTCACCTACTTACAGCAACACTGTGCAGAACAAGGCATGATAGGCCAGTATTGAGGAAATGTTTAGCTGCTGGGAGGCCAGAGGAAATACTGGCCACTCGTCCTTTGTCCTCTCCTTGACTGTTTTTGCACAGCTTGCTATAGGGGTCACCTCTAGGAGGAGAGGAGCAGACAGTGCAGCGGGGGGACTCCAGAAGAAGAGGTAAGAGACCACTCTCTGCAATACCATTGAACAAAGAAGGTAAGTTTACCCGATTTTTTTATTTTAACAAAAAAAATATAGACTTTGCAATCACTTTAATAACAGATATTGTGATGCGGTAAATTTTTCATGGGTGGGGTTCTGTATCCACTGAGAGGAGGACAGTTCTGGTGATTATTTCAGGAATGGATTGAAGGGTAGAGTCATCAGATGGTACTGAAGGTGGAGCATAGTAGGCCAGACAACTGCAGAGTGTGGCAGAATCTATGATTAGACACTGATGTCATGGAGGTGTCACTAGAATGCTTCAAAATCACTAGAGTCATGGGGCACAAAGGGGCACACTGGGGTCACCAGAGGGGCAGTACAGAGAACACTTGGCAGCTTAAGAAGCGCAGGGGACATAGAGGACCGGAGCTGTGTCCTGATTGGTTGCGGCACTGGCACTCCAGGTGAAACCCAGAAGTTCTGGTGGCCACACACCAAAGAGTAGACTCAGCATTGGATTGGAAAAAGGGGTGAGTGTGATATAATTAGGGTTTTTATATAACGGAGAGAGAATGTAAGGTTCACATTGCTGGGTTTGGCACATAACAAGTCAGAATTCCAGCTTTCAGTGGATTAATAAAATAATTGTCCGTAATTTCCGGTTTGTGTTTCTTCATTGTGAGTCTACAAGTGACATGTTCTGACTGAAGAGTGTCATTGTCCAACTAATACAGATAAAAGCTGAAAAAACATTACATTTTGTAAATATCTCACACTCTGATCTCTCCCGTCTCTTATAGGTCAGCTTTGTTTCTACTGTTTGAGGAATTCCCTAATTGGGGGCTCTGTGGCTCTGCTTCTGACGATGCCCCCTGTCTTCATCGCCCATTGGTGCATACTACATGGTATGAAAAAGAAACCCTAGACTGTCTTAACATAGGACACGGAGGAACAATCCGCCTTCCAACATGAGACAACAAGGACACAAGAACTGTGTTTATATAAAATGATCTGGGTCTTCAGAATGGACTTCTACTGCAGAACGATCCCTTTATCACCTCTACCTGGCTATGAAATCCCTCCAAGTTCTACGATACTACCCACCATCCTCTTGAATGATCACAGCGTGTCTACATTTCCCACCAACCCTCCTACTTCTATCCACATCTTCTATGACCTCATTGTGTCTACATTTCCTTCAATCCCTCCTCTTTCCCCAGTACTACCCGCCATCTTCTTGTATGACCTCAGTGTGTCTACATAATACTACTATACTACCATTATCTTGAAGGACCTCAGTGTGCCTAAATTTTCTGCAATCTCTCCTTTTTCTCCAATACTACTCACCATCTTCTTATATGAGCTGATCGTGTCTACATTTCCTACAATCCCTTCTTGTTTCCCCTCCATTATCCTGCATGACCACAGCATGTCTACATTTCCTATAATCCCCCCCTTTTCCTAAATACTACTATACTACCGTTATCTTGAAGGACCTCAGTGTGTCTACATTTCCTTCAATCCTTCCTCTTTCCCCAGTACTACCCGCCATCTTCTTGTAAAACCTCAGTGTGTCTACATTTCCTTCAATCCTTCCTCTTTCCCCAGTACTACCCGCCATCTTCTTGTATGACCTCAGTGTGTCTACATTTCCTTCAATCCTTCCTCTTTCCCCAGCACTACCCGCCATCTTCTTGTAAGACCTCAGTGTGTCTACATTTCCTTCAATCCTTCCTCTTTCCCCAGTACTACCCGCCATCTTCTTGTATGACCTCAGTGTGTCTACATTTCCTTCAATCCTTTCTCTTTCCCCAGTACTACCCGCCATCTTCTTCTATGACCTCAGTGTGTCTACATTTCCTTCAATCCTTTCTCTTTCCCCAGTACTACCCGCCATCTTCTTGTATGACCTCAGTGTGTCTACATTTCCTTCAATCCCGCCTCTTTCCTAAATAATACTATACTACCATTATCTTGAAAGACCTCAGTGTCTACATTTCCTACAATCTCTCCTTTTTCTCCAATACTATTCACAATCTTCTTATATGAGCTGATGGTGTCTACATTTCCTACAATCCCTTCTTGTTTCCCCGCCAATATCCTGTATGACCACAGCGTGCCTACATTTCCTATAATCCCCCCTTGTTCTTCAATACTACCCAACAACTTCTTGTATAATCTCAGTGTATCTACCTTTCCTACAGTTTCTCCCCATTTCTTAATACTTCCATCCACCTACTTGTATGATTTCAGCATGTCTACATTTCCGACATTCCCTCCTGGCTCCCCCATACTACCTGCCAACCTCTTGTATGATCTCAGCGTGGCTACATTTTCTACAATCCCTCCTTGTTCCCAAATACTGCCCACCACCCCCTTAAATGCCCTCAACATGTCTACATTTCCTACAATCCCTCCTTCTTTGCCTCATAATACCCAGCATCTTCTTGTATGACCTCAGGGTGTATGCATTTTATTCAGTCCCTGCATGTTCCCCAATACTACCCACCATCTTCTTGTATGCCCTCAGCATGTCTACATTTCCTACAACCCCTTCTTCTTCCTCCCATTCTACACACCATCTTCTTGTATGACCACAGCATGGTTAAATTTCCTACAATCCCTCCTTGTTCCCCAATTCTACCCGTCATCTTATTGCATGACCACAGCATGTCTACATTTCCTACATTCCCTCCTGGCAACCCCAAACTAAACAACATCTTTTATCACCCCAGCAAGTCTACATTTCCTACAGTTCTCCTCATTATCAATGCTACCTACCTTCTTCTTGTAAGACCCCAGTGTGTCTACATTTCCTACAATCCCTCCTTCTTCCTCCCTTACTACCCGTCATCTTCTTGTATGACATCCCCGATGTGTCACAGATTAAATTCTGGTGATCCCTCTAATCGTGTCCCACCTAAACTACTGCCGCCTTTCCTGGATTTGCACTGTAACTAGGAGTTCCTGCTTCTTTGTAATATAAATATTGTTATTTTTGGTTACATTTTATGCATTTTTTTTTGAATAATCAGATGATTTTATTTGATGTATTTTATAAAGCTTTACTGTATATGTTGTTTTATATAATCACTTTCTATGGATTTTCTTTTCCATGGCTTGTACATGAAAGTATGAGAAACATGAATTCAATAGTTCAATGAATTAATTCTTGTGTTCATTTATTGGATTGTATTTTGTACTGGTCTGACATCATCCAATCAGAGTCAGGCCGGGGTAGGACAGAACTAAAGCCCAGATATGGGAAGGCAAGGGGCACCTAGTCTTCAGTCAGGACTTGGGAAGGGGTTTGTGGTCTAAAACAGCTGACTTGATGTAGTGCTGCCCCCTCAGGGGGTTCTTCCCTAATAGTTCAGAGGCTGTCCACCACCACAATACCAGTCCATACACTCAGGCTCCAGTACCTCAGCCTAGGGGATGTCTTTTTAAAAAGTATTGCCTGATGAACTTTAAACAGGAGAAGGGTTAGGGCATGGGATACTCCAAAACCCAGTACAGCAACAGAAAGACACTCTCCTCTAGGCTGACACGCCCAAATTCTGCTGAGGATGGAGAATGGCAAAAACTTTAGACCCTATGAGAGGCGTCCCAGTCCAAGCTATCTCTGACACTTATATCCCAAATGCACACAGTCACCAGGAGACAATCCTTCTCCAGACCAGATCCCTTATGTTGTAGTCCTACAGCCAGCTCCTCAGAAGATCACTCCAGGCCCTCAGCCCTGACACAGCTGAGAGCCCAAAGAACAGCTACACAGTACACAGGCTGCCTCAAAGGGGCAGCAGACCCCCCCAGGCTTGAAATCCTCCTGAGGAACGAGAACAATCTCTCCAGGGCTTCATACTATCTCAACTCCCTAGCCACCTTCTGGACAATCCTCTCCAGGGATTGGCCAGGCCATGATAAAAATTCAGGCTGGTCATTTTAATCTCCCACCCTAAGCTCTGGAAGCTTCTCCCAGTGGCAGGGGGAAACAATCCAACTCCCAGTCTGTGAAACCCTAAACAGACCAGAATAAATGATCATTGCTCCCTTGACTACAGAAAGAGCCAACAACTAGATTGGCCGGACATCCTGTGCTAGGAGGGTGCTACACCTGCCAAATTCTGCTACCGGTCCATGGAATTCATATCGTCACCAGAAGTCTAAAGGTTTAAAGTGCTCAAAAAAAAATGAAAGGTGACCCATCTACAATAGGCAAGAAGTTTTATGTATAGTCCATTTTTAATACATCCAGGGATGTAGATAAGGAGGGGGTCAGGGGGGTCTGAATCCCCCCAGGGGGGTCCTGCCAAAATTTGAAGTGTCACTGCCCTGCTGCTGTGCAAAAGAGCAAAAGGCAGCACATCAGTCCCTGTGTGGTGGAATGATCTGCCGGTGTAGTACTAGGCAGTGACTCTCGCTGTACAAGGCGAGGCTGGCTAATGGATCCCTCCACTGCTGTTGGGCCCAGTGGGTCACAGTGACATATTCCCAGCACAGAGAGCAGCACCTGTACTCCCATCCACCCCGCTCTACACTATATTCTCCTGCCACCGCATCGCTCCTTTGGAGTGGGAGGAGCCTGACCTGGAGGATAGAATGGGCAGGGCTGGTAGTCCGCTGGACCTGCGAATTGATGCTCCCATTCTCCCTTTTTACCTCAGCATCATAGACCACTTACCTCTGCTGATAAGTGACTGCGGCAAAGTCGGTGACTGGACCTCTGCTTACTGGTGCCCACTCTAGACATGTGCAGAATGAAAAATATTGTCTCGTTTTGTTGTGATTCGTTATTCAAAGTTTAGTTAAATTTGTTTTTGGAATTTGTTTCATTTCGTTAATTTTTAAAAAAAAAAATCGATCAAAATGATCCAAATTCGGTCGCATTTAACTAAATAATTCCGAAAATTTGAATCGAATTTGAATTCAAATTTATTCTGCTCGAAATTTGATTTTTGGAAGACGGTTGTATTCTTTCTATTCTTTTGTTTTTCTATTCTATTCTTTTCTTTTCTGTTCTAAGTTTTTCTAATCTATTATAATATATTCTATTCAAATTCAAATTTACTCTATTCAAAATTCGAATTTTGGAAGACGTTATATTCTTTCTATTTTTTTTTCTATTCTATTCTTTTTTATTCTATTCTTTTCTATTCTGAACTAATCTATTCTATTCTAATTCAAATTTATTCTATTTGAAATTCAAAATTATTCTATTCAAAATTCGAACTTCGGAAGACAGTCATATTGTTTGTATTTTTTAATTCTGTTCCATTGTTTTTTCTATTCTGTTCTTTTATTTTCTATTCAATTCTAATCTATTCTATTCAAATTTGAATGTATACGATTTGAAATTAGATTTTCGGAAGACGGTTATATTCTTTCTGTTTTATTGTATTTTATTGTTTTTTTTTCTATTTTATTCTTTTCTTTTTTCTGTTCTAACCTTTTCTATTCTATTAAAATTCCAAATTATTCTATTTCATTCTATTCTATTGTTTTTTTCTTTTCCATTCTTTTATTTTCTATTCTATTATTTTTTTTATTATATTATTTTCTAATCTATTCTATTTGAGTTCAGATTGATTCTATTGACATTCAGATTTTGGAAGACTTTTATAGTCTTTCTATTTTGTTCTATTCTCTTGTTTTTTCTATTCTATTGTTTTTTATTCTATTCTTTTTTCTGTTCTAACCTTTTCTATTCAATTATAATTTAAAATTATTCTATTTTATTCTATTCTATTGTTTTTTTCTATTCCATTCTTTTATTTTCTATTCTATTGTTTTTTTTATTATATTCTTTTCTAATCTATTCTATTTGAGTTTAGATCGATTCTATTGACATTCAAATTTTGGAAGACTTTTATAGTCTTTCTATTTTGTTCTATTCATTATTTTTTCTATTCTCTTGTTTTTTATTCTATTATGTTCTTTTATTTTCTATTCCATACCTTTATTTTCTGTTCTATTTTATTCTAGTCTTGTTTTCGAATTCAATTAGAATTTCGGACAAAATTTTGTTTCATTATTTTGGATTTGTTTAACCACTTAAGGACCGGAGGGATTTGCCCCCTTGATGACCAGGCCATGTTTTGCAATACGGCACTGCGTCGCTTAAACTGAAAATTGCGCGATTGTGCGACGTTGTACACAAACAAAATCCACGTCCTTTTTTTCCCCACAAATAGAGCTTTCTTTTGGTGGTTTTCGATCACCTCTGCGGTTTTTATTGTTTGTGCTATAAATGAAAAAAGACCAACTAATTTGAAAAAAGAACAATTTTTTTACTTTTTGCTATAATAAATATCCAAATTTAAAAAAAAACAAAACAAAACAAATTTCTTCCTCAGTTTAGGCCGATATGTATTCTTCTATATATTGTTGGTAAAAAAATCGCAATAAGCGTATATTGATTAGTTTGCGCAAAAGATATCGCGTCTACAAAATTGGGAAAAGATTTATGGCATTTTTATTATAATTTTTTATTTTTACTAATAATGGTGGCGATCCGCGATTTTTAGCGGAACTGCGACATTGCGGAGGACAGATCGGACACTTTTGAAGCTTTTTTTGAGACCGATGACATTTATACAGGGATCAGAGCTAAAAATAGCCACTGAGTACTGTATAAATGTCACTGGCAGGGAAGAGGTTAACACTAGGGGGCGATCAAGGGGTTAACTGTGTTCCCTAGGGAGGTGTTTCCAACTGTGGGGGGAGGGGACTGCCTGAGGAGGAGACCTATCGCTGTTCCTAATCAGTATGAACAGCAGATCTGTATCTCCTCCCCTGACAGAACATTTACATTGACAAACCTCCATTCTGTCTATGTCAGGAGGGATCGCGGGTGGCCCGCGGGCAGCACACGTGTGCATACACCCCCTAGAGCTCTTAAAGAGGCCGACATACCATGGCGGTGATTCGCCCAGGGGAGTCAACCTGCCGCAGTACAACTGTGGTGGCTGGTCCTTCAGTGGTTAAATTCATCACTATTGTGAGTCGGGAAATTCAGATAAATCCGAATCCCCAAATAATAAAAAATTTGCCCCTTTGATTAGGAATGAAACGCGTCGCACGTGTTTTCCCCAATCGGCCCTCTAACTTGGCTCTACAACATGACTGTCAGACTGTGCTGTCTGCTGCCCTCAGTGCCCTGGCCAAACTCATCACCCCCCAGCCATAATGCTGGCACCAATATATAGCGGGTAGTGTAAAAGAGGCCTCAACCCCTCCCCACCAACTGTATGCATATATACAAACTCATGGAATATATATACAGCCTCATGGAATATATGTACAGCCTCATGGAATATATATATACAGCCTCATGGAATATATATATACAGCCTCATGGAGAATATATATACAGCCTCATGGAATATATATATATATATACAGCCTCATGGAATATATATATACAGCCTCATGGAATATATATATATATATATACAGCCTCATGGAATATATATATATATATATATACAGCCTCATGGAATATATATACAGCCTCATGGAATATATATATATACAGCCTCATGGAATATATATATATATATATACACAGCCTCGTGGAATATATATATATACAGCCTCATGGAATATATATACAGCCTCATGGAATATATATATACAGCCTCATGGAATATATATATATATACAGCCTCATGGAATATATATATATATACAGCCTCATGGAATATATATATATATATATATATATATACAGCCTCATGGAATATATATATATATATATATACAGCCTCATGGAATATATATATATATATATATACAGCCTCATGGAATATATATACAGCCTCATGGAATATATATATATACAGCCTCATGGAATATATATACAGCCTCATGGAATATATATATATACAGCCTCATGGAATATATATATACAGCCTCATGGAATATATATATATATACAGCCTCATGGAATATATATATATATACAGCCTCATGGAATATATATATATATATATATATATATATACAGCCTCATGGAATATATATATATATATATATATACAGCCTCATGGAATATATATACAGCCTCATGGAATATATATACAGCCTCATGGAATATATATATATACAGCCTCATGGAATATATATATATACAGCCTCATGGAATATATATATATATATATATATATATATACAGCCTCATGGAATATATATATATATATATATACAGCCTCATGGAATATATATACAGCCTCATGGAATATATATATATACAGCCTCATGGAATATATATACAGCCTCATGGAATATATATATATATACAGCCTCATGGAATATATATACAGCCTCATGGAATATATATATATACAGCCTCATGGAATATATATACAGCCTCATGGAATATATATATATACAGCCTCATGGAATATATATATACAGCCTCATGGAAGTGGGTCTTTCTCTGTGAGGGTCTCATATATGTGTATCTCTTGTTTATGATGGGAGCGCACTCACCAAGAGATCCCCTAAAGATTGGGACCTGGGACTCCCGATTCCAGCTCAACCGATCGCTGTGATTGCCTCTAATTGGCTATCCCAGTGATCAGTCACTGTGAGCCCGCCCCCCTGAATGAAGAGGAAGATACATTGTAGAGGAGAGGAAGATATACACAAAGTGTGTGTAAAAATAAATAAATAGACATTTAAAAATAAAGAATAAAAAATAAAGAGGAAAAATATATATATAACAAGGTTTGGCAGGGTTGGTGTTAGGGTCAAAGTCGAGGTCAAAGGTCAAGGTCAGCCTATTTTGGTTAGAACTAAAAGAAAAATAAATATGGAAGATTTTACCCCCCTTCCTGACCAGAGCACTTTTTGCGATTCGGCACTGCCTCACTTTAACTGACAATTGCGCAGGCGTGCGACGTGGCTCCCAAACAAAATTGACGTCCTTTTTTCCCCACAAATAGAGCTTTCTTTTGGTGGTATTTGATCACCTCTGCGGTTTTTATTTTTTGCGCTATAAACGAAAAAAGAGCGACAATTTTGAAAAAAAAAGCTATATTTTTTACTTTTTGCTCTAATAAATATCCCCGAAAAATATATAAAAAAACTATTTTTTTTTCCTCAGATTAGGCCGATCGCATTCTTCTACATATTTTGGGTAAAAAAAATCGCAATAAGCGTTTATTGATTGGTTTGTGCAAAAGTTATAGCGTCTACAAAATAGGGGATAGTTTTATGGCATTTTTATTATTATTTTTTTTTCACTAGTAATGGCGGCGATCTGCGATTTTTATCTGTGAGATTATGGCGGACACATCGGGCACTTTTGACACATTTTTGGGACTATTGACATTTATACAGCGATCAGTGCTAGAAAATTTCATTGATTACTGTAAAAATGTCACTGGCAGTGAAGGGGTTAACCACTAGGGGGAGGGGGAGGGGTTAAGTGTGTCCTCATGTGTGTTCTAACTGAAGGGGGGAGGGGACTGTGCAGGGGAGATGACAGATCATCTGTTCTCCCCTCAGAGAACTGGAAACTCTGTGTTTACACACACACAGATCCCGGATCTCGGTGTGCCCCGAGCGATCGCGGGAGCCCGGCGGTGATCGCAACTGCTGGGCACTCACATTGGCTCTGTGGGCGAGCAGGGGGCGCGCGCCCCCTAGTGTCCGTCTATGGTACCGACATATCATGACGGCAGCCGAGCCATGTTACCGCATACCTGCGGCGGCCGGTCGGCATGCGGTTAACCACTGTCATTATACTGCGGCAGGTCAGCATGTTCCTGAGAATTTGCGTAGCTGTATGTCGGCCTTTTAAACAGCTCTAGCAGGCGTGGCCCGTGAGCCCGCTGTATGGCGGGGGGACACAATGCACATGGCCGGCCAACACGCGATCGCGGGCACGAGAGCCAGAACGGGGATCTATGAAAAAACACACGAATCCCCGTTCTGACAGCGGAGGAGAGACAGATCTACAAAGTCTCCTCATACAGTTAGAAACATCTCCCAGGGAACACATTTAACGCCTTGATCGCCCCCCTAGTGTTAACTTCCCTGCCAGTAACATTTATACAGTAATCAGTGCATTTTTATAGCACTAATCGCTGTATAAATGTCAATGGACCCAAAAATGTGTCAAAAGTGTCCGATCTGTCCGCCACAATGTCGCAGTCCCGCTAAAAATCATAGATTGCCGCCATTACTATTATAAAAAAATTGGCATAAATCTATTCCCTATTTTGTAGATGCGATAACTTTTGCGCAAACCAATCAATATACGCTTTTTGCAATTTTTTTTTACTAAAAATATGCAGAAGAATACATATCGGCCTAAACTGTGGAAGAAATTTGTTGTTTTATATTTTTTTGGGGGATATTTATTATCGCAAAAAGTAGAAAATATTGTTTTTCTTTCAAAATTTTTGCCTTTTTTTTTGTTTATAGCACAAAAAAAAAAACTGCAGAGGTGATCAAATACCACCAAAAGAAAGCTCTATTTGTGGGGAAAAAAGGACGTCAATTTTGTTTCAGTGCTGCATCACACGATCGCGCAATTGTCAGTAAAGCGAAGCAGTGCCGTATCACAAAAAATGGCCTGGTCATTAAAGGGGAAAATTCTTCCGGACCTTCAGTGGTTAATTAGTATCTATGGGCTCCATTCACAAAGTGGTATCGAGCACCTTAAAAATATGCGGTAAAATACCGCTCAGCGTTTTTCAAAGCATTTTTCGACACTCACAAAGAAAATGCTATAAAAATGCCACATGAGCTATTTTATGAAGTCATGCGGTATTTTAGTTGTGAAAACGTGCGGTAATTTAACACCTGACGGTGGCCGTCGTATTTATTCACAGTAGCAAATACCGCATTGTGAAGAAGCGGGCAGCCGATGGCGTCCTTAACAACCAGTAACCGTCATGCCTGTTAAGGAGCGGGCAGCCGATGGCGTCCTTAACAACCAGTAACCGTCATGCCTGTTAAGGAGCGGGCAGCCGATGGCGTCCTTAACAACCAGTAACCGTCATGGTTGTTAAGGAGCGGGCAGCCGATGGCGTCCTTAACAACCAGTAACCGTCATGCCTGTTAAGGAGCGGGCAGCCGATGGCGTCCTTAACAACCAGTAACCGTCATGCCTGTTAAGGAGCGGGCAGCCGATGGCGTCCTTAACAACCAGTAACTGTCATGGTTGTTAAGGAGCGGGCAGCCAATGGCGTCCTTAACAACCAGTAACCGTCATGCCTGTTAAGGAGCGGGCTGCCGATGGCATCCTTAACAACCAGTAACTGTCATGCCTGTTAAGGAGCGGGCAGCCAATGGCGTCCTTAACAACCAGTAACCGTCATGCCTGTTAAGGAGCGGGCAGCCGATGGCGTCCTTAACAACCAGTAACCGTCATGCCTGTTAAGGAGCGGGCAGCCGATGGCATCCTTAACAACCAGTAACTGTCATGCCTGTTAAGGAGCGGGCAGCCGATGGCGTCCTTAACAACCAGTAACCGTCATGCCTGTTAAGGAGCGGGCAGCCAATGGCGTCCTTAACAACCAGTAACCATCATGGTTGTTAAGGAGCGGGCAGCCGATGGCGTCCTTAACAACCAGTAACCGTCATGCCTGTTAAGGAGCGGGCAGCCGATGGCGTCCTTAACAACCAGTAACCGTCATGCCTGTTAAGGAGCGGGCAGCCGATGGCGTCCTTAACAACCAGTAACCGTCATGCCTGTTAAGGAGCGGGCAGCCGATGGCGTCCTTAACAACCAGTAACCGTCATGGTTGTTAAGGAGCGGGCAGCCGATGGCGTCCTTATCTTAGTCATCAGCTGCTAGCCGGGTTCCCAGCTGAATGTAAAAAAAGAATTGATGGCAATAAAAAATTAAGAAAAAAATGGCGTGGGGTCTCCCCCCAATCCATACCAGACCCTTATCTGAGCCATGCAGCCCAGCAGGACAAGAAAAGGGGGGGTGAGGGAGCCCCCCTCTCCTGAACCATACCAGGCCACATGCTCTCAACATGGTGGGGGGTGCTTTGGGGCGGGGGGGGCTCTGCTCCCCCCAAAGCACATTGTCCCCATGTTGATGAGGTCAAGGGCCTCTTCCCTGTAACCCTGGCCAATGATTGTAGGGGTCTGCAGGCAGGGGGCTTATTGGAATCTTAAAATCCCCCTTTAACAAGGGGCCCCCCAGATCTCGCCCCTCCCCCTATGTGAAGGAGTATGGGGTAAATGGAACCCCTACTTATTTACCAAAGCTGAAGGAGATGTAAAGGCGGTCCGCTCCCAAGCTGACATCACTTCCACCCTATACCTATGGGGTCCCAGAACTTCTCCTCCAGCCCTGTGAGAATCTCCAGTACCCCTGATTTGCTACCATCGGCGGATTTTTTGAACTGCCCACTAGATGGCGCTTTATTCCCTTCCTGTATACACAGGACCAGTGGGGGAAATCACATGCGATTCTTTGCAGTTGTGCCAATTTTTTTTGTAGTGATGCAAATCACACAGCAAAGTATCGGTCCTCAATATTGTAAATGCTCTTTGGGGTCTCCATTTCTGGACTTGATAAAAGAGGCTGCTGTGTTGTCCTGGAGACTGTCCGGGTGTTTTCTCTCCTGTTTAGTGGCAGTGTGGACCCGCGGTGACATCACATCCAGGTGACATCACGTCCGGGTGACGACACTTCCGGTGACGTCAGTTTCTGTCTTCTGCGCACCGAGGAGATCGATCGTCTTTTCATCTTGCGTCTGGCTTAGTTCCCCCTTCTTTTTACTGGTCTGCCCCCATCATCACTCCGATCTGAGTGGCCCCCGAGGGCCGGGTCATGTAGAGCCGGCAGTTTAACATCTGCAGTGCTGCCGAGTGATGTTGTGGGAGAGACGTTCTGCGTCATTCTGGTACGATGAACCACCCAAATGATGACATGATAGTCCATCTAAATCTCTTCAATACCGGGCACTCCCCTCCCCCCTCCTGCCCAGGACAATGTTCAGCTTTCAGCACTCTCACACTTTGAATGACAATTACTCAGTCATGTAACATTTGTACACAGAGGACATTCTTATCATTGTTTATATACAAATAGAGATTTCTTTTGGTGGTATTTATTCACCACTTTTTTTGCTAAACAAATGAAAAATGACCGAAAATTAAACAAAAAAAGTTTTCTTTGTTTTTGCAAATAAGTTTTCTTCTTCACTGATGGGCACTGATAGGCAGCACTGGTAAGCACCGATAGGTAGAACTGTGGGCACTGATGGGCACTAATAGGCACTGATAGGTAGCACTGGTAAGCACTGATAGGTAGAACTGTGGGCACTGATGGGCACTAATAGGCACTGATAGGTAGAACTGTGGGCACTGATGGGCACTAATATGCACTGATAGGTAGCACTGGGGGGCACTAATGGCTACTGATGGGCACTGATGAGTGGGCACTGATAGGTAACACTGATGGGCACTGATGGGTAGCACTGATAGGTAGCACTGATGGGCACTGATAGGTAGCACTGATGGGCACTGATAGGTAGCACTAATGGCTACTGATAGGTAGCACTGATGGGCACTAAAAGGGTAGCACTGATGGACAGTAATGGCTACTGATGGGCACTGATGAGGCGGCACTGATAGGTAACACTGATAGGCATTGATGGGTAGCACTGATGGGCACTGATAGGTAGCACTGATGGGCACTAAAAGGGTAGCACTGATGGACACTAATGGCTACTGATGAGGTGGCACTGATAGGTAGCACTGATAGGTAGCACTGATGGGTGCTGATGGTAGCACTGATGGGCACTGATAGGTAGCACTGATGGGTACTCATGGGCAGCACTGATAGGTAGCACTGATAGGCACTGATAGGTAGCACCGATGGGCACTCATGGGCAGCACTGATAGGTAGCACTGATGGGCACTGATTGGCAGGTAACACTGATGGGCACTGATAGGTAACATTGATTGGCACTGATGGGCACTAATGGGCACTGTATAGGTAACACTGATGGGCACTGATAGGTAACATTGATGGGCACTGTATAGGTAACACTGATGGGCACTGATAGGTAACACTGATGGGCACTGTATAGGTAACACTGATGGGCACTGATAGGTAACATTGATTGGCACTGGTGGGCACTAATGGGCACTGTATAGGTAACACTGACGGGCACTGATAGGTAACACTGATGGGCACTGTATAGGTAACACTGACGGGCACTGATAGGTAACACTGATGGGCACTGTATAGGTAACACTGATGGGCACTGATAGGCAGGTAGCAATGATGGGCACTGATAGGCAGGTAGCAATGATGGGCACTGATAAAGAGGCACTATATGGAAAAATTGAATTTGGAGGCTGTTTGGACCCACATGGAGAACAAACACCAGAATAGTCTACAAACATTATTTTATTACATCAATAAAATAAATGATACCCGTATTGTGCCATGACAAAGACACTAAAGCCGCTCTCTGATTGGTGGATAATTACATCAGCTCTTCTGATATTATCATCCAATCATGTACAAGCTAAAATGCTGTTTTTTATTTTCCTCACATGTCCCCCTCAGATCTCCAGCGACTGAACTTGTAGTGGAAAGTGGATTTACCTTTAGTAAATAACCCCCATGTGTTTCTAAACATGTTTTCAGTCTAGGCCCCCCTTCAAAACGATGGGCAGTCCTGAGGGGCCCCATTCTAAAATGTAAAAGCTATTCGAATAGTTTCACATAATGCAGCAACATCCACAAGTCCATGTAGGACACCCAGCATTAGAGGAGATTTATTTTTCCAAAGCAAACACACGTTTGCACACTGGTACTGACTAGTATTCCTATGTTTCTCTTCTCCCTCAGTGTCTCTCCATCACTCGGCTAATATGACCCCCAAATCTGATAAAGAGAGGCGGGGGAGGGTCCAACAAGGATTCTATGCAGGCAACTGACATCCTCCTTATCAACTGATGATGCCATTTGTCGTTAGGATGGCGGCACCTCGAAGGTTGGAATGGTGCACAATGAAAACTTGTGGTTTTGTGTAACTAAAAGGAAAGCGCCACCCACCCTCCGCCTTGTATATAAGATTTGGCCAAATTTTAGGCTAGAGAAACCGCAAGGCTCCTCAGGGTGCTGGGCATCATGATTAAATTGGCTGGTTTATCACATGGAGCTTATCCATATCTTCTCAACATGTTTCACGGTATTATCAGCTTCTTCAGGAATATTTTTACACATAGAGCTTATACATATCTTCTCAACATGTTTCACAGTACTATCAGCTTCTTCAGGAGTATTTTTACACATAGAGCTTATCCATATCTTCTCAACATGTTTCACAGTACTATCAGCTTCTTCAGGAGTATTTTTACACATAGATCTTATCCATATCTTCTCAACATGCTTTTCAGTACTATCTGCTTCTTCAGGAGTATTTTTACACATAGAGCTTATCCATATCTTCTTAACATGTTTTGCGGTACTATCAGCTTCTTCAGGAGTATTTTTACACATACAGCTTATTCATATCTTCTCAACGTGTTTTGCGGTACTATCAGCTTCTTCAGGAGTATTTTTACACATGGAGCTTATCCATATCTTCTCCACATGTTTCACGGTATTATCAGCTTCTTCAGGAGTATTTTTACACATAGAGCTTATACATATCTTCTCAACATGTTTCACAGTACTATCAGCTTCTTCAGGAGTATTTTTACACATAGAGCTTATCCATATCTTCTCAACATGTTTCACAGTACTATCAGCTTCTTCAGGAGTATTTTTACACATGGAGCTTATCCATATCTTCTCAACATGTTTTTCAGTACTATCTGCTTCTTCAGGAGTATTTTTACACATAGAACTTATCCATATCTTCTCATCATATTTTGAAGTACTATCAGCTTCTTCAGGAGTATTTTTAGAGAGCAAAACTATCTAAAGAAAGACAAAAATGATCATAAAAAAGGGAGTAAAACACAATATAATTTATTTGGTTGGATATGAAGACCCAGATAATGAAGATTTATAGGGGCTTACCCATCACCCAAGGAGGTTCACAGCATGTGGGACGCCAAAGACACACCTCCCCCCAGGGGGTATGGGAGCACTAAAACAAAGGGCACAAGAATCCTGCCTCTCAAATATATAAAATATTTCGATTTTACAGGAAAAGGATAATTCGTAGATATGAAACCTCCCATTAAAATGTGTAGGACTTTATAGGATGTAAATTCTCAAAAAGGCCACAAAGTGAAATGCATATATTAAAATCAAGTAAAGCTTTATTCCAAAAGAGTAAAAAACAACAAGTATCAGGTCAATATGCTGTACGCAAGTTTAGAAATGTCACAATGTGTATAGATGACAGAACACAGCTGATAATATACGTAGAGTTGAAAATTCTGGATATTGATTCCAATGCGTTTCGCAGAGTTGGTCTGCTTCCTCAGGGAATGTTATTATCTATCTAGAGAATCATAATTTCATGACATGGTTATTAGTATTATACTCTTACAGTAATTCTTTACATTCAATCTGAATAAAATATTTAGATTTTAGTGAAAGACACAGAACATATAACCAAAACCCCAGAACTTTATCTTGAACATTTAATAGACATTGTATGAAGGTGAAGGTTTGAACAATTCTAGGGGTAGCTATAACTTGAATGAACATCGATGGTGGCTCAGAATTCTTACGTTAAGGCATGTCCATGACAATAATACAGAAGAGTCTAGATTAAAGAAGAGATAAGAAAATATATAAATGTGAAGGCCACGTAATAGGACCAAAGAATGAAACCTATCATTACATAGAGCCATGGAAACCTGTACAGAAATGATGTACATCACACCTTAAATACAGATACATGTAATAAATGTATCCGCCACAAGAGGTCACTAGTGCCAAGACTAAGATCCACAATCTGCAGAAATGTATCCGAGTCTCAGGGAACGGATATCGGGGAAAATCAATCTCTGGATACCAAGAAACATGTTGAGGAGATTCGGGGAAGCTCTATGGAATAGGCCATAAGATTCAGATATTGGTATCACAATGTAATTATCCACCAATCAGAGAGCGGCTTTAGTGTCTTTGTCATGGCACAATACCGGGTATGTTTTATTTGAATGATGTAATAAAATAATGTTTTTAGACTATTCCTGTGTTTGTTCTCCATGTGGGTCCATTAAAGTCCATACAGCCTCTAAATATAATTGTTCCATATAAAAAAGATTGTAGTACAAAAGGTACTTTTAAGCATTTAACACCTATTGCAACATAATTAACATTAACGAAGAAGAGGCACTGATGAGGCTGCACTGATGGGCACTGATGGGCACTGATGAGGCTGCACTAATGGGCACTGATGAGGCTGCACTGATGGGCACTGATGGGCACTGATGGGCACTGATAAGGCGGCACTGATGAGGCACTAATGATGAGGCAGCACTGATGAGGTGGCACGATGAAGCTGCACTGATAAGGCTGCACCGATAATGCAGCACTGATGGGGCTGCACTGATGAGGCAGCACTGATGAGGTGGCACTGATGAGGCAGTACTGATGAAGCTGCACTGATGAGGTGGTACTGATGAGGCGGCACTGATGAGGTGGTACTGATGAGGCGGCACTGATGAGGTGGCACTGATGAGGCAGTACTGATGAGGCGGCATTGATGAAGCTGCACTGATGAGGTGGTACAGATGAGGTGGCACTGATGAGGCAGCACTGATGAGGTGGCACAATGAAGCTGCACTGATAATGCGGCACTGATGGGGCTGCACTAATAAGGCAGCACTGATGAGGCTGCATTGATGAGGCTGCACTGATGAGGCCTGCACTCATGAGGCTGCACTGATGGGCACTGATGGGCACTGATGAGGCTGCACTGATGGGCACTGATGAGGCTGCACTGATGGGCACTGATGGGCACTGATAAGGCGGCACTGATGAGGCACTAATGATGAGGCAGCACTGATGAGGTGGCACGATGAAGCTGCACTGATAAGGCTGCACCGATAATGCAGCACTGATGGGGCTGCACTGATGAGGCAGCACTGATGAGGTGGCACTGATGAGGCAGTACTGATGAAGCTGCACTGATGAGGTGGTACTGATGAGGCGGCACTGATGAGGTGGTACTGATGAGGCGGCACTGATGAGGTGGCACTGATGAGGCAGTACTGATGAGGCGACATTGATGAAGCTGCACTGATGAGGTGGTACAGATGAGGTGGCACTGATGAGGCAGCACTGATGAGGTGGCACAATGAAGCTGCACTGATAATGCGGCACTGATGGGGCTGCACTAATAAGGCAGCACTGATGAGGCTGCATTGATGAGGCTGCACTGATGAGGCCTGCACTCATGAGGCTTCACTGATGTGGCTTTACTGATGATGCAGCACTGATGAGGCCTGCACTCATGAGGCTTCACTGATAAGGTGGCACTGATGAGGCGGCACTGATAAGGCTGCACTGAGGAAGCTGCAGTGATAAGGCGGTACAGATGAGGCGGCACTGATGAGGCAGCACTGATGAGGTGGCACTGATGAGGCACTAATAATAAGGCAGCAATGATGAGGTGGCACGATGAAGCTGCACTGATGAGGCTGCACCGATAATGCAGCACTGATGGGGCTGCACTGAAGAAGCTGCACGGATGAGGCTGCACTGATGAGGCCTGCACTGATGAGGCCCGCACTGATGAGGCCTGCACTGATGAGGTGGCACTGATGAGGCGGCACTGATAAGGCTGCACTGAGGAAGCTGCACTGATGAGGCAGTACTGATAAGGTGGCACTGATGAGGTGGCACTGATGAAGCTGCACTGATGAGGTGGTACAAATAAGGCAGCACTGATGAGGTGGCACTGATAAAGCTGCAGTGATGAGGCTGCACCAATAAGGTGGCACTGATGGGGCTGCATTGATAAGGCAGCACTGATGAGGCTGCGCTGATGAGGCGGCACTAACAAGGCGGCACTGATGAGACCTGCACTGATAAGGTGGCACTGATGGGGCTGCACTGATAAGGCAGCACTCATGAGGTTGCACTGATAAGGCGGCACTAACAAGGCGGCACTGATGAGACCTGCACTGATAAGGCAGCACTGATGTGGCCTGCACTGATGAGGCAGGACTGATAAGGCTTCACTGATAAGGCGGCACTGGTGAGGTGGCACTGATGGGCACTGATATGCTGCACTGATGGGCACTGATGTGGGTGCACTGATTATCACAGGATAGCTGATGTGAGAGTAAAGTTCCCTGTCATGGTGTTTGTTGCCCAGGATTCTCAACCAGGTGGGTTGAGGGGCTCCAGGACGATTCTGTGATTTAGGAGGAATTCTGTGTTTTAGATTCTTCTGTGGTTTGTAAAGTCCAGTTGGGGATCTGGAGCCTGGAGATTTCCCAGCCATCTGGGTTGGTGGAAAGCTCCAATCCTGGGACCAGGTTTTGGGAACAGCCAGGAGGTTGTACAGGTAGGTCCTGGGCTGATAGTAAAGTCAGGACCAGAGTTCTGGGCTCCACCCTCCTGAGGTGTGCAAGACGGAGCAGAGGGAGGGCCCAGGTCTGTGGGCGGAAGCTGGAAAAGAGAGTCAGCAGAGGCACAGACTGTGTTGGGGAAATTATGGTTACCGGGTCAGGAGGACCGAGGCCAAAGCTTGTAAACACCGAGTCTGAAAATAAGGCCTGGTCCTTAAGTGGTTAAACTCATTACAAAGATACAGCGGGACCAAAAGGAAAAGGGATAATAACTAGGTATTCCTAAATCGGACTTTGAAGGCATAAGAAACAAGAGTGAAGTATGAAAAAATAACAATATTTACTGAAAAGATACACATAACATCAATAAAGCATTCGAGAATGAAAAATCATAAAGCATGATAGAAGATATACAGTGAGCCCTTCTGCACTCCGGGTATAGGGGGGGGGCCTCAAACATAAAGCTGTTTTGGGTTAAGGTGAATAAAAAAATATTCAAGCTAAACTCTTTATGTGTCTCATGTTCTATTCCCCGGAATTCACTCACACATTCTACCTAGACATCTGCAATTTGTTTAGTTCCGAATTAATTTTTTAATGAATTTCAACAAATTCATTAATTCAGAAATATCCGAATTAACGAAAACCCGTTTAACGAATTTTCCCGAATATTCGTAAGTTTGAATATTCGAAAAAATACATACATTCGTAAATTTGTAAATTAGTGAATTCGGAAATTCGGAAATCTGAAATAATAACTTAACTAATACTAACTATTAAATTATAGGTATTGTAATTTCCTTTCAAATTTGGCTGTTAGTGAACGTAACACATACAAATTTATTTGAATTATCCGACATAAGGAAATAAGGACAAATGTAACGTAATGAATTAATAATAATAAATAACAATAATAATAATAAAAACTTTTTATTATTATTATTTATTTTTAATTTGTTTTCCGTTCCATTTGTTTAGATGCAGCATTCTATATTTCGGATAAATTCGTATTTGTTACGGATTTTCACATTTCAAATGTACAAATTTTCGAATTTTCTAATTTACAAATGTACGAATTTGCGAATTTATGAATTTACGAATTTATGAATTTACGAATATACGAATGTGCGATAGGTAGCACTAATGGCTACTGATAGGTAGCACTGATGGGCACTAAAAGGGTAGCACTGATGGACAGTAATGGCTACTGATGGGCACTGATGAGGCGGCACTGATAGGTAACACTGATAGGCATTGATGGGTAGCACTGATAGGTAGCACTGATGGGCACTGATAGGCAGCACTGATAGCACTGGTGGCTACTGCCCTTTCAGTGGAAAGTGGATTTACCTTTAGTAAATAACCCCCATGTGCTTCTAAACATGTTTTCAGTCAAGGCCCCCCTTCAAAACGATGGACAGTCCTGAGGGGCCCCATTCTAAAATGTAAAAGCTATTCTAATAGTTTCACATAATGCAGCAACATCCACAAGTCCATGTAGGACACCCAACATTAGAGGAGATTTATTTTTCCAAAGCAAACACACGTTTGCACACTGGTACTGACTAGTATTCCTATGTTTCTCTTCTCCCTCAGTGTCTCTCCATCACTCGGCTAATATGACCCCCAAATCTGATAAAGAGAGGTGGGGGAGGGTCAAACAAGGATTCTATGCAGGCAACTGACATCCTCCTTATCAACTGATGATGCCATTTGTCGTTAGGATGGCGGCACCTCGAAGGTTGTAATGATGCACAATGAAAACTTGTGGTTTTGTGTAACTAAAAGGAAAGCGTCACCCACCCCCCGCCTTGTATATAAGATTTGACCAAATTTTAGGCATTTTGTTAAGGCACCCCTGGAGAAACCTCAAGGCTCCTCAGGGTGCTGGGCATCATGATTAAATTGGCTGGTTTATCACATAGGGCTTATACATATCTTCTCAACATGTTTCACGTTACTATCAGCTTCTTCAGGGGTATTTTAATTAAAAAGATCTTATCCATATCTCCTCAACATGTTTTGCAGTACTATCGGCTTCTTCAGGAGTATTTTTACACATAGAGCTTATCCATATCTTCTTAACATGTTTTGCGGTACTATCAGCTTCTTCAGGAGTATTTTTACACATACAGCTTATCCATATCATCTCAACATGTTTTGCGGCACTATCAGCTTCTTCAGGAGCATTTTTACACATACAGCTTATTCATATCTTCTCAACATGTTTTGCGGTACTATCAGCTTCTTCAGGAGTATTTTTACACATGGAGCTTATTCATATCTTCTCAACATGTTTCACGGTATTATCAGCTTCTTCAGGTGTATTTTTACACATAGAGCTTATCCATATCTTCTCAACATGTTTCACAGTACTATCAGCTTCTTCAGGAGTATTTTTACACATAGAGCTTATCCATATCTTCTCAACATTTTTCACAGTACTATCAGCTTCTTCAGGAGAATTTTTACACATAGAACTTATCCATATCTTCTCATCATATTTTGCAGTACTATCAGCTTCTTCAGGAGTATTTTTAGAGAGCAAAACTATCTAAAGAAAGACAAAAATGATCATAAAAAAGGAAGTAAAACACAATATAATTTATATGGTTGGATATGAAGACCCAGATAATGAAGATTTATAGGGGCCTACCCATCACCCAAGGAGGTTCACAGCATGTGGGACACCAAAGACACACTCCCCCCAGGGGGTATGGGAGCACTAAAACAAAGGGCACAAGAATCCTGCCTCTCAAATATATAAAATAATTCGATTTTACAGGAAAAGGATAATTCGTAGATATGAAACCTCCCATTAAAATGCGTAGGACTTTATAGGATGTAAATTCTCAAAAAGGCCACAAAGTGAAATGCATATATTAAAATCAAGTAAAGCTTTATTCCGAAAGAGTAAAAAACAACAAGTATCAGGTCAATATGCTGTACACAAGTTTAGAAATGTCACAATGTGTATAGATGACAGAACACAGCTGATAATATACGTAGAGTTGAAAATTCTGGATATTGATTCCAATGCGTTTCGCAGAGTTGGTCTGCTTCCTCGGGGAATATTATTATCTATCTAGAGAATCATAATTTCATGACATAGTTATTAGTATTATACTCTTACAGTAATTCTTTACATTCAATCTGAATAAAATATTTAGATTTTAGTGAAAGACACAGAACATATACCCAAAACCCCAGAACTTTATCTTGAACATTTAATACACATTGTATCAAGGTGAAGGTTTGAACAATTCTAGGGGTAGCTATAACTGCAATGAACATCGATGGTGGCTCAGAATTCCTACATTAAGGCATGTCCATGACAATAATACAGAAGAGTCTAGATTAAAGAAGAGATAAGAAAATATATAAATGTGAAGGCCACGTAATAGGACCAAAGAATGAAACCTATCATTACATAGAGCATATAAAGAAATGATGTACATCACACCTTAGTAGTGAGGCTGCAGATGGACACTGATCAGACTGCAATGATGGGTAATGGTGAGGCTGCAGATGGACACTGATCAGGCTGCAATGATGGGTAATGGTGAGGCTGCAGATGGACACTGATCAGGCTGCAATGATGGGCAATGGTGAGGCTGCAGATGGACACTGATCAGACTGCAATGATGGGTAATGGTGAGGCTGCAGATGGGCACTGATCAGGCTGCAATGATGGGCAATGGCGAGGCTGCAGATGGGCACTGATCAGGCTGCAATGATGGGCAATGGTGAGGCTGCAGATGGGCACTGATCAGGCTGCAATGATGGGCAATGATGAGGCTGCAGATGGACACTGATCAGGCTGCAATGATGGGCAATGGTGAGGCTGCAGATGGACACTGATCAGGCTGCAATGATGGGCAATGGTGAGGCTGCAGATGGGCACTGATCAGGCTGCAATGATGGGCAATGGTGAGGCTGCAGATGGACACTGATCAGGCTGCAATGATGGGCAATGGCGAGGCTGCAGATGGACACTGATCAGGCTGCAATGATGGGCAATGATGAGGCTGCAGATGGACACTGATCAGGCTGCAATGATGGGCAATGGTGAGGCTGCAGATGGGCACTGATCAGGCTGCAATGATGGGCAATGGTGAGGCTGCAGATGGACACTGATCAGGCTGCAATGATGGGCAATGGCGAGGCTGCAGATGGACACTGATCAGGCTGCAATGATGGGCAATGGTGAGGCTGCAGATGGCCACTGATCAGGCTGCAATGATGGTTAATGGTGAGGCTGCAGATGGACACTGATCAGACTGCAATGATGGGCAATGGTGAGGCTGCAGATGGGCACTGATCAGGCTGCAATGATGGGCAATAGTGAGGCTGCAGATGGACACTGATCAGGCTGCAATGATGGGCAATGGTGAGGCTGCAGACGGACACTGATCAGGCTGCAATGATGGCCAATGGTGAGGCTGCAGATGGACACTGATCAGACTGCAATGATGGGCAATGGTGAGGCTGCAGATGGACACTGATCAGGCTGCAATGATGGGCAATGGTGAGGCTACAGATGGACACTGATCAGACTGCAATGATGGGCAATGGTGAGGCTACAGATGGACACTGATCAGACTGCAATGATGGGCAATGGTGAGGCTACAGATGGACACTGATCAGGCTGCAATGATGGGCAATGGTGAGGCTGAAGATGGACACTGATCAGGCTGCATTAATGGGCGCTGACCCTTATTTTTCTTCAAAGTATTTTTCTTGAAACTTCCCTTTTAAAATTAAGGTGCGTGTTATACGCCGATAAATACGGTATTTTGGGGGAGCTTTCGAGGGATCTGTGTGCCATTTTTTTTCAAATAGAATTTAGACGGGAAATGTCATTTGCCAGAAATTTGAAACCATTTTTCCTTTGTAAATGTCAGGGGTTAAAAACAAATTACTGTTCCTGGCCAAATGGAATTTTTTGCATTGGTACATTTTCCCCGGGTCTATGTAACCCCCCCCCCCCCTGCCAGGCTATTGCTATTTTTTGATAAACTTTTGTGTTTTACCCCAGAAATTTTTTTTTATTTATTTAAAAAGATTCAGCTCTCATTGATTTGATTGGGGTTTGGATTTTGGCATGACATCTGAAGTTCTACAATCCCCGCCTAAACTGAACAGTTCACCTCATCCCTCATTCAGAATGGACTTACTGACTGAGGAGGTCAGACCAGATGAGGAGGACAGAGGAAAGCAAACAAAAGTAGACAAGTAATGCTCACCAGGGGCGTTGCTGGGTCTACAAAAGATCTGGGGCTAGTGCCCATAGCAGCATAGTAAAGAAAGTCATACGCTTTGGCGGGCATACACATGTATATACAGTAATATACATGTGTGTGTGTGTATATCCCCAGAGAGCCTCCCACTGACATCAGGGTCCCCAGAGAACCCCCCCTTACATCAGGGTCCCCAGAGAGCCTCCTCCTTGCATCAGAGTCATCAGAGAGCCCCCCCCTTACATCAGGGTCCCCAGAGAGCCCCCCTTACATTGTGGTCTCCAGAGACCCCCCTTAAAATCAGGGTCCCCAGAGAGCCTCCCCATTAAAATCAGGGTCACCAGAGAGCCTCCCCCTTGCATCAGGGTCCCCAGAGAGCCCCCCTTGCATCAGGGTCCACAGAGAGCCTCCCCTTACGTCAGGGTCCCCAGAGAGCCTCCTCCTTACATCAGAGTCCCCAGAGAGCCCCACCTTACATTAGGGTCCCCAGAGAGCCCCCCTTAAAATCAGGGTCCCCAGAAGGCCTCCCCCTTGCATCAGGGTCCCCAGAGAGCCTCTTCCCTACATCAAAGTCCCCAGAGAGCCTCCCCCTTACATCAGAGTCCCCAGAGAGCCCCCCTTACATCAGGGTCCCCAGAGAGCCTCCCCCTTGCATCTGGGTCCCCAGAGAGCCCCCCTTACATTAGGGTCCCCAGGAAGCCCCCCTTACATTAGGGTCCCCAGAGAGCCCCCTCTTAAAATCAGGGTCCCCAGAGAGCTTCCTCCTTACATCAGAGTCCCCAGAGAGCCCCCCTTACATCAGGGTCCCCAGAGAGCCTCCCCCTTGCATCTGGGTCCCCAGAGAGCCCCCCTTACATTAGGGTCCCCAGGAAGCCCCCCTTACATTAGGGTCCCCAGAGAGCCCCCTCTTAAAATCAGGGTCCCCAGAGAGCCTCCCCTTGCATCAGGGTCCCCAGAGATCCCCCCTTACATCAGAGTCCCCGGAGAGCCTCCCCCTTACATCAGGGTCCCCAGAGAGCCCCACTTACATTAGGGTCCCCAGAGAGCCTCCCCTTAAAATCAGTGTCCCCACCCCCCAGCAATGCCACTGATGCTCACCATTGGTACCTGTAATCTGGTCTGACCTCGTTCTCCATATTTGAGTCACTGGTAATCCAAGTAGTCATGTTTTAAAAAACATTGGCACATTCTGTGTACGGACAGGGATTTGGGTGGAGTGTTACCCAATTATCCCAAATTCATATATAGAAGAGCCCCCAATTTTGGAGACCAGGTGGTAAGGAAAATCTTCATATTGATTTAAAAGGTTTTTTTTCCCATGCAGAAAATGCATTTGCTGTAGGACTGTTAAAACCAGCAAAAGGGGCAGGAGGAGCGTCACGAATAGGGATGGAGAATCTTTTTCTATAGAAGAATTTATCACATGTGGCTTATTTACTATGGTGCCCATTAGGGGTGTGAAAATTAATCGTAACATCGATGCATCAGGATTCGGCCGTCCACGATGCGGCATCGATGCTACAGCTTTAAGAAATCGATTAATGATGACGTCATACTCGCGCCGTGCCACCGCACTATGCCCTGTCTCCGAGTGGAACCGTAAACGGCCAAAGTTTTCGCGCTGTTTTTCCCCGCCTCCCACCGACGTCATCCCCAGCCACCCTGTGGAGTGTGTCCCGAGTCCGACTTGAGACTAGGAGAGGAAAAGTTCCGGAAGAGACATGTGTTCCCCGACTCACGCTCATCTTTCCTTCTTGGCCAGTGCCAGACACAGAGTCACAGTACTGGCACTGGTAGTCACTGCTGTACACAGGCCAGGGAAGACCGTCCGCTGCCCGTCACCCAACTGAAGTCATCGTCACAAATCACACGCAGCAGCTGCAGGAGTCAGGACTGGGAGAGAGACCCGAGCGAGTCAGGCTTGTCTGCAGAGTCCTCATCACACAGGCAGCAGGAGAGGAGACAGTCGTCATCATCATCATCATCAGGACAGGTACACAATCATACAAGAGAAGAGACATTGACTGTCTGTCACACAGACAATGGCATCCCTAGGGGGGGGCAGAGGGGGCCCTGACCCCCACAACATTATTATGCTGTGCCCCACCATGTGCCCCCCAAATTAAAAAAAAAATATATATATATATTTTTTTACAAAAAGGCAATGTCTAAGAGGGAGAGCATCCCCAGTCAGCTCCTGCAGGTGATTCCTCCCTCTGCTCGCTGACACTGCATAATACGAGCGCTCACACAACCACAGCCGCCCGATCTGCTCCTCCCCCTGCATCCTCATTGGCAGGGAGAAGAGCGAGTCGCAGGAAGGACTCCACCAGGACTCTCAGTTACTGAAAAAACAGTCTGATTTCTCCCATCCTTAGGACAAGAGAACCAGCCTGTAAATTCCAAGAGATGCCAGACCAGAGCAGTCAATAGCAGGACAGCAAGAGGAGGCTGGGGAACCCCACAGTGGCAGAACACCAGGGCCTGGAGGCAAGACAACCTTTGCAACCCTGATAGTTCTCCCACTGCTTTGGACCCTTATATTTTCTTGGTATGCTGGTGACATATATATCTTGTTTTCTGCCGCCCTGGGGGGCCCCAATACAGTAGGAAGGGAGCTCACTGCAGAACATGTGAAAGGGCCGTTGTGGGATTGTAGTAAAGGGCCCCAGAATATATATATATAATTGAATTTTATAGTTGCCCCCCTACTTTTGTCCCTGTCCCCCCATGTGCCCCCCCTAAATATGAAAGCTGGAGACGCCACTGCACACAGTACTGTAAACTGAGGATCAGATAATTTGCTCCAGTTATGAATCCCGGAATCACATCAGGGTTAAAGATTTATGAAAGCAAAGCAGCAGCGAGTCAACTTAAAAAGAGGAACTTCAGGCTTTTAATTTGTTTCCTATTAACCTACTATTGGGGATTATATTATATAATATGATATCCTGAATAGTAAGTGAATAGGAAACAAGTTAAAAGCCCGTAGTTCCTCTTTTTAAGTTGACTCGCTGCTGCTTTGCTTTCATAAATCTTTAACCCTGATGTGCTTCCGGGATTCATAACTGGAACAAATGATCTTCTCAAAATATGAGAAGGTATCAAAAATCTGTGTAAGGCTCCTTTGCAGATTATTGCTCACTGCATATAAGGTTAAATCAGTGGGATTGATTATTACTTAATTAGAGACAGCCATAATGACTTTTTCAAGAGTGCCAATAAATCTCTAGGGTTAGAACTGGAAGAACCTGGAGGTCTCGTCTCGAGTGACATGTAACGCATGCACTCCATGCAGGCCAGGCAGCCCACGAGGGCAATAATTCAAGCACTAGACCACACCTCCTCTGTAACTCTAACCTGGTAACTCTTCATTTTTTTAAAGTGTCTTTTTCCACAAAAAGTTACGTTTTAAAAGACTGCTGCACAAATAAAACTTGGTGTAATTTGTTTAAATATTACATACAAATAAATATATTTTTTTAATCACTTGCCCCCCGCCATATAGCAGAATGACGGCGTCAGAATGGTTTCAATACCCTGACTGGGTGTCATATGATGTCCGCAGGATATTGAGCCGCTATGCGCCCCCGGGACCACCTCCACCGAGTTGTCTCCGGGACAGAGGAGCACTCATCCGCTTTAACACGTTGCTTTTCCAACACCGGCCCATGGTGATAACGACACCCACCGGCACAATGTGGAACCACACGCAACGTCAGCCAACCTGGAACAGAGGCAAATCTAACTTCCTATAACGAGCAATTCACTAAATTTACCTATCAGATGGTAGATCATAAATCTACCAGCGCTACATATGTAATGCTGTAAAGTTAATAAGTTGGTATATGGTGCCATCTAGCGGCCAAAATATATAATTGCAGCACCTTTATATTTCATTACTTGGGGAAGTGACATGGAAGTGTTTTATTGTTTACTTCTGCTCGGGGACGATGCATCCTAGAATTCTATTCACTTTTCCCACGGCCTGGTCACACTGTTTGGTCATTTTGCAGTAATCTGAAATAAGCACCCCCAAATCTTTTTCTTCTGTAGTGCTGGCACAGGGGGCACTATTTAATGTCCTGACAATGAGGACCACACCCATCTCTAGGAACAAAGGACTCCTTTTTCTGGTGATCAAAGCTTTATTTAACATATGTGTGAAAACAATAAAAAGAGGAAATAGTTCTGCTCTTCACATTGAATGCAGAAGGTTTATAAGTCAAGTAAATCAGCATAGGTAATGGGATCCCATCCCAGACTGGGAGGACACAGAATATATTATACATGAAATGACCAATAGGACGGGGAGATTTTCAGTCCAGAAGCTAAGCATTTAGCCATTTCTTTTCAGGAAAATTAGCATAGATAGATACTATTTTGTGGCTTTCACTAATATCCAAAGAAAAGAAAAAGGTCCATTAGTTCCATAAATGTCTGGCAGGTCTTATAGTCATACAGTTGTTATTGAGTTTTATAAAGAAAAATTATCAATAAGTGCTGTGAGAAGGTAAAGCAGCGGACAACTTTATATATACAAAATGTCAGATGAATGTCTCTCACAAGTCACAAGATGAGGGCAAAGCCTTGCAAATCCACAAATCCAGCAGAGTAGATGTTTCAGTAGCAGTCATCATAGTAAGTTGGTTCCATTTCCATCTCCATCAGATCTCTTCTTCTTGTGCTCCTCTCACTCCGATTCTTCTCATTCTTAATCTTTCTCAGGTCATTGACCATAAAGATGAGGAGCCCAGTGTAGAGGACAAAGACCGCACCGGATGACAGGAAGTGACCCCAACCTGACCGACTTTTTCCTAAATGGAGATAATGGGGTACAATGAGAGAGTTGTACAGAATAGTAATATTATATATCAAACCCAATCAGATCTTCAGTACAGCAGTGTCAGTATAACAGGACAGTCACACTGGTAACAGGGCAGAGATTCTGGTTGTCTTGATAAGGACATAGCCGGCCATTTAATAACTCATCCAGTAAACATGGAGAAAAGAAGGAGGTCAGATTATCATCACACAATGACAGTGGGTCGGGTGAGGACATGACCATGTGAGAGAGTCACCAGCCATCACATCACCCCAACAAACACTGCCAATAGTATATGAACCCTCTATGAAGGGGTGATGATAATGAGGTCTGAGCACCCCAAAACCGCGTGGACAAACCCAGGGCAGCCTTGTTGGTGTAAAATTCACAAGAGAACAGTGGGAGTTTTTAGAGAAAATACAGAGCAGGTTTACATCCACATAGCCAGCCAATGACCCCCTCCCAAGCCATATAACGCCAGGACCACAACTCCACAGCCATTAATGTACAGGTCTTACAGGGTTAATAAACTGATGTTATCAGCGATAAGCCAGAGCACTATCAAGGCTAAAAATAAAACCTATGTGACTCGGCCAAAGTTAAAAGAGCTATAAAAAAATTTCGAAGAGAACACTGACAAGTTGTCACACATGTATCCCTTGCTGCTCGCTCGCTAATCCTCAGACAGCGGAAATCACTGCTAGCACCAAACCTCTCTCATGTAGTGGGTATAGTTAATCTGAACCAGACTTATGAGAAGCTGTTGGCTTTTAACTCATTATCATATGATGCCTTTAACAAGTCTTGGAGCATATGAACGAACAGATGAGTCATGTAACACGTTATTGGTTACCCTGTAACATGTATTATACTTCCTGTACTGATCATGCCTGTATTGACCCTATACTTTTGTTAAACTCAATAAAAATCTATTGCTCGAAAAAAAAAAAAAAAGCTATACATAATAAGAAAATAGCTTTTTTAAAAAAATATAAAAATGAAGGAACACTATCATCGTTTAAATGTTACAAAGAATATAAAACAGAATTTGTAAAAAGGAAATGAAAAATTCAAAATGAACGACAGATTGCAAAAAAAAATAGTAAGACAAACCCCCAAAAAATTCTTCAAATATCCTAATTTTAAAAAGGTCAGGTCTGAGCACGTAGGTCCTTTACAAAATAATCTAGAGTGGGTGACTGGGGACGAAGAGAAGGCAAATTTATTAAATAATTTCTTCAGCTCTGTGTATACAAAGGAGCATTGGGGAGCTCATGTCCATAATGGGGGTGGTAGTGACACAGCCCCAAATGATCCACTATGGCTCAAAAGTGATCTGGTCCAGAAATATATATACACAGAATAAAGGTAGATAAAGCATCTGGACCTGATGGCATCCACCCACGGATCCTAAAATAATTGAGCTCTGTCATTTCAAAGCCATTGTATATAATTTTTAGGGACTCGTTAATGACTTGAAGAGTACCACTGGATTGGCGTAGGGCCAATGTGGTGCCCATATTTAAAATGGGGTCAAATTCTTTACCAAGTAACTATAGACTTGTTAGTGTAACTTCTATATTTGGGAAGATACTGGAGAGTTTAATAAAAGACCACATAGATGAGTTGTTGCTGGGAAAAAAATATTTTAAGCAACAGACAGCATGGATTCATGAAAGACAGAAGTTGTCAGACAAACCTGATTTCTTTTTAAACACCTATATCTCACACAAACCCTGGCCTGTGGAACCTCCAGAAAGAATAGGAAGGGCTTCCCACAAGCCATAGTAAATAAGAAATTGCGAAGGGGAGAAAGAGCAACTTTGAGATGCAATGAAGTGCTGGCCTTGAGGTGGAAGGATACCAGGAATGTGTACATGATGTCCACCATTCATGACGACACTACAGTGGAAGTTCAGAGAAGACGAGGTCCCATTGTAAAGCCAAAATGTGTACAAGATTACAATCTGTACATGGGGGTGGATTTCAACGACCAAATGCTTCAGCCCTGTTTAGCAATAAGGAGGTCCCGTTTCTGGTACAAGAAAGTAGCACTCTATTTAATTCATTTGGCCATTTATAATGCCTACATAATTTACACCAAATCCATCGAAAGCCCTGCCCACTTCCTAAAATTCATAGAAGTTGTCACGTCCCTCATCTACCATCAAAGACCCCCCCACCGAAAACCTTCTCTCTGATGCTGTTAGCCGACTTCATGAACGCCACTTCCTGGACCACATTCTACCATCTGAAGCAGGCCGAAGACGCCAAAAAAGATGTCGAGTTTGCAGCAATAAAGGATTTCGAAGAGATACCAGCTACCATTGTCCCCAGTGTCCCTCTGAACCCGGCCTTTGCATTGGTGAATGCTTCAGACTATATCACACATCCCTAAAATATTAGCCCATATTCTTAACCATTTCCCCATTTTCATCATCTGTGCTGACCGTTTCCCATGCTTCCTCAAATAACCATGCCACTGCCTTCCACGTGAATTGACCCTGGCCTGTTTTTCACTATGCCTCTGCCAAACGTTTGGATTGCTTACATGTGAACTAACCCTGGCCTGTTTTACCAACTACGCTTCTGCCTACTGCTTGGACTGTTTCCACGTGAACTGACCCTGGCCTGTTTTATGGACTATGCTTCTGCCTACTGCTTGGACTGTTTCCACGTGAACTGACCCTGGCCTGTTTTATGGACTATGCTTTTGCCTACCGTTTGGACTGATCTGTTGCCCTGATACTGTAGTACACAGGGGTCTCACATGTGAGGGGCTCTAGAAATGTTTTTCTGGATGGAGAAAACAATTTTTTTTGTTGTCTCTGGGTTTCGTAATTTCCGGATTAGGGTCTGGAGTCCAGGGGCTTCATAGAGATTTGGGTGGGTCGAAGCCTCTACCCCTGTGCCCCTGTGCACAGGTCTTACCTGATTGCAGCCCTCAGCCTGCTGCTGATTTACTGACTCCACACCCCTGCCTGCAGCATAAACTGACCACACCTCTGCCTGCTACCTGGACTATGGAAATAATTAGCTGTAGCAAGAGGCAGTATGTTTATGAAGGGCTGGAGAGCGGTACAATAATGAGTGCAGGGAGGTAACGGTGTACCAGGACCAATATTATGGCTGTGTTGGCTGTCTCTGCCTGGACAATTTCTATGGACAAATGCTTTGGCTGTGCTGACGATATCCTTGTGCTGACTATAGATATTATTATTGCCTGCTGCCTGGATAATTACTATTGTTGCTGAGCACATCCCTGCCTGCTGCCTGCACCAATTCTCTCCTCTGCGGACACTAAAACCACAGGTAATACTTTTTTTTACCCTTTCCTCAATAGAATTTATTTTCGAGTGTAATTTTTGGTATGTAAATGCTATGTGTTAGAACTATAAGGGCCTTCAAAAATAATAGGTTGTCAGGAAATTAGATGTGTAATTTATGCTTGTAGAACGCCTGAAGATACTACTTCAATGGTGGGCCTCTGTATGTGGTCAGGCTGTGTAAAAGTCTCACACATGTGGTATCGCCATACTCAGGAGAAGTAGCAGAATGTATTTTGGGGTGTAATTTTTGCTATGTACACATATGTGTTGGAAATATCTTAAAAATGGACAACTTTGTGGGGGGAAAAAAATGCGTTTTCATTTTTTTTCCACATTTTCCAAAAACGTCTGGAAAAAATGAACCGTTCAAAAGACTCAGTATGCCTCATAGATTATACGTTGGAGTGTCTGGTTTTTAAAATTGTGTCATTTTGTGGGTATTTGTACATTCCTGGCTTGTTATGCCGTGTACACACGGCCGGACTTTTCAACGGACTGAACTCCGGAGGACTTTTCGACTGAGTTGCGACGGAGCTCCATAGAATCGGACTTGTCTACACACGATCACAACGAAGTCCGACGGATTAGACCGTGATGACGTACGACCGGACTAGAATAGGGAAGTTGATAGCCAGTAGCCAAGAGCTGCCCTTGCGTCGGTTTTTGTCCATCAGACTAGCATACAGACGAATTGATTTTTTGACCGGACTCGAAGATTTGAAACATGTTCTATTTCTAAAGTCCGTCTGATTTTCGACAGAAAAGGCCTGCCAAAGCCCACACATGGTTGAATTGTTTGCTGGATTCGTTCCGTGGGACCAGTTTGGTCGAAAAATCCAGCCGTGTGTACATGGCATAAGTGTCTCAAGAAATGAGATAGGTCTTCAGTACATCAGGTGTGATCAGGTGTGATCAATTTTCAATGATTTGCACCATAGCTTGTAGACTCTATAACTTAATTAGGGTTATTTTTTATCAAAGATATGTAGCCGTATAAATTTTGGCCAAAATGTATGAAGAAATATTACTAATTTGCAACATTTTATGACAGAAACAAAGAAAAGGGCATTTTTTCACCAAATGTTCAGCCTTTTTTTATTTATAGAACAAAAAATAAAAAACCCACTAGTGATTAAATACCACCAAAAGAAAGCTCTGTTTGAAAAAAAGGACACAAACTTCATTTGGGTACAGTGCTGCATGATTGAGTAATTGTCATTCAAAGTGTGAGAGAGCTGAAAGCTGAAAATTGGTCTGGGCAGGAAGGGGGTGAAAGTGCCCTGTAGGCAAGTGGTTAAATATAATACCTGGGGGGTCCCCTTAGTCTCCTTGTAAAGTGGCACATCTGTACCATGTATAGAACCTGCTGAAGCAAAACTAACATATACAGAAAAAAATTACATTTAAAAAGATTTTCCCGGCTGCAAGCCATTCCTGGCAATACACAAAAGTTACAAAATGGCATGGGATCCCCCCAATCCATGCTAGTCCCTTTGAGTATAGTATGGATTTTAAGGGGAACCCCATGCCAAAAAAAACAATGTGGGGTCTTCTCCAAAATCCATACCAGACACTTATCCTAGCATGCAGCCTGGTAGGTCAGGAACAGGGGGGAGGACAAGCTAAAGAAAGAATTAAAACACACACACAGTTTTTGACAATCCCTTTATTAAAAATTAAAAAAACAATGTCTCCATTGTCAATCATGACACCCGCTGGAAAGGCTCCCTGCTGACTGCTTGCTCTGCCATCTTAAATAGGAAAAGGGATGGAACCACCTGGCATCGTGAGCTGGTGGCACCACCCCCTTGTGACATAACTGACTGGTGCATGCTGGTCAGTACCACCAGGTGATGTCGCCTGGTGGCCCCGCCCCTTACCTATTTAAGAACTCAGAGACGGGGGGAGCAGGCAGTCAGCGGTTAGCCTTTGTCATGGGTGGAACTTTTTTTTTCTATCTGGTAGTGCGGCGGGCGTTGTGATTGACGATGGATCTACATCGGGGGACATTGTTTTTTATTTTTAATAAAGGGATTGTAAAAAACTCTGTGTGTGTTTATATTTCTTTTTGGCACTTTTTTTGATGAACGAGTAGGGGTAAAATGTACCCCATACTCATTCATGTATCAGGGAGGCCAGAATCTGTGGGTCCTCTTGTTAAAGGGGGCTTCCAGATTCTGAGAAGCCCCTTGCCTGCAGACTTCTACAACCACGGCATAGGGTTGTAGGGAAGAGGCCCTTTTTCCCATCAACATGGGGACAAGGTGCTTTGAGATGGGAGGGCTGAGCACTGCAGATGTGAATCCACAGGGAATGGTGAGGATGGGGCAGTAATCAGAGGACATTGTACATACGTCTCTCCCAGATCTTCTGCTATATAATGTATGGATAAAAAGACACGGGGAGGACACTGCTAGGACTGGGGGTGGGGGTTGGATGGGACTTACCTTCTACATGGACGGTGTAATAATATATCAGTATATGTTCTCCTGCAGAGTTGTATATATCCACAAAGTATGTCCCATTATTCTCCAGAGTCACATTGGATATGATCAGACTTCCATCCTCTGATATCCTTGTATTGGGGAAATATCTGCTCTCAGAAAGACCACAATTCCTGTGTTTAGCTACTTCTTCCCATTGTACCTGATATTTCTTATAGTACCAGGAAAACCGGTCACATCTCTGTCTATCTGTACGGTTGAGGTTGAGATGGAGTCTGATGGGGAGGAGAAGGTCAGATCCCGGCCGGGTGAATATTTCCTCTGGGACACCATTTCCTGCACAGACAGAATACAGATCCCAGTCAGGTCACAGTGTACACTCCTCTCCCCCCTCATATAACACACATTGATGTAGATTGTAGAACCATCTAGAATCCCATGAGACTAATGAATAAAAAAAACAACACTCTCCAAGACCTCCATGTGAGAAATGTGGGTCAGACCACCGTCACCTTCACCAACTTGTGACAAATGTCAGGTCCTCCTCACACTGCGCTGTCACTGATACACAACAACGCCACTCTCAGCCTCACCCGGCACAAAGATTTTCCAGCTTGTGGGACACACATCTAAAGCTAGCCATACATTATACAATTTTCTTACAATTTTCTTTACAATTTCCTGTAAATTTTTCTTTAATTATGTAGTACAAGGGCCTGCCTGATTGGATACAATTGAAAGTGTTGTTTAGTTTTGATCTCACATTATATGTTTTTTGGTAAAACCAAACATTGAACATGTATGGCTAGCCTAAGTGCCAGCAGACTGAGAGCGATTGTCGCTGGGTTTGGATAACTAAGCAATGAACTCTTTAAACTTCCACCAACTACTTTTACAGAGAATTAGTAATCATTCACCAGATTAGTAATAACAACTGGGATTGTAGAACAAACATCTGTAACACTCGCTGTCACCCCAGACAGGAATATTCAGAGATTTACACCACAGGAGCGATCTTCTGGAGACAGCGACTCTGAGCTCTGCCTTGGGGCATTAGAGATCATTTAACACTTTTCTTAATATTGTTTAATAATAAAAAGGGAGAAAATATTTACAGAAAAAAGGGATTACAAGAGAACAAAGAGGCAACAGCAAAACAAAAAGGATGAAGAGATGACAATACTTATCAAGTCCTGGTTCAGCAGAGTCCAATCAGCGGGCAGAATGGTACAATGAATCTTATAAGACGTGACAGGTGCTCTTTGGTTTCATGTTAAAGGGAGAGCCGTCACCTGTGGGTGGGTCCTCTTTTCTGGACCTCGAGGGGGGTGGTGACAGAAATGACTTGACCAATCATCTGGTCTAAGGTGTGGCTGCTGGGATGTCACTGTGTTTATGTCCATGTCCCAGATACAGTTTTCTACAGGTAATAATATCTTTGAATATCTACATGTTACAGTCTATGAACTTGTATATTATTGTCCAGCATTGAATTCCCTATTGAATGGATATAAATATGTGGGGGGTGGGATGTCTTCTTGACCTAGGAGGGGTAATGTGTCCCATTGGCTCCCCATATCATCTAATATAGGGGGGTTTGGACATAAAACTTTGCTTGTTATCGGATAGAAATAAATCTGTCCTTATTCTGGCTGTACTGTTATTATTTCATGAATTATGAAATACTCTGAAGTTATTGGTTCTACTCGGGAAGAGAGACCGCTCTCCTGTCCCACCGGGGAACCTGGGACTGCAGCTGACCATAGAGATGATTGAGGAACGAAACATCCCCAATCATCACTATGGTCTAAGAAACCAGAAGTGACAAATATTTAATCTCTTCCATGTTTACTGGTTGTTAACAAATCATTACTGGCTTGGAAAAAGCATTGGATAATTAAGATCTTCATTTCATTCAATGCTTTTAAGAGCAGAGGAGAGATCTGGGGTCTTATAGATTCTAGACCTCTCAGGAAAGAGTAAATCCTCGTACACACGATCGGACTTCCATCGGATTTTTCCGTGGATTTTGGTTCCGAAGGGTGTTTGGCGGTGAACTTGTTCTGCGAACACACGGCACAACTTTTTCAGCCAACAAACACGAACGTAATGACGTTTCCACGTTCTTACAAGACTACGAAAGAGGAGGTTCAATTGTCAGGCGCCACCCTTTGGGCTCCTTCTGTTAATCTCGTGTTAGTAGAAGTTTGGTCAGTGTTGATTCGCAATTTTCATTTTCAATGGAACACAAATCCTTTGTAAATACGTTTGTCATTACTCCGTATCACCAGCAAAGCAGCTTCATTATTATCCCAATATAAAGAAGAAGAGAATGTGCGCTGCATTTCCAGATTTCATAATTTGCCGCGTCACAAATATCTCCATTATGAACGCTGGTTTTACAAGACCGAACGCTTGTGGCTGGTCCTTTGCTCCCGAGCATGCGTGTTTGTATACATCAGATTTTAGTTGGATGGACTTGTGTACACACGATCGGATAAACTGACTTAACAGATTTATTGCCCAACAGTTGGTGAGCATGAACAGCTAACTTTTGTTGTCGTTAATTCGGCCAACAATTGTCTGATGGAGCATACACACGGTCGGATTATCCGACCCAACACGTCCATCAGACAAATTATGGCCATAAAGTTGGATCATGTGTTGCCCTTGTGGTGGAGATTTAGAAAATTCATATTTATATCATGAAGCTTCAAGGAAACCATTGCAAGGACTCTAATTAAATTACCATGCCCTATTGGATATATGTATATGTGTATGTATATATGTGTATATACAGGGCTTTTTTTCAGCTGGAACGTGGGGAAATGCAGTTCCGGCACCTCCAGCAATGAATGTATTAGGGATGAGCAGAACACCCCCCGGTTCGGTTCGCAGCAGAACATGCGAACAGGCAAAAAATGTGTTCGAACACGTGAACACCGTTAAAGTCTATGGGACACGAACATGAATAATCAAAAGTGCTAATTTTAAAGGCTAATATGCAAGTTATTGTCATAAAAAGTGTTTGGGGACCCGGGTCCTGCCCCAGGGGACATGGATCAATGCAAAATTTTTTTTAAAAAACTGCCGTTTTTTTGGGGGAGCAGTGATTTTAATAATGTTTAAAGTGAAACAATAAAAGTGAAATATTCCTTTAAATATCGTACCTGGAGGGTGTCTATAGTATGCCTGTAAAGTGGTGCATGTTTCTCGTGTTTAGAACAGTCCGAGAACAAAATTACATTTCTAAAGGAAAAAAAGTCATTTAAAAGTGCTAGCGGTAGCGCCGGCGGCTATTAATGAATTGTCGGTCCCAGCAATACACAAAAAAGTCATTAAAAAAAACGGCATGGGATTCCCCCACAGTCCATTACCAGGCCCTTTGGGTCTGGTATGAATATTAAGGGGAACCCTGAACCAAAATTAAAAAAAAAAAAAAAAAGGCGTGGGGATCCCCCCAAATTCTATACCAGGTCCTTCAAGTCTGGTAGGGATATTAAAGGGAACACCGCGTCAAAATAAAAAAAAATGGCGCGGAGGTCCCCCTCAAAATCCATACCAGACCCTTCAGATCTGGTATAGATTTTAAGGGGAACCCCGTGCCAAAATTTAAAAAAAAATGGCGTGGGGGTCCCCCTAAAAATCCATACCAGACCCTTATCCGAGCATGCAACCTGGCAGGCCACAGGAAAAGAGGGGGGGGTGAGAGAGCGCCCCCCCTCCTGAACCGTACCAGGCCACATGCCCTCAACATTGAGAGGGTGCTTTGGGGTAGCCCCCCAAAACACCTTGTCCCCATGTTGATGGGGACAAGGGCCTCATCCCCACAACCCTTTCCCGCTGGTTGTGGGGGTCTGCGGGCGGGGGGCTTATCGAAATCTGGAAGCCCCCTTTAACAAGGGGACCCACAGATCCCAGCTCTCCCCCTGTGTGAAATGGTAAAAACTGTCAAAAATGTGAAAATGAAAATATTCCTTTATTTAAATGCTTCTTCTTTCTTCTATCTTCTATCTTCCTTCGGTTTCTTCCTCCATCTTCTTCTTCTTCTGGTTCTTCTGGTTCTTCCTGCGGTGTTCTTGTCCGGCATCTCCTCCGCGGCGTCTTCTTATCTTCTCCTCGGGCTCCTCCGCATCCATGATAGCATGGAGGGAGGCTCCCGCTGTGTGACGCTTCTCTCTTTATCTTTTTCTTCATCTTTTCCTCTTCATCTTCTTCTCTTCATCTTCTTATCTTCATCTTCTTTTCGGGCCGCTCCGCATCCATGATGGCATGGAGGGAGGCTCCCGCTGTGTGACGCTTCTCCTCTTCTGACGGTTCTTAAATAACGGGGGCCCCGCCCCCCTCTGACGCACGGGGACTTGACGGGGACTTCCCTTTGGCATTCCCCGTGATGTCAGAGGGGGCGGGGTCACCCGTTACGTAACCCCGCCCCCTTCTGACGTTACGGGGAATGCCACAGGGAAGTCCCCGTCAAGTTCCCGTGCTTCAGAGGAAGGCAGGGTCACCGGGGGGCCCCGCCCCCCGTTATTTAAGAACCGTCAGAAGAGGAGAAGCGTCACACAGCGGGAGCCTCCCTCCATGCCATCACGGATGCGGAGCGGCCCGAGGAGAAGAAGATAAGGAGACGCCGCGGAGGAGATGCCGGACGAGAAAACCGGAGGAAGAACCAGAAATACCAGAAGAACCAGAAGAAGAAGATGGAGGAAGAAACTGAAGGAAGATAGAAGAAAAGAGATAGAAGATAGAAGAAAGAAGAAGCGTTTAAATAAAGGAATTGTCAAAAACTGTCTCTTGTCATTTTTAACATTTTTGACAGTTTTTTAGTGAAATGGTAGGGGTATTTTTGTACCCCCTTACCATTTCACACAGGGGGGAGAGCCGGGATCTGGGGGTCCCCTTGTTAAAGGAGGCTTCCAGATTCCGATAAGCCCCCCACCCACAGACCCCCACAACCACCGGGCAAGGGTTGTAGGGATGAGGCCCTTGTCCCCATCAACATGGGGACAAGGTGTTTTGAGGGGCTACCCCAAAGCACCCTCCCAATGTTGAGGAGATGTGGCCTGGTACGGTTCAGGAGGGGGGGCACTCTCTCGTCCCCCCTCTTTTCCTGCGACCTGACAGGTTGCGTGCTTGGATAAGGGTCTGGTATGGATTTTTCGGGGGACCCCACGCCGTTTTTCTTTTAAATTTTGGCACGGGGTTCCTCTTAAAATCAGGTCTGGTATAGATTTTAAGGGGGGACCCCACGCCATTTAAAAAAAAAAAATTGGCCGGGGTTCCCCTTAATATCCATACCAGACCTGAAGGGCCTGGTATGGAATTTAGGGGGACCCCCCACGTCATTTTTTTTTAAATTTTGGTTCGGGGTTCCCCTGTGGGGAATTCCCATGCCATTTTTATCAATGAACTTTAATGTGTATTATCGGACCGGCAATTCATTAATAGCCGCGAGTAGTTTTAAATGACTTTTTTTCCTTTGAAATGTCATTTTGCTGTCAGACTGTTCTAAACACGGGAAACTTGCGCCCCTTTACAGGCATACTATAGACACCCCCCAGGTATGAAATTTAAAGGAATATTACACTTTTATTGTTTCACTTTAAGCATTAATAAAATCACTGCTCCTGAAAAAACGGCCGTTTTTAAAACTTTTTTTTGCATTGATCCATGTCCCCTGGGGCAGGACCCGGGTCCCCAAACACTTTTTATGACAATAACTTGCATATAAGCCTTTAAAATTAGCACTTTTGATTGTTCATGTTCGTGTCCCATAGACTTTAATGGTGTTTGCGTGTTCTAACAAATTTTTTGCCTGTTCGCAAGTTCTGGTGCGAACCGAACCGGGGGGTGTTCGGCTCATCCCTACTTAGTAGCAAAAATGATACTTGGTTCCGTATTCTCTAAAATGCCCAGCACTGGGAGGCCGGTAGGAGGTGGAACCAAGGAACGGAGCTCAAGGGTGGGTAGGCAGCAGAAATGAAGGGTGAAGGTCGGAGTTCCTGCACCTATTCTCTGAGAAAAAAAGCCCTGTGTATATACATTTATATATATATATATATATATATATATATATATATATGTGTGTGTGTGTGTGTGTATGTAGGTATAAAATGATATATATCGTTTGTTTTGTGAAATCATGATGAGATAGGGGCCCAGCTTACCTTTTAAAAAGACTTTTTTTCCTGTCTCATGGGAACTATTGAATGTCTTTAAGTGTTAATTGAATTACCGTATATACTCGAGTATAAGTCGAGGTCCTAATTTACCACAAAAAATGGGAAAAACTTATTGACCCGAGTATAAGACGGGGGTGAGAAATGCACAGCTACTGTAAGTGGAAAAGAGGGTCAACAATGCCCATTTGCAGCCTCACTGTGCCCATTTGCAGCCATAGGTCCCCCGAACTTCAAACTCAGTAGTTAAGGGTTCCTAGATGCCCCCTAGCTGCAGCCAAAATTTGGGGTCTCTGAACCCAAAGGGTCCCGAAATGACATTGCTGTCATTGCTGACATTGCTGTCACACAGTTGACTGAATTTGGAGCCCCGTATCTCGGGGGCCACTTAGAGCTAAGAACCCAAAATTTGGTGTGCAAACTCAGAGGAACTAGCTCCATAAAATTTCCAGAGCTGGGGTTTCTAGCACGAACTGGACCTGAGATACAGGGCCCCAAAATCAGTTCAGAAAATGTCAAGAGAATGACATTTTCCGAACCGACTTTAGGGCCCCGTATCTCAGGGCCACTTGGTGCTAGGAACCCTAGCTTTGGATATGTTATGGTACCAGTTCCACTGGGTTTGCACACCAAGTTTGGGATTCCTAGCACCAGGTGGCCCTGAGATACGGGGCCCCAAATTCAGTTCAGAAAATGTCAAGCACTTTTTTGCAGCAGAGAATGACATTTTCCGAACCGATTTTGGGGCCCCGTATCTCGGGGCCACTTAGTGCTAGGAACTTCAGCTTTGGATATGTTGTGGTACCAGTTCCACTGGGCTTTCACACCAAATTTGGGGTTCCTAGCACTAAGTAGCCCTGAGATACGGGGCCCCGGTTCGGAAAATGACATTTTTTGCTGCAGAAAAGTGCATGACTCCAGTATAAGTCGAGGGGGGCACTTTCAGCACAAAAAAATGTGCTGAAAAACTCGACTTATACTCGAGTATATACGGTACTGGTTTTGTAAAGAGCCTTTGCAGGCGTGGAGGCTCCATCTCACCGGGGGGGGCCGTTGACAGGCTAATGTCAGAACTGGTTGGGCTGGGGGATCAAAGGGGGTTGTTTATTAAATCGTAGACCTAGAGTCACCGGAACTTTAAAACCTGATCATGAACATTTAGGGAGACTTCAGAGGTAGCCAATCAGAATTTGGGGCAACTCTGAACCAATGAACACTTAGGGAGGCTTCAGAGGTAGCCAATCAGAATTTGAGGCAACTCTGAACCAATGAACACTTAGGGAGGCTTCAGAGGTAGCCAATCAGGATTTGCGTCAACTCTGAACCAATGAACACTTAGGGAGGCTTCAGAGGTAGCCAATCAGAATTTGGGGCAACTCTGAACCAATGAACGTGTTTCATCTGTTGATTGGTGGAGAGTGAATATAAAATAGGGGGGGGGGGGGCTGTTTGAAATTCTGTTTTGACTCCAGTTTGTAGCCTGACAACACTGTACCTGTTACATCACTTGAGATATTTGATGATTTCTAATTATTCTAACGTTTCTTTTCTGTATGAATAAATGTAATTGTTTATCTTTTCGCACCGTTATCGTTTGTTTTATTTTATTCTTATATAGACAAAGGATTTAATCACTTATTTTATGTATCGGTAATCAGTTAAGTGAGGTATAAACGTTGCTGTCACAGCCCAATGCTATCACAGGGAACGTTGTTCATCCATTGTGATTGCAATAAAGTTGATCCCCCCAAAAAATTAAAGGTACAGCATAAAAAAATAAAAATAGAATTAAAATAAAATAATAATAATAATAATAATAAAGTGCCCTGTCCCTGTGTATTTTTTTTCCCCCAAAAATTTGCATTCGAAAAACTGCTGCAATAAATACCACATAACATAAAAAATTGAAACACCCGCCATTTTTTTCTCTAGGGCCTCGGTTATAAAAAAATATATATAATGTTTTGGGAGTTACAAGTAATTTTTCAGCAAAAAATACTAATACAAAAAAAAAATTCAAAAAGCATCAGAAGCGGCCGGGTCTTCATGTGGTTACAATTGTACACACCCAGGAAATGGCTGCAAACTTCAGTACCCAAAATGTGTCCATAGGTGGCGCTATAAAATCTCTCCCAAGTGGTGAGTTTAGAGACCCCCATAAATGACGTGTGTGGAACGATCGCTCTCACTCCGGGGTGTATCTGTAGAACAATCATCATTTCCATACCTAGGTGATTATCTTCAATACATTACCTATGTTCCAGTGTAAGCTGGTCACATGACCTCTGCCCCAGGTTTCCTGTGTCAGGGTGTCCCCTTTCCATTGTTGCATTCTATGGAGTCACCCTTGTATGCAGGGACTAGACTTGTATCTCCCTACGCTGTGCGCATCAATAGAAACACACAGCCCCATAGCCTAGGATGACAAGACACTCCCCTCCCCCTCCCTTCTCCAAGCTAACAGACTGACTGAAGCCTGAACTGCCCTTTTACCTCTCTCTTATGAAGACTGGAAGTTCAGGGAAGCAGCACAGAGAGATCAGGAGGCAGCAGCTTTGAAAGGTGTAAACTGTAAGCGCTGGGTGAGAGTTTTACAAATAGATTACCGGGGAATGTTTATTTTATTGTACATTATGAGGGTTTAATAGGAATATAACTTTATGATGATCACATAGGGGGTAAGAAGCAATATATGTGATAGTGTAATGGAAGTGACGGGTTCTCTTTAATGGGACATCGAGGGGGGTTCTTATATCCCCCAATGTTACCTCTGCATTCCATTGAAGATAATGGAGCACAGATCATTATAGAGCTGAACCCGGAAGAGACTAAATCTTCATCACTTCCAGGTTCATTCACCGGAGGACCAATCAATCAACAGACATTCACTGATCTCCCTCCGCTCCGCCCACCGACACCCACAATGGTCATCCCAGGCCAGCAGGAGGGGCAGTGAAGACCGGGATACATGGTGGGGGAGGGGCATTGGAGGCCCGGATACATCTGGGGGAGGGGCAGGGGAGGCTGGGAAACATGGTGGGGGAGGGGCAGTGGAGGTCGGGATACATGGTGGGGGAGGGGCAGTGAAGGCCAGGATACATGCTGGGGGAGGGGCGGGGGGAGGCCAGGATACATGGGGGGAGGGGCAGTGGAGGCCAGGATACATGATGGGGGAGGGGCAGGGGAGGCCAGGATACATGGTGGGGAGGGGCAGTGGAGGTCGTGATACATGGTGGGGGAGGGGCAGTGGAGGCCAGGATACATGGTGGGGGAGGGGCAGGGGAGGCCGGGATACATGGTGGGGGAGTGGCAGGGGAGGCCGGGATACATGGTGGGGAAGGGGCAGTGGAGGTCGAGATACATGGTGGGGAGGGGCAGGGGAGGCCGGGATACATGGTGGGGAAGGGGCAGTGGAGGCCGGGATACATGGTGGGGGAGGGGCAGGGGAGGCCGGGATACATGGTGGGGGAGGGGCAGGGGAGGCCGGGATACATGGTGGGGAAGGGGCAGTGGAGGCCGGTATACATGGTGTGGGAGGGGCGGGGGAGGCCGGGATACATGGTGGGGGAGGGGCAGGGGAGGCCGGGATACATGGTGGGGAGGGGCAGGGGAGGCCGGGATACATGGTGGGGAAGGGGCAGTGGAGGCCGGGATACATGGTGGGGGAGGGGCAGGGGAGGCCGGGATACATGGTGGGGAAGGGGCAGTGGAGGCCGGGATACATGGTGTGGGAGGGGCGGGGGAGGCCGGGATATATGGTGGGGGAGGGGCGGGGGAGGCCGGGATACATGGTGGGGGAGTGGCAGGGGAGGCCGGGATACATAGTGGGGGAGGGGCAGGGGAGGCCGGGATACATGGTGGGGAAGGGGCAGTGGAGGCATGGAGGCAATGGTGGGGGAGAGATTCTGGTGTGTATGGTAGTGATTAGGCAACAAATCCACCCCACCACCTCCTTACCTGAATGGTGGGGTGCTTCCTCCAAGGGAATCTGTTACATTTGTATTAAACATGGCTGTGTGTGGCTCCGCCACAGCAGGTGGGACTTGTAGAGAGTGCACCGGTGACCCATCCCCCTCCCTGATGTAATTTAGCGGGTCTTCCAGGTTTTTTCTTTGGAAAGCAGCCACAGTGAGTAGAAAAGCCTGTCCCCTGCCAGCATGTTGCAGAGAAGAACCCTTCATCTCTGGGTGGAAGCAGTGGTCTCTCTGCAACTCCAAACACACCCCTTTTCTGGATCATATCTAGTGTTGGGCGAGCGGTTCAGACCAAGCATAAGTTCAGCCCAAATATTGCCCCTTTGCCCATTCGGCAAACACCTGAATTTGTGGGGGTCGTTCGGCGGGATGTCCTCTCTCCGACACTTACCTTCTACATGGATGGTGTATATAAAGACACGGGGCGGAGAGGACACTGCTAGGACTGGGGGTGAGGGTTGGGTGTACTTACCTTCTACATGGACGATGTATATAAAGACACGGAGCGGGGAGGACACTGCTAGGACTGGGGGTGGGGGTTGGGTGGACTTACCTTCTACATGGATGATGTATATAAAGACGCGGAGCGGGGAGGACACTGCTAGGACTGGGGATGGGGGTTGGATGGACTTACCTTCTACATGGATGGTGTATATAAAGACACGGGGAGGACACTGCTAGGACTGGGGGTGATGGTTGGGTGTACTTACCTTCTACATGGACAGTGTAAATAAAAACACGGAGCGGGGAGGACACTGCTAGGACTGGGGGTGGGGGTTGGATGGACTTACCTTCTACATGGATGGTGTATATAAAGACACGGAGCGGGGAGGACACTGCTAGGACTGGGGGTGGGGGTTGGATGGACTTACCTTCTACATGGACGGTGTATATAAAGACACGGAGCGGGGAGGACACTGCTAGGACTGGGGGTGGGGGTTGGGTGGACTTACCTTCTACATGGATGGTGTATATAAAGACACGGAGCGGGGAGGACACTGCTAGGACTGGGGGTGGGGGTTGGATGGACTTACCTTCTACATGGACGGTGTATATAAAGACATGGAGCGAGGAGGACACTGCTAGGACTGGGGGTGGGGGTTGGATGGACTTACCTTCTACATGGACGGTGTATATAAAGACACGGAGCGGGGAGGACACTGCTAGGACTGGGGGTGGGGGTTGGATGGACTTACCTTCTACATGGACGGTGTATATAAAGACACGGAGCGGGGAGGACACTGCTAGGACTGGGGGTGGGGGTTGGATGGACTTACCTTCTACATGGACGGTGTATATAAAGACACGGAGCGGGGAGGACACTGCTAGGACTGGGGGTGGGGGTTGGGTGGACTTACCTTCTACATGGATGGTGTACTCATCTATCTGTATACGGTGTCCTACAGAGTTGAATATGTGCAGGATGTATCTCCCATCATTCTCCAGAGTCACATTGGATATGATCAGACTTCCATTCTCTGATAATTTTGTGTTGGTGAAATATCTGATTTCAGACGACTTACAATTCCAGTGATTAACTATTCCACCCCAGTATCCAAGAGCTTTCCTATAGTAGTCCCAGGAAAACCAGTCACATCTCTCTGTATCTGTATGGTTGAGGATGAGATGACGTCTGGTGGGGATGAGAAGGTCAGATCCCGGCCGGGTGAATATTTCCTCCTGAACACCATTTCCTGCACAGAATACAGAATACAGATCCCAGTCAGGTCACAGTGTACCCTCCCCTCCCCCCTCACGTAACTCAGACTAAGGGTTAGTTTACACGTTGCTTCAAAACAAGGCTTCGGACAGGCTTTATTAAAGCTCTTTTAACGCCAGTCAAAGCTCCTGTCACTAAACAAAATTGGTTAGCTTACAGTCCTGTTTACACCTTGCTTTGCTTTGCTTTGCTCCGGCTTTGCTTCAAAAAATCATACCCCATGTCGCTTTAGTGGTGCTTCAAAAAGTGTCTTCAAAGCCTCCATAGAAGTCTATGGCAAAGCTCGCTTGAAGCACCCGTAGCTTTTGAGAGGCTTTAATTCAGCTTTAGCTTCACTTTGTTTTGGAGAAAGTGCCGATATTGGATATCAACACACCAAAGCTTCAAAAGAGCATCAAAGAAGCACCACCAAAGCTTCAAAAACACATCATAACAGCATGTTGAAGCAGTAGGCACTTTAATGTGTGTTGAAGCTAAAGCAAAGTGTAAATGAGCTCTAATGAATAAAAAATCCAACACTCTCCAAGACCTCCATGTGACAAACGTGGGTCAGACCACCGTCACCTTCACCAACTTGTGACAAATGTCAGGTCCTCCTCACACTGCGATGTCACTGATACACAACAACACCACTCTCAGCCTCACCCGGTGTTCTGACGAGAAGTGTCCTCCCATCGGATAGTGTCCGCCCCGCACTGTGTAGCGCTTGCGCAGTACGGAGGGCAAAGGAGACGCCAAAAGTCTCTGAAGAAGAACAGCTGATTGTGAGGTTTACGCGGCGCCTGCGCAATGAATATTACATTCTGTCACACGCTCCCGATGCTCGAGGGGGTGGATTTGTGAAATGGGCGGATGTTTGCCCTGTACTGTAGTGAAGAGGTAACATATATTGTAACACTGAACTACCCGCCCTTATCTTCGGCCCAGCTGTGGGCATTCTGTAGGCACACCGCCTCTTGGAAAGTTGTAGGATCATTGGGAGCGTGCAGGAGCGTGTGACAGAATGTGTTATGAAATGCGCATGCGTCGTATAGAGCTCACAATCAGCTATTGATGTTCAGAGATTTTCGGAGTCTCTTCAGCCCCTGCGCACTACAGGGCGGACACTATCCGATGGGGGACTATTTTCGATAGGACACCGGCACAAAGATTTTCCAGCTTGCGGGACACAATCTAAGTGCCAGCAGACTGAGAGCGATTGTCGCTGGGTTTGGATAACTAAGCATTGAAATCTTTAAACTGCCACCAACTACTTTTATAGAGAAGTAGTAATCATTCACCAGATTAGTAATAGCAACTGGGATTGTAGAATAAACATCTGTAACACTCGCTGTCACCCCAGACAGGAATATTCAGAGATTTACACCACAGGAGCGATCTTCAAGAGACAGCGACTCTGAGCTATGCCTTGGGGCATTGGAGATCATTTAACACTTTTCTTAATATTGTTTAATAATGAAAAGGGAGAAAATATTTACAGAAAAAAGGGATTACAAGAGAACAAAGAGGCAACAGCAAAACAAAAAGGATGAAGAGATGACAATACTTATCAAGTCCTGGTTCAGCAGAGTCCAATCAGCGGGCAGAATGATACAATGACTCTCATAAGACGTGACAGGTGCTCTTTGGTTTGATGTTAAAGGGAGAGCCGTCACCTGTGGGTGGGCCCTCTTTTCTGGACCTCGAGGGGGGTGGTGACAGAAATGACTTGCCCAATCATCCGGTCTAAGGTGTGGCTGCTGGGATGTCACTGTGTTTATGTCCATGTCCCAGATCCAGTTTTCTACAGGTAATAATATCTTTGAATATCTACATGTTACAGTCTATGAACTTGTATATTATTATCCAGCATTGAATTCCCTTTTGACCTAGGAGGGGTAATGTGTCCCATTGGCTCCCCCATGTCATCTAATATAGGGGTGTTTGGACTTAAAACATTTCTTGTTATCGGATAGAAGTAAATCTGTCCTTATTCTGGCTGTACTGTTATTATTTCATGAATTATGAAATACAGTAAAACCTTGGTTTGAGAGTAACTTGGTTTTGAGAGCTTTTTGCAAGACAAGCAAAATGTTTTAAATAAATGTTGCCTTGATATACAATCGATGTCTTGATATAAGAGTAGCGTCATGTCACAACTGAGTATAAAAAAGAAGAGAAGAGCCTCTAAGTGTAGCGATATGGTTACATTCAATGAAGGTCCAACATTTAGCAACGTATTGCTACACTTAGGAGGCGCCTCTCTTCTCTTTTATACCCTTTAAAAAATTGCTTTGATATACAAGTTCTTTGGTTCACAAGCATGTTTCTGGAACGAATTATGCTCGCAAACCTCGGTTTTACTGTACACTGAAGTTATTGGTTCTACCAGGGAAGAGAGACCACCCGTCCCACCGTGGAACCTGGGGACTGCAGCTGACCATAGAGATGATTGAGAAACAGAACATCCCCGATCATCACTATGGTCTAAGAAACTTCTGGGTTCATTGGTTGTAAACTAACCATTACTGGCTTGGAAAAAGCATCGGATCATAAAGATCTTTGTTTCATCCAATGATTTTATGGGCAGAAGAGAGATTCTGGTGTCTAATAGATGCTAGATCTCTCAGTAAAGAGTACCTGTCATGGCCCATACTGCTGTTCATCCCTTGTGATAACAATGAAGTTGATCCAAAAAAAAAAATGAAACGTTCAGTGTAAAAGATATAAAAAATAAAAAAAATAATAATAAATAATAATCCCGCCCCGGTGTATTATTTTCAAAAATTAGCATTTGTGAGACTGCTGTACAAATACCATGTGACATAATGTATAAAAAAAAGACCTGATGGAATAAGGCAGTCAAATGCCCAGGAGACGCACAGGAAGGGACCTCAACCTGATGGAAAAAAGGTGGGAAAATGCCCAGGAGGCGCACAGGAAGTGACCTTAACCTGATGGAAAAAGGCAGGAAAATACCCAGGAGGCGCACAGGAAGTGACCTCAACTTGATGCAAAAAGGCAGGAAAATACCCAGGAGACGCACAGGAAGTGACCTCAACCTGATGGAAAAAAGGCGGGAAATGCCCAGGAGGCGCACAGGAAGGGACCTCAATCTGATGGAAAAAGACAGGAAAATACCCAGGAGGCACACAGGAAGTGACCTCAACCTGATGGAAAAAAGGCGGGAAAATGCCCAGGAGGCGCACAGGAAGTGACCACAACCTGATGGAAAAAAGGCGGGAAATTGCCCAGGAGGCGCACAGGAAGGGACCTCAACCTGATGGAAAAAAGGTGGGAAAATGCCCAGGAGGCGCACAGGAAGTGACCACAACCTGATGGAAAAAGGTGGGAAAATGCCCAGGAGGCGCACAGGAAGTGACCACAACCTGATGGAAAAAAGGCAGGAAAATGCCCAGCAGGCGCACAGGAAGGGACCTCAACCTGATGGAAAAAAGGCGGGGAAAATGCCCAGGAGGCGCACAGGAAGTGACCACAACCTGATGGAAAAAAGGCGGGAAATTGCCCAGGAGGCGCACAGGAAGGGACCTCAACCTGATGGAAAAAAGGTGGGAAAATGCCCAGGAGGCGCACAGGAAGTGACCACAACCTGATGGAAAAAGGCAGGAAAATGCCCAGCAGGCGCACAGGAAGGGACCTCAACCTGATGGAAAAAGGCAGGAGACGCCCAGGAAGGGACCTCAACCTGATGGAAAAATGCAGTAAAATACCCCGGAAGCGCACAGGAAGTGACCTCAACCTGATGGAAAAAAAGGCGGAAAATGCCCAAGAGGCACACAAGAAGGGACCTCAATCTGATGGAAAAAAGGCAGGAAAATGCCCAGGAGGTGCACAGGAAGGGACCTCAACCTGATGGAAAAAAGGCGGGGGAAAATTGCCCAGGAGGCGCACAGGAAGTGACCACAACCTGATGGAAAAAGGTGGGAAATTGCCCAGGAGGCGCACAGGAAGGGACCTCAACCTGATGGAAAAAAGGCGGGAAAATGCCAAGAGGCGCACAAGAAGGGACCTCAATCTGATGGAAAAAAGGCAGGAAATGCCCAAGGGGCGCACAAGAAGGGACCTCAATCTGATGGAAAAAAGGCGGGGGAAAATGCCTAGGAGGCACACAGGAAGGGACCTCAACCTGATGGAAAAAGGCGGAAAATGCCCAGGAGGCACACAGGAAAGGACCTCAACCTGATGGAAAAAAGGTGGGAAAATGCCCAGGAGGCGCACAGGAAGGGACCTTAACCTGATGGAAAAAAAGCGGGAAATTGCCCAGGAGGCGCACAAGAAGGGACCTCAATCTGATGGAAAAAAGGCGGGAAAATGCCCAGGAGGCGCACAGGAAGTGACCACAACCTGATGGAAAAAAGGCGGGAAAATGCCCAGGAGGCGCACAGGAAGGGACCTCAACCAGATGGAAAAAGGCAGGAAAATGCCCAGGAGGCGCACAGGAAGTGACCTCAACCTGATGGAAAAAAGATGGGAAAATGCCCAGGAGACGCACAGGAAGTGACCTCAACCTGATGGAAAAAAGGCGGGAAATTGCCCAGGAGGCGCACAGGAAGGGACCTCAATCTGATGGAAAAAGACAGGAAAATACCCAGGAGGCACACAGGAAGTGACCTCAACCTGATGGAAAAAAAGGCGGGAAAAATGCCCAGGAGGCGCACAGGAAGTGACCACAACCTGATGGAAAAAAGGCGGGAAATTGCCCAGGAGGCGCACAGGAAGGGACCTCAACCTGATGGAAAAAAGGTGGGAAAATGCCCAGGAGGCGCACAGGAAGTGACCACAACCTGATGGAAAAAAAGGCAGGAAAATGCGCAGCAGGCGCACAGGAAGGGACCTCAACCTGATGGAAAAAGGCAGGAGACGCACAGGAAGGGACCTCAACCTGATGGAAAAAATGCAGTAAAATACCCCGGAAGCGCACAGGAAGTGACCTCAACCTGATGGAAAAAAGGCGGGAAAATGCCCAAGAGGCACACAAGAAGGGACCTCAATCTGATGGGAAAAAAGGCAGGAAAATGCCCAGGAGGTGCACAGGAAGGGACCTCAACCTGATGGAAAAAAGGCGGGAAAATGCCCAGGAGGCGCACAGGAAGTGACCACAACCTGATGGAAAAAGGTGGGAAATTGCCCAGGAGGCGCACAGGAAGGGACCTCAACCTGATGGAAAAAAGCGGGAAAATGCCCAAGAGGCGCACAAGGAAGGGACCTCAATCTGATGGAAAAAAGGCAGGAAAATGCCCAAGGGGGCGCACAAGAAGGGACCTCAATCTGATGGAAAAAAGGCGGGAAAATGCCTAGGAGGCACACAGGAAGGGACCTCAACCTGATGGAAAAAAGGGCGGGAAAATGCCCAGGAGGCACACAGGAAAGGACCTCAACCTGATGGAAAAAAGGTGGAAAAATGCCCAGGAGGCGCACAGGAAGGGACCTTAACCTGATGGAAAAAAAGCGGGAAATTGCCCAGGAGGCGCACAAGAAGGGACCTCAATCTGATGGAAAAAAGGCGGGAAAATGCCCAGGAGGCGCACAGGAAGTGACCACAACCTGATGGAAAAAAGGCGGGAAAATGCCCAGGAGGCGCACAGGAAGGGACCTCAACCAGATGGAAAAAGGCAGGAAAATGCCCAGGAGGCGCACAGGAAGTGACCTCAACCTGATGGAAAAAAGATGGGAAAATGCCCAGGAGGCGCACAGGAAGTGACCTCAACCTGATGGAAAAAAGATGGGAAAATGCCCAGGAGGCGCACAGGAAGGGACCTCAACCTGATGGAAAAAGGCAGGAAAATGCCCAACAGACGCACAGGAAGTGACCTCAACCTGATGGAAAAAAGAAGGAAATACCCCGAGGCGCACAGGAAGTGACCTCAACCTGATGGAAAAAGGCGGGGAAAATGCCCAGGAGGCGCACAGGAAGGGACCTCAACCTGATGGAAAAAGGCAGGAAAATACCCAGGAGGCGCACAGGAAGTGACCTCAACCTGATGGAAAAAGGATGGGAAAATGCCCAGGAGGCGCACAGGAAGGGACCTCAACCTGATGGAAAAAGACAGGAAAATACCCAGGAGGCACACAGGAAGTGACCTCAAACTTGATGGAAAAAAGGCGGGAAAATGCCCAGGAGGCGCACAGGAAGGGACCTCAACCTTATGGAAAAAGATGGAAAAATGCCCAGGAGGCGCACAGGAAGGACCTCAACCTGATGGAAAAAGATGGGAAAATGACTAGGAGGCGCACAGGAAGTGACCTCAACCTGATGGAAAAAAGATGGGAAAATGCCCAGGAGGCGCACAGTAAGGGACCTCAACCTGATGGAAAAAGGCAGGAAAATACCCAGGAGGCGCACAGGAAGTGACCTCAACCTGATGGAAAAATGCCCAGGAGGCGCACAGGAAGGGACCTCAACCTGATGGAAAAAGACAGGAAAATGCCCAGGAGACGCACAGAAAGGGACCTTAACGTGATGGAAAAAAGAAGGAAAATACCCCGGAGGCGCACAGGAAGTGACCTCAACCTGATGGAAAAAAGGCGGGAAAATGCCCAGGAGGCGCACAGGAAGGGACCTCAACCTGATGGAAAAAAGAAGGAAAATACCCCGGAGGCGCACAGGAAGTGACCTCAACCTGATGGAAAAAAGGCGGGAAAATGTCCAGGAGGCGCAAAGGAAGTGACCACAACCTGATGGAAAAAAGGCGGGAAAATGCCCAGGAGGCGCACAGGAAGGGACCTCAACCTGATGGAAAAAGGCAGGAAAATGCCCAGGAGAGGCACAGGAAGGGACCTCAACCTGATGGAAAAAAGAAGGAAAATACCCCGGAGGTGCACAGGAAGTGACCTCAACCTGATGGAAAAAAGGCGGGAAAGTGCCCAGGAGGCGCACAGGAAGGGACCTCAACCTGATGGAAAAAGGCAGGAAATGCCCAGGAGACGCACAGGAAGGGACCTCAACCTGATGGAAAAAAGAAGGAAAATACCCCGGAGGCTCACAGGAAGTGACGTCACCTTGATGGAAAAAAGGCGGGAAAATGCCCAGGAGGCGCACAGGAAGGGACCTCAACCTGATGGAAAAAGGACGGGAAAATGCCCAGGAGGCGCACAGGAAGGGACCTCAACCTGATGGAAAAAAGATGGGAAAATGCCCAGGAGGCGCACAGGAAGTGACCTCATCCTGATGGAAAAAAGAAGGAAAATACCCCGGAGGCGCACAGGAAGTGACGTCAACCTGATGGAAAAAAGGCGGGAAAATGCCCAGGACGCACAGGAAGGGACCTCAACCTGATGGAAAAAGGCAGGAAAATACCCAGGAGGCGCACAGGAAGTGACCTCAACCTGATGGAAAAAGGACGGGAAAATGCCCAGGAGGCGCACAGGAAGGGACCTCAACCTGATGGAAAAAGGCAGGAAAATACCCAGGAGGCGCACAGGAAGGGACCTCAACCTGATGGAAAAAAGGCGGGAAAATGCCCAGGAGGTGCACAGGAAGGGACCTCAACCTGATAGAAAAAAGATGGGAAAATGCCCAAGGAGGCGCACAGGAAGTGACCTCAACCTGATGGAAAAAAGATGGGAAAATGCCCAGGAGGCGCACAGGAAGTGACCTCAACCTGATGGAAAAAAGATGGGAAAATGCCCAGGAGGCGCACAGGAAGGGACCTCAACCTGATGGAAAAAGGCAGGAAAATGCCCAGGAGACGCACAGGAAGGGACCTCAACCTGATGGAAAAAAGAAGGAAAATACCCCGGAGGCGCACAGGAAGTGACCTCAACCTGATGGAAAAAAGGCGGGAAAATGCCCAGGAGGCGCACAGGAAGGGACCTCAACCTGATGGAAAAAGACAGGAAAATACCCCGGAGGCACACAGGAAGTGACCTCAACTTGATGGAAAAAAGGCGGGAAAATGCCCAGGAGGCGCACAGGAAGGGACCTCAACCTTATGGAAAAAAGATGGAAAAATGCCCAGGAGGCGCACAGGAAGTGACCTCAACCTGATGGAAAAAAGATGGGAAAATGCCAAGGAGGCGCACAGGAAGTGACCTCAACCTGATGGAAAAAAGATGGGAAAATGCCCAGGAGGTGCACAGGAAGTGACCTCAACCTGATGGAAAAAAGATGGGAAAATGCCAAGGAGGCGCACAGGAAGGGACCTCAACCTGATGGAAAAAGGCAGGAAAATGCCCAGGAGACGCACAGGAAGGGACCTCAACCTGATGGAAAAAAGAAGGAAAATACCCCGGAGGCGCACAGGAAGTGACCTCAACCTGATGGAAAAAAGGTGGGAAAATGCCCAAGAGGTGCACAGGAAGTGACATCAACCTGATGGAAAAAAGGCAGGAAAATGCCCAGCAGGTGCACAGGAAGGGACCTCAACCTGATGGAAAAAGGCAGGAAAATGCCCAGGAGACGCACAGAAAGGGACCTTAACCTGATAGAAAAAAGCAGTAAAATACCCCGGAAGCGCACAGGAAGTGACCTCAACCTGATGGAAAAAAGGCGGGAAAATGCCCAAGGGGCGCACAAGAAGGGACCTCAATCTGATGGAAAAAAGGCGGGAAAATGCCCAGGAGGCACACAGGAAGGGACCTCAACCTGATGGAAAAAAGGCGGGAAAATGCCCAGGAGGCACACAGGAAAGGACCTCAACCTGATGGAAAAAAGGTGGGAAAATGCCCAGGAGGCGCACAGGAAGGGACCTCAACCTGATGGAAAAAAAGCGGGAAATTGCCCAGGAGGCGCACAAGAAGGGACCTCAATCTGATGGAAAAAAGGCGGGAAAATGCCCAGGAGGCGCACAGGAAGTGACGTCAACCTGATGGAAAAAAGGCGGAAAAATGCCCAGGAGGCGCACAGGAAGGGACCTCAACCTGATGGAAAAAGACGGAAAATACCCAGGAGGCGCACAGGAAGTGACCTCAACCTGATGGAAAAAGGACGGGAAAATGCCCAGGAGGCGCACAGGTAGGGACCTCAACCTCATGGAAAAAGGCAGGAAAATACCCAGGAGGCGCACAGGGAGTGACCTCAACCTGATGGAAAAAAGGCGGGAAAATGCCCAGGAGGCGCACAGGAAGTGACCTCAACCTGAGGGAAAAAAGGCGGGAAAATGCCCAGGAGGCGCACAGGAAGTGACCACAACCTGATGGAAAAAAGGCGGGAAAATGCCCAGGAGGCACACAGGAAGGGACCTCAACCTGATGGAAAAAGGCAGGAAAATGGCCAGGAGACGCACAGGAAGTGACCTCAACCTGATGGAAAAAAGAAGGAAAATACCCCAGAGGCGCACAGGAAGTGACCTCAACCTGATGGAAAAAAGGGGCGAAAATGCCCAGGAGGCGCACAGTAAGGGACCTCAACCTGATGGAAAAAGGCAGGAAAATACCCAGGAGGCGCACAGGAAGTGACCTCAACCTGATGGAAAAATGCCCAGGAGGCGCACAGGAAGGGACCTCAACCTGATGGAAAAAGACAGGAAAATACCCCGGAGGCACACAGGAAGTGACCTCAACTTGATGGAAAAAAGGCGGGAAAATGCCCAGGAGGCGCACAGGAAGGGACCTCAACCTTATGGAAAAAAGATGGAAAAATGCCCAGGAGGCGCACAGGAAGTGACCTCAACCTGATGGAAAAAAGATGGGAAAATGCCCAGGAGGCGCACAGGAAGTGACCTCAACCTGATGGAAAAAAGATGGGAAAATGCCCAGGAGGTGCACAGGAAGTGACCTCAACCTGATGGAAAAAAGATGGGAAAATGCCCAGGAGGCGCACAGGAAGGGACCTCAACCTGATGGAAAAAGGCAGGAAAATGCCCAGGAGACGCACAGGAAGGGACCTCAACCTGATGGAAAAAAGAAGGAAAATACCCCGGAGGCGCACAGGAAGTGACCTCAATCTGATGGAAAAAAGGCGGGAAAATGCCCAGGAGGCGCACAGGAAGTGACCTCAACCTGATGGAAAAAATGCGGGAAAATGCCCAGGAGGCGCACAGGAAGTGACCACAACCTGATGGAAAAAAGGTGGGAAAATGCCTAGGAGGCGCACAGGAAGTGACCTCAACCTGATGGAAAAAAGATGGGAAAATGCCCAGGAGGCGCACAGGAAGGGACCTCAACCTGATGGAAAAAGGCAGGAAAATGCCCAGGAGACGCACAGGAAGGGACCTCAACCTGATGGAAAAAAGAAGGAAAATACCCCGGAGGCGCACAGGAAGTGACCTCAACCTGATGGAAAAAAGGCGGGAAAATGCCCAGGAGGCGCACAGGAAGTGACCTCAACCTGATGGAAAAAAGGCGGGAAAATGCCCAGGAGGCGCACAGGAAGTGACTACAACCTGATGGAAAAAAGGTGGGAAAATGCCCAGGAGGCGCACAGGAAGGGACCTCAACCTGATGGAAAAAGGCAGGAAAATGCCCAGGAGGCGCACAGGAAGTGACCTCAACCTGATGGAAAAAGGACGGGAAAATGCCCAGGAGGCGCACAGGAAGGGACCTCAACCTGATGGAAAAAGGCAGGAAAATACCCAGGAGGCGCACAGGAAGGGACCTCAACCTGATGGAAAAAAGGCGGGAAAATGCCCAGGAGGCGCACAGGAAGGGACCTCAACCTGATAGAAAAAAGATGGGAAAATGCCCAGGAGGCGCACAGGAAGTGACCTCAACCTGATGGAAAAAAGATGTGAAAATGCCCAGGAGGCGCACAGGAAGGGACCTCAACCTGATGGAAAAAGGCAGGAAAATGCCCAGGAGACGCACAGGAAGGGACCTCAACCTGATGGAAAAAAGAAGGAAAATACCCCGGAGGCGCACAGGAAGTGACCTCAACCTGATGGAAAAAAGGCGGGAAAATGCCCAGGAGGCGCACAGGAAGGGACCTCAACCTGATGGAAAAAGGCAGGAAAATGCCCAGGAGACGCACAGGAAGGGACCTCAACCTGATGGAAAAAAGAAGGAAAATACCCAGGAGGCGCACAGGAAGTGACGTCAACCTGATGGAAAAAAGGCGGGAAAATGCCCAGGAGGCGCACAGGAAGGGACCTCAACCTGATGGAAAAAGGCAGGAAAATACCCAGGAGGCGCACAGGAAGTGACCTCAACCTGATGGAAAAAGGACGGGAAAATGCCCAGGAGGCGCACAGGAAGGGACCTCAACCTGATGGAAAAAAGATGGGAAAATGCCCAGGAGGCGCACAGGAAGTGACCTCATCCTGATGGAAAAAAGAAGGAAAATACCCCGGAGGCGCACAGGAAGTGACGTCAACCTGATGGAAAAAAGGCGGGAAAATGCCCAGGAGGCGCACAGGAAGGGACCTCATCCTGATGGAAAAAGGCAGGAAAATACCCAGGAGGCGCACAGGAAGTGACCTCAACCTGATGGAAAAAGGACGGGAAAATGCCCAGGAGGCACACAGGAAGGGACCTCAACCTGATGGAAAAAGGCAGGAAAATACCCAGGAGGCGCACAGGAAGGGACCTCAACCTGATGGAAAAAAGGCGGGAAAATGCCCATGAGGCGCACAGGAAGGGACCTCAACCTGATAGAAAAAAGATGGGAAAATGCCCAGGAGGCGCACAGGAAGTGACCTCAACCTGATGGAAAAAAGATGGGAAAATGCCTAGGAGGCGCACAGGAAGTGACCTCAACCTCATGGAAAAAAGATGGGAAAATGCCCAGGAGGCGCACAGGAAGGGACCTCAACCTGATGGAAAAAGGCAGGAAAATGCCCAGGAGACGCACAGGAAGGGACCTCAACCTGATGGAAAAAAGAAGGAAAATACCCCGGAGGCGCACAGGAAGTGACCTCAACCTGATGGAAAAAAGGCGGGAAAATGCCCAGGAGGCGCACAGGAAGGGACCTCAACCTGATGGAAAAAGGCAGGAAAATTCCCAGGAGACGCACAGGAAGGGACCTCAACCTGATGGAAAAAAGAAGGAAAATACCCCGGAGGCGCACAGGAAGTGACCTCAACCTGATGGAAAAAAGGCGGGAAAATGCCCAGGAGGCGCACAGGAAAGGACCTCAACCTGATGGAAAAAGGCAGGAAAATACCCAGGAGGCGCACAGGAAGTGACCTCAACCTGATGGAAAAAGGACGGGAAAATGCCCAGGAAGTGACCTCAACCTGGTGGAAAAAGGACGGGAAAATGCCCAGGAGGCGCACAGGAAGGGACCTCAACCTGATGGAAAAAAGGCGGGAAAATGCCCAGGAGGCGCACAGGAAGGGACCTCAACCTGATGGAAAAATATGGGAAAATACTCAGGAGGCGCACAGGAAGTGACCTCAACCTGATGGAAAAAAGATGGGAAAATGCCCAGGAGGCGCACAGGAAGTGACCTCAACCTGATGGAAAAAAGATGGGAAAATGCCCAGGAGGCGCACAGAAAGTGACCTCAACCTGATGGAAAAAAGATGGGAAAATGCCCAGATGGCGCACAGGAAGTGACCTCAACCTGATGGAAAAAAGATGGGAAAATGCCCAGGAGGCGCACAGGAAGTGACCTCAAACTTCCCTATATAAGCCCAGCCCAGACACTGCCAAATTGCTGGATTATCTTCAGTCCCCCTTGTTCCTGTGCTTATGTGTGATCTGTCTGAACTTGTTGTGACCTGGAAACCTATTTGACTACTCTTGATTGTGGCTTGCCATTGACCTTGGATTTGTACCTTAACCATTCTACTTCTTTGTCCCTTTTGTACTCAGCTGCCAGATTGGAACCGACCCCGGCTTGGATCTAGACCATTCTTCTTCTGATTAACCCTTCTGTACTTCGTTGCCAGAGTGGACTTGACCTCGGCTTGGATCTCGGACTAAGGATTGCATAGTGCTCCGCACCCCTGGCACACGTGCCACTCGGTGTCCACCAAGTCTCTGTCTCCATCTCCAGAGGCTTCAAGGACCCGAGGTGCAAGGGAGGCCTCCCCACTACTTTGGTCTCACCTCAGGTACGTGGCCCTCGTGACATACCCATAAATGATGTGTGTGGAATGATCGCTCTCACTCTGGGGTGTGCGCTGATGTCTAATATCTGTGGAACAACCATCATTTCCATATGTAGGTGATTATGTTTAATCCTTACCTATGTTCCAGTGTAAGCTGGTCACATGACCTCTGCCCCAGGTTTCCTGTGTCCGGGTGTCTCCTTTCTGTTGCTGCATTCTATGGAGTCATCCTTTTATGCAGGGACTAGACTTGTGTCTCCCTACACTGTGTGCATCAATAGAAACACACAGCCCTATAGCCTAGGATAGCAAGACACTCTCCCCTTCCCCCAACCTTCTCCAAGCTAACAGACTGACTGAAGCCTGAACTGCCCTGTTATCTTCTTCTTATGAAGACTGGAAGTTCAGGGAAGCAGCACAGAGAGATCAGGAGGCAGCAGCATTGAAAGGTGTAAACTGTAAGCGCTGGGTGAGAGTTTTTATAAATAGTTAGGAATATGAATCTTTTACATTTGTATTAAACATGGCTGTGTGTGGCCCCTCCCACAGTGGGTGGGACTTGTAGTGATCCCTCCCCCCCTCCCTTCTGTAGTTTAGTGGGACTTAAGTCTTTCAGGTTTTTTCTTTGGAAAGCAGCCACAGTGTAAATAGAAAAGCCTGTCCCCTGCCAGCATGCTGCAGAGAAGAACCCTTCATCTCTGGGGGGGGGGGGGGAGCAGTGGTCTCTCTGCAACTCCAACACACCCCTTTTCTGGCTCATATCTAGAGCTCTGAGATCAGCACAGTCCATGCTCCATACTGATTGGAGGGCTCTAGCTCTGACTCATCTGGGTTTATGGCAGACCTCTGCTGAGAGACCACTGCTTCCACACAATGAGCCAAGGGCTCCAGCATGCTTGCGGAGGACAGGCTTTTCTATTTATACTGCGGTTACTTTCTAAAGGAAAAGTGCAGTGCACCTGGGCGGGGGGTTCCTTTTCTTAAAGGATGATTTGAGAATAAATTGTCACCAACAACTGTATGATGTCATCTAATCCCCCCCCCCCCAAGATAAAAGTTATCATCTAATAAAGGGAAAAGGCCCCAATGCATTGGAGAATGAAGCAAAGGTGAAGAGAGGTGAAGAGCTGCTAGGACTGGGGGAGGGGGTTGGATGGACTTACCTTCTACATGGACGGTGTATATAAAGACACGGAGTGGGGAGGACACTGCTAGGACTGGGGGTGGAGGTTGGATGGACTTACCTTCTACATGGACGATGTATATAAAGACACGGAACGGGGAGGACACTGCTAGGACTGGGGGTGAGGGTTGGATGGACTTACCTTCTACATGGACGGTGTATATAAAGACACGGAGCGGGGAGGACACTGCTAGGACTGGGGGTGGGGGTTGGATGGACTTACCTTCTACATGGACGGTGTATATAAAGACACGGAGCGGGGAGGACACTGCTAGGACTGGGGGTGGGGGTTGGGTGGACTTACCTTCTACATGGACGGTGTATATAAAGACACGGAGCGGGGAGGACACTGCTAGGACTGGGGGTGGGGGTTGGATGGACTTACCTTCTACATGGACGGTGTATATAAAGACACGGAGCGGGGAGGACACTGCTAGGACTGGGGGAGGGGGTTGGATGGACTTACCTTCTACATGGACGGTGTATATAAAGACACGGAGCGGGGAGGACACTGCTAGGACTGGGGGTGGGGGTTGGATGGACTTACCTTCTACATGGACGGTGTATATAAAGACACGGAGCGGGGAGGACACTGCTAGGACTGGGGGTGGGGGTTGGATGGACTTACCTTCTACATGGATGATGTATATAAAGACACGGAGCGGGGAGGACACTGCTAGGATGGGGGTGAGGGTTGGATGGACTTACCTTCTACATGGACGGTGTATATAAAGACATGAAGCAGGGAGGACACTGCTAGGACTGGGGGTGGGGGTTGGATGGACTTACCTTCTACATGGACGATGTATATAAAGACAGGGAGCGGGGAGGACACTGCTAGGACTGGGGGTGGGGGTTGGATGGACTTACCTTCTACATGGACGGTGTATATAAAGACACGGAGCAGGGAGGACACTGCTAGGACTGGGGGTGGGAGTTGGATGGACTTACCTTCTACATGGACAGTGTATATAAAGACACGGAGCGGGGAGGACACTGCTAGGACTGGGGGTGGGGGTTGGATGGACTTACCTTCTACATGGACGGTGTAGAGATCTGTCAGTATATGGTGTCCTCTTCTGTATATTTCCACACCATATATCCCGTCATTGTCCAGAGTCACATTGTATATAGTCAGACTTGCATTCTCTGATAATCTTGTATTGAAGGAATGTCTGCGATCAAACGGCTTGCAATCCTTGTTCGAAGTTATTCCTTGCCAGTGTCCATCAGTCTTTCTCTTATAGATCCAGTAAAACCCGTCACATCTCCTTATATCTGTATGGCTGAGGGTGAGACGATGTCTGTTGGGGAGGAAAAGGTCAGATCCCGGCCGGGTGAATATTTCCTCCCGAGTACTCGGGACATTTCCTGTACAGACAGTATAAAGATCCCAGTCAGGTCACAGTGTACGCTCCCCTCCCCCCTCATAATAACACACATTGATGTGGAACCATCTGGAATCCCATGAGACTAATGAATAAAAAATACCCTCCAAGACCTCCATGTGACAAACGTGGGTCAGACCACCGTCACCTTCACCAACTTGTGACAAATGTCAGGTCCTCCTCACACTGCGCTGTCACTGATACACAACAACGCCACTCCCAGCCTCACCCGACACAAAGATTTTCCAGCTTGCGGGACACAATCTAAGTACCAGCAGACTGAGAGCGATTGTCACTTGGTTTGGATAACTAAGCAATGATCTCTTTAAACTGCCACCAACTACTTTTATAGAGAAGTAGTAATCATTCACCAGATTAGTAATAAGAACTGGGATTGTAGAATAAACGTCTGTAACACTCGCTGTCACCCCAGACAGGAATATTCAGAGATTTACACCACAGGAGCGCTCTTCTGGAGACAGCGACTCTGAGCTCTGCCTTGGGGCATTAGAGATCATTTAACACTTTTCTTAATATTGTTTAATAATGAAAAGGGAGAAAATATTTACAGAAAAAGGAATTACAAGAGAACAAAGAGGCAACAGCAAAACAAAAAGGATGAAGAGATGACAATAATAACAAGTCCTGGTTCAGCAGAGTCCAATCAGCGGGCAGAATGGTACAATGACTCTCATAAGACGTGACAGGTGCTCTTTGGTTTGATGTTAAAGGGAGAGCCGTCACCTGTGGGTGGGTCCTCTTTTCTGGACCTCGAGGGGGGTGGTGACAGAAATGACTTGACCAATCATCCGGTCTAAGGTGTGGCTGCTGGGATGTCACTGTGTTTATGTCCATGTCCCAGATCCAGTTTTCTACAGGTAATAATATCTTTGAATATCTACATGTTACAGTCTATGAACTTGTATATTATTATCCAGCATTGAATTCCCTTTTGAATGGATATAAATATTTGGGGGGTGGGATATCTACTTGACCTAGGAGGGGTAATGTGTCCCATTGGCTCCCCATATCATCTAATATAGGGGGGTGTTTGGACATAAAACGTTGCTTGTTATCAGATAGAAGTAAATCTGTCCTTATTCTGGCTGTACTGTTTTTATTTCATGAGATATGAAATACTCTGAAGTTATTGGTTCTACCAGGGAAGAGAGACAGCAATCAATGTGTATTGCTATAGACTCCAACTAAGGTATTTAGGATGGGGGGGGGGGGGTCTGGCAGGATGTCTGGTTGTTCTTCTGACTGCTCAAGTTGCAAGTGTGACAGTTTTATGAGGCCCCCCCCCCCCCCAACAGGGGTTGGAGCTATATTCTGCTACTCCTGATAAGGGGCGTTTGGGGTGCAGCTACAAGTTTGTTGATTGTGTAGCCAGGTGTTGGCTAACTTTGCCTGTGTCTTGAAGGGACATTTTGTAATATAAGCTGCAGTGAGCCCGTTTTCCCTCTAGTGCTCAGCCTGGACACTGTGCCATTGTCTCCAGAATCTGTGACAATATCTGTGCTGTGCTAAATCAATAATAGTAGAAGCAGCTAACACAAGGGTAGTATAGAAAACCTTAAAGCTATACAAGTAAATGGTGTAGCACCAGAATAAATGTGATGATATCTAAATCATAATACTGATTATAAAAATAATAGTGCAAAAAGTCTATTAAAGAACATGTTAAAAAAAGAATAGATAAATGAAATAGTCCAAATGCATATAAATGTGAAAGAAATGAATCTGATGCAACCACTCCAGTAAACCTGAAAATATACTGTATATCAGATCGTGTCTAAATAGTTGAACCTCCACCATCAAGTGAATTGCAAACTCACCGGAATAAATGGCTGCCGTCACAGCAGCTTGTGCACCTTACAGCATATGTGGAAATCTCTCTGGAAGTATCACGGCACCCAACTCACGCTGACTACTCTAAACTGAGTCCAACTGGGAATGAAAAAAAGCTCACTAGGAGTCCAGATGGATTTTTCATAGTGTAGTAAGTTTAATGTTCCAATAATAAAAACAGCATAAAATAAGTTAAAAATCACTCACATGGGCAGCCGCTGACGATCGCAGAATCGCACAGCGGCAAGATGTCAGCACCAAATGTTCCATTCCCCCGCGTCAGCACCAAATGGATAACCAAAGTCACCTTTGGGGTCAGTCATCTTCCAGCAGCCCTCACAGGGGTGGCGCTACATTTGGGGGCTCGTGCAGGATATTCCTCATGGCTGGCCCTAGCAAGCAGTGTGATGAGCCAAGAGATGAAGCAGCCGCTTGGGGTCAAGAGCAAGATAGCTGACTGGAGTTGTGTACAGTGGCGGAAATACCTAGAAGCGAACGAATCGAAAGGGAAGTGCGACAGCTGATAATGAAGGTGGTGCCAGAGCAAGGGGCCTATCTCATTGACATGAATTCAGCCTAGATTGCACCTGTGCCTTGTTGGAGTGGAGAGTGGCTATATCACTATACCAGCTTTTTTTCAGAAGGATTTGGTGAGTTTGGCAGAAGGGGGTTAGGCTCAAATAATAACGTTGTTGCTGGTTGGGGGCCTGGAGGAGGATGGCTCACAGGTCAGGTCAATAAGCACAATGTTGGTGGAAGCTGATACACCTGCCGCTAGTCTGCAACCTGCTTCCTTCTTTACAGACATAAGCAAGCTACTTGAAAGCTAGTTGAAGAATAATACAGCTTCAGTCCATCAAAGATAAAGGAAGCTTCAGTTCTTCTCTGGGTAGATTCCAACTATAGTGTGATTCGGTTTGCGCCAGGACTCTTGAACATCACAATAGTTCAGACCTGGACTGCGAACTCTATGAAAGTATATGGGACAGGAACTAGAAAATCAAAAGTGCCCATTTTGAAGGCTTAAATGCAAGTTGTTGGCCATAAAAAGGGTATGGGGGTCTGGGTACTGCCCTGGGGGGCATGTAATGTATCAACGCAAATTAATTTTTTAAAATCACTTTTAAAGGAGCAGTGATTTTAATTATTCCTAAATTGAAACAGTAAAAATGAAAAAATCCTTTACATATAGTGGGGGGGGGGGGTCCCTTTAGTCTGCCTGTAAAGTGGCACATCTGTACCATGTATAGAACCTGCTGCAGCTAAACTGACATTTATAAAAAAAAAAACACATTTAAATTGATTTTACTGGCTGCAAGCTTTCTTTATTTAGTAAACAACGGCTTGGGGAGCCAGTCTGTATGATGAGGCCACAATGTAGTGCAGATCGCTCCAATTTTAAGCTTTAGTTTTAGCAAATATAAGAAGCGGTGATGCCACTCCAGGCATGTTGGTGTCTCCAAAGAACACTGCCCCACTCACAGTTTTCAGGTGCAGGCTCTGCAATCATATGGACGATAAAGAAAATGGCTGAACGGCCGCACTACGAATATACACACCTTTTATTCGTGGTACAACAGTAAGAATCCAAAACTTTTTACTGTTGCGCCACGAATAAAAGGGTTTGTATTCGGAGTGAGGCCATTCAGCCATTTTCTTTGATCGTCCATTTTAGCAAGTATACAAAGGATATACAATGCGAGGGAAATCACAATAAATCAAACGGTAATATGCATGCAATGCCAAGCTGCTGCTAACAAAGCAAACAGAATATTGGCATTAAAAAGGGGATCAACTCCAGAGATAAAACGATAATTCTCCCGCTCTACAAGACTCTGGTCCGGCCGCACCTGGAGTATGCTGTCCAGTTCTGGGCACCAGTCCTCAGGAAGGATGTACTGGAAATGGAGCGAGTACAAAGAAGGGCAACAAAGCTAATAAAGGGTCTGGAGGATCTTAGTTATGAGGAAAGGTTGTGAGCTCTGAACTTATTCTCTCTGGAGAAGAGACGCTTGAGAGGGGATATGATTTCATTATATAAATACCGGACTGGTGACCCCACAATATATAAATACCAGACTGGTGACCCCACAATATACAAATACCGGACTGGTGACCCCACAATTTATAAATACCGGACTGGTGACCCCACAATATACAAATACCGGAATGGTGACCCAACAATATACAAATACCGGACTGGTGACCCCACAATATATAAATACCGGACTGGTGACCCCACAATATACAAATACCGGACTGGTGACCCCACAATATACAAATACCGGACTGGTGACCCCACAATATACAAATACTAGACTGGTGACCCCACAATATACAAATACCGGACTGGTGACCCCACAATATATAAATACCGGACTGGTGACCCCACAATATACAAATACTGGACTGGTGACCCCACAATATATAAATACCGGACTGGTGACCCCACAATATACAAATACCGGACTGGTGACCCCACAATATACAAATACCGGACTGGTGACCCCACAATATACAAATACCGGACTGGTGACCCCACAATATACAAATACCGGACTGGTGACCCCACAATAGGAAGAAAACTTTTTTGCAGAAGAGAGTTTAATAAGACTCGTGGCCACTCATTAAAATTAGAAGAAAAGCAGTTTAACCTTAAACTACGATTTAGTCTTTCTGTGTCAAATCTGAATCTCTTGTAAGATTTCCTCAGGGTGGGCCTCCTCATCACCAATCCTGATAATACCAAGGCTCCAGGGATGTCCCGGATAGGGTTACCACCTTTTCGTCAAGCCAAACCCGAACACATAAGCAGCGCACGCCAATATTTTTTATTTTTTTGTAGTACATTAAATTCATCACCTCTGTACAAAGCAATGCACAGATCATTTTGCTATGTACTATACACTGTAGATATATTATTGTGATCTAAATAAAATTTCTAATCATATGGAGTTAATCACAAGAGTCCCCCTTCACATCAGATTCAACAAACTTCTCCTTTAGATCTGAATCCGCAGAGTTCCCCTTTACACCTGATTCTGCAGGAGAGGAGTGCAGAGGGTATGATGGGAGCAGTATGTACAGGAGAGGAGTGTGGAGGGTATGATGGGGCAGTATGTACAGGAGAGGAGTGAGGAGGGTATGATGGGGGCAGTATGTACAGGAGAGGAGTGTGGAGGGTATGATGGGGGCAGTATGTACAGGAGAGGAGTGTGGAGGGTATGATGGGGGCAGGATGTACAGGAGAGGAGTGCGGAGGGTATGATGGGGGCAGTATGTACAGGAGAGGAGTGTGGAGGGTATGATGGGGGCAGTATGTACAGGAGAGGAGTGTGGAGGGTATGATGGGGCAGTATGTACAGGAGAGGAGTGTGGAGGGTAAGATGGGGGCAGTATGTACAGGAGAGGAGTGTGGAGGGTAAGATGGGGGCAGTATGTACATGAGAGGAGTGTGGAGGGTATGATGGGGCAGTATGTACAGGAGAGGAGTGTGGAGGGTAAGATGGGGGCAGTATGTACAGGAGAGGAGTGTGGAGGGTATGATGGGGCAGTATGTACAGGAGAGGAGTGTGGAGGGTATGATGGGGGCAGTATGTACAGGAGAGGAGTGTGGAGGGTATGATGGGGGCAGTGTGTACAGGAGAGGAGTGCGGAGGGTATAGCCGTGGCAGAATGGGGAAGGATTTCTTGCAGTGTCTATGGGGTGACCAGGGAGTGATGTTGGGAGGATAAGGGAAGGAAAGCGACCATGGAATGATGTCCCTCAGCCGGGTGGGGGGGTGTAGAAAGCAGCTCGGAGTGATGTCTGTATGAAGTGGTCTGGGGGTGATGTAATCTGGGGGGGAGTTGGGGGCTGAGAAGTGGTCAGATAGTGATGTCTATAATAAAAAAAAAGCTGTTGTGCTCGTCCACTAAAAACATATACAACAATAAATCATACAACAGTAGTACTCCATGGAAACAATCTTATAAAAAGTAAGTACAGATCTATGTAATCCGGCCCCCAGCTCTCTGTATGTACAGATCTATGTAATCCGGCCCCCAGCTCTCTGTATGTACAGATCTATGTGATCCGGCCCCCAGCTCTCTGTATGTACAGATCAATGTGATCTGGCCCCCAGCTCTCTGTATGTACAGATCTATGTGATCCAGCCCCCAGCTCTCTGTATGTACAGATCTATGTGATCCAGCCCCCAGCTTTCTGTATGTACAGATCTATGTTATCCGGCCCCCAGCTCTCCCTATGTACAGATCTATGTAATCCGACCCCCAGTCCTTAACCAGGAATAGTGAAGCTCACCAATCAGAGCCAAGTTATGCCAACTAATGAGGCATCAGCATGTAATGATATACACAGACTTTTAATTATGGGAAAGGTCTGCATTTTACTTGTAACTAAATATGTTTGCAGATTATTGTTTTCAGGAATATACTCTGTATTCCTTCATGTCATTCTCTTATTTTAACCTAATATTTGTGCTCTCTTTTTCCCATCCCTTCCTTACTCCCCCCCCCGGGAGTACGAGAATAGTATGAGGACATGGAGTTGAAGCTTCCATTCAAGGTTTACACCAATTGGAACGGAGGACCCCCTGGTGGTAGGGGTTGGAATAGCGTTGAAATAGCGGAACAGATACCTGTGTACTATCCTATGCTGTTATTTCAAGATATAAAGGTGAGAGTTCTGTGAGCTCATTGATGGGATTGTTTACCTCTCGCCCTTTGATGTGTGGTCTATCTAAACACTTTTTTGAAGAAACATTTGGACATCTACTAAATGCTTAAATAAGAAACAATCATCACATTGACTTTGATTGATCGACTTTAATGCCCCTGGATCGATATATCAGTTTATTTGATTAACCATTGATAAACTACCTAATTTCCCCATTTATTGGGCACCATTTGCACACCACTTGTTTATCTGATTTATTGGGCACCATTTGCACTTTATTTACTGCTGTAGCGCGGGATCATTATTTGATTTCAACATTACATCACAGCCGCGAGCAGTTTTAAATGACTTTTTTTCCTTTGAAATGTCATTTTGCTGTCAGACTGTTCTAAACACGGGAAACATGCGCCCCTTTACAGGCATACTATAGACACCCCCCAGGTACGAAATTTAAGGGAATGTTTTATTTTTTTTGTTTACTTTAAGCATTATTAAAATCAAACGGCCGTTTTTAAAACTTTCTTTTCCATTGATCCATGTCCCCTGGGGCAGAACACGGGTCCCCAAACACTTTTTATGACAATAACTTGCATATTAGCCTTTAACCGCTTGCCAACCGCCGCCTGTACATTTACATCGACAGAATGGCACGGCTGCGCAAATGGGCGTACCTGTACGTCCCTTTGAATTTGCCGCCGTGCCATCGCGTGCGAGCCGCCGGCAACGCGCGCACCGCAACGAGCTCGGTGAGTAGGATCGCGGGTCCCGTGGACTCGATGTCCGCAGGGATACCCTCGATCGTCTCACGGAGAGGAAGAACGGGGAGATGCTGATGTAAACAACGGTAATCAGTGACGTGTCACTCGTAGCCAGGCGCCCTAACAGTTAGAATCACTCCCTAGGAAACACTTAACCCCTTCCTAGCCAGCTAGTGGTTAACCCCTTCACTGCCAGTGTCATTTACACAGTAATCAGTGCTATTTTATAGCACTGATCGCTGTAAAAATGACAATGGTCCCACAAATGTGTCAAAATTGTCCGATGTGTCCGCCATAATGTCGCAGATAAAAATCGCTGATTGCCGCCATTACTAGTAAAAAAAAAATTTATGAATAAAAATGCCATAAAACTATCCCCTATTTTGTAGACACTATAACTTTTGCGCAAACCAATCAATAAACGCTTATTGCTATTTTTTTTTTACCAAAAATAGAAGAATACATATCGGCCTAAACCGAGGAAAAAAAATGTTTTTTTATACATTTTTTGGGGATATTTATTATAGCAAAAAGTAAAAAATAATGTGTTTTTTTCAAAATTGTCGCTATTTTTTGTTTATAGCGCAAAAAATAAAAACCGCAGAGGTGATCAAATACCACCAAAAGAAAGCTCTATTTGTGGGAAAAAAAGGACGTCAATTTTATTTGGGAGCCACGTCGCACGACCGCGCAATTGTCAGTTAAAGCGACGCAGTGCCGAATCGCAAAAAGTGCTCTGGTCTTTGGCCAGCCAAATGGTCCGGGGCTAAAGTGGTTAAAATTAGCACTTTTGATTTTTCACGTTCGTGTCCCATAGACTTTTTTTTTGCAAAGTCTTTTTTATTGAGTTTTTCATTGAGATACAAAATTAGCCCAGGCAGGGGCCAAACCTTGGGGGGATCCTCTGATGCGGCAACAGACCACAATAGGGCACAACATATAAACAAACTGATTTATACTATAGCCCCAATATGGGGAGAGGTTAAGTGCAGGAGAAGCTGTGCTCAAATTGTTAATGACAGGATAATGCAACATGAGAATAGTTGGGTCAATATACTAACAGACTACAGACAAATTGTTAATCTAGGAATTGGTTACTGCATCTGCTGCCGTGGTATTATCATCTAACCAACAGGTCCATACCTTTTCAAATTTTTGTGGGCAACCCCTGCCCGAGTAGGTGGCTTTATAAAGGGGTAAACTGGCATTTACTAGGCTTTTCCAGAATCTGACAGAAGGGGGAGACGATTGTTTCCAGGTCATCGTAATTGCCTTACGAGCATAGTACAATAGCAGGGATATGAGTATTTTCCTGGCTCTAAGCATTGACATTTGTTCCACCAGCCCCAACAGGCAATATTTAGGATCATAAGGAATACAAGTTTTAGTGACCTTAGCAATCACCTGGAGTACTTCTTTCCAATAGCGTTCGATTGCTGGGCAAACCCAGAAAATGTGAAAAAACTCCCCCGGTTGGTAGGAGTAACGCCAGCACGCCGGAGAATGCACCGGCGACATCTGGTGCAGCCTATGGGGCGTGTAGCGGGCTCTATGCAAAATTTTGTATTGGACCAGTTTGTCCCTTGTGGAGACCAGAGAGGGAGAATGGAAAGTCCCAAATCTCCCTCCAGTCATCCTCGTCCAGCTCCGGTATGTCCCCCACCCATTTCCTGGGGAGGGAGGACAACTCGGGGCCGGCAGCAACCAGCAGGGACCCATAGAGCTGAGACGTGGGTTTCTCCAGGTCTTTCACCCGAAGGGTCGATTCGAGCTCCGAATATGCCCGTACGTGTCCCATAGACTTTAACAGTGTTCGCGTGTTCAAACAAATTTTTGGTCTGTTCGCATGTTCTGCCGCGAACCGAACCGGGGGGGTGTTCGGCTCATCCCTACCTCTATATAATGTTCTTACATACCTGTGCCTGGACAGAGAAAAGCCCACAGGAGGAGGACACAGAGGGGGCACATCGCTGCAGTCAGGTGTGAGGTCTGTGTAAGAAGAATGAAAGTTATAAATAACTCAAAGAGGAAGAAGATTTTGCACCACAAGACGTGTATTTCCTCAAAATTTTATGGAGAAAAACTACATGAAATCTGGTGTGTCAATCCAACCACAATCCATATCTCACATCTAATTTCAAGAGATTTTTATTGATTTTAATACAAAGGAAAATACACAGAAAAGGGTAGAGGAGGAAACCAAGTGATTGCATATTTCCCCAATACCATGGGGATACACTATAGTCTAGACAATGCCATGAACTATAAACCCATAACATGCTATAATGATACACAAACATATAAGAAGTGGCATCAGAATAACACCAACATTATTATTCCACGGTATTATGCGTGAATTTAATACGTACATTAGTGAAATAGCATATAAAAGTTGTAGTACTTTGGGGATAAGGTCATCTTGTGGGGTAGAAGGATATCGGGGTATGGTCTTCATGTGATGAAGGGATTGGAGAGAGATAGAGGGAATGGGTGATATATAGGATGAGGAAGATGCATACGAGTGTTAGAGTGGTAAGATTGGTACCAAGTAGCCCCGGTTTCCCATGTTTGTCTTAGATTGACTGCTTGGTAGACTTTGGTAGACTTGATGGTCATTTGCTAGGAGAAGTTCATAAGTGTAGTGGTTCTGAACCTTGCTAATTACTTCTAGGATATGTGGTATAGTGGTTGTTTTCCAAAGTTTGGTAATGTTAGGTCTGGCAACTAATACAACATGCGTTATCACTTTGTGGTGTCGTCTGGGGGTATCCTCAATGGAGGTTTAATATTGCTAAGTTGGGTGAGAGTGTAATATGAAAATGTGTTATTTGTTCAATCATTTGGAATATTGTTTGCCAATATGGGACTATGACTGGGCAGTTCCAGGGAATGTGTATTAAAGTTATCGGGAGCGCCACAATTTCTCCAACACTCAGGAGATACATGTGTTTTGAATTTGGTAACTCTTGTAGGGGTCAGGTAACTACATTGAACAAACGTTTGGGTTAGCGCCCAGTGCAGTGCAGGTTGTGGCTTTGTAGGTGGACTTTTTGCCATTGGTGTGGCAAATATTGGTGTCCCAGGTTTTGTTCCCATCGGAGGAAGGCTAATGAGTGTTGGAAAGATGTTTTTTCTTGGAGAAGGTTGTAAAAGATGGAGATTCGTTTCGCGTCACATTCCAGGTAGTTTAGGGCAGTTTTGGGTATGTTAATAAACAGGTGGGGTTATTCTGCAAATGGTGCTTTATTTGTAGATATTGAAAGTGGATCTCAGGGTTTAGTCCTAGGTCCAAGCAAAGATGTGAGAAAGCTTAGGATTAGGTCATCCAAAAATAGAGAGTGAAATTCAGCCATTTCTGGATGTGCAGGTCTGGGATCAGATGGTGGAGAATTGGAATAGGTAGTTTGACTGGAAGGGTGGGAGTGTGTTCCCATAATGCGCCATATTTTCACTGCTGTTTCCATGGTAGGGAGAAGGTATGAGGGGAGGGCTTTAGTTGGATGTAAACTGAAAAGCCAGTGTTTAAAGCCGTGTACACATGGGCGGACTTTTCGACCGGACTGGTCCGATGGAACTAATCCGTCGGACAATCTGACCGTGTGTAGGCTTCATCGGACCTTCAACAGACCTTTTCTGTTGAAAATCAGATGGACTTTAGATTTAGAACATGTTTCAAATCTTTCCGATGGACTCAGATCCGGTCGAAAAATCCGTTCGTCTGTATGCTAGTCCGACAGACAAAAACCGACGTAAGGGCAGCTATTGGCTATGAACTTCCTTGTTATACTCCGGTCGGATGTCATCACGTTCCAACGAATGGACTTTCGTACAGACTTTAGTCTGTTTGTGTGTGTGCAAGTCCGGTCGTTCGCAAGTCCGTCGTAACTCCGTGGAAAGTCCGTCGGACGTTTGATGCTGAAAAGTCCGCCGTGTGTACACGGCATAAGGCTAGAACTTGGAATAGCAGCACACTCCAGCTTTCCCCATCTAATGGATGCTGATAGAAAGAACCATTATTTTGGTTGTAACAGAATAATGTCTTTAACCACTTCAATACCGGGCACTTACACCCCCTTCCTGCCAAAGCCAATTTTTAGCTTTCAGCGCTGTTGCTGTTTAAATGACAATTGCGCGGTTATGCTACACTGTACCCAAATACATTTTTTATCATTTTGTTCCCATAAATAGAGCTTTCTTTTGGTGGTATTTGATTACTGCTGGGGTTTTTATTTTTTTGTGCAACAAACAAAAAACAACTGAAAATTTAGAAAAAAAAAAGTTTTTCTTTGTTTCTGTTGTAAAATGTTGTAAATAAATACGTTTTCTCCTTCAATGATGGGCACTAATATAGCTGCACTGACGGGCACTAATAAGGCGGCACTGATGGGCACAGATGAGGTGGCACCAATGAGGTGGCACTGATGAGGTGGCACTGATGGGCACTGAGAGGTGGCACCGATGGGCACTGGTATGCGTCACTGATGGGCACACATAGGTGACACTGATGGGCACTCATAGGCGGCGCTGATGGGCACTGATAAGGCAGCACTGATGGGAACAGATGAGGTGGCACCAATGAGGTGGCACTGATGAGGTGGCACTGATGGGCACTGATGATGGGCACTGAGAGGTGGCACTGATGGGCACTGGTATGCATCACTGATGGGCACACATAGGTGACACTGATGGGCACTCATAGGCGGCGCTGATGGGCACTTCTAGGTGGCACTGATGGGAACTTATGAGTGGCACTGATAGGTGGCATGGATGGGCACTGATAGGTGGGCACTGATGGGCACTGATAGGTGGGCACTGGTGGGCACTGATAGGTGGCACTGATGGGCAGAGATGGGCACTGATAGGTGGCACTGATGGACACTGATGGGTGGCACTGATGACACTGAAGGGTGGCATTGCTGGGCATCACTGATCTGGCAGGCATTCATAATGGTGCCAGTCAGTGTCCATTTGTGGGCACTGATTGGCATGAATTGGGCATGTTGTGGCATCCCTTGTGGCCATGGGGGACATACCAGGCCATCCACATGTTGGGGGCTTCCCTGGTGGTCCAGTGTGGGCATCAGTGGGGGGCTGCACTGATAAACAATCAGCGCAGACCCCCCTGTCATGAGAGCCGCCGATCGGCTCTCCTCTACTTGCATCTGTCAGACGCGAGTGAGGAAAAGCCGATCAACGGCTCTTCCTGTTTACATAAGTGATTGGACACGGCTGATCACGTGGTAAAGAGCCTCCGTTAGAGGCTCTTTACCGAGATTGGTGTAACGGTGTGTCAGACTGACACACCACACCACTGATCGACGCGATGCGCTCCCCCATGGGGGCGCGGTGGCAGTTATCCTGCTGGACATCATATGACGCCCAGTGAGGATAACTGAACCACCGCCTGGCCATCATTCTGCTATAGGCCGGGCGCAGAAGTGGTTAAAGTAGTTTGAGATATCAGTAAGTCCGGATCCGCCTACTGATCTGTGTTTAATAAGTCTAGCTTTAGACACCTGTGGAGTTTTGCCCGCCCATATATAATTGTTGAGGGATGATTGGAGCTGTATATTTCAGTGTGTTAGTCCATGTTTAATGCAGTATATTTCAGTGCGTTACTGCACGGCTAACGCAGTATATTTCAGTGCGTTATTGCAAGTTTAACACAGTATATTTCTGTGTGTTACTGCATTTTTAAAGCAGTATATTACAGTGCATCCATGCAGTTTTACTGCAGTATATTGTAGTGTATCAGTGGAGTGTGTCTGTGTAGTAAGTACTCTGTTTAAAGTGCACCAAACACCACTTTCCATTGATTAAAGTGCATCCACCTACACATTTCCACATCTTTATTACATTTTGTTAATAAGCACCCCCCCCCCCACATCATATCTGGAAGGACAACAAGGAGAGCAGTTACATATCACATAGTTACATAGTAGGCGAGGTTGAAAAAAGAAACAAGTCCATCAAGTCCAACCTATGTGTGTGATTATGTGTCAGTATTACATTGTATATCCCTGTATGTTGCGGTCATTCAGGTGATTATCTAATAGTTTCTTGAAGCTATCGATGCTCCCTGCTGAGACCACCGCCTGTGGAAGGGAATTCCACATCCTTGCCGCTCTTACAGTAAAGAACCCTCTACGTAGTTTAAGGTTAAACCTCTTTTCTTCTAATTTTAATGAGTGGCCACGAGTCTTGTTAAACTCTCTTCTGCAAAAATGTTTTTTTTCTATTGTAGGGTCACCAGTACGGTATTTGTATATTGAAATCATATCCCCTCTCAAGCGTCTCTTCTCCAGAGAGAATAAGTTCAGAGCTCACAACCTTTCCTCATAACTAAGATCCTCCAGACCCTTAATTAGCTTTGTTGCCCTTCTTTGTACTCGCTCCATTTCCAGTACATCCTTCCTGAGGACTGGTGCCCAGAACTGGACAGCATACTCCAGGTGCGGCCGGACCAGAGTCTTGTAGAGCGGGAGAATTATCATTTTATCTCTGGAGTTGATCCCTTTTTAATGCCAATATTCTGTTTGCTTTATTAGCAGCAGCTTGGCATTGCATGTCATTGCTGAGCCTTTCATCTACTAGGACCCCCAGGTCCTTTTCCATCCTAGATCCCCCCAGAGGTTCTCCCCCCAGTCTATAGATTGCATTCAGATTTTTGCCACCCAAATGCATTATTTTACATTTTTCTACATTGAACCTCATTTGCCATGTAGTTGCCCCTCCCCCATTCATTTGTTCAGATCTTTTTGCAAGGTTTCCACATCCTGCGGAGAAGTTATTGCCCTGCTTAGCATAGTGTCGTCCGCAAATACAGAGATTGAACTTTTTATCCCATCCTCCAGGTCGTTTATGAACAAATTAAATAGGATTGGTCCCAGCACAGAACCCTGGTGAACCCCACTACCCACCCCTGACCATTCTGAGTACTCCCCATTTATCATCACCCTCTGAACACGCCCTTGTAGCCAGTTTTCAATCCATGTACTCACCCTATGGTCCATGCCAACGCACCTTATTTTGTACAGTAAACGTTTATGGGGAACTGTGTCAAATGCTTTTGCAAAATCCAGATACACCACGTCTACGGGCCTTCCTTTATCTAGATGGCAACTCACCTCCTCATAGAAGGTTAATAGATTGGTTTGGCAAGAACGATTCTTCATGAATCCATGCTGATTACTGCTAATGATATCGTTCTTATTACTAAAATTTTGTATATAGTCCCTTATCATCCCCTCCAAGAGTTTACATACTATTGATGTTAGGCTAACTGGTCTGTAATTCCCAGGGATGTATTTTGGGCCCTTTTTAAATATTGGTACCTTTCCAGTCTGTAGACTGTAAAAATTAGGAACAACGGTCTGGCAATCACTTGACTGAGTTCCCTAAGTACCCTCGGTTGCAAGCCATCTGGTCCCGGTGATTTATTAATGTTAAGTTTCTCAAGTCTAATTTTAATTCTGTCCTCTGTTAACCATGGAGGTGCTTCCTGTGTTGTGTCCTGAGGATAAACACTGCAGTTTTGGTTACTGAAGCCCCCCGATTCACTCGTGAAGACTAAGGAGAAGAATAAATTCAATACCTTCACCATCTCCCCATCCTTTGTAACCAGATGTCCTTCCTCATTCTTTATGGGGCCAATATGGTCTGTCCTCCCTTTTTTACTGTTTACATACTTAAAGAATTTCTTGGGATTTTTTTTGCTCTACTCCTCTATGTGTCTTTCAAGTTCTATCTTAGCCGTCCTAACTGCACCCTTACATTTCCTGTTGCATTATTTATAAAGTCTGAATGCTGATGATGATCCCTCAACCATATATTTTTTGAAGGCCTTCTCCTTTGCGTTTATATGCATTTTTACATTGGAGTTAAGCCATCCAGGATTTTTGTTCGCTCTTTTAAATTTATTACCCAATGGGATACATTGGCTAATGCCCTTATTTAATATACTCTTAAAGCAAACCCATCTCTCCTCCGTGTTCTTTGTTCCTAATATTTTATCCCAATCTATGCCTTTTAGCAAGGTTTGTAGTTTAGGGAAGTTAGCTCTATTGAAATTCAGTGTCTTTGTATTCCCTTTATGTTTCCTATTTGTGTGATTTATACTGAAACTAATTGACCTGTGATCGCTGTTACCTAAATTGCCCCGTATTTCCACATCTGTGATCAGGTCTGTATTGTTGGTAATCAGTAGATCCAGTAATGTTTTATTTCTAGTTGGTGCGTCTACCATCTGACCCGTAAAATTGTCCTGCAAGACATTAAGGAGCTGGCGAGCCTTAGATGAATGCGCGGTTCCCTTCGCCCAGTCTATGTCTGGATAATTAAAATCCCCCATTATGATAACACTTCCCATCCTTGCTGCTAATCCAAATTGTGATAGGAGATCCGTCTCCACTTCCTCCCTCAGGTTAGGGGGCTTTTAGCATACTCCCAGTATTATTTTCCCCTTAGCTTTATCCCTTTGAAGCTCTACCCATAAGGATTCCACCTCCTCCCTAGCTCCCTCAGTGATGTCATCTCTCACATTCACTTGTACATTATTCTTGATATATAGGCATACCCCTCCCCCTTTTTTACACTCTCTATCCTTGCGGCAAAGGGTATACCCTTGAATGTTTGCCAGCCAATCATGAGTGCAGTGTATGTGTCCACAGGAAAAGGACATGGTCAATCCTCAGGCAGGGCATAATTTTCTCTGTTTATTGATGTTGTCCATGCCATCCAGCCACAGCATGTAGAGGAGGTGGTGGACTGGTTCACTAAACCGTCCTCATCCTCCCTCACCCAAGCAGAGACTAGTGCGCAGTCCCCTGCAGCTGCCAGAGTAGCTAAACCTGCCTCTTTGTCCACAGCTACTCCTGCCATAGTCCCAACATCAAGCATGGAGGAGTCCGCTGAGTTATTTGAACAAAGCATCAGCCACTTGCTCCTTGATGATGCACAGCCATTACTTGATTCAGATGTTGGTTCTGAGCTTGGGGAAGGCAGAAACATGAGCCTACAGAGGGGAGAACACTGGTACACAAATTGGCAGTCATGTTCCCCCAGCCACAGCGTATTGCCAAGTTGTCTCCAGTGGTAATGGTGATGGACGAGATGATGAGGTCACTGATGTCACTTGGGTGCTGGATAGAGCAGAGGAGGAAAGTGAGGGTGAGGTACAACCCCAACAAGAGCAGCCACCCTATTCTATCACATTGTGGTGCTATTATCTCTCCCGGCCCACTTCCCACAGCTCAGCTGTCTTGGCCTTTTTCAGCACATGTGCAGACGATCGCACTGTTGTGATTAGCAAACTTTGTCCTAAGCACATCAAGCATGGCAAAAACACCAGACATTCAGGTACCACATGCTTGACAAGGCATTTACCTCCCTCCACTCAGCCCATTGGCAAGAACACCTGAAAGCCACACAAAAGGGATGCAAATCTGTTCCTCCTCCTAACTCACCTCAGTCTGCCCTCGCTATACCTCATGACCTCTCAGCAGCCTCCACTGACAGGGATGATGTTATAGTGCAGGGTGTCCCAGGTCCTTGTAGCACATCTGCCAGTAGCACACCACCAGCTATAGACTATAGCCAGCAAATTTCTTTGCCTCATTTGCTGCAGCGAAAAAAAAATACAGTCACTGCCACCCATATCCCCAGCGTCTAAATGCAAGATTGTCAAAGCTGCTGGCTCTACAACTTCTGCCTTTCCATCTGGTGGATTCTGCCCCCTTACGTGAATTTGCAGAATGTGCTGTACCACAATGGCAGGTTCCCAGTCGCTATTTCTTTTCATGTAAGGCCATTTCAGTTCTATACCATCATGTGGAAGGCAATGTTGTGGCATCGTTGGGAAAGGCAGTCGACTTTACTGTTGACATGTGGTCCAGCAAGCATTGTCAGGGACAATATATTTCATTCACAGCACACTGGGTAACTCTGCTTGTTGTGCCCCCACATCTCCATACAGCTAGTAATGATGATGCAAGATTTTTCAGCTATACCACCTCCTCCCCCTCCTCCTCCTCTATGCCCTCCTCTGCTGAATTGTCCTATGAACCACAAGTACCCCCTAAGCGTTCAAGGGGCTAATCAATGAGTCAGGCTAAAAGGTGTCATGCAGTGCTTCAGCTGGTGTGTCTAGGGAACAGGAATCACACCAGAGCAGAGATTCTTGCAGCTCTGCAGGGGAAGGCCCAGAGGTGGTTCACACCATGCCAGCTGGAGCCAGGAATGGTGGTGTGCGATAATGGTGCAAGCCTCCTGTCTGCCCTTAGAAAGGGAAAGATGACGTGTGCCATACCTGGCGCATGTCCTCAATTTGGTGGTGCAGCATTTCTTAAATAGGTTTCCAGGGTTGGAAGATCTGCTAAAACTGGCCAGAAGAGTCTGTAGCCATTTCATATCATTTTAATTCACCACCGACACCCAAAGACCTTTTTCCGCACCTGTTTGACAGCCAGTGCTCGGTTGGTTGAAATTCAACGGGAATTCCACCTACCCATAAACTGCCTGATTTGTGACATGCTCACCAGGTGGAACTCAACTTTGGCAATGCTGCAGTGGCTGCACATGCAGCCAAGGGCCGTCAATGAGTACCTGTGTGAGTATGGCACAATGGCAGGCTCAGACCGACTGGGTTTTTGTTTCCCCACGCCAATGGCTGCTGATAAAGAATGCATGCACTATATTGTCGTCATTTGAGGAGGCCATAAAGATGGTGAGCCGTGACAATGCATGCATCAGTGACACAATCCCTGGTATGTTCCTGCTAGAGCAGACTCTGTGTGACATGATGGACAAGACACTCAAAGCAGAGCACTGGGAGGAAGAGGAGGACTTCCTTTTCTTTCAAGGCCCGCTTTATGCAGGCACCATTCGTCCTTCACCACAGAACACACAAGAGGAGAGGGAGGCATTGAAGCAGAGGAAGAAATACATCAAACATTAAGAGATGGCTTTCTATCCCCAGAACCCTTGGGAATACTACGTGGCTGGGAAGAGAGTTCCAGATACTGTAATCCTCAGTGACCCTGAGCTGTTTGCTTCTCATGCCTCCGCCAACTTGCGGTGCATGGGCTCCCTCATGCTTCAAAGCCTGCGAAAGGACTCAAGATCACTATTGGTTGGTAACCCTCCTTGACCACCGTTACAAGGGGAAGTCTCAGAACTCATCCCATCCCCACAGAGGGTGCAGAAGATGAAATCTCTTAAGGACACCTTAAAGAGGAGTTTATCTAACGCTTTTTCCGACTCTGGTGGGTTAGTGTCCTGAAAAATGTAGTTTTGAGGCTTCTATTGGTCAAGATAAGGAATCCATTAGTATTTGAGAAGTGTGAAAAATACGTTTCTGCCCCCACTCTTATGGCTTTCCGAGCTCCATCATGCGACTCAGCAGGTTTTGAAACTCAAGGTCCTGCCTACCATGAATAGTGCTGTGCAATGTACTTAAAAAGGACACAACATTTGTGAGTATCATTCTTTGAGAATGTATGTCATCTTCTGCCCTGTTGAACCAATCACTGTATATACATATTGATCTGTGTAAGTTTATATATAATTATTTATATGTTTATACCTTTCTAATAGAAATACAACAGCATGCTTCTGTTTAACCCCTGTAGAAGGAAGTGAATACACGTAAAAACTACCCCCCCTTTCCCCGTTTTCCGAAACATGTTGGGATTTGTTGTGACCACACTCCTCATTCGACTTTATGTCTAGAATAGGGAAGAGCCGAACACCCCCCGGTTTGGTTCGCACCAGAATCTGCGAACAGACCGAAAATTTGCAAGAACGTTAGAACCCCATTGAAGTCTATGTGACTCGAACGTTTGAAATCAAAAGTGCTCATTTTAAAGGCTAATTTGCATGGTATTGTCCTAAAAAGGGTTTGGGGACCCGGGTCCTGCCCCAGGGGACATGTATCAATGCAAAAAAAAGTTTTAAAAACGGCCGTTTTTTCGGGAGCAGTGATTTTAATGATGCTTAAAGTAAAAAAAAAAGTGAAATATTCCTTTAAATGTCGTACCTGGGGTGTGTCTATAGTATGCCTGTAAAGTGGCGCATGTTTCCCGTGTTTAGAACAGTCCCTGCACAAAATGTAATTTTTAAAGTAATAAAAGTCATTTAAAACTGCTTGCGGGTTTAATGTAATGTCGGGTCCTGGCCATATGGATGAAAATCAGTGAGACAAACGGCATGGGTACCCCCCCAGTCCATTACCAGGCCCTTTGGGTCTTGTATGGATATTAGGGGAACCCCGCACCCAAATTAAAATAAGGAAAGGTGTGGGGCCACCAGGCCTTATATACTCTGAACAGGAGTATACAGACGGTGCAAACAAGACAGGGACTGTAGGTTTTTTGTTAAGTAGAATCTGTTTGTAATTTTGAACTGGTACATTTTTAATGTGTTTAGCTCCAGACAAAAACTCTATTTTTAAGCTTTTTGGAAAACATAGGGAAGGGTTATCACCCCTGTGACATTTGTTTTGCTGTCTGTGCTCCTCTCCAGAAGATTTCACCTCACTTTCTGTCCCAATGACAAATGTTTTTTGACAATTTGGGGTTTTTAGTGAAACAAGGATTGGTGATAAAGCATCAGTGGAAAGGAGAAAAGTTTTTCCCATATTAACTCTTACAGGAGAGAATTTCCCTTCCTAGGGGTAGATTTCATCTCACTTCCTGTTGTCGTTTATAAGTTAGATGTTTGAAAGTAGGGGCCTGCCCTATATACTCAGCAGAAATTGGGGCCTTAGGTGTTGGTGTTGCCACAACACTGTAAGTCCTCACAGTTACTCTTGGTGGGCGCAGAAACTGGCTCTGCTGTGAAATATTAGATCAAGAATTGTAATTACATGCTCCTGTTGAACAGGGGCAGAAAAATTGGACCTTAGGCACTGGTGCTGGTGCCACAACACTGCAACCCCTCACAGATACTCTAGTTGGAGCGCAGGAATGAGCCCTCCTGCAAAATATTGCATCGAAAATTGTAATTACACGCCCCTGTTAAACAGGGGCTGTAAAATTGAGCCTTAGCCACTGGTGGCGGCGCCCAGAACCAAAAATATTCTTACAAGCTATCAGCATGAGGAGGAAGAGGATAGTCACTCAGCATAACAGGATAGTCACTCAGCATCAGCATAGGCAGTCTTGAAGGGATCTGACATTTCAAAAAAAATTATTCGGTTACATCAGCATCAGGTGCTTGGTAGCTGGTGGTGATCCAAGACTGATTCATTTTTATGAAGGTCAGTCGTTCAACCGAGTCTGTGGACAGGCGCACCCTGTGATCAGTTACAAAACCTCCAGCAGCACTGAATGTGCGTTCCGAAAGAACGCTGTTTGCAGGATAGGCCAGTAGCTCAATTGCATACTGTGCAAGCTCTGGCCAGTGATTCATCCTCAAGACTCAGTAACCCAGAGGATTTTCGGTGGGAAAGGTGTCCAAGTCAGATCTTGCCCCTAGGAATTCCTGCACCATGTAAAACAGACGCTGGCAATGGTTGCTGGAACCGATCATACCTTGGGGCAGTGGACTAAAAAATTGTCTGAACACATCGTCAGACGGCCACCTTCTCCACCGCTCCTTCTTTGACTGACCAAAGCCTCAGGAACTTGTTGTCCAGGAACAGGAGTTTGTAACCTCCCAGTCTCTGGGAATGCATTGCACAGACCTTTCTGCAAGGCCTCCCGAAGATGTTTCATCCTCTGCTCCCTCTGCGATGGCAAGATAAGGACCGCAACCTTACCCTTGTAACGTGGATCAAGGAGGGTTGCCAGCCAGTATTGATCCCTCTCCTTGATACCACGAATACGAGGATCCTTCTGCAGGCTTTGCAGGATCAGGGAGGCCATGCAGCGTAGGTTTGCTGAGGCATTCAGGCCGGAGTCCTCTGGGTCACTAAGGACGACATGGTCCGCAGTCACCTCCTCCCAGCCACGTACAAGTCCATGGGTTTCTTGGGACTGTAAATGATCCCTTAAAGACTTTTTCTGATGCTGAGTGCCATGCTCCACCTCTATGCTGACACAATCCTCCTCTTCCTCCTCCTCCTCCTCCTCTTCCTGTGTGATCGGCGGGCACGCAGGAACACTGTCTTGGTAAAGGGGGCCATGAGAGCTAAGGAAGTCCTTCTCTTCCTGCCTTTGTTCTGTCTCAAGTGCCCTGTCCATTATTCCATGCAGCGTGTGCTCCAACAGGTTGACAAGGGGGACAGTGTCACTGATGCATGCACTGTCACTGCTCACCATCCTCGTGGCCTCCTCAAATGGTGACAGGACAGTGTATGCATCCCTGATCATAGCCCACTGGTGAGGGGAAAAAAACAAGCTCCCCTGACCCTGTCCTGGTGCCATAGTCGCACAGGTACTCATTGATGGCCCTCTGCTGTGTGTGCAGCCGCTGCAGCATGGCCAACGTTGAGTTCCACCTGGTGGGCATGTCACAGATTAGGCGGTTCTTGGGCAGGTTAAATTCTTTTTGGAGGTCTGCCAGCCGAGCACAGGCATTATATGACCTGCGGAAATGCACACAGACTTTCCTGGCCTGCCTCAGGACATCCTGTAAGCCCGGGTACCTGCCCAAGAACCGCTGCACCACCATTTTAAGGACATGAGCCAAATAGGGCATATGGGTCAGTTGTCCCTGTCGGAGGGCGGAGAGGAGGTTGGTCCCATTGTCGCAAACCAACATACCTGCCTTAAGCTGATGTGATGTCAACCACCTCTGAACCTGCCCCTGCAGAGCTGACAGAATATCTGCCCCAGTGTGGCTCCTGTCCCCCAAGCACACCAGCTCAAGTACCGCATGGCATCTTTTGACCTGCGTGCTTGCGTAGCCCCTTGAACGCCTACGGAGCACCGCTGGTTCCGAAGACAAATCAGCACAGGAAGAGGCCATGGAGGAAGAAGAGGAGGGGGTGGAGGAGAGAGGTGTGGCAGAATCTCGAGTAGTATTTTGGAGGCGTGGTGGCGGAACAACCTTCAACACTACTGCACCCTGTCCTGCATCCTTCCCAGCTGCCAGAAGAGTCACCCAGTGCGCGGTAAAAGATAGGTAACATTCCTGTCTATGCCTGCTGGACCATGAGTCAGCGGTTATATGCACCTTACCGCTGACTGCCCTGTCCAGCGAGGCCAAGACATTGCCTTCCACATGCAAGTAGAGAGCCGGAATTGCCTTCCATGAGAAAAAGTGGCGTTTGGGATCCTGCCACTGAGGAACCGCACATTCCACAAACTCACAGAAGGGGGCAGAGTCTACCAACTGAAAAGGCAGCAGTTGAAGTGCTAGCAATTTAGCCAAGCTAGCATGCTGGGCATGTGGATGGCTGGGAGCGAACTTCTTTCGGCGGTGCAGCAGCTGGGGCAGGGAAATTTGTCTGGTACAATCTGACGTCGGTGTACCGATAGCAGACTGCCCCCAAGTACTTGGCTGTGACACACTTAATTCTACACCTTCATTCCTCTCAGTGCAGGTCTCAGAGAGGACTGGAGGTATAGTTTTGTTGGAGATCCCAGCTGATGAGGAGCAAGTAGAGGTTCTCTTTGTTCTTTGGTGTGGGTCTTTTAAGTACGCTTGCCAACGAACTGCATGGCAGTTCAACATATGTCTGATGTTTTGGCCACGCGAGATACGCTTGAGACATATGTTGCAAATAGCAGCGGTGGGATCTGATGCACTCGTCTCAAAAAAGGCCCACACCAAAGAACTTTTGGAATAATGCACAGAGACAGCAGCGCCCTGCACATGCAGAGCTCTGCGGTGTGATGCAGCCAGTGTGCTGCCCCTAAGCTGGCCCTTAGAGGGCATCCTGCCTCGTTGGTGATGTGCTTCCTCCTCCTCCCCTCTCCTATCAGACACCCACGTGGAGTCAGTGACCTCATCATCCCCTCCCTCCTCATCACTGGAGCAAAGCTGGCAGTATGCTGCAGCTGGGGGAACATGACTGCCAGATTGCTGTCCTTCTTGGGCACCCCCTCTCTCTGGGCTCACGTTACTGCATTCCTCTAGCTGGGTACCATCATCGGAGCCTTCAGAATGCTGGGCATCCCCCTGGAGCATGTACCCAACACTGTGGTTAAACAGATCGGGGGACTCCTCAGGAGGACATGGTGGGGCTAGGGAAGGAGTGACTGATGCCATTGAGCCGAGGGAAGAGGCCACGTTGGCAGCTGCTTTGCCAGACAAAGTACCCTGAGCCTGGGTGAGAGAGGATGAGGAGGATGAGGACGGCTTGGTCATCCACTCTACCAAGTCTTCCGCATGTTGCGGCTCAACGCAGCCAGCTGCCGAAAAAAAGGACAAGCGTGTCCCACGGCCACATGCTGATGAGGATGCCCCGTCTCCACGACCAGCACTGTTACCTCTAGACACAGAGCCTGCTTGCCCTCTTTAATTAGCTTGCGACTGTCTGCCTCTCCTTGTTAGCCTTCCAGACATACTAATGGCCTGCAGTGAGATGTAGCCGCACAAAGCTGGGATGCATATATATATACTGATACTGCAGCTGGCAGAATCAACTGCATGCCTGTAGTATCATTAGTATGAGAACACCAGCAATATTCTTCAGGTAGCTTTAGGTGCATACTGTGCAGAGGACACAGTACACTAACTGTAAATACTGCAGCTGCCTGCCTGTGGTATTAATAGGATCAGAACAACAGCAATTGTCTTTAGGTAGGTTTAGGTGCACACTGTGTAGAGGATGCAGTAAACTAACTGTAAATACTGCAGCTGCCTGCCTGTGGTACTAATAGGATCAGAAGAACACCACCAATTTTATTCAGGTAGCTTTAGGTGCACACTGTGCAGAGGACACAATACACTAACTGTAAATACTGCAGCTACCTGCCTGTGGTATTAATAGGATCAGAACAACAGCAATTGTCTTCAGGTAGCTTTAGGTGCACACTGTGCAGAGGACGCAGTACACTAACTGGAAATACTGCAGCTGCCTGCTTGTGGTACTAATAGGATCAGAAGAACACCAGCAATATTCTTCAGGTAGCTTTAGGTGCACACTGTGCAGAGGACACAGTACATTAACTGTAAATACTGCAGCTGCCTGCCTGTGGTATTAATAGGATCAGAACAACAGCAATTGTCTTCAGGTAGCTTTAGGTGCACACTGTGCAGAGGATGCACTACACTAACTGAAAATACTGCAGCTGCCTCCTGTGGTACTAATAGGATCAGAAGAACACCACCAATTTTTTTCAGGTAAGTTTAGGTGCACACTGTGCAGAGGACACAGTACACTAACTGTAAATACTGCAGCTGCCTGCCTGTAGTATTAATAGGAGCAGAACAACAGCAATTGTCTTCAGATAGTTTTAGGTGCACACTGTGCAGAGGACACAGTACACTAACTGCTGTAAATACTGCAGCTGTCTGCCTCTGGTACTAATAGGATCTGAAGAACACCAGCAATTTTCTTCAGGTAGCTTTTTGTGCACACTGTGCAGAGGACGCATTACACTAACTGTAAATACTGCAGCTGCTTGCCTGTGGTAGTAATAGGATCAGAACAACAGCAATTGTCTTCAGGTAGCTTTAGGTGCACACTGTGCAGAGGACACAGTACACTAACTGTAAATACTGCAGCTGTCTGCCTGTGGTACTAATAGGATCTGAAGAACACCAGGAATTTTCTTCAGGTAGCTTTAGGTGCACATTGTGCAGAGGATGCACTACACTAACTGTAAATACTGCAGCTGCCTGTGGTACTAATTGGATCAGAACAACATCAATATTCTTCAGGTAGCTTTAGGTGCACACTGTGCAGAGGACGCAGTACACTAACTGTAAATACTGCAGCTGTCTGCCTGTGGTACTAATAGGATCAGAAGAACACCAGCAATTTTCTTCAGGTAGCTTTAGGTTAACACTGTGCAGAGGACGCACTACACTAACTGTAAATACTGCAGCTGTCTGCCTGTGGTACTAATAGGATCAGAAGAACACCAGCAATTTTCTTCAGGTAGCTTTAGGTGCACATTGTGCAGAGGATGCACTACACTAACTGTAAATACTGCAGCTGCCTGTGGTACTAATTGGATCAGAACACCAGCAATTTTCTTCAGGTAGCTTTAGGTTCACACTGTGCAGAGGACACAGTACATTAACTGTAAATACTGCAGCTGCCTGTCTGTGGTATTAATAGGATCAGAACAACACCAATTTTCTTCAGGTAGCTTTAGTTGCACATTGTGCAGAGGACACAGTACACTAACTGTAAATACTGCAGCTGACTGCCTGTGGTACTAATAGGATCAGAACAACAGCAATTGTCTTCAGGTAGCTTTAGGTGCACACTGTGCAGAGGACACACTACACTAACTGTAAATACTGCAGCTGCTTGCCTGTGGTAGTAATAGGATCAGAACACCAGCAATTGTCTTCAGGTAGCTTTAGGTGAACACTGTGCAGAGGACACAGTACACTAACTGTAAATACTGCAGCTGTCTGCCTGTGGTACTAATAGGATCTGAAAAAAACCAGCAATTTTCTTCAAGTAGCTTTTTGTGCACACTGTGCAGAGGACACGTTACACTAACTGTAAATACTGCAGCTGCCTGCCTGTGGTATTAATAGGATCAGAACACCACCAATATTCTTCAGGTAGCTTTAGGTAGACACTGTGCTGAGGACACACTACACTAACTGTAAATAGTCTAGCTGCCTGCCTGTGGTACTAATAGGATCAGAAGAACACCAGCAATTGTCTTCAGGTAGCTTTAGGTGCACACTTTGCAGAGGACGCACTACACTAACTGTAAATACTGCAGCTGCTTGCCTGTGGTAGTAATAGGATCAGAACAACAGCAATTTTTGTCAGGTAGCTTTAGGTGCACACTGTGCAGAGGACGCACTACACTAACTGTTAATACAGCTGTCTGCCTGTGGTAGTAATAGGATCAGAACAACAGCAATTGTCTTCAGGTAGCTTTAGGTGCACACTGTGCAGAGGACACACTACACTAACTGTAAATACTGTAGCTGCCTGCCTGTGATACTAATAGGACCAGAAGAACACAAGCAATTTTCTTCAGGTAGCTGTAAATACTGTAAAAACACCTGCCTGCCTGTCAGTAGGAAGAGAATAACAGGAACGCTAAACTGAATACAGTGTGTATATATATATATATATATATATATATATATATATATATATATATATATATACACAACACCTGGGATGCTTATATATATATACACAATACACTGTTAGTGCAGCTAACTGACTGTCCTGCCTAATCTATCTAACTTAAATCAAAAGACACTGTCTCTCTCTCTCTATCTCTCTCCGCCGCAACACACTACACAAGGCCGCCACGCAGGCGGTCTTATATAGTGTGGGGTGTGTACTAAACCCCCGAGCCATAATTGGTCAAAGCCACCCTTGCGTTGTTTTTTTTTTTCAAATTTAGTGTTATTTTGAATAAACAATACTAAAAATACAAAACAAATTCTGAAATACCGAAAATAAATTGGTCCATTGATGCAATATGGACCAAATCGTTTTTGGAATCCTTGAATTTGTTTTGTATCTTCAGCATTCCTTTTATATGTTCAGAAATCAGAATAACTGGTTGTTAAGGAGTGGGCGGCCTCTGGCGTCTTAACAACCATGACTCATCTGCTGTCAGCGGGATTCCTCACTGACAGCAGAATGTAAACAAAATGCAGGTTTTAAAGAACAAAAACAGGGACTGGGATCTAGGGGCCTCCTTGTTAAGTCACCCCCCACCCCACAACCACAGGGCCAGGGTTGTGGGGAATAGGCCCTTATTCCCATCAACATGGAGATGAGGTGCTTTGAGTGAGGGAGCCCCCTGCCCCAAAGCACCCCCCCATAGTGAGGGCATGTGGCCTGGTATGGTCAGGAGGGGGGCACGTGCTCATTGCCCCCTTTCCTAACCTGCTGAACTGCATGCTCGGATAAGGGTCTGGTATGGATTTTGGAGGGGAACCACACACCATTTTTCGGGTCTGGTATGGGTTTTAAGGGTAACCCCCATGCTGTTTATTTAAGAATTTTCAATTGCTGGCAAGTTTGTTTACATTTATCTGTCAGCTATCATCTGACAGCTTATGAGTCATTGGTTGTTAAGGACACGGCGGCCGGCTTCCCGGCCTGCTCATTAACAACCAGCTATTCTTCACACCTAATTCAAATCGGTCGATCATTTTTCGAATTGTCACCAAAATTTTGAACTCGTTAGAAAACGAATAAATGAAACAAAATTCGTTACTATTGTCATTTGGAGATTATAACCAAAAATGTGTCCAAATTTAGATTTGGACCAAAATGAATTGCACATGTCTACTCCTGACCATCATGTGGGGAAGGAGAATGGTAAGGAGGAGGCTCCTTTTACCCCTCACTCTACAGGGCGCAGATTCTTTCAGGAATTTTGACAGCTGCCAGTCCCCCGTGCCAGCACGGCTAATGCCCCTCACTGCAGCACCAATCCCCTGTAGCACCCCTCTCCTCCTCTCCCCTCTCACTGGCTTCAGGTACTGCAGGGGAGTCACAGGGGGACTTAACTCTGCAATTATATCCCCTAGCTGCTCCAACCTCTCTTTGCTGCTCCCCTCATCAAATCCCCAGTACCTCCCCCTGTAGTGATGCTAGCCGGCTTCCCCTCTTCCCCCTCCCACCAGCTACAGCTGCTGCTGGGGAGGGAGATCAGAGTCAAGATGGTGGGGTTGGTAAGTAGATGTTTGGCAGCTCCTTCCTGAATGAACACAGTGATCGAATGGTATCAATCTCTCCTGTGTTCATTAATGACTGAAGCATAGTAAACTGTATTTACTATGCTTCAGTTTGTGAATGAATAGGAGCCTCATTCATCCACAGTGTAGCTAAGTCTGCAGAGAAAAGGAATGACAACTCTATGTCTTCAGTCCCTTTCTGTCCCAAAGAGACATCAGGGTTCTGTTTATATCCCTGGTGTCTCATCAAAGCCTCCCTCCCCCCCCAAAAAAGATAAGAAAATATGAAAAATAAAAAATAAAAACTATATTAACCACCTCCCACCTGAACTAATCTCAATGTACAGCATCACAGCAATTCTCCAGTTCTGGGAGGGCATCTCTGGATGTCCTCACATGTGCACACTTCCTGCACACACGCTGTGACCCACATTAGGAAGTCCCTGTGACCAATGTGTGCCCTGGACACAGCACACCATGGATTGGGGTAAAGGGCTAATCACAGTGATTGCTGTGTCCAATCACGAGCGATCACAGAAGTAAACAGGGCTGCCATCAGTCCCTAAAGAGGGCTGTCATTAACTCTGAGCAGCTGCCCGAGCAGAACTGCCAGGATGCAGAGGAGGGTGGAGTGGTGGGCGGATCCCAGCTGTGTGCAGGGAGATGTTGGGCCCGCTGTCACGCAAGCTCCAGTCAAGAATGCCGGTGTGTGTCTGGCTGTGTGGGGTGGGTCAGGCCAGGAGGTGTCCCGCTGCCCCCCATGTGTCCTGCTGCCTTCCACCTGTCCCGCTACACTCTCTTGTCCCACTGTCCCCTCCTGTGACACCACCTCCCACCTGTCCCACTACCCCACCCCTGTTCCACTTCCCCCCACTTGTCCCACTGCCCCCACTTGTCACACTGGCCCCACCTGTCCCACTTCACCACATTATGTCACACTGTCCCCCTCCTGTCCCACTGCCCCCCTCCTATGAGGGAAGGAGATATCAGAGGAGGAGGAGGACATGGGATAGAGGAGATGGGACTAGAGAAGGACATGGGATGGAGATGATGGGACTGCAGGAGGAGGAGGAGGTTGGATGGAGGAGATGGGACTGGAGAAGGACGTGGGATGGTGGAGATGGGACTGAAGAAGGACATGGGATGGAGGAGATGGAACTGGAGAAGGACATGGGATGGAGGAGATGGGACTGCAGGAGAAGGAGGACATTGGATGGAGGGGATGGGACTGTAGAAGGACATGGGATGGAGGAGATGGGACTGGAGAAGGACATGGGATGGAGGAGATAGGACTGCAGGAGGAGGAGGAGGTTGAATGGAGGAGATGGGACTGGAGAAGGACATGAAAGGGAGGAGATGGGACTGGAGAAGGACATGGGATGGAGGAGATGGGACTGCAGAAGGAGGAGGAGGTTGGATGGAGGAGATTGGACTGGAGGAAGAGCACATGGCCAGTGGATGGATTTGATGAGACAGCCAGTGGGCTCTGGGGAATGTTGGTAATTAGGCCCTGTGGGCTAAGGCATAAAGCTGTTCAAGGACCCCCAGAATTTCTGATGGTTGTCCTGGATATAAACAGTACAGGTCTTTGCCTGTTAATGGCTCTTCTTGCTTCATACATTGTGTGAGGGAAGCAGAGCTGGATCTGAGTACAATATTTTACAGTACACATTCCCCCTATCAATGTATTGATACATAGGGACAAGCTACTTCAGGTGAATGAAGACATGTACATAAGATAATCCATCAGCCATGACATTAAAAACTGCAGATACAACATGTGACCCATCACAACACATAGTTACATAGTTAGTAAGGTTGAATAAAGACACCGGTCCATCCAGTTCAACCTGTGAATGAGTGTGGGTGCGTGTCTACAATTATCCCTATTTATTTAAGGTACCCATATAGTGGCGTCAATTTACGCAACACTCCACACACACATCAGTCCCTACCCTCAAGGAGCCCACAATCCAAGGTCCCCAACTCACATTCATATACTAGGGCCAATTTTGGACAGAAGCCAATTAACCAACCAGCATGTCTTTGGAGACACAGGGAATAAAACTTCACTAATACCGAATTATATCACAAACACACCTGAAATTGTACAATACCTTTAAAAATTCTAATAAAATTGAAGAGAATAAATGTGCTTTTATTAGAAAGTTTTCACAATTTATGACAAAATGTAAAATGTAGTACGACATTCAAGTAAAATAAAAAGTAGACACTTCAAGTCCAACATAAAAAACTTCATCTCCTGTGAAGAACATTGTGAGTGATGATTTTATTACAAAGAACAAAGCATTGAGTAGAGCAGCAATCATCAAGAGTTTGCTGGAAGATGAGGACATAGGAGGACGCAATCAGTTCTGAGGAAGAGTCCTCCAGACACAGGGCCAATGCCGTATGGTCAGTGATGTAACAGCAGAGTCCTGGCTATACGCCAGTAAGAAGAGTCTAGACTACTTGGTGTTCAGGGCTGCAAACAGCAAAGACAAAGAATGAGAAAATCCAACTCATTATGAAAGTGAAACATTGAAAAAGAAAAAAAGGAAAAAAGGGGAGAGAAAAGAAATGGGAGAGAGAGAGCGACACCCAACCAGGAATGACATCTGGGAGAGGCCAGAAACCGATTCTACAGAGAAAAGATGAGGAGCCCCCACCGGTCCCACACCCCCTCCAATGTCCTCAGAGTATTATTCATTCTAGATGTGAGGACCCCATAGGTCTGATTTCTGGAATAGGAGAATATTAATAGGAGTTGGGGCGTGGCCTCAACATATACAAATAATAAATGACATGAACATTCTATACCATGCCTCTCCATACAAACACTCCCAACATTCATTGTAAAGAAATACGCCCCTCACTGGAGATATATATGACCGGGATTCCTAAACCTAACCCATCATCCAATGACACGACTAGATCTGGTTTTATTTCATTGTATCAGATTTAGTTATACAATTGTATCAGATCTTTCATTGTATCAAAAACAAAGAAGAAAAAATGTGACATCCCACAGAACACACATTTCTCATTATCTAAACCAGTGGTTCTCAACCTCTCTAGTGCCGTGACTAGGGATGAGCTTCGTGTTCGACTCGAACATCGGCTGTTCGACCGTCCGTCGAATTGCGAACGTTATGGGCCGTTCGCGCCAAATTCGTGTGGCGCGTCACGGCCCATAATTCACTGCGGCATCGCAGTGCATTGCTGGCTGATGATTGGCCAAGCATGCACTATGACCCGCATGCTTGGCCAATCACAGCGCCGTCAGTAGAGAGAGCTGTAATTGGCCAAAGCCAGGGTGGCTTTGGCCAATTATGGCTCAGGGGATTTAGTACACACCCCACACTATATAAGGCCGCCTGCACGGCGGCCCTGTGTAGTGTGTGTTCCGGTGTGCTGAGAGATAGAGAGAGAGAGACAGACAGTGTCATTTGATTTGAGTTAGCTAGATTAGGCTAGATCTGTTCCTGCTATTTACATTTAGTGCAGTGCGTCCTGCTCACAGTGTTCAGCTAGATCCGTTCCTGCTATTTACATTTAGTGCAGTGCGTCCTGCTCACAGTGTTCAGCTAGATCCGTTCCTGCTATTTACATTTAGTGCAGTCAGTGCGTCCTGCTCACAGTGTTCAGCTAGATCCGTTCCTGCTATTTACATTTAGTGCAGTCAGTGCGTCCTGCTCACAGTGTTCAGCTGCTATTTACATTTAGTGTAGTCAGTGCGTCCTGCTCACAGTGTTCAGCTAGATCTGTTCCTGCTATTTACATTTAGTGCAGTGCGTCCTGCTCACAGTGTTCAGCTGCTATTTACATTTAGTGTAGTCAGTGCGTCCTGCTCACAGTGTTCAGCTAGATCCGTTCCTGCTATTTACATTTAGTGCAGTCAGTGCGTCCTGCTCACAGTGTTCAGCTAGATCCGTTCCTGCTATTTACATTTAGTGTAGTCAGTGCGTCCTGCTCACAGTGTTCAGCTAGATCCGTTCCTGCTATTTACATTTAGTGTAGTCAGTGCGTCCTGCTCACAGTGTTCAGCTAGATCCGTTCCTGCTATTTACATTTAGTGTAGTCAGTGCGTCCTGCTCACAGTGTTCAGCTAGATCTGTTCCTGCTATTTACATTTAATGCAGTGCGTCCTGCTCACAGTGTTCAGCTAGATCTGTTCCTGCTATTTACATTTAGTGCAGTCAGTGCGTCCTGCTCACAGTGTTCAGCTAGATCCGTTCCTGCTATTTACATTGAGTGCAGTGCGTCCTGCTCACAGTGTTCAGCTAGATCTGTTCCTGCTATTTACATTTAGTGCAGTGCGTCCTGCTCACAGTGTTCAGCTAGATCTGTTCCTGCTATTTACATTTAGTGCAGTGCGTCCTGCTCACAGTGTTCAGCTAGATCTGTTCCTGCTATTTACATTTAGTGCAGTGCGTCCTGCTCACAGTGTTCAGCTAGATCTGTTCCTGCTATTTACATTTAGTGCAGTGCGTCCTGCTCACAGTGTTCAGCTAGATCCGTTCCTGCTATTTACATTTAGTGCAGTGTGTCCTGCTCACAGTGTTCAGCTAGATCCGTTCCTGCTATTTACATTTAGTGCAGTCAGTGCGTCCTGCTCACAGTGTTCAGCTAGATCTGTTCCTGCTATTTACATTTAGTGCAGTGCGTCCTGCTCACAGTGTTCAGCTAGATCCGTTCCTGCTATTTACATTTAGTGCAGTGCGTCCTGCTCACAGTGTTCAGCTAGATCCATTCCTGCTATTTACATTTAGTGCAGTCAGTGCGTCCTGCTCACAGTGTTCAGCTAGATCCGTTCCTGCTATTTACATTTAGTGCAGTCAGTGCGTCAGTGCGTCCTGCTCACAGTGTTCAGCTAGATCTGTTCCTGCTATTTACATTTAGTGCAGTGCGTCCTGCTCACAGTGTTCAGCTAGATCCGTTCCTGCTATTTACATTTAGTGCAGTCAGTGCGTCAGTGCGTCCTGCTCACAGTGTTCAGCTAGATCTGTTCCTGCTATTTACATTTAGTGCAGTGCGTCCTGCTCACAGTGTTCAGCTAGATCCGTTCCTGCTATTTACATTTAGTGCAGTGCGTCCTGCTCACAGTGTTCAGCTAGATCTGTTCCTGCTATTTACATTTAGTGCAGTGCGTCCTGCTCACAGTGTTCAGCTAGATCCGTTCCTGCTATTTACATTTAGTGCAGTGCGTCCTGCTCACAGTGTTCAGCTAGATCCGTTCCTGCTATTTACATTTAGTGCAGTGCGTCCTGCTCACAGTGTTCAGCTAGATCCGTTCCTGTTATCTTCCTACTGACAGGCAGGCTTGTCTGGTTACAGTATATAAAGCTACCTGAAGAAAATTACAGGTGTTCTATCCCAGCTTAGTGCAGCTACAGGCCATTAGTATGTCTGGAAGGCCAAGAAGGAGAGGCAGACAGTCACAAGCCAATAAGAGAGGGCAAGCAGGCTCTGTGTCTAGTGCTGGTCGTGGAGACGGTGCATCCTCATCAGCCCGTGGCCATGGGACACGCTTGGCCTTTTTTTCGGCAGCTGGCCGTGTTGAGCCGCAACATGCGGAAGACTTGGTCGAGTGGATGACCAAGCCGTCCTCATCCTCCTCATCCTCTCTCACCCATGCCCAGGGTGCTTTGTCTGGCAAAGCAGCGGCCTCTTCCCTCAGCTCAATGTCATCAGTGACTCCTTCCCTAGCTCCACCATGTCCTCCTGAGGATTCCCTCGAACTGTTTGACCACAGTGTTGGGTACATGCTCCAGGAGGATGCCCAGCGTTTGGAAGGCTCTGATGATGATACTGAGCTCGATGAAGGCAGTAACATGAGCACGGACAGAGGGGGTGCCCAAGAAGGACAGCAATCTGGCAGTCATGCTCCCCCTGCTGCAGCATACTGCCAGGTTTGCTCCAGTGATGAGGAGGGAGGGGATGATGAGGTCACTGACTCAACGTGGGTGCCTGATAGGAGAGAGGAGGAGGAGGAGGAGGAGGAGGAGGAGGAGGAGGAGGAGGCGGCACATCACCAACGAGGCAGGATGCCCTCCAGGGGCCAGCCTAAGGGCAGCACATTGACTGCATCACACCCCAAAGCTCCACATGTGCAGGGCGCTGCAGTCTCTGCGCGTTATTCAAAAAGTTCTTTGGTGTTGGCCTTTTTTGAGACGAGTGCATCAGATCGCACCGCTGCTATTTGCAACATATGTCTCAAGCGTATCTCGCGTGGCCAAAACATCTCCCGCTTGGGTACCACATGCTTGACCAGACATATGTTGACCTGCCATGCAGTTCGTTGGCAAGCATATCTAAAAGACCCACACCAAAGAACAAAGAGGATCTCTCCTTGCTCCTCATCAGCTGAGATTTCCAACCCCACTAGACCTTCAGTCCTCTCTGAGACCTGCAGTGAGAGGAATGAAGGTGTAGAATTAGGTGTGTCACAGCCAAGTACTTGTGGGCAATCTGCTTTTGGTACACCGACGTCAGATTGTACCAGGCAAATTTCCCTGCCCCAGCTGCTGCACCGCCGAAAGAAGTTCGCTCCCAGCCATCCACATGCCCAGCGGTTGAATGCTAGCTTGGCAAAATTGCTAGCACTTCAACTGCTGCCTTTTCAGTTGGTAGACTCTGCCCCCTTCCGTGAGTTTGTGGAATGTGCGGTTCCTCAGTGGCAGGTACCCAAACGCCACTTTTTCTCTCGGAAGGCGATTCCGGCTCTCTACCGGCATGTGGAAGGCAATGTCCATGCCTCGCTGGACAGGGCGGTCAGCGGTAAGGTGCATATTACCGCTGACTCATGGTCCAGCAGGCATGGACAGGGACGTTACTTAAGTTTCACGGCGCATTGGGTGACTCTGCTGGCAGCTGGGAAGGATGCAGGACAAGGTGCAGTAGTGTTGGAGGTTGTTCCGCCACCACGCCTCCAAAATGCTGATTGTGACACACCTCTCTCCTCCACCCCCTCCTCTTCTTCTTCCTCCATGGCCTCTTCCTCGGAACCAGCGGTGCTCCGTAGGCGTTCAAGGGGCTACGCAAGTACGCAGGCCAAAAGATGCCATGCGGTGCTTGAGCTGGTGTGCTTGGGGGACAGGAGCCACACTGGGGCAGAGGTTCTGTCAGCTCTGCAGGGGCAGGTTCAGAGGTGGTTGACGCCACGCCAACTTAAGGCAGGAATGGTGGTTTGCGACAATGGCACCAACCTCCTCTCTGCCCTCCGACAGGGACAACTGACCCATGTGCCCTGTTTGGCTCACGTCCTTAACTTGGTGGTGCAGCGGTTCTTGGGCAGGTACCCGGGCTTACAGGATGTCCTGAGGCAGGCCAGGAAAGTCTGTGTGCATTTCCGCCGGTCATATAATGCCAGTGCTCGGCTGACGGACCTCCAAAAGGAGTTTAACCTGCCCAAGAACCGCCTAATCTGTGACATGCCCACCAGGTGGAACTCGACATTGGCCATGCTGCAGCGGCTGCACACGCAGCAGAGGGCCATCAATGAGTACCTGTGCGACTATGGCACCAGGACAGGGTCAGGGGACCTTGGTTTTTTTTCCCCACGCCAGTGGGCCATGATCAGGGATGCATGCACTGTCCTGTCACCATTCGAGGAGGCCACGAGGATGGTGAGCACTGACAGTGCATGCATCAGTGACACTGTCCCCCTTGTCCACCTGTTGGAGCACACGCTGCGTGGAATAATGGACAGGGCACTTGAGGCAGAACAGAGGCAGGAAGAGGAGGACTTCCTTAGCTCTCAAGGCCCCCTTTATCCAGACAGTGTTCCTGCGTGCCCGCCGATCACACAGGAAGAGGACGAGGAGGAGGAGGAGGAGGAAGATTGTGTCAGTATGGAGGTGGAGCCTGGCACTCAGCATCAGCAGCAGTCTTTAAGGGATCAGTCCCAAGGAACACATGGACTTGTACGTGGCTGGGAGGAGGTGGCTGCGGACGTTGTTGTCCTTAGTGACCCAGAGGACTCTGGACCGAATGCCTCAGCAAACCTACGCTGCATGGCCTCCCTGATCCTGCAAAGCCTGCGTAAGGATCCTCGTATTCGTGGTATCAAGGAGAAGGACCAATACTGGCTGGCAACCCTCCTTGATCCACGTTACAAGGGTAAGGTTGCGGACCTTATCTTGCCATCGCAGAGGGAGCAGAGGATGAAACATCTTCGGGAGGCCTTGCAGAAAGGTCTGTGCAACGCGTTCCCAGAGACTGGGAGGTTACAAACTCCTGTTTCTGGACAACGTGTTGCTGAGGCTTCGGTCAGTCAAAGAAGGAGCGGTGGAGAAGGTGGCCGTCTGACCGATGCGTTCAGACAATTTTTTGGTCCGCAGCCCCAAGGTATGATCGGTTCCAGCAACCATCGCCAGCGTCTGTTTTACATGGTGCAGGAATACCTAGGGGCAAGATCAGACTTGGACACCTTTCCCACCGAAAATCCTCTGGGTTACTGGGTCTTGAGGATGGATCACTGGCCAGAGCTTGCACAGTATGCAATTGAGCTACTGGCCTGTCCTGCATCCAGCGTTCTTTCGGAACGCACATTCAGTGCTGCTGGAGGCGTGGTAACCGATCACAGGGTGCGTCTGTCCACTGACTCGGTCGATCGGCTGACCTTCATAAAAATGAATCAGTCTTGGATCTCCACCAGCTACCAAGCACCTGATACTGATGTAACTGAATAATTTTTTTCAGATCCCTTCAAAGACTGCCTATGCTGATGCTGAGTGACTATCCCTGAGTAATTATCCTCTTCCTCCTCAATCATCACGCTGATAGCTTGTAAGAACATTTTTGGTTCTGGGCGCCACCACCAGTGCCTTAGGCACAATTTTTCTGCCCCTGTCTAACAGGGGCATGTAATTACAATTTTTGATGTAATACTTTGCAGCAGGGCTCGTTCCTGCATTCCAACTAGAGTGTCTGTGAGGGGTTGCAGTGTTGTGGCACCAGCACCAGTGCCTAAGGTCCAATTTTTCTGCCCCTGTCTAACAGGGGCGTGTAATTACAATTTTTGATGCAATACTTTGCAGCAGGGCTCGTTCCTGCGTTCCAACTAGAGTGTCTGTGAGCGGTTGCAGTGTTGTGGCACCAGCACCAGTGCCTAAGGCCTAATTTTTCAGCTCCTGTTCAACAGGGGCATGTAATTACAATTCTTGATCTAATATTTCACAGCAGGGCCCTGTGAGGGCTTACAGTGTTTTGGCCACAGCAACACCTGAGGCCCAAATTTCTGCTGAGTATATAGGGCAGGACCCTACTTTCAAACATCTAACTTACAAACGACTCCTACTTGCAAACGGAAGGAGACAACAGGAAGTGAGATGAAATCTACCCCTAGGAAGGGAAATTCTCTCATGTAAGAGTTAATATGGGAAAACAATTTCTCCTTTCCACTGATGCTTTCCAATCCTTGTTCCACAAAAAAACCCAAATTTTCAAAAAACATTTTTCATTGGGACAAAAAAGTGAGGTGAAATCTTCTGAAGAGGAGGAAAGACGCAAAACAAATGTCACAGGGGTGATAACCCTTCCCTTTGTTTTCCAAAAAGCTTAGAAAAGATTTTTTGGCTGGAGCTAAACACGTTAAAAATGTTCAAAATTACAAACAGATTCTACTTAACAACAAACCTACAGTCCCTGTCTTGTTTGCACCGCCTGTATACTGCTGTTCAGAGTATATAGGGACCTTTCCTTATTTTAATTTGGGTGCGGGGTTCCCCTTAATATTCATACAAGACCCAAAGGGCCTGGTAATGGACTGGGGGGTACCCATGCCGTTTGTCTCACTGATTTTCATCCATATTGCCATGACCCGACATGACATTAAACCCGCAAGCAGTTTTAAATGAGATTTTTTCCTTTAAAAATGACATTTGGTGCAGGGACTGTTCTAAACATGGGAAACACGCGCCACTTTACAGGCATACTATAGACACCCCCCAGGTACGATATTTAAAGGAATATTTCACTTTTTTTTTTTTTACTTTAAGCATCATTAAAATCACTACTCCCGAAAAAACGGCCGTTTTTAAAAGTTTTTTTTGCATTGATACATGTCCCCTGGGGTAGGACCCGGGTCCCCACACCCTTTTTAGGACAATACCATGCAAATTAGCCTTTAAAATGAGCACTTTTGATTTCGAACGTTCGAGTCCCATAGACGTCAATGGGGTTCTAACGTTCGTGCGAACTTGCGGTCCGTTCGCGGGTTCTGGTGCGAACCGAACCGGGGGGTGTTCGGCTCATCCCTAGCCGTGACCCCTTGATAACATTTCCCAGGTTGTGGAGACCCCTAACAGTAAAATTATTTTCATAGCGTGGGTTGTCAGCACTCGAGGCAAGACAAGTAATTTGCGCCTCTAATCCACGGACATTTAGCACTCCCCGATTCCCACTCGGACAGTATTAAAACCCCTTATGGTACATTTTAGGATGTATCACTCTTTCTCTTAGTTCTCCTTTTTTTCCTTTTATCTCTCTCTATCCTACTTTCTTGTTTTTCCCCATCACTCTGTCTAGCTGTCTTTCTTGTTCTTTCTCTTATTATGTCTCTCCCTTTTTATTTGTTCCTCCCCCTCTTTTCCTCGCCCTTCCATTTATTCTCTATTTTTATTCCTTCGCTTACTCCTTGGTGGGGGGTGCGGGGAATGGGATAAGTGGCAGTGCTAGGGGGGAGTTGGGATGAGTGGTGCTGCGGGTGGGGAAGTTGGGATGAGTGGCTCTGCTGGTGGGGGAGTTGGTATGAGTGGCAGTGCTGGTGGGGGAGTTGGGATGAGTGGCAGAGCTGGTGGGGGAGTTGGGATGAGTTGCAGAGCTGGTGGGGGAGTTGGTATGAGTGGCAGTGCTGGAGGGGGAGTTGGGATGAGCGGCAGTGCTGGTGGGGGAGTTGGGATGAGTGGCAGTGCTGGGGGGATGGGATGAGTGGCAGTGCTTGTGGGGGAATAGGATGAGTGTCAGTGCTGGTGGGGGAGTTGGAATGAGTGGCAGTGCTGGTAGGGGAGTTGGGATGAGTGGCAGTGCTGCGGGGGGATGGGATAAGTGGCAGTGCTGGCGGGGAGTTGGGATGAGTGGCAGTGCTGGGGGGGAGTTGGGATGAGTGGCAGTGCTGGGGGGGATGGGATGAGTGGCAGTGCTGCCAGGGGAGTTGGGATGAGTGGCAGTGCTGGCGGGGAGTTGGGATGAGTGGCAGTGCTGGTGGGGGAGTTGGGATGAGTGGCAGTGCTGGTGGGGGAGTTGGGATGAGTGGCAGTGCTGGTGGGGGAGTTGGGATGAGTGGCAGTGCTGGTGGGGGAGTTGGGATGAGTGGCAGTGCTGGTGGGGGAATAGGATGAGTGGCAGTGCTTGTGGGGGAGTTGGGATGAGTGGCAGTGCTAGTGGGGGAATAGGATGAGTGGCAGTGCTGGTGGGGGAAGTGGGATGAGTGGCAGTGCTGGTGGGGGAGTTGGGATGAGTGGCAGTGCTGGGGGGATGGGATGAGTGGCAGTGCTGGTGGGGGAATAGGATGAGTGGCAATGCTGGGGGGAGTTCTGATCAGCCAACTTAGGTGCTCTTGATCAAGGTCATCTGCTGATCTGAGAATTGTAGTGGGGACTTTTAATGAATACTATAATCACAGGTAGTGTTACTCACTGTGTCTCTGGCTTCACTGTGTCTCCGACTTTGTGGTGTCTCGTAGCAGTGACACCTATGCCGAAATCAGGAGATAGGGTCTCCCCCAGCCCCTCCCACTTCACATTCCTCACCAGTTATCTGACCTCTAGTCTTTGCACCCCCAGCCATGCTGTGAACTGAGTGGACTCTGTCTATGCCAACATATTCCAAAAATGTAGGTCGTTTGGTAAATCATACTAAAAGGTATTCACAATAAAAGAGAAGTATGTTTTTTTTTTTACCCACTTTACTTACCTAGGTGGATGCAGCATCTGTCCCCGAGGGCCTTTGCAGTGAGAACTGAGCGATCAAACACAAGGCTCGGTTCTCTCAGCTCCCCGAGGAAAGAGCTGCTGCCCGTCAGTCAGCGGCTCTCCTCAGCTCCAACACGCTCATTGGAGCGCTGGGCTGTGGAGGGGGTGGGGAGCGGCCGTCTCAGGCTCTCAGAAGCTCACTGAGAACCTGAGACGGGCATCAGTCCAGGCACCTGGCGGATACGGACTTTATTGTGGTGATGAGGCGGTGCCTGGACTGATTCCACTTCAGACCCGTCTCTGCTGAAATTGGGTCACAGGAGTGCAAAACAAATTGTGACCCATAGGAGAAGCCCAGCCAAACAAGCTCAGGCTGGACTCCTTTAACCATTACAATACTGGCCATATTCACCCCCCTTCCTGCCCAAGCCAATTTTTAGTTTTCTGTCGCACTTTGAATGACAATTGCGCGGTCATGCAACACTGTACACAAATTAAATTGATTTTTTTCCCCACAAATAGAGCTTTCTTTTGGTGGTATTTGATCATCTTTGCGGTTCTTATTTTTTTGCGCTATAAACAAAAGAAGAGCAATAAGTTTGAAGAAATAAACAATATTTTTTACTTTTTGTTATAATAAATATCCCAATTTAAAAAAACAAACAAACAAATTTTTCCCTCAGTTTAAGCCGATAGGTATTCTTCTACATATTTTTGGTAAAAAAAATTCCAATAAGCGTATATTGATTGGTTTGCACAAAAGTTACAGTTAGTTAGTCTACAAAATAGGGGATAGATTTATGGCATTTGTTTTTTTTTTTTTTTACTAGTAATGGCAGCGATCAGCGATTTTTTTATCGTGACTGTGACATGCGGCGGACAGACACTTTTGACACTATTTTTGGTCCATTCACATTTATACAGTGATCAGTGCTAAAAAAAATGCATTGATTACTGTTTAAATGTGACTGGCACGGAAGGCGTTAATACTAGGGGGCGATCAAGGGGTTAAATGTGTTACCTAGGGAGTGATTCTAACTGTAGGGGGAGGGGACTCACAAGGGGAGGAGACCGATCCGTGTTCCTCTGTACTGGGAACACTCCAATCAGGAGATGGAGGGGGCAGGGCCGAGTGATGGGTCCGTGTGTGTGAATGCTCTTGAGGCATCTGGCAGGAGGGAGCGGCCAGGAGCGCCGGCGAGGGACCCAAGAAGAGGAGGATCAGGGCTGCTCTGTGCAAAACTATTACAGAGAAGGTAAGTATAACATGTTTGTTATTTTAAAAAAAACAAGACTTTAATACCCCTTTAATAGGAATGGGCGAACGGTTTGGCCAGAGCATCAGTTCGGGCCCAACATGTGCCCATTCCACCATTTGCTGAACACCTGAATCTGCAGGGTTTTCACCCCAAAGAACACCCTGCAATGCACTGAATGCTGCACAGCGCATTCTGCACCCTGATTGGGCAAAGCTTTGCCCAGTCAGGGAGCAGTGTAAGCTGGTTGTTAAGGAGCGGGGCTGGGAAGCCGGCCGCTTCATCCTTAACAACCGATCATCAGCTGTCTAAGGGTTTCCCCGCTGACAGCTGAACAATAAAAAAAGTGCCATTTAAAAAATAAAGAAAAAAAAATGGCGAGGGGCTCCCCCAGTTCATACCAGGCCCTTCGGGTCTAGTATGGATTTGGAAGGAAACCCCATGCCAATTTTTTTTGAAAAAACGGTGTGGGGTACCGCAAAATCCACACCAGACCCTTATCCGGGCATACAGCCCGGCAGGTCAGGAAGGGGGGACAAGCGAGCTGCCCCCCCTTATGAACCATACCGGGTCACATGCTCTCAACATAGGGGGGTGGGTGCTTTGGGGCAGGGGGGGCTCTTGCACCTTGCCCCCCTGTTGATGGAGACAAGGGCCTCTTCCAGACAATCCTGGACTATGGTTGTTGGGGTCTGAGGGTGGGGGGGCTTATTGAAATCTGGAAGCCCCCTTTAAAATAGGAGCCCCCAGCCCCCCTATGTGAATGAGTATTGGGTATATAGTACCCCTACCCATTTACCAAAAAAGTGGCAAAAAGTAATAAAAACAAGAGACAGTTTTTGACAAATCCCTTATTAAAAAATAAAAAATAAAAAAAATGAGCCCCCATGTAAATCCATCATCAATCACGCCGTACACCGACGCCCCCCAAAAAAGGCCTCCTGGGAGGCCTTTCACTAAATGTCACCTCTCTGCTTTGACATTTCTTATATAGGTAAGGGGTGGGCCACCTTACTTTGCCACCCGGTGGCCCCGCCCCCCTCTGACATCAACATGGGAACAAGGTGCTTTGGGGTGGGGGCCTCAAGGCACCCACCCCCCCATGTTGAGGGCATGTGGCCTGGTATGGTTCAGGAGGGGGGCGCTCACTCATCCCCCCCTCTTTCTTGACCTGCCAGGCTGCATGCCCGGATAAGGGTCTGGCATGGATTTTGGGGGGGACCCCACAGTTTTTTTTTTACATTTTGGCGTGGAGTTCCCTTCCAAATGCATATCAGTTATGAAGGGTCTAGTATGGATGGGGGGGGACTCCACGCCATTTTTTTCTTTATTTTTTCAATAACCAGGTGTCGGCAATTGTAACCGCGAGTCATTTTCAATGGGATTTGCCTTGTTTTTTTTCTTTAGAAATGTCAGTTTTGCTGCAGCGTGTTTTATACATGCTACAGATGCACCACTTTGCAGGCAAATTAAGGGGACCCCCCAGGCACTATATTTAAATGACTTTTTCATTTGTATTGTTGCACTTTAAGCATTATTAAAATCAATGATCCTGCCAAAATGATCTTAAAAAAAAAAATGTATTGATACATGTCCCCTAGGGCAGTACCTGCACCCCCTATATCCCTTTTATGGCCAATTACTTGCATAAAAGCCTTCAAAATGATTATTCCTGTTCTGCTCCCATAGACTTCAATGGGGTTCGCTGTTCTGGTTAGAACATTCCCCCTGTTCAGGAGTTCTGCTGCGCACTTAACAGGGGGGGGGGTGTTCGGCCCATCCTTACGCTTTAATGTAACAAAAGCTTAAAGCGGAGGTCCGCCCACCGCTGCAAAAATTAAAATCCAGCAGCTGCACATCCTGTACACATCCTGCAGCTGCTGGCTTTTAATATTAGGACACTTACTTGTCCTGGAGTCCAGCGAGGTCGGCACTGCAGAAATTTTTTTTTCATGGTCTGTCGGGTGCTGCCGCCTCCATTGCGAGGAAGGGTACCCGGTAGAGCTGCAGGATTTATCGCGGAGAATCGTTATCGTGATTCTCCGCCCGCCACGATCGCAATTCTGGATTTGAGCAATTCTACGATTCTGACCATTCAAAGCGCGCGCCTGTTTCGGAGTGGAGGGGAAGCCGTCGGAGCCAGCGTGAAACGTCTGATGTCAGCAAAGATGAATATGATTGGTCGGTAAATATGCCAGCGTAACAGCCCCGCCCCCGGTGTTGGTAGGTAGGGGACGTTGCCTCTACCAAGATGGCAGTGTGTGCTTCCTCTTCCTGTGCGCGTCTGAGCGTGTGATGTCAGTGGGAAACATGGAGGAGAGCGGGAGCAGGCTGTACAGCCTGCCCAAGACTAGAGCCCTAACTGGCACCGCCCGGATCCCCCGGATGGGGGTCTATCTGCTCAGGGTGCTCTGCCTGCTGTGCCAGGAGTGTCCCACCAGGGCCACAACACACTGGGTGGTGACAGAGGATGGCAAGGTCCAGCAGCAGGTGAGGTGACACCTGACAGAGGGGGACACATGACAGAGGAAGAGACAGGGAGGGGGGACCTCTGAGAGAAAGCAAGGGGGACACCTAACATAGAGGGGGGGATCCTGGGATTGAGGGCACCTGACAGGGGGAGGGAGATCACTAGAGAGAGAGAGAGAGAGAGCGGGAAAAGGGGGACACCTGAGATAAGTAGGGACACCTGAAAGGAGGATAGGGGGATACTTGAGAGGGAAAAGGGGGGGTCACTTGAAAGAAAAGGGGAACACCTGAGAGGAGAGGAGAGGCTCTCAATCAATCAATCAATCTCTCTCTAAATTAATCAATCACTCAATCAATAACTCTCTCTATCAATCTCTCCTAAAAAAAAAAATACGTCGCGAGAATCGTAATTTTTTTATTCTAAGTAAAAAAATTGTGATTCTCATTTGGCCGGAATTGTGCAGCTCTAGTACCGGCAGTGTAGCCTTTCGGTTTCGCACCCGGGAACCCTACTGAGCATGCAGCTCCGCTCCTCTCTCCTTCTGGCCCTGCGGACAGGGAAGGAGGAGGGAGCCCCAGCCGTGATGTCCATGCTCGCGGCTGAGGCTCCTGGAAGTGGGGAAGCATACCTGTGAAAGACAGGTATGCTGTCCCCCCTCCCCCCCCCCGAAAGGTGCCAAATGTGGCACCGGAGGGGGGGAGGAGTACAATAAGCGGAAGTTCCACCTTTGGGTGGAACTCTGCCTTAATGTGCCATAATGTACCTAAACGTTAATCAATTGCCTTGAAACTTTGCACAAGCAAAGTTTTTAACTTCCCAAACCTATCCTAGAAGTTTCATGGATTTAGGTTTCCTACAAGGAAAATGCAAACTTTTTGCTATAATAAATATCCAAAAAAAAAAAAAAAATTTCTTCATCAGTTTAGGCCAATATGTATTCACATTTTCGGTAAAAAAAAAAAATCACAAGAAGTGTATATTGATTTGTTTGCGCAAAAGTTATAACGTCTATAAAATAAGGGGATACATTTATGGCATTTTTGATATTAATTTTTTTTTTAACTAGTAATGGCGGTGATCAGCGATTTTTAGCGGGACTGCAACATTGCGGCGGACAGATCGGATACTTTTGACACTTTTTTGGTACCATTGACAATTATACAGGGATCAGAGCTAAAAATAGCCACTGATTACTGTGTAAATATCACTGGCAGGGAAGGGGATAACACTAGGGGGGGGATCAAGGGGTTAAATGTGTTCCCTCTTGTGTGTTTCTAACTGTGGGGGGATGGGACTGACTGGAGGAAGAGACCGATCTCTGTTCCTAATCAGTAGGAACAGCAGATCTGTCTCTCCTCCCCTGAAAGAACAAAGATCTGTCTGTTTACATTGACAGATCTCCGTTCTGTCTCTGTCAGGATAAATCGCGGGTGGCCGGCGAACATCACACCCGCTAGCCACGCGTATCAGCTCCTGCATCGTGCCGCAGGCGCGTACACCTCCTAGAGCTCCTAGAGCTGACGTACCATGACGGTGATATTCCCAGGGGAGCCAACCTGCCGCAGTACAACTGCGGTGGCTGGTCGTTAAGTGGTTAATGTCCCTAGTTTGCCTTGTGGGAGACCAAAATCCATGAAACTTACAGGATAGATTTGGGAACTTGAAAACTTAGGTTGTGAAAGGTTTCAAGGTTTCAAGGTTTAGGCACTATTTTCAAACTAAGGCGTAGGTTCATCAAACAGAGAAGAGCCGAGATCCTGATGATCACGGCTGATCTCTCAGGTGTACCATTTATGAAGCTGAGATGAGGAGTGGAGAACATGTTCTTCACTTCTCATCATAGGACACACCCCCTTCTGTCATTCACTTTTACACAGATGACCAGTTTATGAAGGTGAGGTCTGAAGATCTGAAGATCTCGCTGGCCATCTCTGTAAAATATCTCCAGCCCAGATTCTCCATCTCAGAGGTGGAGAATATGGGTGAGAAGCTGCTGTGATGTGAGGAAGGAGGCTTCGTTCTTCCTAATATCAGCAATAACAAGCTTAAAGATTGATATAAATAATAACTATATACAGTATGTTAATGTGTGTATATTAGGGATGAGCTTTATGTTCGGGTCGAACACTGGCTGTTCGCCCGTTCGTCAAAAAACTAACACTATGGGACGTTCGCACCAAATTCGAGCGGCATGTAATGACCCATAATGCACTGTGGGAACACAGTTTATTGCTGTATGATAATTGGCCAAAGCACCATGACCTGCATGCTTTGGCAAATCACAGCGCCCTCAGCTAAGAGAGTCACAATTGGGCAAAGGCAGGGTGCCTTTTGTCAATCATGGCTCAGGGGGACTAAGTCCACGCCCCACACTATATAAGACTGCTTGCACGTCGGCCTCGTGTAGTGTGTTGTTGGCGTGGACGGAGAGAGAGAGTGTCATTTAGATTGAGCAGGCAGGCAGGTTATTCAGTTAGCTGCAGTGTATTTAATATGTATATACAGACAGTCTTGTGCATATATTATATATATATATATATATATATATATATATATATATATATATATATATATATACATATACACAGTAAAACCTTGGATTGTGAGCATAATTCGTTCCAGAAACATGCTTGTAATCCAAAGCACTTGTATATCAAAGCATTTTTTTATAGGGTATAAAAAGAAGAGAGGCGCCTCTAAGTGTAGCAATAAGTTGCTAAATGTTGTACCTTCATTAAATGTAACCATATTGCTACACTTAGAGGCTCCTCTCTTCTTTTTTATACTCAGTTGTGACATGACGCTACTCTTATATCAAGACATCGCTTGTATATCAAGGCAAAATTTATTAAAACATTTTGCTTGTCTTGCAAAACGCTCTCAAACCAAGTTACTCTCAAACCAAGGTTTTACTGTATATATATATATATATATATATATATATATATCCACTGCATACAGTTTAGCTATATCTCACTGCAGGCCATTCCTGGTGTACTTTTTCTAATATACTTCAGGCAGTGTACACAGTACCGTGCACCCCTAGTTAGGGTGACCACATTTCCAAACTGACATTCAGGGACACCCCCCCCCCCCCCAAAAAAAAAGATGATTTTTGACACATTTTTTTGCCGATTTTTGGGGCAGGGCGTACGAAATCAGCGAGCCCGTGTGCAAGATCAAAAGTGGGCCCTAGGCATCAGGAACAACAACAATATGGTGCGCAAAGCGTGTCGTAATGAACTGTGGACATGTCTTAAATTGCACTAAATATTGGCTTAAAGGGGGTGTTCTTAAAGAGAGTCTGAGATGACTTGTATAGTGCAGAATGTGGTAATGTTAAATAGGGAATGCAGAGTGTATGGAGGGGGGTAATATGTACAGGAGAGGAGTATGGAGTGTATGGCGGTGGGTAATATGTACAGGAGAGGAGTGCGGAATGTATGGCGGTGGGTAATATGTACAGGAGAGGAGTGCGGAATGTATGGCAGTGGGTAATATGTACAGGAGAGGAGTGCGGAATGTATGGTGGTGGGTAATATGTACAGGAGAGGAGTATGGAGTGTATGGCGGGGGGTAATATGTACAGGAGAGGAGTGCGGAATGTATGGCGGTGGGTAATATGTACAGGAGAGGAGTATGGAGTGTATGGCGGGGGGTAATATGTACAGGAGAGGAGTGCGGAATGTATAATGGTGGGTAATATGTACAGGAGAGGAGTATGGAGTGTATGGCGGGGGGTAGTTAGCGGAGAGAGGAGGAAGAGGAGTGCAATATCACCTTCTGATAGTCTGTCAGCCACTGCTAATCCACTTTGGTGGTGGGGCACTCCGAAGGATGTAAGGGGGCACCCTGGAGGTTGTAAGGGGGGATGTAATGGGGCACTTTGGCGGTACTAACTTAGTCAGAGCCCCCTTACATCCTCCGGGGTGCCCCCTTAGTGCCTCCTTACATCCTCCTCCAGAATTGCCCTGAATCTCTAGCAAAGTTCCCAGGATTCCAGACGGTACAATTGTCCCCTCAATAGCAGCCAGTTTGTCTTTGAAGATGGGGAAGGGTGCAAGTTGTCAAAGAAGAATACTTGCGGTGATTTTGGGGGATAAGAGCATGCTGTATGTGCTAGGGGGCACACTTTAGGAGGGGAGAGAAATTGTGCTGGAAGGGGGGTTAAATAAAAAATCTGACCCCCCCAGCACAATATATCTCCCCTCCTAAAGTGCCCCCTAGCACATACAGCATGCTCTTATCCCCTAAAATCACTGCAAGTATTATTTTTTGACAACTTGCCCCCTGTCTCTGTGTCTCCTTCTCCTGCAAGTGCCAAGTATTAATATTGTGTACTAACCTCAGATCAGCATGTCCCGTCCTGTTGAGTCCTGAGGGGACTTCAGTCCGTGTGTTAGTGTGAGGTGGGCAGGAGGGGGGAGGAAGAGAGAGATGCCATACACACTGTAATTGCAGGCAGCCTGTGGGAACAGAAACACCCCACACAAGCTGCAGGCCAGTCACTGGAGCCAAGTGCGGAGCTGAAAGAACCAGCAGTGACTCCCAGCAGCACTAGCGCGGAGGAGGAAGTGAAATCTTCCTCCACTTTCAACGCTGGGCAGTGACGTCACTGGTTGCCTGATGCCAGGCGGCTATAGCAACCAGTGATCAGGAGGAGGTGGAAGCGGAGCCAGAGCCAGCGCTATGGCGGCTCGGTCCGCCCCTGTTCCCAGATTGTCAGTTTCATTCCGGGACACTGTATTGTCCCGGAATGAAGCTGCCCGGGACCGGGGACAAAGATGTCAATTACGGGATAATCCCGGGCAATCCGGGACACGTGGGCACCCTACCCCTAGTGCAGTTGCTACTACTTTTCTGGTGGTGTACACAGTACACAATACAGTGTAGTGTGGTTTTGCTAAACAAAAGTTACATCATGTCCAGAAGGCCACCAAGGAGAGGCAGACGCTCACAGGCCACTAAAAGAGGGCCAGCAAGCTCTGTCTACAGTCAACAGCACTGGTCGTGGATATGGTGCATCCTCAGCACGTGGCCGTGGGGCACACTTGTCCTTTTTTTCTGCAGCAGGCCGTGTTAATGGGGTCACAACATGTAGAAGAGTTGGTGGAATGGATAACAAAGCCCTCCTCATCCTCCTCATCCTCTGTCAACTAGGCTCAGAGTAGTTTGCCTGCCAATGCATGCCAAAGCGGCCTATTCCATCGGCTCCATGTCAACAGTCACTCCTTCCCTAGCCCCACCATCATGCATAGAGGAGTTCCCCGAACTACTCGACCACAGTATCGGGTACATGCTGCAGGAGGATGTGCAGCGATTAAAAGGCTCTGATGATGGTACCCAGGTTGAGGAAGGGAGTAAGGCCAGCCTAGAGAGAGGGGGTGCCCAAAAAGGTCAAGAAACTGGCAGTCATTGTCCCCCAGCTGCAGCATATTGCCAAGTTTGCTCCAGTGATGAGGAGGGAGGGGATGATGATTTCACTGACTCTACTTGGGTGCCTGATAGAAGAGAGGAGGAGGAGGAGGCAACCAACATCCTATTTTAGCAGGCAAATTTCCCTACCCCCTTGCTAAACCGTCGAAAGAAATTTGGTCCCAGCCATCCACATGCTCAGCGTCTGAATGCTAGCTTGGCCAAATTGCTAGCACTGCAACTGCTGCCTTTTCAGCTGGTGGACTCTGCCCCCTTTCGTGAAATTGTGGAATGTGCGGTACCTCAGTGGCAGGTTCCCAAACGCCATTTATTTTCATGGAAGGCCATTCCGGCTCTCTAGCAGCATATGTAAGGCAAAGTCTTGGCCACGTTGGACAGGGCAGTCAGCAGTAAGATGCATCTTACTGCTGACTCATGGTCCAGCAGGCATGGACAGGGACGTTACCTTTCTTTCACGGTGCACTGGGTAACTCTGCTGGCAGCTGGGAAGGATGCAGGACAGGGTTCAGTATTGTTGGAGCTTGTTCTGCCACCACGCCTCCAAAATGCTAGTGGTGATTCTGCCACACCTCTCTCCTCCACCCCCTCCTCTTCTTCTTCCTCTATGGCCTCTTCCTCTGCAGATTTCTCCTCTGAACCAGCGGTGCTCCGTAGGCGTTTAAGGGGCTACGCAAGCACTCAGGCAAAAAGATGCCATGCAGTGCTTGAGTTGGTCTGCTTAGGGGACAGGAGCCACACTGGGGCAGAGATTCTGTCAGCTCTGCAGGGGCAGGCCCAGAGGTGGTTGACGCCATGCCAGCTTCAGCCAGGAATGGTTGTATGCGACAATGGCCCCATCCTCCTCTCCACCCTCCGACAGGGACACTTGACCCATGTTCCCTGTTTGGCTTACGTCCTGAATTTAGTGGTGCAGTGGTTTTTGAGCAGGTACCCGGGCTTACAGGATCTCCTGAGGCAGGCCAGGAAAGTCTGTGGGCATTTCCACCAGTCATATAATGCCAGTGATCAGCTGGCTGACATTCAAAGAGAATGCAACCTGCCCAAGAACCGCCTCATTTGTGACATGCCCACCAAGTGGAACTCAACATTGGCAATGCTGCAGCGGCCACACATGCAGCAGAGGGCCATCAATGAGTACCTGTGCGAGTATGGCACCAAGACAGGGTCAGGGGAGCTTGGCTTTTTTTCGCCTCGCCAGTGGCTACTGATCAAGGATGCATGTACTGTCCTGTCACCATTTGAGGAGGCCACGAGGATGGTGAGCAGTAACAGTGAATGCATCAGTGATACTGTTCCTCTTGTCATCCTGTTGAAGCACATGCTTCATGGAATAATGGACAGTTCAATTGAGGCAGAACAGCGGGAGGAAGAGGAGGACTTCCTTACCTCTCCAGGCCCCCTTTATCCAGATACTAGTATTCCTGCAGGCCCACCGACCACACAGGAAGAAGAAGAGGAGGAGGATTGTGTCAGCATGGAGGTGGAGGATAACACTCAGCATCAGTAGCAGTCTTCAAGGGATCGTTTTCAGTCCCCATAAACCCATGGAGTTGTATGTGGCTGGGAGGAGGTGGTTGAGGATCATGTGATCCTTAGTAACCCAGAGGACTCAGGATCGAATTCCTCTGAAAACGTACGCTGCATGGCCTCCCTGATCCTGCACAGCCTGCGAAAGGACCCTAGGATTTGTGGTATGAAGGAGTGGGATCATTACTGGCTGGCAACCCTTCTTGATCCACGTTACAAGGGTAAGGTTGCAGAACTTATCCAGCCTTTACAGAGGGAGCAGAGGATGAAACATCTTTGGGAGGCCTTGCAGAAAGGTTTGTGCAATGCGTTTCCAGAGCCTGGGAGGTTACAATTTCCTGGTGCTGGACAATGTGTTGCTGAGCCTTCGTTCAGTCAGAGGAGGAGTGGTGGAGAAGGTGGCCGGCTGACCGATGTGTTCAGACAATTCTTCAGTCCTCAGCACCCAGCCCAGGTCCAGGTCTGATCGGTTCCAGCAACCATCGCCAGCATCTGAATTACATAATGCAGGAATATCTAGGGGCAAGATCAGACTTGGAGACCTTTCCACCAGAACATCCACTGGGTTACTGGGTCTTGAGGATGGACCACTGGCCAGAGCTTGTTCAATAAGTAATTGAGCTACTGGCCTGTCCTGCATCCAGCATTCTTTCTGAACACACATTCAGTGCTGCTGGAGGCTTTGTAACCAATCACAGAGTGCGCCTGTCCACAGACTCTGTTGATCGGCTCACATTTCTAAAAATTAGTCAGTCTTGGACCACCAGCTACCAAGCACCTGATGCTGATGTAACTGATTGATTTTTCTATGGATGTGGGATCCCTTGAAGACTGCATATGCTGAGTGACTATCCTATTATGCTAAGTGACTATCCTATTATGCTGAGTGACTATCCTATTATGCTGAGTGACTATTCTATTCATCCTCAATCTTCATGATGATAGCTTCTAAGAATATTTTTGGTTCAGGGCACCACCACCGCCCAAGGCCCAATTTTTCTGCCCCCTGTTTAAGAGTGGCGTGTAATTACAATTTTTGATTAAATATTTATTTATTGATTAAATATTTACCAGCAGGGCTCATTCCTACACTCAACAAGAGTATATGTGAGGGTTATAGTGTTGTGGCACTACCACCACTGCCTAAGGCCCAATTTTTCTGCCCCTGTTTAAGAGGGACGTGTAATTATAATTCTTGATATAATATTTCACAGCACCCACCAAGAGTAACTGTGAGGGCTTACAGTGTTCTGGTACCACCAACACCTAAGGCCCAATTTTCCGCAGAGTATATAGGGCAGGCCATATAGTATATACAGGCGGTCCCCTATTTTCACACATCTGACTTACAAACGGAAAGAGACAACAGGAAGTTTGATGAAATCTACCCCATGGAAGGGAAATTCTCTCCTGTAAGATTTAATTTGGGAAAAAGGTGTCTCCACTGATGTTTATCACCAATCCTTGTTTCCCTAATAACCCAAAATTTTCAAAATCTAATTGTCATTGGGACAGAAAGTGAGTTGAAATCTTCTGAAGAGGGGCACAGACAGCAAAACAAATGTTACAGGGGTGATAACCCTTCCCTATATTTTCCAAAAAGCTTAAAAATAGATTTTTTGGCTGGAGCTACACTTACAAAATATAAGGGAAGGGAGAGAAATTGCGCTCGGTGTTCAACTTAAAGACTGAAAAAAACGTGAAGTGAGTCCTGCAGCTAAAACACAATAACCCCAATACCAGGGCACATAAACTGAACAATAGATAAAACAGTGTAGCGCTGGACTAATACGAATACGCATATATTGGTATATGCAAGTGAGCAGGACCCATAAATGTGTAAATGAAGTGAATAATAAATAAAGACCATATAACACTTGATCTAAAAAAATGCAGTGTCCATGTGCATGTATTGTAACACTGGAAATTAATCAAGTGCACCTGTGTATATGTAAAAAAACGAAAAGTGATATAAGAGTAAATGTAAAAATAGTGGACTTTAGGTGAACTAAGGTAAACCAATGTGACAGCACAAAATAAAGATTAATTACATCAACATAAAAACCTCTATTCACTAATAGTGTTGATTAATCCTAATACTTAGTGATCACAATAAAAAGGAAATTAGAATAAGTAAATTAAAACAGTCCCAAAAATTATGAAAAAAAAGGTCCCAAAGCGTAGTGACACTCCAACACAAAATCTGGTTCAATGTTCCACCGCAGCTGTTGCCCACCACCAAGGGATTAAAGTTGGAGGCTTACCGAACAGCCTGCGACCACCCTTATTCAGGGGGGTCAAAACAGGCTCAGTAGAAATATGTGAATCCAGAAGATGTCCTCACCAATAGTCTCCAGGTGTTCTCCAGGTATCTTTATGGCAAGCCAAGAGGGGCTTCCAAACGGGGTGCAGCTAGGACTTGGCCACAGGATGCAGCAAAGAAATGGCCACAAATGCTCCTCTAATTTATTTTAGGTTGATGACAGGGTCTCTTTGAACAAGCCAGCTAATCATTCCTCCTCTATATTTGTGAATTTTCTTTTCCTTTGCAGTCAGACTTGTTTGTGACCATATGGAAGAAGCTTAACAGCTGTGTATTAGAGAGACTTGCCGCACAGAGGAGTGATCACAGTCCCCCTCAATTCTTCCTGTCATGTGGGTGTGCGGTACCCAGAACTCAGGTTTTGTAATTGTGTGTGGGAAGCTTCAAGGAACCTGGAAGACAAAACTATCTAGGTTGCGGACAGAGGGTGGCTTGCGGCTTCGATCGGGCCTTCTCCTCCTCTGCAAAACGTCAGGTTCCACCGTGCGTCTTCTCCCTCCTCCTCCTCCTAGGCATCCAATCCGATCGCCTGTCCTTCCAGCCAATTGGGTGATGGGTCTCAGGACCCGATTCGTGATTGGCCGGGAGGGGGATCAGTGTTTTAATAGTGAATATTAATTTTCTCTTGTAATACACCTGGTTGGGCTTGGTTCGCAGATCACTAAGTATTAGGATTAATCAACACTATTAGTGAATAGAGGTTTTTATGTTGATGTAATAATCTTTATTTTGTGCTGTCACATTGGTTTACCTTAGTTCACCTAAAGTCCACTATTTTTACATTTACTCTTATATCACTTTTCGTTTTTTTAAATATACACAGGTGCACTTGATTAATTTCCAGTGTTACAATATATGCACATGGACACTGCATTTTTTTAGATCAAGTGTTATATGGTCTTTATTTATTATTCACTTCATTTACACATTTATGGGTCCTGCTCACTTACAAAATATACCTGTTCTAAATTACAAACAGATTCTACTTAAGAACAAACCTACAGTCCCTGTCTTGTTTGTAACCCGGGGACCGCCTGCATACTGCTGTTAAGAGTATATAGGGCCTTTTTTTTTTAAATTTTGGTTCAGGGTTCCCCTTAATATCCATACCAGACCCAAAGGGCCTGGTAATGGGCTCGGGGAGGTGGGGGGGTGGGGCAACATTACATTACAGCGGCAAGCAGTTTTAAATGACTTTTATTCCTTTAGAAATGTCATTTTGCTGTCAGACTGTTCTAAACACGGGAAACATGAGCCCCTTTACAGGCATACTATAGACACCCCCCAGGTACGATATTTAAAGGGATATTACACTTTTATTGTTTCACTTTAAGCATCATTAAAATCACTGCTCCTGAAAAAACGGCCATTTTTAAAACTTTTTTTTGCATTGATCCATGTCCCCTGGGGCAGGACCCAGGTCCCCAAACACTTTTTATGACAATAACTTCCATATAAGCCTTTAAAATTAGCACTTTTAAATTTTCATGTTTGTGTCCCATAGACTTTAATGGTGTTCGCACACATTTTTTGCCTGTTCGCATGTTCTGCCGCAAAACGAACCGGGGGTGTTCCCTAGTGTATATATGTGTTTTATATATACACACAGTACAAACACACACATACACAGTATAGTTATAATGTATTTTCTTTTAGGACCTATTCACATCTGGGCAATGCAGAATTGTTGGCAGAATTGCGTAATTTTTGCCACAATTCCAAACTGTTGTAAAATTCGGACAAATTACGCAATGCGTTTTTGGGTGCCGTTCATTGTTAATGGCACCCCAAATTAGGGTTGCCACATCATCCCTTTAATTCAGGACACATATTAATTACACAGGTTCTGTGGTTGATTAAGGTAGTAATTAAACTCACTTGGTGCCTTATCTGCATTAAATCAGAACCCGTGTAATTAATATGTGTCCTGGATTAAAGGGATGATGTGGCAACCCTACCATAAATACAGTTAGCAGACATGCATTTTGCCACACATTTTGTCATTTGACAAATACCCTACCAACTTGACCTCCAATCCGCCCAGACAGAAGAGGACAGATCCGCTTCTGTGTTTTTAAGCAGATCGAATTGCAGATAGGCGGGTGTAAGTGGACACGAGTCTACATCTTCCGCTCTATAGAGGTGAATGGAGGGTCCGATTGGGTCCACCTGAAAAACAGACAGAGGGACCTGATCGTACCGATCATGTGAAAGGGGCCTAAGGCTGCCTTCACACTGATGCACAGCAGTTTACCTCAACTGACCTCAATCTTCACTTCTTCCTCAGGATTCCTGCAGCTGGTTGCTGCTGTCCCCCAGGTGGTTATAACTGGTGGCTGCTGCTGGCTGTCCTCCAGGGCTGGTACTGCTGTTGGGTATTGCGGACAGGTGCTGGCACTGCTGGCTGGTACTGCTGTTGGGTACTGCCTGCGGGTACTGCTAGCAAATACCACTGTCTGGTACTGCTGGTTGGTACTGGTACTGCTGGCTGGTACTGCTGGTGGGTACTGGTACTGCTGTTGGGTACTGGTACTGCTGGCTGGTACTGATACTGCTGGTGGGTACTGATACTGCTGGTGGGTACTGATACTGCTGGTGGGTACTGGTACTGCTGGTGGATACTGGTACTGCTGGCTGGTACTGGTACTGCTGGTGGGTACTAATACTGCTGACGGGTACTGGTACTGCTGGCTGGTACTCGTGGTGGGTACTCGTACTGCTGGCTGGTACTGCTGGTTGGTACTGCTGGCAGGTACTGGTACTGCTGGCTGGTACTGGTACTACTGGCTGGTATTGTTGGTGGGTACTGGTACTGCTGGCAGGTACTGATACTGCTGGCTGGTACTGCTGGTGGGTACTGGTACTGCTGGCTGGTATTGCTGGTGGGTACTGGTACTGCTGGCGGGTACTGGTACTGCTGGCTTGTACTGGTACTGCTGGCTGGTACTGGTACTGCTGGCTGGCACTGCTGGTGGGTACTGATACTGCTGGTGGGTACTGCTGGCTAGTACTGGTACTGCTGGCGGGCACTGGTACTGGTGACTGGTACTGGTGACTGGTACTGGTGGCTGGTACTGGTGACTGGTACTGATGACTGGTACTGGTTAATGGTACTGCTGGTCGCGGGTTCCTGTGCATTAGTATGACAGAAGCATACGGCTGCAGTAGAGAGCAGAGCCGATGCTTCCTGTCACAGGCGGAGTACATTTGGTAACACTCCGCCTGTGAAGGAGCCGGAAGCATCTCTGCTTCCTCTAGCAGCGGCTCCATTCTTCGCGCTGACGCTCGGAGGTGGCGGGTCTGGAACCCGCGATCTGGGCTTGCTGACCTGCCATCTCAGAGGAAGACATAGCGGGCCACATCGGAGGGCGCTGCGGGCCAGAGGTTGGGCGCCCCTGTTTTAGGATGTCCCGGAGAAATGTTCTGTGAGATGTTTTTTCTTCTTTGTTTTTGATACAATGAAAAATCTGATACAATTGTATAACTGAATCTGATACAATGAAATAAAACCAGATCTAGTCGTGTTAGGTTTAGGAATCCCATTCATATAGATCTCCAGTGAGGGGCGTATTTCTTTACAATGAATGTTGGGAGTGTTTGTATGGAGAGGCATGGTATAGAATGTTCATGTCATTTATTATTTGTAATATGTTGAGGCCACGCCCCAACTCCTATTAATATTCTCCTATTCCAGAAATCAGACCTATGGGGTCCTCACATCTAGAATGAATAATACTCTGAGGACTTTGGAGGGGGTGTGGGACCGGTGGGGGCTCTTCATCTTCTCTCTGTAGAATCGGTATCTGGCCTCTCCCAGATGTCATTTTCGGTTGGGTGTCGCTCTCTCTCTCCCATTTCTTTTCTCTCCCATTTCTTTTCTCTCCCCTTTTTTCCTTTTCAGTGTTTCACTTCACAATGAGTTGGATTTTCTCATTCTTTGCTGTTTGCAGCCCTGAACACCAAGTAGTCTAAACTCTTCTTCCTGGCGTATAGCCAGGACTCTACCGTTACATCACTGACCATACGGCATTGGCCCTATGTCTGGAGGACTCTTCTTCAGAACTGATTGCGTCCTCCTATGTCCTCATCTTCCAGCAAACTCTTGATGATTGCTGCTCTACTCAATGCTTTGTTCTTTTTTTTTTAATCAAATAATTTTTTTTTGGTTATTATTAAACATACATACAAACAAATAACCATTTTAAATCATATAGGGATAAATAATCCCCCCTTGAAAAAAAGAAGAAAATACATTCAATTACATATATTATGTCAAATTAATCCATAAAGTATTGAAATAGGAAAACACACAAAACAAACAAACCTTGCACCCCTCAGACTAAAATAGCTTAGCATATAGTAAACAAAACATAATATTATATAAAGACCTGCTGTGTCCCATCACTCACAATTAGGGATGAGCTGAACACCCCCCGGTTCGATAAGCACCAGAACCTGCGAACGGACCGAAAATTCGCATGAACGTTAGAACTCCATTGAAGTCTATGGGACTCGAACGTTCGAAATCAAAAGTGCTCATTTTAAAGGCTAATTTGCATGGTATTGTCCTAAAAAGGGTTTGGGGACCCGGGTCCTGCCCCAGGGGACATGTATCAATGCAAAAAAAAAGTTTTAAAAACAGCCGTTTTTTCGGGAGCAGTGATTTTAATGATGCTTAAAGTGAAACAATAAAAGTGAAATATTCCTTTAAATATCGTACCTGGGGGGTGTCTATAGTATGCCTGTAAAGTGACGCGTGTTTCCTGTGCTTAGAACAGTCCCTGCACCAAATGTCATTTTTAAAGGAATAAAAGTCATTTAAAACTGCTTGCGGCTTTAATGTAATGTCGGGTCCTGGCAATATGGATTAAAATCAGTGAGACAAACGGCATGGTTACCCCCCCCCAGTCCATTACCAGGCCCTTTGGGTCTTGTATGGGTTTAAGGGAACCCCGCACCCAAATTAAAATAAGGAAAGGTGTGGGGCCCCGAGGCCCTATATACTCTGAACAGCAGTATACAGGCGGTGCAAACAAGACAGGGACTGTAGGTTTGTTGTTAAGTAGAATCTGTTTGTAATTTTTAACGGGTACATTTTTAACGTGTTTAGCTCCAGCCAAAAAATCTATTTTAAGCTTTTTGGAAAACATAGGGAAGGGTTATCACCCCTGTGACATTTGTTTTGCTGTCTGTGCTCCTCTTCAGAAGATTTCACCTCACTTTTTGTCCCAATGACAAATGTTTTTTGACAATTTGGGGTTTTTAGTGAAACAAGGATTGGTGACAAAGCATCAGTGGAAAGGAGAAAATATTTTCTCATATTAACTCTTACAGGAGAGAATTTCCCTTCCTAGGGGTAGATTTCATCTCACTTCCTGTTGTCTCCTTCCGTTTGCAAGTAGGAGTCGTTTGTAAGTTAGATGTTTGAAAGTAGGGGCCTGCCCAATATACTCAGCAGAAATTTGGGCCTTAGATGTTGTTGTGGCCACAACACTGTAAGCCCTCACAGGGCCCTGCTGTGAAATATTAGATCAAGAATTGTAATTACATGCCCCTGTTAAACAGGAGCTGAAAAATTAGGCCTTAGGCACTGGTGCTGGTGCCACAACACTGCAACCCCTCACAGACACTCTAGTTGGAATGCAGGAACGAGCCCTGCTGTGAAATATTAGATCAAGAATTGTAATTACATGCCCCTGTTGAACAGGGGCAGAAAAATTGGGCCTTAGGCACTGGTGCTGGTGCCATAGGTGCTTGGTAGCTGGTGATCCAAGACTGATTCATTTTTATGAAGGTCAGTCGATCGACCGAGTCGGCGGACAGGCGCACCCTGTGATCGGTTACAAAACCTCCAGCAGCACTGAATGTGCGTTCCGAAAGAACGCTGGATGCAGGACAGGTCAGTAGCTCAACTGCATACTGTGCAAGCTCTGGCCAGTGATCCATCCTCAAGACCCAGTAACCCAGAGGATTTTCGGTGGGAAAGGTGTCCAAGTCTGATCTTGCCCCTAGGTATTCCTGCACCATGTAAAACAGACGCTGGTGATGGTTGCTGGAACCGATCATACCTTGGGGCTGCGGACTAAATAATTGTCTAAACGCATCGGTCAGACGGCCACCTTCTTCACCACTCCTTCTGTGACTGACCGAAGCCTCAGCAACACGTTGTCCAGAAACAGGAGTTTGTAACCTCCCAGTCTCTGGGAACGCATTGCACAGACCTTTCTGCAAGGCCTCCCGAAGATGTTTCATCCTCTGCTCCCTCTGCGATGGCAAGATAAGGTCCGCAACCTTACCCTTGTAACTTGGATCAAGGAGGGTTGCCAGCCAGTACTGATCCCTCTCCTTGATACCACGAATACGATGATCCTTCCGCAGACTTTGCAGGATCAGGGAGGCCATGCAGCGTAGGTTTGCTGAGGCATTCGGTCCTGAGTCCTCTGGGTCACTAAGGACGACATGATCCGCAGCCACCTCCTCCCAGCCAAGTACAAGTCCATGGGTTTCTTGGGACTGTAAACGATCCCTTAAAGACTGCTGCTGATGCTGAGTGCCAGGCTCCACCTCCATGCTGACACAATCCTCCTCTTCCTCCTCCTCCTCGTCCCCTTCCTGTGTGATTGGCGGGCACGCAGGAACACTGTCTGGATAAAGGGGGCCTTGAGAGCTAAGGAAGTCCTCCTCTTCCTGCTTCTGTTCTACCTCAAGTGCACTGTCCATTTTTCCACGCAGTGTGTGCTCCAACAGGTGGACGAGGGGGACAGTGTCACTGATGCATGCACTGTCACTGCTCATCATCCTCGTGGTCTCCTCAAATGGTGACAGGACAGTGCATGCATCCCTGATCATGACCTACTGGCGTGGGGGAAAAAACCAAGCTCCCCTGACCCTGTCCTGGTGCCATAGTCGCACAGGTACTCATTGATGGCCCTCTGATGAGTGTGCAGCTGCTGCAGCATGGCCAATGTTGAGTTCCACCTGGTGGGCATGTCACAGATTAGGCGGTTCTTGGGCAGGTTAAATTCCTTTTGGAGGTCAGCCACATGAGCACTGGCATTATATGACCTGCGGAAATGCACACAGACTTTCCTGGCCTGCCTCAGGACATTCTGTAAGCCCAGGTACCTGCCCAAGAACTGCTGCAGCACCAAGTTAAGGATGTGAGCCAAACAGGGCACATGGGTCAGTTGTCCCTGTCGGAGGGCGGAGAGGAGTTTGGTGCCATTGTCACAAACCATCATTCCTGCCTTAAGTTGGCGTGGCGTCAACCACCTCTGAACCTGCCCCTGCAGAGCTGACAGAACCTCTGCCCCAGTGTGGCTCCTGTCCCCCAAGCACACCAGCTCAAGCACCGCATGGCATCTTTTGGCCTGCTTGCTTGCGTAGCCCCTTGAATGCCTACGGAGCACCGCTGGTTCCGAAGTCAAATCACAGGAAGAGGCCATGGAGAAAGAAGAAGAGGAGGGGGTGGAGGAGAGAGGTGTGGCAGAATCACCACTAGTAGTATTTTGGAGGCGTGATGGCGGAACAACCTCCAACACTACTGCACCTTGTCCTGCATCCTTCCCAGCTGCCAGAAGAGTCACCCAGTGCGGGGTGAAAGATAGGTAACGTCCCTGTCCATGCCTGCTGGACCATGAGTCAGCGGTAATATGCACCTTACCGCTGACCGCCCTGTCCAGCGAGGCATGGACATTGCCTTCCACATGCCGGTAGAGAGCCGGAATCGCCTTCCGTGAGAAAAAGTGGCGTTTGGGAACCTGCCACTGAGGAACCGCACATTCCACAAACTCAGGGGGCAGAGTCTACCAACTGAAAAGGCAGCAGTTGAAGTGCTAGCAATTTAGCCAAGCTAGCATTCAACCGCTGGGCATGTGGATGGCTGGGAGCAAACTTCTTTCGGCGGTGCAGCAGCTGGGGCAGGGAAATTTGCCTGGTACAATCTGATGTCGCTGTACCGATAGAAGATTGCCCCCAAGTACTTGGCTGTGACACACCTAATTCTACACCTTCATTACTCTCAGTGTATGAGAGCACTGGAGGTATAGTTTTGTTGGAGAGGAGCAAGGAGAGGTCCTCTTTGTTCTTTGGTGTGGGTCTTTTAGGTACGCTTGCTAACGAACTGCATGGCAGGTAACATATGTCTGGTCAAGCATGTGGTGCCCAAGCGGGTGATGTTTTGGTCACGAGAGATACGCTTGAGACATATGTTGCAAATAGCAACAGTGGGATCTGATGCATTTGTCTCAAAAAAGGCCCACACTAAAGAACTTTTGGAATAATGCGCAGAGACAGCAGCGCCCTGCACATGCGGAGCTCTGCGGTGTAATGCAGTCGGTGTGCTGCCCTTATTCTGGCCCCTGGAGGGCATCCTGCCTCGTTGGTGATGGGCCTCCTCCTCCTCTCTCCTATCAGGCACCCACTTTGAGTCAGTGACCTCATCATCCCCTCCCTCCTCATCACTGGAGCAAACCTGGCAGTATGCTGTAGCTGAGGGAACATGACTGCCAGATTGCTGTCCTTCTTGGGCACCCCCTCTCTCTGGGCTCACGTTACTGCCTTCCTCTAGCTGGGTGCCATCATCGGTGCCTTCAGAACGCTGGGCATCCTCCTGGAGCATGTACCCAACACTGTGGTCAAACAGTTTGGGGGACTCCTCAGGAGGACATGGTGGGGCTAGGGAAGGAGTCACTGATGCCATTGAGCCGAGGGAAGAGGCCGCGTTGGCAGCTGCTTTGCCAGACAAAGTATGTATTTAAAAAAATGTGAAAGAAACCGCGCTGTCTTAAACAAAAATAGTAGCTGCCAGCACATCAGATAGTCTGTAAAAAGTAAACCAAATAAGATAGTATAGTGCAGCGCTATTGCAATGAAAAAAACTGTGAATTTATACCAATGGGAAATTGGGGTATATATAAGTGCAAATACAGTAAAATTATTAAACCACAATACTGTTGAAGTGTAGATCAGCAGTTATAGTGTATATAAAGTGCATATAGTCCATGTATGACATCAAAATGGTGACTATAAATGAGTGTGAACTGGTTGTCTGTAGATAATCCACCACCCTAAGGAAAGAGGCTTACCAAACAGGATGAACCCAACAAGGCGTATGCCTGATGAGTCAACCAAGCTTTTGGTGTAACACACCCAAGGAGGTACAGCAACCACGACTTCAAACCTAGACCGAATCGGATGTGGCTCCATGACGATTATGACATCAGTGAGTGTCCACCATATGAACAGCAACCGGAATTCGTGAGCAGTTCCTCTCAGTGTGACATAAAGCAAAAGGAGAAAAAATTGGGCCACATAGTGTGATTCCGTTTAGATGTAAAACATTTATCAAAGATGCTAAAATGGTCACACATTTAAGAAGAAATTAAATGCATGGATAAAATCAAAGCAACGCAGTGGCATCAGCAGAGCCCGTCCCGAAGTTTTGTCCTAATAAGGCATCCTCTGGGGTCAACCCCAGAAGATGGATCAACCCCAGAGGATGGATCAACCCCAGAGGATGCCTTATTAGAATGAAACGTCGGGACGGGCTCTGCTGATGCCACTGCGTTGCTTTGATTTTATCCATGCATTTAATTTCTTCTCAAATGCAGATGACACCAAGCTTTGCAGTGGAATAACGTCCTTACAGGATGTCTCCAATTTACAAGCTGACCTCAATGCTCTGTCTAATTGGGTGACTATGTGGCAGATGAGGTTTAATGTTGATAAATGTAAAGTTATGCACTTGGGGGCTAAGAATATGCATCATACATGCTAGGGGGAGTACAACTAGGGGAATCCATAGTGGAGAAGGATCTGGAGGGATCCATAGTGGAGAAGGATCTGGGGGGATCCATAGTGGAGAAGGATCTGGGGGGATCCATAGTGGAGAAGGATCTGGGGGTTTTGGTAGATCACAAACTCAATGCTGTTGAGTTACTTTACCTTTTTTTACTCCCAAAAAAGGTAAAGATCCTACGAAGCCAGGCTCCTACCATTTGATATCCCTGTTAAACCTTGACTCTAAAATACTCTCAAAGATTATTGCTAACAAATTTGCATTAATCATGCCCACTCTAGTCCACCCCTCTCAAGCTGGTTTTACTCTAGTGCGTTCTGCCACCTCCAATATTCGTAAAAGTTCTTACTGTCCTGGAACATGCAAGAGCCAACCCTTTCAGCGATCTAGCCATTATCACCCTTGACACCGAAAAAGCTTTCAATAATGTGAGCTTTCGCTGGTTGCATCTGGTTCTTTAGAGGTTTGGCTTCTCTGGTTCCTTCCTCCACCTAATTTCCACCATGTATTCAGCCAGAAAGTGATAGCAGCAGGACATGTTTCTAACAGTATCCAACTGCACAAGGAATGTAGACAAGGATGCCCCCTGTCCCCACTTCTGCTCAACCTAGCGCTCAAACCCCTGTCACGATACTCCCACTCCCAAATTGACGATGCAGAGCCATTGTAGGTTCTGAGGAACATGAGCCTACAGAGAGGGGAGAACACTGATAAACAAATTTGCAGTTATGTTCCCCCAGCCGCAGCATATTGCCAAGTTGTCTCCAGTGGTAATGAGGATGGAGGAGATGATGATGATGAGATCACTGACGTGACTTGGGTGCTGGATAGAGTAGAGGAGGAAAGTGAGGGTGAGGCACAACCCCGATGAGGCAGCCATCATGGAAGAGTAGAGAGCAGCCACCCTATTCCAGCACATTGTGGAGCTGTCATCTCCCGGCCCACTTCCCACATCTCAGCTGTCTGGGCCTTTTATAGTACATGTGCAGCCGATTGCACTGTTGCAATTTGCAAACTTTGTCTCGAACACATCAAGCGTGGAAAAAACACCAGCCATTTGGGTACCACATCCTTGACAAGGCATTTAACCTCCCACCACTCAGCCCATTGGCAAGAGCACCTGAAAGCCACACAAAAGGGGCAGAATTTTTTTTTCCTCCTCCTTACTCACCTCAGTCTTTCCCCGCTATACCTCATGACCTCTCAGCAGGCTTCACTGACAGGGATGATGGTATAGCACAGGGTGTCCCAGGGTGTCTGCCAGTAGCACACCACCAGCTGTAGCCTATAGCCGGCAAATTTCTCTGCCGCATATGCTGCAGCGAAAAAAAAAATACAGTCACTGCCACCCACATGCCCAGCATCTAAATGCAAGCTTGTAGCTGCTGGCTCTACAACTTCTGCCTTTCCGTCTGGTGGATTCTGCCCCCTTATGTGAATTTGCAGAATGTGCTGTACCACAATGGCAGTTTCCCAGTCGCTATTTCTTTTCACGTAAGGCCGTTCTAGCTCTGTACCATCACATGGAAGGCAATGTTGTGGAATCGTTGGGCAAGGCAGTCAGCCACAAAGTCCACGTTACTGCTGACATGTGGTCCAGCAAGTATGGTCAGGGATGATATATTTCGTTCACAGCACACTGGGTAACTCTGCTTGCAACTCGGAAGGATGCAAGACAGGACTCAGTGCTGCAGCTGGTTGTGCCCCCAGGTCTCATATAACTGATGGTGATGATGCAAGATTTGTCAGCTCTACCCCCTCCTCCTCCTCCATGCCCTCCTCTGCTGAATTGTCCTATGAACCAGAAGTACCCCCTAAGCATACAAGGGGCTATTCAATGAGTCAGGCTAAAAGGTACCATGCAGTGCTTCAGCTGGTGTGTCTAGGGAACAGGAACCACACCAGGGCAGAGATTCTTACAGCTCTGCAGGGGCAGACCCAGAGGTGGTTCACGCCACGCCAACTGGAGCCAGCAATGGTGGTGTGCGATAATGGCACAAGCCCCCTGTCCACCCTTAGACAGGAAATGTTGACACATGTGCCTTGCCTGGCATATGTCCTCAATTTGGTGGTGCAGCGTTTCCTAAATAGATATCCAGGGTTGGAAGATCTGCTAAAGCAGGCCAGAAGAGTCTGTAGCAATTTCAGGCAGTGTATGACAGCCAGTGCTCGGTTGGCTGAAATTCAGTGTGAATTCCACCTGTCCATAAACAGCCTGGTTTGTGACATGCCCACCAGGTGGAACTCGACTGTTGCAGCAGCTGCACATGCAGCAGAGAGCCATCAATGAGTACCTGTGTGAGTATGGCACAGCGACAGGCTCAGACCGGCTCTGCTTTTTTTCCCAGCATCAATGGCTGCTCATAAAGGATGCATGCACTGTACTGGCACCATTTGAGGAGGCCACAAGGATGGTGAGCCGTGACAATCCCTGTTGTGTTCCTCCTGGAGCAGACTCTGTGTGACATTATGGACACTCGAGGCAGAGCAGCGGGAGGAAGAGGTGAACTTCCTTTCCTCTCAAGGCCCACTTAATGCAGACACCATTGTTCCTACACCACAGAACACACAAGAGGAGAGGGAGGAGGAGGTTTCTGGCAGTTTTGGGGGAATTGAAGCAGAGGAAGACATCTGTCAAACAGTAAGAGATGCTTTTCCATCCCCAGAACCCTTGGGAGTAGTACGTGGCTGGGAAGAGGCAGCTCCAGATACTGTAATCCTCAGTGAACCCTAGGAGTCTGCTTCTCATGCCTTTGCAAACTTGTGGTGCATGGGCTCCCTCATGCTTCAAAGCCTGCGAAAGGACTCACAAATACATGGCATTAAGGTGAAGGATCACTATTGGTTGGCAACTCTCCTTGACCACTCTTACAAGGGGAAAGTCTCAGAACTCATCCCGTCCCCACAGAGAGTGCAGAAGATGAAATCTCTTGAGGACACCTTAGAGAGGAGTTTATCTAATGCTTTTCCTGACTCTGATAGGTTACAGTCTGGTGAAAAACCTAGTTTTGAGGCTGCTGTTGGTCAAGAGAGGAGCGGTGGAGAAAAATGATGCATTTCACAATTTTTTTAGTGCTCGCCGCCCAGGGCTGTCAGCTTTCACATCCCATCGGCAGAGTCTGCATCACATGGTGGACGATTATCTAGGGGTGAAAACAGAGATGGAGAGGTTTCTAGTCGACGATCCACTGGCTTACTGGGTCATAAGAATAGACCACTGGCCAGACCTTGCCCAGTATGCAATTGAGCAGCTGGACTGCCCTACATCCAGCATGCTTTCCAAACCAGCATTCAGTGATGCTAGATGTTTTGTTACTGATAAAAGAGCACGCCTGTCCACAGACAGGTGAGAACTCATTAGACCTCGCACCCCTTTGTCTTTACTACTCTTGCAACAACCGTGTTGCTCTGCTGCATGGGTTGTGTGCCAGGGAGCCCCCACAGGCCCCCCCAGCAGAGATTTTGAAAGATTGCGGTGTGCTGTGTTCTTGGTGATGAATCTCCATGTCTGCTATGGCATGACATGTTGATTCATGCACATAGTCTCATATCGTCTCACATTTCTTTATGGCCTAAATTGCCATCTTACTGATTTTATGATTTTCTCTGTGCCAGATCTGGTTCCCAATTTGTTTGGTCGATCCTTGTGAGCTTTGGTGTGTTTTTTTGGCCATGGGAACGCTGCATGCTCCAACCATGCTATATACTGTACTCCAATTGCTCTGTCACAGGGATCCGTGCACTACTAGTGTTGTGAGGATCTTATACACGGCCCCACATGTGGACCCCAGAGCTTCCATACTGTGCACTTGCCACAGTTCCATGCCATGCTCTCCAACTACTGTGATTTTATACTTATATACTTATTTGATTATTATTTATTATTCTTGTTTTTTATTTTTTATTTAGATTTTTTTGTTACTAGAAAAAACTGGTCGCTCCAATAAAGTCCCTGAAGAAGGGATTAAGTATTTACACCCATATTCCGAAACATGTTGGGATTATTGTGATATCACACGCCTCCCGATCGCGGTTTAAGATCACCTGTGTGTTCTAGGATCTAGCTGTTGTTTAATGATCAAATCTGATTCAATTGTTTTTAGGTGTTTATACCTGTGTATCAACGTTATAATTATTTGTACTTAATACATTTTGTACTTTTTTACATAATGTTACTTTTTTAAATTTTGGTTTATCGCCTTAGCCTGTACAATCCCTGGGGCACCTCTCTTTGCAATTTCTTCCTAAATTGGGATGTGGCAAAGATTTCCAGTGTTACATTTATTGGTAGTTTCCCTCCATATTCTTTGTCCACAGACTCTGTGGACTGTCTGACATTTATCAAAATGAATCAGTCCTGGATTACCAGCAGCTATGTAGCCCCCTATGCCGATCTCACTGATTAAGTGTTTTTGGGATGTGGACTTCTAGGTTGCCTAGCATTGTGGGTGTTGATTTCACTTGGAAGAATTTTTTTGGTGTAGGTTTCATGGGCAAAATTAACACCCAAAGTGCATACCATTTCAGTTTTTGACAGCAAGGCCAATTCTTGCTTTCATCAAAAGTACTTCTATAGGGTCACGGTGTGAAGACGCCACCGACACCCAATCACCAATTTTTCCACATCTGTTACTTCTATCCAAAGTCTGTGGAAGACACACCAGAATCTTGTTTCCAATGCACTACATTGTGGCCTCATCATACAGACTGGCTCCGCAAGCCATTGTTTACAAAATAAAGAAAGCTTGCAGGGAAAATATTTTTTTTTGGCTTTATAAATGCAATTATTGCTGCAGCAGCTTCTATACATGGTACAGATGTGCCACTTTACAGGTAGACTAAGGGGACCCCCCCTGACACTATAATAAAAGGAATTTTTCATTTTTATTCTTTCACTTTAAGCATTAATAAATCAATGCTCATTTAAAAATGATGATTTCATTGATGCATGTCTCTCAGGGCAGTACCCAGAACTCCATAACCAACGTATGCCCAATTACTTAAATATAAGCCTTCAAAATTGAACACTTTTGATTTTCCCAGTTCGGGTCCCAAAGACTTCAATGGGGTTTGTTATTCGGTTCCGAACTTTCACAATGTTCAAAAGTTTTGGTGCGAACCGAACAAGGGATCGTTCAGCCCATCCCTACTGGACACCCTGCTAAAATATGTTACTGTCATTACAGCAATCTCTGCATGCTGATTAACTTAATTCAGAGATTTTCTGATAAAGAAATCCATGTTAGGAGACAGAGGTAACTATTTTCCAAGGTAGAGACTGCAATATCTGATATCACCACAACAGTAAATGCTCTGTTAGATGCAAATTATGAAAATTAAGAGTAGAGAGGTTGGTTGCTGCAAAAATAGCTGACCTGGAAGACTGCTCCAGGTGGAATAATTTGAAACTAAGGGGAGTCCCTGAATCAGTGCACCCTCACAAGCTTCCACAATATGCTAAAGATTTTTTCTACACTCTAGTGTCTGATCTAACACTTCTTGACTTTATATAGATCATATACACTGCATACCAAAGCCCTCATACCTCCCAGAAACTGTTCCCAGAGACGTGCTCATGAGAGTACACTTCTACTTGACAAAAGATCAAATCTCAAAGAAATTGCGCTCCTTGGGCGAACACCTAGAACCATACGACAAGATCCAAATATACGCTGACCTCTCTAAATATACTTTAGACCTTAGAAGACAACTCAATACTATCCCTAAAACACTTCATAATAAAAATATTGGCTATAAATGGAGCCATCCCACCAAAATCAGTGTGGACCACAATGGTGCTTCATATACCATCGCTTCACTGGAAAAGGGGCTTTCTTTACTGAAGGAATGTGATATCATACCAGAAAACTCCCCACACTCTGAAGCCCATACCCATCCTGAAAGGTTTCCCTCTACCTGGCTTACAGCTCAGAGCAAGTCCAAATTCAAAAACCGTTAAGTCTCCAACTACACAGAACCTCAAGTATTCTGGATATGACTTTTCTCCCTCCTTCTCTTATTTCTTGCATCACTAGCTCCACTTAAACTCTTTCCCCCAATCCGAGTGATGCAGTTTAATATGAATACATACAATATACATAACTGCCTGTTTTTTTTGTTCTCCCTAATTATTTCTATGGTCAATTTTTGTTCCCTTTATGCACGTCGAGGACAAATTCTCTACCCAAAACTCTGAACCAATGGTCTTCATGGTCTACATCCACAACTCTACAATTACGACAGTCACAGTCAGCCTGGATCGATGTGAGTACCTTAAACACCCACTAAGTTCAACCATCAAGATGGCGTTTAAAATTCTGTCACTGAATGCCAAAGGGCTGAACCACCCGGCCAAAAGATCCTCCCTATGGCAAACAGCTCAGCAGTCACTTTGTGACATTTTATGCCAAGAGACACATTTCAAAGACTCAGACATTCCTTCCTGCTCTCACTAAGGATTCCAGCACATATTTCTGGCCTGCAGCCCCAAAAAGAAGCATGGCATACTAGTGGCCATCAGAAACACTTTGATGTTCCAGATCCACGACTAACCAATTGTTAGACCCCAACAGCTGATGCATTATTCTCATCTGCTCAATTGATATCATCAAATATACCCTAGCGTGCTTATACACACCAAACTCCCGCCAAATTTACTTTCTTGATACGCTTATGAAGAAACTTCACAAGATAAGACAGGGATCCCTAATGATTTGTGGAGACTTTAATATTGCCCCTGGCCCAAACTTAGACACTTCCAAACCATCTTCCAAACAGCCTTCTTCCATGCAGAAATTCCTCCATGCCCACAAATTATACGACATGTGGAGATGTCACCATACAACAGAGAGGGATTACACCTTCTTTTCGGCTTCCGACAATTCATACTCCCGCATTGATTACTTCTTGGTGGATAAATGACTTATGCAGAAGATCTCCAACTTTACAGTTGAAACAATCAAGTGATCTGACCATGCTTGTGGAAAGCAAATACCTATATCATGTGTAGCACCCTCTACCATAGGTAGGTGCTAGAGTGAGAATTTTTGTAAGGAAAGGTGCCAACACAGGTAAATTTGGGCAGGCCTATGCTTCAGGCTAGGCCTGCTTGTTGTGATCTGGGGGCAGGGAGTGGTTAGTGTAGCAGTGGGTGTTCTGAGCTTTAGTTCTGAGGCGCCTCCCCTGCTTCCAGGGAGATTGTTCTGGAAGAGGGGCAGGGCCTAGGACTTGGAGTGGCAGGCAGCTCATGTGGCAGGCAGCTCATGTTAGGAGCCCTGACTAATCCCCAACTGGTATTGGCAGGGGGCAGCCTTTCCCATATAAGCTGAGGTAATAGCTCACTGGGGAGGAGTTGTCGGCCGGGAGATGTGGAGAATGGAGTACTAGGCAGTAGCAGGGCCCCATCCCCATCTGGTGGGGGTGTAAGGCCTAGCGGAGGAGCCCTGGAGTGCTGGGAGGGAGCTTCATCCTTACACGGACATGGATGGAGTGTCCTGGAACAGAGGGGCTGGAAAAGCTGTCGAAACGTGCGTTCCAGTTAAAGTTCTCCATCATGGACTCGGGGCAGGAGGAGGTCGGTGAGTGGACCACAGGGGATTGCTGGATGAGGGGATCTGGGTGCGAGGCCAGAGGAGAGACTGTGGGGAGTGAGTCAAGTCGCTGCAGCCTGCGGGCACAGAATTTGCAGGCCGGACTAGCTGGGAGTAGTAGTCCACCAATCAGCACATGCTACTAAATTACTAGGCCCGTCGGGGAGAGGTAATGCAGACCTCTGGCCTAGTAACAGCATCTATTACAGCCAGCAAATGAGACTGTTCAGAGCGGTCTCTTTCGCTCACAGAGGATGATGTGACAGGAAAGATAATGATCTACAGTGAAAGTTTGTGCAGGAGGAGAGAAGTCCTGGGAGCAACAGTCTGCAGGAGGTACGCAGAGGAGGGGAAATAGTCTGCATGGTGATGCAGGGGAAGTGACTGTAGATATTATATGTGCATCAGTGCTTCAAGGCTCAACCTAATTTCAAGTTCTTTATTATGATGGCAAAGCAACATGTTCTAAGGGCATCCCATATTCCCTTTGCCCCAACCAAGTTATATCCTTCAATAAACAAAAACAAAACAATGCAAATGATTGTTCGTTGTCTCTGAGGTGATAGATGGAGGTCTGGCAGCAGGGTGATATGGTAGATGTTAGTTACTAGTAGCAACCATCCGCTAAACATCCAATCCTCCCCTTATGCAGAAAAGGTTGAACAATGCCTCTCTGACTTTTTTAACCACAATTATGGGACCGTGAAACATTCATCCACCTTCTCCTCTGTCCACAAGGCATTCCTCCGAAGGAATCTTAATCCAATGTTGTTGAATAGCTAAAAAGAGGAGAGCACAGCGTCTTTATAAACTCACTACTGAAATACACCACATTGAGTCAACAAATAAAACCAGTCCTCAGACTGGAGTTGAGAACTCTACTTCTAGACTCACCATAGACTTAGACCACCATCCTATTCTACTAGTAATAAAGCAGGACGAGCTATGGCACCAACGCCTTCACAGCCAATCCTCTAAAACCAAAATACATATATTCTCCACCCCGTCACTAATGATAAAAAATCCTGAACCCACAAGACATGGCAAATGCCTTCAGCAAATATTATGAATCTCTATGCAACCTCAAAAATGATCAAACCACCCCTCAACCTTCCCACGAACAAATCCAACAAATTTTAGCCTCTGTCCAACTCCCTTCCCTCAAAGACGCTCATTTACAAGAACTCAACGCCCTTTTCACCATCCAAGAAATCGTGCAATGTATTGAATTCTTGCCCGGCAAAAAATCACCTGGCCCAGATGGCTTACCAGGAGAATATTATAGACAATTTAAACACATAATAGCCCCCCACCTACAGTATGTGAACTCTTTATAGGGGTTGTAAACCCTCATGTTTTTTCACCTTAATGCATCCGATGTATTAAGGTGAAAAAACACCTTGCAGTGTCTGACCCCCCAGCCCCCCCTGTTTTACTTACCTGAGCCCTGAATTTCCATGGGCGTGATCCCGCGTCGCTCTCTCCACGGCTTCTCAGCTCTTCATTGGATAGATTGATATCAGCGCAGCCATTGACTCCCGCTGCTGTCAATCAAATCCAATGACGTGGACGTGGGGGGCGGGGCCGAGTCATACACTCGGCGTCTGTGGACATCGAGTGTATGACACGGGAGCGCGCCCGCAAGGTAACCCCTTCGGGAGAGAGCTTCCCAGAGGGGGGTTATCTAATGCGGTGAGGTGCCGCGAGAGCCGCGGTGGGACCCCAGAAGAGGACGATCATGGCCACTCTGCTGAAAACGAACTGCACAGTGGAGGTAAGTATGATATGTTTGTTATTTTTTTTTTTTTAAATACTTGAACCTTTAATATTACTTTAATGATGCTGCCTCCTCCTTTTCATTTCCTAGTGAAATACTTAATGCTGTTGTATTTGCTTTACCTAAACTGGGGAAAGCACCAAAACGGAATGCATCATCTTCAGTAACCAGGTGTATACCAACCTGTTTCCATCCTGGCCGGAATCTTTCAAACCTTTTCCGATTCCAGCCACTCAGGTCAGGGACCTGGGCGTCATCTGTGACTCTAGGTTGAGATCGCCATGGTCAATGCCATTATCAGCAGTCGACTGGACTACTCTAATGCCCTGTATCTGGACCTGCCTGCTTGTACCATCTACAAGCTCTAGTTGGTTCAGAATGCCGCAGCAAGGTTACTGACAGGTGTTAGTCGTCGTGACCACATCACTCCATCCCTTAGAGCCCTACATTGGCTGCCCGTGAAAGAACGTGTTCTGTTCAAAACTGGATGTCTTGTCCATAAGGCACTGCATGGACGTGGCCAAGTGTGTGCCGACCCGATCCTTGAGATCGGTGAACTTGGCCATACTGAAGATCCCAAAATGTAAAAAGAAAAAATGCGGAGGGAGAACGAGTGAAGTACAAGGAGCTGAATTTTGGAACTCCTTGCCTCTGAAACTGAGACTTGAGAATGACTTTTTGAAATCCCGAAAGAAATTGAAAACCGTACTTTTTGTACAAGCTTTAGGAGTCACCTAATTTCAATTGGGGTGTGATGGACAGACTCCCTGGCTTTTATTTTGTATGTTGCCATGCTGGTATGTTGGTTCTCTTAAGGTCTTTTAATGTCAATGTCTTTTGCGCATCGAGGCCTTCGGGTAAGACTGCGTAGGATAAGCATTTTAATATGTAAATACCGTATATACTCGAGTATAAGTCGAATTTTTCAGCACATTTTTTTGTGCTGAAAGTGCCCCCCTCGACTTATACTCGAGTCAAGCACTTTTCTGCAGCAAAAAATTTCATTTCCCGAACCAACTTTGGGGCCCCGTATCTCAGAGCCACTTAGTGCTAGAAACCCCAAATTTGGTATGCAAACCCAGTGGACCTGGTACCACAACATATCCAAAGCTGAAGTTCCTAGCACTAAGTGGCCCCGAGATACGGGGCCCCAAAATTGGTTCAGAAAATGTCATTCTCTGCTTCAGAAAAGTGCTTGACATTTTCTGTACCGACTTTGGGGCCCCATATCTCAGGGCCACTTAGTGCTAGAAACCCCAAATTTGGTATGCAAACCCAGTGGACCTGCTACCATAACATATCCAAAGCTGTGGTTCCTAGCACTAAGTGGCCCTGAGATACGGGGCCCCAAAACTGGTTCAGAAAATGTCATTCTCTGCTGCAGAAAAGTGCTTGACATTTTCTGAACTGATTTTTGGGGCCCTGTATCTCGGGGTCACTTAGTGCTAGAAACCCCAGCTTTGGAAATTTTATGGTGCTTGTTCCACTGGGTTTGCACACCAAATTTTGGGTTCTTAGCACTAAGTGGCCCCGAGATATGGGGCCCCAAATTCGGTCAACTGTGTCTATCTGCAGCAATGTCATTTCGGGACCCTTTGGGTTCAGAGACCCCAAATTTTGGCTGCAGCTAGGGGGCATCTAGGAACCCTTAACTACCGAGTTTGAAGTTCAGGGGACCTATGGCTGCAAATAGGCACAGTGAGGCATGCAAATGGGCACAGTGATGCTGCAAATGGGCATTGTTGACCCTCTTTTCCACTTACAGTAGCTGTGCATTTCTCACCCTCGTCTTATACTCGGGTCAATAAGTTTTTCCCATTTTTTTTGTGGTAAATTAGGGCCTCGACTTATACTCGGAACGACTTATACTCGAGTATATACGGTAAATAAAATAAGAAAGAACCCAATCCCCCCAAAACTTTAGACCCACCTGTCTCCTCAACATTGACTTCAAACTCTACGCTAAGATATTGGCATTTAGGTTTATGAAAATAATATCACTTCTGATCAACAAGGACCAGGCTGGTTTTATAAAAGGGAGACAATCATCGGACGCTACTAGGCGCCTAATAAACATTATCCACATAGCTGAAAAAACAAAAAACGCCTTCTTTGCTTCTGTCTCTAGATGCAGAGAAGGCATTTGATAGAGTTCATTGGGATCACTTGAAGGCGGTCCTCCATAAATTTGGCTTTACTGATAGAATCCTCTCAGCTATCATGGCCCCTATACTCCTCCCCTTCGGCCCGAGTATATGTTGCATAAATGCTCTCTTCCCCCTTCCTCGTATCAAATGGAACTTGTCATGAGTGCCCCCTCTCTCCCCTTATATTTCATTTGATCATGGAGCCCCTAGCAGAAAGCATCCGGTCCTCAAAGATAGTCACGGGGGTCTCCTCTGCAAATACTGATCACAGAATCAGCTGACGATCTGATTTCAATGATTGCCAATCCGTCACGATCATTACCAGCAGTGCCATCTGTTCTTCAAAGCTTTAGTGTTGTCTCATACTATAAAGTTAACGCCACTAAGTCACATATACTAGATTTAGGTGTTAGTGACACTACAATGAACTTTTTGTCCCTTCAATACCTGTTCCATTAGGTGGACACAACAATCTCATACTTGGGTATCTCCCTGACCAGAAGCACAAACAACCTCTTTAAAGAGAATTTTATCCCATTCAGATCGGAATTCCTTCAGTCCCTCCACCACCTTGCTAAACAGAAATCTTAAATGATCCTTACTGCCCCAACTTATATACCTTTTCCACACGTTACCTATATCGTTACATTCATCTTATCATCCCTCAACAATTGCAGTATCTCACAAAAGTAATTCCCCCCTTACATTTTTGTGAATCTTTTCTTCTATCTTTTCATGTGACAACACTGAAGAAATGACACTTGTCTACAATGTAAAGTAGTGAGTGTACAGCTTGTATAACAGTGTAAATTTGCTGTCCCCTCAAAATAACTCAACACACAGCCATTAATGTCTAAACCGCCGGCAACAAAAGTGAGTACACCCCTAAGTGAAAATCTCCAAATTGGGCCCAAAGTGTCAATATTTTGTGTGGCCACCATTATTTTCCAGCACTGCCTTAACCCTCTTGGGCATGGAGTTCACCAGAGCTTCACAGGTTGTCACTGGAGTCCTCTACCCCTCCTCCATGACCACATCACGGAGCTGGTGGATGTGAAAATGTCCAAATTGGGCCCAATTAGCCATTTTCCCTCCCCGGTGTCATCTCGTTAGTGTTACAAGGTCTCAGGTGTGAATGGGGAGCAGGTGTGTTAAATTTGGTGTTATCGCTCTCACTCTCTCATACTGGTCACTGGAAAATTAACATGGCGCATCATGGCAAAGAACTCTCTGAGGATCTGAAAATAAGAATTGTTGCTCTACATAAAGATGGCCTAGGCTATAAGAAGATTGCCAAGACCCTGAAATTGAGCTGCAGCACGGTGGCCAAGACCATACAGCGGTATAACAGGACAGGTTCCACTCAGAACAGGCCTCGCCAAAGGATTTAGGAACATAGCAACCTAGAACAGCGACCTCAGAAAAAGACCAAAACGCTTATTTGCCTTTTATATTTATTTATTTTATTTAGTTATTTCAGGTACTTATATAGCGCCGTCAATTTACACAGCGCTTTACATATATATTGTATGTTCACATAAGTCCCTACCCTCAAGGAGCTGACAATCTAAGGCATCTTTTGTTGTTGTTTTTGTTTGTTGTTTATTATTTACCTTTTTGTCTGAGTATAGATCTATGTTTATCCCAGGCGAAGGACCCTTTCACATGGGATTTCAGCTCAAGTATACCTGCCCATTTTTAAGGCAGATCTGATCGGAAGCTCCATGTGGGTCTATGTGCAGGCTGATGTAAATGGACTTAAATTTACACGCGCCTACTGTCCAATTCAGATCCGATTCAACAGATGGGTGGGGGTGTTCACATTCTGTGGCTGCCATGGCAAAAATGATACCCTCTGTTGTGTTTGGAATGGGGCCGCGTCGCAACTGCCCTGCAGGAGTGTCTACTACACACACAGGTACAACATTCTGGTGCTGGCTTTACAGGGTTAAAATAGGTGGTGAGGAGACAACAGTTCCACTGCTGAATGCTTTTCAGGGCTTTTGGATGTCAACACAAGGGAGGCTTTTCAGATCAATAACATGCGTGAATATGTCAAATGCACATATAGTTGATCAGGTTGAATAAAGACATTGGTTCATCCAGTTATACCTTAAAAAAAAAAAAAAAAGAACAGGCCTCGTCATGGTCCACCAAAGAAGTTGAGGTCACGTGCTCAGCATCATATCCAGAGGTTGTCTTTGGGAAATAGACGTATGAGTGCTGCCAGCATTGCTGCAGAGGTTGTAGGGGTGGGGGGTCAGCCTGTCAGTGATCAGACCATACGCCGCACACTGCATCAAATTGGTCTGCATGGCTGTCATCCCAGAAGGAAGCCTCTGATGCACAAGAAAGCCCGCAAACAGTTTGCTGAAGACAAGCAGACTAAGGACATGGATTACTGGAACCATGTCCTGTGGTCTGATGAGACCAAGATAAACTTATTTGGTTCAGATGGTGACAAGCGTGTGTGGGGGCAACCAGGTGAGGAGGACAAAGACAAGTGTGTCTTGTCTACAGTCAAGCATGGTGGTGGGAGTGTCATGGTCTGGGGCTGAGTGCTGCCGGCACTGGGGAGCTACAGATCATTGAGGGAACCATGAATGCCAACATGTACTGTGATATACTGAAGCAGAGCATGATCCCCTCCCTTCAGAGACTGGACCGCAGGGCAGTATTCCAACATGATAACCCCCCCAAACACACCTCCAAGACCACCACTGCCTTGCTAAAGAAGCTGAGGGTAAAGGTGATGGACTGGCCAAGCATGTCTCCAGACCTAAACCCTATTGATCATCTGTGGGACATCCTCAAACAGAAGGTGGAGGAGCGCAAGGTCTCTAACATCCACCAGCTCTGTGATGTCATCATGGGGGAGGGGAAGAGGACTCCGGTGACAACCTGTGAAGCTCTGGTGACCTCCATGCCCAAGAGGGTTAAGGCAGTGCTGGAAAATAATGGAGGCCACACAAAATATTGACACTTTGGGCCCAATTTGGAGATTTTCACTTAGGGGTGTACTGACTTTTGTTGCCATCGGTTTAGACATTAATGGCTGTGTGTTGAGTTATTTTGAGGGGACAGCAAATTTACACTGTTATACAAGCTGTACACTCACTACTTTACATTGTAGCAAAGTGTCATTTCTTCAGTGTTGTCACATGAAAAGATAGAAGAAAAGATGTACAAAAATGTGATGGGGTGTACTTACTTTTGTGAGATACTGTATATATGGGCGGGCAAAACCCCACGGGTGTCTAAAGCTAGACTCGTTAAACACAAATCAGTAGGCGGATCCAGACTTACTGATATTTAAAACTACTTTAAGTATAGATTCACATCTATGCGGCTGCGCTTGATGCATTTTTTAGGCACGTTTTGCAGTGCGTTTTGTGTTTTTAAACCCTCGTTTTTTTATGCATTTTTGCATGCAGTTTTCATGCATTTTGCGTTTTACATTTTTTTTTATTTCTCTTTAAACACACTGTACATTGCTGATTGAAAAGGATTGGGCCAGTAAGCTGGCCGCCACTTCCTTAACAACCGATGAGTCATCAGCTGTCAGCGGGATTCCCTGCTGACAGCTGAATGTAAAAAAAAAATCCTTAAAAAAAAGGTCTAGTATGGATTCCATACAAGACCCCTATCCCGGCATGCAGACCGGCAGGTCAGGAAAGTTAGGGGACAAGCGAGCGCCTCTCCTCCTGAACCATACCAGGCCCGCATGCCCTCAACATAGGGGGGACAGGTGCTTTGGGGCGGGAGGGGCTCTGATCTGTTGATGGGGACAAGGGCCCCTTCCCCACAACCCTAACTGGTGGTTGTGGGGGTCTGCAGGCAGGGGGCTTATCGGAATCTAGAAGCCCCCTTTAAGAAAGGGGGCCCCCAGATCCAGGCCCCCCATGTGAATGAGTATGGGATACATTGTATTCCTACCCATTCCCCCCAAAAAGCAGTGAAGTGTTAAAAAAACAAGAGATGGTTTTTGACAAGTCCTTTATTAATTATGAAAAATGTCCCCCGATGTAGCATCAACGTGTCTTCTTCCTCCTGTACAGTCTTCTCCCCATGGTGCTGTCTTCTCCTTGTGCTGTCTTCTCCTTGAGTTGTCTTCTCCTTGAGCTGTCTTCTCCTTGTGCTGTCTTCTCCTTGAGCTGTCTTCTCCTTGTGCTGTCTTCTCCTTGAGCTGTCTTCTCCTTGTGCTGTGCTGTCTTCTCCTTGAGCTGTCTTCTCCTTGAGCTGTCTTCTCCTTGAGCTGTCTTCTCCTTGTGCTGTCTTCTCCTTGAGCTGTCTTCTCCTTGTGCTGTGCTGTCTTCTCCTTGAGCTGTCTTCTCCTTGTGCTGTCTTCTCCTTGAGCTGTCTTCTCCTTGTGCTGTCTTCTCCTTGAGCTGTCTTCTCCTTGAGCTGTCTTCTCCTTGTGTTGTCTTCTCCTTGAGCTGTCTTCTCCTTGAGCTGTCTTCTCCTTGTGCTGTCTTCTCCTTCAGCTGTCTTCTCCTTGTGCTGTGCTGTCTTCTCCTTGAGCTGTCTTCTCCTTGAGCTGTCTTCTCCTTGAGCTGTCTTCTCCTTGTGCTGTGCTGTCTTCTCCTTGAGCTGTCTTCTCCTTGAGCTGTCTTCTCCTTGTGCTGTCTTCTCCTTGAGCTGTCTTCTCCTTGTGCTGTGCTGTCTTCTCCTTGTGCTCTCTTCTCCCTGTGCTGTCTTCTCCTTGAGCTGTCTTCTTCCTTGTGTTGTCTTCTCCTTGAGCTGTCTTCTTCCTTGTGTTGTCTTCTCCTTGAGCTGTCTTCTCCTTGTGCTGTCTTCTCCTTGTGTTGTCTTCTCCTTGAGCTGTCTTCTCCTTGTGGCCCCTTTTAGAGAATACAGAACCAAGTATCATTCTGTGGCGCTAAGTAATTTGTATAGAATTTGTTAGCAGCAAAATAGATTCCCTGCAGCCAACAACAATAGATACCCCAGCAACAATAGTTGCCTCACACAACAATGCTCCCCCCCGCAACAAAAATCCACCCCAGCAACAATAGACCCCCAGCTGCAACAACAGATTTCCCAGCAGCCAGCATCAATAGACCCTCCAGCAGCCAGCAACAATAGACACCTCTCTCAACAGTAGATTCCTCTCAGCAACAACAGACCCCCCCAGGAATATAAAACCCCCTTCCAGCAATAATAGATCTTCCACCAGCAACAATAGACCCCTGCACAAAAAAAGAACCTCACCAGCGTAGTTGCTATAGACTATAGATCCTCCAGCGGCAATCATCAATAGACCCTCTAGCACATCCCCAGCACCCCTTGCCATTACATAAATTTAATGCTGGAGGTGCCAGAACTGCGTTCCCCCTGAAAAAAAGCCCTGCTTAAGGGTATTCCCATCTTCTACAACCTTCTCCAAGAAAAAGCATCTTTTCAACACACCCTTCCTCCAATGGGAACAAAACCCGGGACACCAATATTTGGCACACCAAAAGCAAAAAGCCTGAGAGTCCAGCTACAAAGTTACGACCTGCACTGCACTGGGAGCTAACCCAAAAGATTGTTCAATGTAGATACCTGACCCCTACAAGAGTTACCAAATTCAATACACATGTATCTAGTGAGTGTTGGAGAAATTGTGGCGCTCCCAATACTTTAATACACATTCTCCGGAACTGCCCAGTCATATTGGCAAACAATATTCCAAATGATCAAACGAATAACAAACTTGCATATTACACCCTCGGCCGAGGTAAGGGTCATGACGTCACCCAGAGAACTGCACCTTGTGACTTCTTGTGTCATCACAAGGGGCAGGTTCTCTGGTTAACATCATGGGATGGCCACGACCCATAGCTATATAAAGCCTCGTACACACGATCGGACTTCCATCGGACAAATCCGTGGATTGTTGTGCGAAGGGGCATTGGCCGTGAACTCGTTCTGCTTACACACGGCCAACATACACCAAACCACGTGTTTTTTCAGCTCCTTACCGCCACCCTTTGGACAATTTCTGCTATTGTCTGATGTTTAGCATTGGTTCGGAGTATGCGTGTTTGTACTTTGGATTTTAGAACGACGGATTTGTGTACACACGATCCGACAATATCCAATAATCCGACGGAACACATTTGTTGTCGGACAATTTGAGAGCATGACCACCCAACATTTGTTGTTGGATATTCCGACAATTGTTCGTTGGAGCATACGGACGGTCAGATTGTCCAACAAAACACGTCCATCAGACAATCGTTGTTAGAATATCCGATCGTGTGTGTACGGGCCTTAACACTCGTATGCATCTTCTTCATCCTATATATCACCCATTCCCTCCTCCCTCCAATCCCTTCATCACATGAAGACCAAACCCCGATATCCTTCTACCCCACAAGACAAGATCGGATAATCCGATGAAACACATGTTTTGACGGACAATTTGAGAGCATGCACAGCCAACATTTGTTGTCAGAAATTCTGACAACAATTGTCCGATGGAGCATACGGAAGGTTGGATTGTCTGACAAAACACGTCCGTCGGATAATTGTTGTCAGAATATCCGATCGTGTGTATGGACCTTAAAGGCCCGTACACACGATCTGACTTTCCGACAACAACGGTCCAACGGACGCGTTTTATCGGACAATCCGAGACAAAACCGAGACAATCCAGTCTGTATGCTCCATCAGACAATTGTTGTCGGAATTTCCACGGACAAATGTTCGCTGTGCATGCGCTCAAACTTTCCGACAATAAATGTGTTACGTCGGATCATCCGATTGTGTGTACACAAGTCCATCAGACTAAAATCCAAAGTACAAAAGCGCACGGTCGGAACCAATGCTAAACATCAGACAACAATAGCAGAAGTTGCCCACAGGGTGGCGGTAAAGAGCTGAAAAACCACGTGGTTTGGTGAATGTTGGCTGAAAATGTTCTGCCGTGTGTATGCAGAACAAGTTCACGGCCAACGCCCTTCGGACCAAAATCCACAGAATAGTCACATGGAAGTCCGATCGTGTGTATGAGGCTTAAGGAATACTAAATTTCTCCATTGAGGACATCCCCAGACAACACCACAAAGTGATAACGCTTGTTCTATTAAGTCTCGTACACACGATCGGACTTCCATCGGACAAATCTATGGATTTTTGTCCAAAGGGCGTTGTCCGTGAACTTGTTCTGCATACAGACGGCAGAACCTTTTCAGTCAACATATACGAAACTACATTGTTTTTCTGCTCTTTAGCGCCACCCTTTGGGCAACTTCTGCTAATGTTGTCTGATGGTTAGCATTGGTTCGGAGTATGCGTGTTTGCACTTTGAATTTTAGTCCGACGGACTTGTGTACACACGATCCGACAATATCCAATTATCCGACGGAACACATTTGTTGTCGGACAATTTGAGAGCATGATCATCCAACATTTGTTGTTGGAGATTCCGACAATTGTCCGATGGAGCACACGTCCATCGGACAATCGTTGTCGGAATATCCGATCGTGTGTGTACGGGCCTTAGCACTCGTATTCATCTTCCTCATCCTATATATCACCCATTCCCTCCTTTTCCCTCCAATCCCTTCATCACATGAAGACCATACCCCAATATCCTTCTACCCCACAAGATGACCTTATCCCCAAAGTACTACAACTGTTATATGCTATTTCACTAATGTACGTATTAAATTCACGCATTATACCGTGGAATAATAATGTTGGTGTTATTCTGATTCCACTTCTTATATGTTTGTGTATCATTATAGCATGTTATGGGTTTATAGTTCATGGCATTGTCTAGACTATAGTTTATCCCCATGGTATTGGGGAAATATGCAATCACTTGGTGTCCTCCTCTACCCTTTTCTGTGTATTTTCCTTGGTATTAAAATCAATAAAAATCTCTTGAAATTAGATGTGAGATATGGATTGTGGTTGGATTGACACACCAGATTTCATGTTATTTTTCTCCATAAAATGTTGAGGAAATACACGTCTTGTGGTGCAAAATCTTCTTCCTCTTTGAGTTATTTATAACTTTCATTCTTCCTACACAGACCTCACACCTGACTGCAGCGATGTGCCCCCTCTGTGTCCTCCTCCTGTGGCCCCTCCGTGTCCTCCTCCTGTGGGCTCTTCTCTGTCCAGGCACAGGTATGTAAGAACATTATATAGAGGTGATAATTAGGAATGGGCTATCTGTTCGAGTCGAGCTTGAGTTCGACTCGGACATTGGCTGTTCGCCGGTTCGCCGAACAGCGAACAATTTGGGGTGTTCACGGCAAATTCGAAAAGCCGCGGAACACCCTTTAAAAGTCTATGGTAGAAATCTAAAGTGCTAATTTTAAAAGTTAATATGCAAGTTATTGTCAAAAAAAGTGTTTGGGGACCCGGGTCCTGCCCCAGGGGACATGGATCAATGCAAAAAAAAAGTTTTAAAAATGGCCGTTTTTTCGGGAGCAGTGGTTTTAATAATGCTTAAAGTGAAACAATAAAAGTGTAATATTCCTTTAAATTTCGTACCTGGGGGGTGTCTATAGTATGCCTGTAAAGTGGCGCATGTTTCCTGTGTTTATAACAGTCCGAGAGCAAAACGACATTTCTAAAGGAAAAAAAAGTAATTTAAAAGTACTATCGCTAGTCCTGGCTATTAATGAATTGTCGGTCCCGACAATTCATTGAAAGTCATTGAAAAATAAAAAAAATGCGTGGGGGGTCCCCCAAAATTCCATTACCAGGTCCTTCAGGTCTGGTATGGATTTTAAGGGGAACTCCATGCCAAAATTAAAAAAAAAATGGTGTGGGGTTCCCCCAAAAATCCACACCAGACCCTTATCTGAGCACGCAACTTTGCAGGGTGCAGGAAAAGAGGGGGGGCGAAAGAGCACCCCCCCTCCTGAACCGTACCAGGCCACATGCCCTCAATATGGGGAGGATGTCCCCATGTTGATGGGGACAAGGGCCTCATCCCCACAACCCTTGCCCGGTGGTTGTGGGGGTCTGCGGGTGGGGGGCTTATCGGAATCTGGAAGCCCCCTTTAACAAAGGGGACACCCAGATCCCGCTCCCCCTATGTGAATTGGTAAGGGGTACATTGTACCCCTACCATTTCACAAAAAGAAAGTGTCAAAATGTTAAAAAAAAACCACAGGAGACGGCTTGGGACAAGTCCTTTATTAAAAATAAAAAAGAGATTCCAGCGATGTAATCCAATAAATCCATGCTTCTACTCCAGCGATATAATCTAATTCTCGATCTCCAGCAATGGATGATCTTCAGCGATTCCAGCGAGGAATATGCACAGGATCCTGTCTCCACTGGAGGCACCCAGCCAATGATGCCGGGCCAGCTTGACAGCTCTTATGTAGCTGAGGGCGGGGCCACCCGTCACGTGACCCTGTCACCCTCTGACAAGGGGAAACACTGGGGTTTCCCAGTGATGTGTATGGGTGACCCCGCCCCCTCTGACGCAATGCAGGATTCCCGTTGCATCCGAGGGGGCGGGGTCACCCGTAAACATCACTGGGAAACCCCGGCATTTCCCCTTGTCAGAGGGGGTCGGGGTTATGTGACAGGTGGTCCCCGCCCTCAGCTACATAAGAGCTGTCAAGCTAACACCGCGTCATTGGCTGGGTGCCTCCGGTGGAGACAGGATCCTGTGCGTGTTCCTCGCTGGAGTCGCTGGAGATCGAGAATTGGATTACAAGATTCCCATAAGCCCCTCACCCGCAGACCCCCGCAAGGGTTGTGGGGATGAGGCCCTTGTCCCCATCAACATGGGGACATCCTCCCCATGTTGAGGGCATGTGGCCTGGTACGGTTCAGGAGGGGGGGCGCTCTCTCGTCCCCCCCTCTTTTCCTGTGGCCTGCCAGGTTGCGTGCTCGGATAAGGGTCTGGTGTGGATTTTTGGGGGAACCCCACGCCTTCTTTTTTTTTTTTTACATTTTGGCACGGAGTTCCCCTTAAAATCCATACCAGACCTGAAGGGCCTTGTAATGAAGTTCTGGGGGACCCCCACACATTTTTATTTTTTTTATTTTTCAATGACTTTCAATGACTTTTATGTGTATTGTCGGGACCGACAATTCATTAATAGCCGGCACTAGCTCTAGCACTTTTGAAAGACTTTTTTTTCCTTTAGAAATGTAATTTTGCTCTCGGACTGTTAAAAGTGTATGTTTGGTACTTAATAAAGAGTTGATGCTCTGCATGTTTAACCCTCAACACCTGTGTGGCTTGTTTCATGACTGATGGGCTAAGGGCTAGTTATGACCAGTCTGCAGGCTGCGGGTGCGTTTGGAGGACAGGAGAAACAGGTCTGGCGGGAGGTCTCCTGCAGTCCAGAACATCCAAACCACCACCAGGATTCAAGATCTGGGCAGCCGCCAAGGAGCAATACAGGGATCGGCTAGCATAAGAGCGGAGTTCGGGGGGAGGCTGCAAGGCATGCGGAAGCAACATTGGGGACCAGCGACGGAGCACACCATGCTCGGCTGGGGGGATGTGATCCACCGGCAACTCTGGGAAGAGACACTAAGCCACGAGCGGCACCATCAGGGGAAGATCCTTCCCTCCTCCACAGAGATGTACTGGACGCAGTACTGTGCGCGAGAGGTGTTCCTGAGGGAACGACGGCGAGATGAGTGGAAGACGGAGCTCGGAAGATTGGTCTGGGAGGAGATGAGGCTGGACGCCAGCTACAAAGCCCTCTGGTGGTTCACGGATCAACTGTGGCCAGGTACAGCAGATGGCAGCCCGACAGAAGGCATTGGCTACGGTGGCATGGGGCTGCTCCATCAAAAAATGTACGGAGACTCAGACTTTGGGAGTGATGAGGAATGGCTGCTGGAAGACTGGGCAAGGCTGCAATGAGACTGGGCAAGGCTGAAATGAGACTGGGCAAGGCTGAAATGAGACTGGGCAAGGCTGCAATGACACTGGGTAAGGCTGCAATGACACTGGGCAAGGCTGCAATGACACTGGGCAAGGCTGAAATGAGACTGGGCAAGGCTGCAATGACACTGGGCAAGGCTGCAATGACACTGGGCAAGGCTGCAATGACACTGGGCAAGGCTGCAATGAGACTGGGCAAGGCTGCAATGAGACTGGGCAAGGCTGCAATGAGACTGGGCAAGGCTGAACTGAGACTGGGCAAGGCTGCAATGACACTGGGTAAGGCTGCAATGACACTGGGCAAGGCTGCAATGACACTGGGCAAGGCTGCAATGACACTGGGTAAGGCTGCAATGACACTGGGTAAGGCTGCAATGACACTGGGCAAGGCTGCAATGAGACTGGGCATATAAATGATCATATAAACGGTCCCTGAGGCGACGAGTTGTTCGCCCAACATATTGAATCTGGCAAATGTCGCAGGTAATGACATATACTATAAATTGGGTATTGCAGTTAATGAATGAGTTGATATTAAAGGATTTGCCATTGGTGCAAGATTGCACTTGCTTTCCTTTCTTTATATGACCGCAATAATTGCAACCCTTTTTGCCACCTTTATAGTTGCCAACCAAACTCAACCAATTAGATTTGGTTCGTTCAGTCAATACCAGACTGGGTGAGAGAAAACTCCCCAGGGTGGGTGCCCTACGAGAGACCACCTTGATACCCCTAGAGAGGATGTTGTTGAAAGCAGCATCGTTGCGTAAAATAGGGAGATATTTAGTGACAATTTTCCTTATTTGTTTAAATTCCGCACTATATGGGGTTGAAAATACAGGAGTGGTAATTGGAGGGGAACTAGTATGAGGTTTGTCACGTAGAAGTGTTTGCCTAGGGACAGCACTCGCTGTAGTAAGTGCTCTATTGACCAGGGTTGTACCGTATCCCCGATCTCTAAACCGCTGAGCCATTTTATTTGCCTCACTTAGGAAACTCTCTGGGGTACTGCACAGGCGTTTATGCCTTAGAAATTGGCCATAAGGCACGCCTCGTATGGTGTGCTTGGGATGTGCTGAATCTGCTCTGAGAAGGGTATTGCCCGCAGTGGGTTTCCTATATAGGGTAGTGTGAATGGAATTGCCTGCACCTGTAAGTTTAACCTCTAGAAATTCGATGCTACAGGACTTTAGAGTACCTGTGAACTTTAAATTGAGATCATTATTGTTAAAATACCAAAGCCAAGTTTCCACATCAGCATGCGCATGTGATGTGATGAGCAAAAGATCATCAATAAAGCGACAGTAAAAAACAGTGTCCTGTCTGCGGGGCTATCATGTCCAAAGATGCGGGACCTCTCCCACCAACCCATGAAGATGTTGGCAAGGGAGGGCGAAAATTTCGCGCCCATGGAGGCCCCGCATCTTTGGAGATAGTAGCCCCCCCGTCAAACATAAAAAAGTTATGTGTGAGTAGGTACTCCAAAGCCTGCAGAATGAAGTCTTGAGGTGTAAGTTTAAATCTACCTGAAGTTTTGAGAGCCCAAGCAACTGCCTGGAGGCCTAGATGGTGCGGGATGCTAGAATAAAGACTGGTGACATCACAGCCGATCCACCTGTAATTACTCTCCCATCGAAAATTGTGAAGTTTCGTAAGCAATTGTTTGGTGTCTCTCAAATAGCCTGGCAGACTAGTTGCCAAAGGCTGCAATTGAGAGTCCACCCATTCACCCAGACGGTTCGTTCAATGAACCAATGCCTGCGACAATGGGTCGTCCTGTTAGGGGTTGTAGTCCCTTATGGACTTTAGGCAGGTGGTGGAAAATAGGCATAACAGGATGTTCAGGAATAAGTTTGTCTTTATCTTTCTGTGAAAAAATGCCTACTGCCACCGTCTAAAAGGGCAGAAAGTTTATTCTTAAAGGGGAGTGTGGGGTTGGATGGAAGTGGTTGGTAAGTTTGTGTATCAGATAACTGTCGTAGGGCTTCCTGTGTGTAAGTTTCAGTATCCAAAATAACCACTATTCCCCCCTTGTCTGCATTTCTGATAACAATGCTGGTGTCTGCTGTCAATGTTTTGAGAGCTAATTTTTCATTTTGTGTCAAGTTGTCAGTAATAGGTTTTTTAGCTGCGAGCCAAGCGGGTTAAATCCCCCTCCACCAACTTCTGGAACAGATCAAGATCTTTTCCCCTGGATGCCACAGGATAAAATTCAGATCTAGATTTGATAGATAAGTTATCTAGTGAATCAGTGGGATTGTATATATACATAATTGTATACATATTTTATTAATTTTTTCATTTTCTATCTTTCATTTATTATATGCTGCATGTATGTGTACAGCAGTTGTGTGGTTAGTTTAAATGTTATTGAATGACACTATTTGTTTTCATTGCAATATATGGCACAGTGATATATCCTTACCATCTTTATAGATTGGATTTGCAACGATTTCTTACGTGCCTGCCTGTGTGTTGAAAAAATTCTCCATTTGCCGGACATATCATTATTTGGATTATATATCAGTATGCTCGCAGTTTTTTTTATATTTTAGTGTTAGAAACCAGATGGTTAGTTGTTAAAATAATAAACTTTTTCATGTGATAAACAAAAAGAAAAAATCTTTTTAAGATTTTTCGATGAACATCCTAGGTACAATGGTAACAATAATAAAAAAGAAATAATAACAAAAAATGTTATTTATTTTTGTTTATTCAACACTTTTATTTTCATTATTTATATTTATTTTTACATCTAGATTTATTAATTTCATTCAATGTATTTTTTAGTTTTTAGTTTTGAACGAATAACTTAACACACATATATATATATTTAACATTCATATATAGGATTTACATATATATATATATATATATATATATATATATATATATATATATATATATATATATATATATATATATATATATATATATATATTTTAATATATCTTCAACACAAAGATGTTCAATCGTATATTTATATTTTGGGATCATTATTGTTGTTATATGGAATATGGAGTATAAACTTGTTTTCACAATTGTATATATATATTTTATTCATTTTTTCATTTTCTATTTTTCATTTATTATATGCTGCATGTATGTGTACAGTAGTTGTGTGGTTAGTTTAAATGTTATTGAATGACACTATTTGTTTTCATTGCAATATATGGCACAGTGATATATCCTTACCATCTTTATAGATTGCATAGGCGTGCGCAGGGGGTGTGCCAGGTGTGCCTGGGCACACCCTAATCACTACACGCAGTGCCAGTTCCCCCTACTGCCCGGGCTTCCCCCATGTTGGCCCCTCTGCTCCACAGTGCTGCTGGCTTTCCTCCTCTCCTCTCCCCCCAGCTTCTGCAGGGGATGATTCAGGATTAAGAGTGGGGGAAGGGGCTAGAGGACATATCCTTTACCAGCGCCTTCCTTTTCTAAATGAACACAGTGAACACATTCACTCAATGTGTTAATTTATAACTGAAGCATAGTAAAATGGGTTTACTATGCTTCCATTTGTGAATGAACAGGGAACCGATCAGCACAGAGCACTTCAGATTCATTCACTGTCCACTGCAGCTGAGGGTACAAGGAAAGGCATGTGTGCTTGAACTTTGGGGTGCACACCCTAATGCAATAGGCTGCGCACACCTATGATAGATTGGATTTGCAACGATTTCTTATGTGCCTGCCTGTGTGTTGAAAAAATCCTCCATTTGCCGGACATATCATTATTTGGATTATATATCAGTATTCCTGCAGTTTTTTTTATATTTTAGTGTTAGAAACCAGATGGTCGGTTGTTTAGCGGTTTCGGCATTTGCTGTCATTTATTGTTAGAGATACATTTCTATATGGGGCACCACGAGAACAACATTCAATATATGTTATATCTATTGCAACTTAAATATGGCTTATTATTTCGATCTGGCCCTTTTTTTTCTGTTTTGCCATAGGGCCCCACTTTCATAGCTAGTTTCTATTCCACACACACAACTGTTATCCTTATAAGAAACAATGTATCGCACCGCTACCTTTCCTGAGACATTCTTATTTAACTTCTTAGCTTCACCATTCATGTTTATTTTTCACTTGTTGAATGGTCTTCTTATAGAGAGACTGTCGTCCTCTACATGTTGTTTCACACTACATCGCAGGGCACTTGATTTTAACCATTGATTGCTCCGGCACATCCATACACATGCCGATTTTTACTCTTATAGCTTGACAGCATTCTGCACACCTGGTTTGAAGTCAGATCGCTGTTCACTGCCTATGATCTTGTGCTATACACAAGGCATTTTGATTCTAAATGTGATTGTTTTGACGTGCTCTGACACACCCACACATATGCCGACTTTTATTCTCTATCTGGTAAGACTATAACATTGTTCTGTTTAGTCACTAACCATTGATTGTTCCGGCACATCCACATACATGCTGATTTTCATTTGACAGCCCTTTGTACACCTGACTTGCAGTTAGATTGTTATCCACTGCTCATGATCTTGTGCTATATACAAGGCATTTTAGTTTTTAATGTGAACGTTCTGACACATTTTTGATACACCCACACACATGTCGATCTTTACTCACGATCTGACAGAACTATAATATTGCTTCTGCTTAGTCATTTTTGCAGTTTAATGCAGACAATAAGGGAATAGTAAGGCTGCAATGAGACTGGGCAAGGCTGCAATGACACTGGGCAAGGCTGCAATGAGACTGGGCAAGGCTGCTATGACACTGGGCAAGGCTGCAATGACACTGGGTAAGGCTGCAATGACACTGGGCAAGGCTGCAATGAGACTGGGCAAGGCTGCAATGACACTGGGCAAGGCTGCAATGACACTGGGCAAGGCTGCAATGACACTGGGCAAGGCTGCAATGACACTGGGCAAGGCTGCAATGAGACTGGGCAAGGCTGCAATGACACTGGGCAAGGCTGCAATGAGACTGGGCAAGGCTGCAATGACACTGGGTAAGGCTGCAATGACACTGGGCAAGGCTGCAATGACACTGGGCAAGGCTGCAATGACACTGGGCAAGGCTGCAATGACACTGGGCAAGGCTGCAATGACACTGGGCAAGGCTGCAATGACACTGGGTAAGGCTGCAATGACACTGGGCAAGGCTGCAATGAGACTGGGCAAGGCTGCAATGACACTGGGCAAGGCTGCAATGACACTGGGCAAGGCTGCAATGACACTGGGCAAGGCTGCAATGAGACTGGGCAAGGCTGCAATGAGACTGACAAGGCTGCAATGACACTGGGTAAGGCTGCAATGAGAGTGGGCAAGGCTGCAATGACACTGGGCAAGGCTGCAATGACACTGGGCAAGGCTGCAATGACACTGGGCAAGGCTGCAATGACACTGGGTAAGGCTGCAATGTCACTGGGCAAGGCTGCAATGAGACTGGGCAAGGCTGCAATGACACTGGGCAAGGCTGCAATGACACTGGGCAAGGCTGCAATGATACTGGGTAAGGCTGCAGTGACACTGGGCAAGGCTGCAATGAGACTGGGCAAGGCTGCCATGACACTGGGCAAGGCTGCGATGACACTGGGTAAGGCTGCGATGACACTGGGCAAGGCTGCGATGAGACTGGGCAAGGCTGCGATGACACTGGGCAAGGCTGCGATGACACTGGGCAAGGCTGCAATGACACTGGGCAAGGCTGCAATGACACTGGGCAAGGCTGCAATGAGACTGGGCAAGGCTGCGATGACACTGGGTAAGGCTGCAATGACACTGGGCAAGGCTGCCATGACACTGGGCAAGGCTGCAATGAGACTGGGCAAGGCTGCAATGACACTGGGCAAGGCTGCAATGAGACTGGGCAAGGCTGCGATGACACTGGGCAAGGCTGCGATGACACTGGGTAAGGCTGCAATGAGACTGGGCAAGGCTGCAATGAGACTGGGCAAGGCTGCAATGACACTGGGCAAGGCTGCAATGAGACTGGGCAAGGCTGCAATGACACTGGGTAAGGCTGCAATGACACTGGGCAAGGCTGCAATGACACTGGGCAAGGCTGCAATGAGACTGGGCAAGGCTGCAATGAGACTGGGCAAGGCTGCAATGACACTGGGCAAGGCTGCAATGAGACTGGGCAAGGCTGCAATGACACTGGGCAAGGCTGCAATGACACTGGGTAAGGCTGCAATGACACTGGGCAAGGCTGCAATGAGACTGGGCAAGGCTGCAATGACACTGGGCAAGGCTGCAATGACACTGGGCAAGGCTGCAATGACACTGGGCAAGGCTGCAATGACACTGGGTAAGGCTGCAATGTCACTGGGCAAGGCTGCAATGAGACTGGGCAAGGCTGCAATGACACTGGGCAAGGCTGCAATGACACTGGGCAAGGCTGCAATGATACTGGGTAAGGCTGCAGTGACACTGGGCAAGGCTGCAATGAGACTGGGCAAGGCTGCCATGACACTGGGCAAGGCTGCGATGACACTGGGTAAGGCTGCGATGACACTGGGCAAGGCTGCGATGAGACTGGGCAAGGCTGCGATGACACTGGGCAAGGCTGCAATGACACTGGGCAAGGCTGCAATGACACTGGGCAAGGCTGCAATGAGACTGGGCAAGGCTGCGATGACACTGGGTAAGGCTGCAATGACACTGGGCAAGGCTGCCATGACACTGGGCAAGGCTGCAATGAGACTGGGCAAGGCTGCAATGACACTGGGCAAGGCTGCAATGAGACTGGGCAAGGCTGCGATGACACTGGGCAAGGCTGCGATGACACTGGGTAAGGCTGCGATGACACTGGGCAAGGCTGCGATGAGACTGGGCAAGGCTGCAATGACACTGGGCAAGGCTGCAATGACACTGGGCAAGGCTGCAATGACACTGGGCAAGGCTGCAATGACACTGGGCAAGGCTGCAATGAGACTGGGCAAGGCTGCAATGAGACTGGGCAAGGCTGCAATGACACTGGGCAAGGCTGCAATGACACTGGGTAAGGCTGCAATGAGACTGGGCAAGGCTGCAATGACACTGGGCAAGGCTGCAATGACACTGGGTAAGGCTGCAATGAGACTGGGCAAGGCTGCAATGAGACTGGGCAAGGCTGCAATGACACTGGGCAAGGCTGCAATGACACTGGGTAAGGCTGCAATGAGACTGGGCAAGGCTGCAATGAGACTGGGCAAGGCTGCAATGACACTGGGCAAGGCTGCAATGAGACTGGGCAAGGCTGCAATGACACTGGGCAAGGCTGCAATGACACTGGGCAAGGCTGCAATGAGACTGGGCAAGGCTGCAATGACACTGGGCAAGGCTGCAATGACACTGGGTAAGGCTGCAATGAGACTGGGCAAGGCTGCAATGAGACTGGGCAAGGCTGCAATGACACTGGGCAAGGCTGCAATGACACTGGGTAAGGCTGCAATGAGACTGGGCAAGGCTGCAATGACTGGGCAAGGCTGCAATGAGACTGGGCAAGGCTGCAATGACACTGGGCAAGGCTGCAATGACACTGGGTAAGGCTGCAATGAGACTGGGCAAGGCTGCAATGACACTGGGTAAGGCTGCAATGAGACTGGGCAAGGCTGCAATGACACTGGGCAAGGCTGCAATGACACTGGGTAAGGCTGCAATGAGACTGGGCAAGGCTGCAATGAGACTGGGCAAGGCTGCAATGACACTGGGCAAGGCTGCAATGACACTGGGCAAGGCTGCAATGAGACTGGGCAAGGCTGCAATGAGACTGGGCAAGGCTGCAATGAGACTGGGCAAGGCTGCAATGACACTGGGCAAGGCTGCAATGAGACTGGGCAAGGCTGCAATGACACTGGGCAAGGCTGCAATAAGACTGGGCAAGGCTGCAATGAGACTGGGCAAGGCTGCAATGACACTGGGCAAGGCTGCAATGAGACTGGGCAAGGCTGCAATGAGACTGGGCAAGGCTGCAATGAGACTGGGCAAGGCTGCAATGACACTGGGCAAGGCTGCAATGAGACTGGGCAAGGCTGCAATGACACTGGGCAAGGCTGCAATAAGACTGGGCAAGGCTGCAATGACACTGGGCAAGGCTGCAATAAGACTGGGCAAGGCTGCAATGATACTGGGTAAGGCTGCAGATGGACACTGATAAGGCAGCATTGATGGGCATTTAAATGTAAGTTTTTTCCTTAAACTTCCCTCCTAAAATACGGTATGTATCTTTCCAAATGGAATGATTTATTGATGTAGGGTCCTGAATATATTGTAATTCTTTTTGTTGCACCTCTCCTGCAAGACAGGTCTCCCACTCCATATAAGATCTGTTTATAGCTGATAGCTTGTAATCAATGACCCTCTTAGGACGGCCTTCATAGTATCACATACCACCTGAGAAGTGGTGGACTCAGCATTATGAGGAACAATAAAAATCAATAAGAGACTGGCGAATAGAATCGCTGTGTGGCAACACCTGTAACCACAAGGCATTCACACGCCAATCGGATTTAACTACTTAAAGAGGAGGGCCCATTAAAAAAAAATAAAAGTCAGCAGCTACAAATACTGCAGCTGCTGACTTTTGACTGGACACTTACCTGTCCCTGGGTCCAGCGATGTGGGGGATCGAAGCCCCGCTCATCTCCCCCTCCGTTCGTCGGCGCCGGCATTGCACCTGTGGACGCCGGACTGTGGCTTCACAGCCGGGCACCCACTGCGCATGCGCGGGCGGCGCCGTGCGCCGTGATTGGCCGCTCAGTCACCTGGGACCTGTAATGGGTCCCAGGTGATTGACAAGAGGGAGGGAGCAGAGCTGAGCCCTTCCTGTGCCAAGGGGGAAGTGATGTCACCAGCCCAGGCACTGAAAGAGGCAGACTACGAGGGACCCCCTAGCAACAGGCATTTAGAGGTGAGTTTAAAAAAAAATTTCGAAATGTTTTTTTTAATTATTTTTTTTTGAAATTTTCATGTATTTTTAATTTTTTGGGTGGAACCCCACTTTAAGGATCAGCCACCGTAGTTGTACTGCGGCAATGTGGCTTGATCCCGCAAATCGCTGTCATTGTACGTCGGCTCGTACACGGCGAGTTGTGGGGCGCGTGGGGGAGCCAATCAGCCGGAGGGGTGGACTCCATGTCCGCTGGCCATCTGCGATCGTTCCCTGCAGTGACAGAACGCGGATCTGCGCGTGTAAACAAGGCAAATCTCCGTTCTGACAGGGGAGATCACACAGATTCTGTCTTTCTGCTATGTGTTTCCCCAGTCTCACCATCCCCCCATACAGTTAGAACACACACTGAGGGAACACATTTCACCCCTCGATCGCCCCTGGTGGTAACCCCTTCCCTACCAGTGTCATTAGTACAATAACAGTGCATATTTTTAGCACTGATCACTGTAAAAATGTCACTGGTTCCCAAAACAATGTCAAAAATGGGAGGTAGGTGTCCGATCTGTCCGCCGCAATGTGTCAGTCCTGCTAAAAATCGCTGATTGCCGCCAAATAGAGCTTTGTCTGAACATGCTGGAGCTCCAGCCACCGGGCCACGCTGCAAATTCTTTGAAAAAACGCATGAGGATGGAGGCACTTTATTATTATTTTTAAAAAAAATTTTTTTTTTTACACTATACCTTTAGTTTTTTGGGGGTTTAACTTTATTGCTATCACAAGTTAGGAACAACATTCCTTGTAATAGTATGGGCCATGACAGGTCCTCTTTACTGACAGATATAGCGTCTATTAGACCCCAGATCTCTCCTCTGTCATTAAAAGCATTGAATCAAACCAAGATCGTCATGATCTGATGACTTTTCCAAGCCACTCATGGTTTGTTTACAACCGGAGAATCCGGAAGTAATGAAATACTTATTGCTTCTGGTTGCTTAGACCATAGTAATGATCGGGGGATGTTTCGTTCCTCAATCATCTCTATGGTCAGCTGCAGTCCCAGGTTCCCCGGTGGGACGGGAGAGCGGTCTCTCTTCCCTGGTAGAACCAATAACTTCAGAGTATTTCATATCTCATGAAATAATAACAGTACAGCCAGAATAAGGACAGATTTATTTCTATCTGATAACAAGCAACGTTTTATGTCCAAACACCCCTATATTAGATGATATGGGGAGCCAATGGGACACATTACCCCTCCTAGGTCAAGAAGACATCCCACCCCCCAAATATTTATATCCATTCAAAAGGGAATTCAATGCTGGACAATAATATACAAGTTCATAGACTGTAACATGTAGATATTCAAAGATATTATTACCTGTAGAAAACTGGATCTGGGACATGGACATAAACACAGTGACATCCCAGCAGCCACACCTTAGACCGGATGATTGGTCAAGTCATTTCTGTCACCACCCCCCTCGAGGTCCAGAAAAGAGGACCCACCCACAGGTGACGGCTCTCCCTTTAACATCAAACCAAAGAGCACCTGTCACGTCTTATAAGAGTCATTGTATCATTCTGCCCGCTGATTGGACTCTGCTGAACCAGGACTTGTTATTATTGTCATCTTTTCATCCTTTTTGTTTTGCTGTTGCCTCTTTGTTCTCTTGTAATCCCTTTTTCTGTAAATATTTTCTCCCTTTTCATTATTAAACAATATTAAGAAAAGTGTTAAATGATCTCCAATGCCCCAAGGCAGAGCTCAGAGTCGCTGTCTCTTGAAGAGCGCTCCTGTGGTGTAAATCTCTGAATATTCCTGTCTGCGGTGACAGCGAGTGTTACAGATGTTTGTTCTACAATCCCAGTTGCTATTACTAATCTGGTGAATGATTACTAATTCTCTATAAAAGTATTGGTGGCAGTTTAAAGAGTTCATTGCTTAGTTATCCAAACCCAGTGACAATCGCTCTCAGTCTGCTGGCACTTAGATTGTGTCCCACAAGCTGGAAAATCTTTGTGCCGGGTGAGGCTGAGAGTGGCGTTGTTGTGTATCAGTGACAGCGCGGTGTGAGGAGGACCTGTCATTTGTCACAAGTTGGGGAAGGTGACGGTGGTCTGACCCACGTTTGTCACATGAAGGTCTTGGAGAGTATTTTTTATTCATTAGTCTCATGGGATTCCAGATGATTCTACATCAATGTGTGTTATATGAGGGGGGAGGGGAGAGTACACTGTGACCTGACTGGGATCTGTATTCTGTCTGTACAGGAATAGGTTTTCAGGGAATTATAACCACCCATCCGGGATCTGACCTTCTCCTCCCCATCAAACTCCATCTCACCCTCAACCATCCAGATACAAGGAGATGTGACCGGATTACCTGGTATCAGAAATCCTTTGTGCAATCGGATGCAATAGCTGAACACAGGAATTGTGATCCGTCAGAGAACAAAGATTTCCCCAACACAAGGATAACAGAGAATGGAAGTCTGATCATGTACAACGTGACTCTGGAGAATGGCGGGACGTACAGCGTGGAAATACACAACTCTACAGGACACCTTATACAGGAAGATGAATACATCGTCAATGTAGAAAGTAAGTGCCATCCAACCCCCACCCCCAGTCCTAGCAGTGTCCTCCCCGCTCCGTGTCTTTATATACACCGTCCATGTAGAAGGTAAGTCCATCCAACCCCCACCCCCAGTCCTAGCAGTGTCCTCCCCGCTCCGTGTCTTTATATACATCGTCTATGTAGAAGGTAAGTCCATCCAACCCCCACCCCCAGTCCTAGCAGTGTCCTCCCCGCTCCGTGTCTTTATATACACCGTCCATGTAGGAGGTAAGTCCATCCAACCCCCACCCCCAGTCCTAGCAGTGTCCTCCCCGCTCCGTGTCTTTATATACATCGTCCATGTAGGAGGTAAGTCCATCCAACCCCCACCCCCAGTCCTAGCAGTGTCCTCCCCGCTCCGTGTCTTTATATACATCGTCTATGTAGAAGGTAAGTCCATCCAACCCCCACCCCCAGTCCTAGCAGTGTCCTCCCCGCTCCGTGTCTTTATATACATCATCCATGTAGGAGGTAAGTCCATCCAACCCCCACCCCCAGTCCTAGCAGTGTCCTCCCCGCTCCGTGTCTTTATATACATCGTCTATGTAGAAGGTAAGTCCATCCAACCCCCACCCCCAGTCCTAGCAGTGTCCTCTCCGCTCCGTGTCTTTATATACACCGTCCATGTAGAAGGTAAGTCCATCCAACCCCCACCCCCAGTCCTAGCAGTGTCCTCCCCGCTCCGTGTCTTTATATACACCATCCATGTAGAAGGTAAGTCCATCCAACCCCCACCCCCAGTCCTAGCAGTGTCCTCCCCGCTCCGTGTCTTTATATACACCGTCCATGTAGAAGGTAAGTCCATCCAACCCCCACCCCCAGTCCTAGCAGTGTCCTCCCCGTGTCTTTCTATCCATACATTATATAGTAGAAGATCTGGAAGAGACGTATGTACAATGTCCTCTGATTACTGCCCCATCCTCACCATTCCCTGTGGATTCACATCTGCAGTGCTCAGATCTCCTGAAGTTGCTGTGATCTGAACTGTGCTGTGCCTTCTGCTCGGGGTCCCCATGTGGTAGATGTGACCATTGTTGACAGTTAGTGTTGGGCGGGCAGTTTGAGCCGAGCATAAGTTTGGCCCAAACATTGCCTGTGCACGTGTTTTGGTGAACATGGTATGGTATGGATTTTAAGGGGAACCCCATGCCACCCAAAATCCATATCTGACCCTTATCCGAGCATGCAGCCTGGCGGGCCAGTAAATGGGTGGACAAGCAAGCACCCCCCCCTCCTGAACCATACCAGGCCATATGCTCTCTACATGGAGGGAGGTTTGGGGCAGGAAAGGCTCAGCCCCCCCACACCAAAGCACCTTGTCCCCATGTTGATGGGTACAAAGGCCTCTTCCCCACAATCCTGGACGGTGGTTGTGGGAGTCTGCTAGCAAGGGGCTAGATCCCCCCCCTCCCCATGTGAATGAGTATGGGGTGCATTGTACACCAATCATTTACCAAAAAAAGTGTCAAAGAGGAATAAAAACACACACACAGTTTTTTTTTTAATTCTTTATTTAATCATATATAAAAATACAAAAACATACGAAGATTACCAACATCAATTTTACATACCTTGTTGGCATTGCATTATTCCCCAAACAACACTATCTCCCCCCACCCCTCAGGGGATGAACTGATGAAGTCACGTGTGGTGTGATGTCACGCGTAGGGACGGGACAGGCTGTACATGCTGCAATAGGCTTACGAGCTCGCCGCTCGTTGGAGAGAGGATCGTTTTTAAGTTTGTTATGTGAGTACCCTGTTTTACCTAATAAAAATTGCTTACTTAAACGATACTACACTATTGGGACTCCCCCTTTTTTTTATCCACATTACTATCGAGGGACCTACCCCATGGGACTAGGACTACGAGGATAACGTTTTACACCCCTAGGAGGACTCCCCCCAAAATAAGCTTTGGTCAATGCGCTTGCCCTATTACCCTAAGGTAAGGGGCCATTTCACACTTAGGTGTCTAGACACGACGATGTGCACCCTGTGATCTACTTTGAGCACTGCACTGCTATTTGCTGCATGCCAGGACGCTGCCATCACGTTACATTAAGAAGAACTTGTTTATGGATACTCTTCACTACACTATTATTCACATTACTATTTTTGTGCATGTTTGGACAATTTAATCACGTTAGAGTCAATAGCTTTTATGTTTTATTAATTATTTCTTTCCTCTTTGGGACACTATTTTTATTACCTTTGAGTACACCATTGCACATACCGTATGTCACTTTATGTGTTGCATGGTTGAGTTGTATAATGAGTCATCGTCTTTTGCACTATCCACTTTATTATTATTAATTGTCATTGTTTAGTATTACTATGATCTTTTTATGAACATGATGCAAATAATTCACTGATTGTTTATTTTTGCTAAATTTTGTATCATTTATGCACATTGATGAGATATAGGTACTTACTACTAATAGCACAGATGTCCATTATCACTAGAACTGCTACCTCAGCTACTAAGATTGCTATCACAGCTGAGATTATCACCTTTTAATTTACACCATATCTCTACACTGCACGTTGTATTTTTAACAATCCAAGTTATTCAGACATTCACTCAGGATTAGCGCGGCACCACATAGCTAATTTATCACTCAACCACAGGGTCGGTCTGTACCTGTTTCGGTGCAAGCAGCTTTTCCAATTGGGCCCATTGTTTACACATGATAGCGCGAGAATAAATATATATATATATATAAACAGCTGAACTATGTGTTGCCCCTAGTATATCCCCCACAGAGCTTGTGCCACAGACTGTACCCAATTCATTTTCCCATTTGTTAATGAATGGCGGTATTTCCCGCTCCTCTCCACTCGCAAACATTTTATTTAACGCCGAAATATTCTTCCCTGGCATTTCCCTCAAAAAGAGCTTCTCTATCGGCCTGTAGTCCTTTTCGTCTCTTATAGGCCCAGGAAGACTTCTGACGAAATGACAGAGCTGGCCATACCGCCATTCACTCACTTTCACAAACCCTGTGTGTGTAGATAATTCCTGAAATGTGAGGATTTTACCTTTTTTAGTGATATCTTTTAATTGTGCTTCCCTATTTTTAATCCAGTTTCCACCCACTGCCTCCATCCCAGGGGGGGAAAACTTGTTGTCTTTTAAATAAATTAAAGGTGAATTATACTCCCATTTATTTTTTAAATGAATCTGATCCCAAATTTTCAGTGAGTAGAGTGTTATATCCTGTGTGTCTGGTCCTAAATTCCTATAGTGAGGAGGATTCTAAATCAAATGATATAAACGTGCATTACTTATACCTACTTTCAAATTAACCCATCTTTTATTTACCCCCCCCCCTTTTGCCCACACTAACACCCGTGATAAAACGATGGCCTTATGGTATTTTTTAAAGTCTGGAAGCGCCAAACCCCCATGTGCTTTCCCCCTACACAAAACTGTGTATGATATCCGTGGTTTCTTGTTATTCCATACAAATCTACTTATTAAACCAGTTGATATTCTAAAAAATAATTGAGCCAATGGAATTGGAAGCATCTGCATTTTATACAGGACTTTTGGGGCTAAAACCATTTTGACTGTATTCACACGCCCAATCCAAGAGATCGGGCGGTAAGACATTTTTTTTACTTCCTGTTTAATTTCATCGAGTAAAGGAATATAGTTTAACAAATAGATCTTCCTAAGTATATTGGCTAGTTTTACCCCTAGGTATTTAATGCTTTCCCTCTAAGGGAAGTGGAACACATTCTTAAGTCTAGTTACTTCCTGTCTGTCTATGTCGATGTTTAGGGCTTCCGATTTACCTAGATTAATTTTATAGTTTGAAAGTTCTCCATAATTCTTCAGTGTAGATAGTAGATTAGGGATCGATATCCTCGGCTTTGTGATAAAGAATAACACATCGTCGGCGAATGCTGCCAATTTGTGCTCCTCTTCACCCACCTTACAGCCGCTAATATCCTGGTTTTTACGGATCGAGGCCAGTAAAGGCTCCAATGTCAAGACAAACAGAAGCGGAGACAGCGGGCAATCCTGCCTGGTCCCATTCTCCATTCCAAACTCTGCAGAGGCTGTATTATTTACTTTAACAAATGCAGAGGGGTGACTATACAAAACTTTAATCCACTTCAACATTTTTGGCCCGATTCCCATGACTTCCAACATTTTAATCATGAACCCCCAGTCTACTCTGTCGAATGCTTTCTCAGCATCTATAGACAGAAGTAGACTTGGGGACCCGCTAGTTTTAATAGCTTCTGAAATAAGTAGAAACCGCACCCCATTATCTCTCCACTCTCTTCCTGCAATAAAGCCCACTTGGACCGTATGGACCCAGAAAGGAATTTTTTCCTTCAGCCGTAATGCCAGTACCTTGGCTTACAGTTTAATATCTGTGTTTAAAAGCGCAATCAGCCTATAGCTGGAACACAACGTATAGTCTTTGCCATCTTTTAAGATTAAAGTCACTGAGGCTGTTAATGCTCCCTCGCAAAATTCCCCTTGCGTCCCCAGCCCATTCCAACCCTGGCAGAGCCTCGGTACCAAAGAGTTTTACAATTTTTTATAGAAAAAGGATGTAAACCCGTCTGGTCTGGGACTTTTACCCGGACGAGACGAGTTTAAAGCCAGATAGATTTCCTCTTCCGTAATGGGTCTGTCTAGTTCCAAAGTGTCTACTTTGGATAAAGAAGGAAGCCCAGCACCTTTCAGAAAGTCTCTCACCCTCTCATCTCTGTCCACACCACAACTTTCACTCTGTCTAACAGAATGGATGGCTGTAAAGTGCTGCCAAAATACTTCCCCTATCTCTTTAGATGTATACCTAAATTCTCCTTTTTTATTTTGGATTTTATCAATGAAATTTATATCCCTTTTTTTTCTTCAGGATTGTTGCCAAATGTTTCCCCACTTTATTTCCCCACCGGAATATGTCTTTTAAAATGTTTATTTAAGATCCTATTTGATTCAGACTCCAATACATCTTTAAGTTCTTCTTTTAATTATTAATTGATGTAAGAGGGTCCCGTGTTTCCCCTTATAGGCTTTGTGAGCTTGTTCAAGTTTATGTATTTCTAAAATAAGATTCTCCTTTTTTAAACTTTCTTTTTTCCTTCCAGCCCCTATGGCTATCAAAACCCCCCTAATATACGCCTTAAAGGTCTCCCACAGGACGGTTCCCGAGGTCTCATCCGTGTCATTGATCGAAAAGAACGAGTCGATTTCCTGCTGAACTTTTTAAGCCACCTTCTCATCCCTGATGAGATTTTCATTCAGGCGCCAGGTATACGGATACTTATGGAGCCCTTTTATACTTACTTTCATCAAAACAGGGGCGTGATCTGATAGCGTTATTATCTCTATCTTTGTGTCCTTCACTGACTCCAGCAAACTATGCTCCACCATTAAATAATCCAGCCTTGAATAGGTCCCGTGCACAGGAGAGAAAAAGGTGTAATCTCTAGATTTCGCATGCTGTATCCTCCAAACATCTATGATTTGACAATCATGTAGTTTACGCCCTGTATTGTTTAGGAGCTTTTTATCTACCCCCCGTGCACTTGACGTACTATCCAAGGCTGGATTTAGACAGAAATTGAGATCACCCGCTAGTATCACCTCCCCCACCTTAAATTCCATCAGTTTATCCAGGGTCCGAGAGAGAAATTTAATCGCATTTTTATTTGGGCAGTAAACGTTGGCCAAAGTAAAAATCCTTTCTCCGAGCCTCACCTTCAGAAAGAGGTAACGGCCCTCAGGATCGACTTTCCTTTCTATCAGAACATATTTGGTCCGTTTAGAGAATCCAATTGCTACTCCCTTCGCCCGTTTAATGGGGGAATCACACTAGATCCAATTTGGGTAATTTCTAGAGTTCAACTTAATTCCTACATCCACCGCCAAATGGGTCTCCTTCAGGAAAACCACATCTGCACCATAATGCTGTAACTCTCTAAGCACTTTATGCCTCTTGCCCGGAGAATTAAGTCCCTTTACATTATATGTCAAACAATGAATTTCCATCAAACCGAATAATTATAGGGCTTGCCTTTTTTCCATACACTGGAACTGTATTAATTAAGCTCCGCTTGTAGTGCCCCTGAGGGGTAGGGTCTCCCCCCTCACCCCCCCTCCCTATTTTCTACCCACCCTCCTCTCCACGCTCCCCCCTCCCACCTTCCCCATCCCACTCCCTCCCCCCCACCTAGCCAATACCTGACCTCCGGACCGCAGCATCGAGATAAAAAAATATCTCAACCTGCGTCCCGCTATAAAATGGGGTGAGACTCCATCAGCGGGCGGCCGTGGTCCACTCCCCCCCCTTATGGGGGGGGGAATGAAGTACGTGGAGACTTTAACACCTTTCCCACCCCCCTCTCGCCTCCCCCTTCCCCCCAACCCCTTCCCTCCCCACCCAGCCTTTGGATTTTGATTAGCGCATCACACATCTCTCCCCGAGCCCAGGTTTCAACCCCTCTGTTTCGAATCACCCAAACCCCTATACCTAGAGCAACCTTTTTCCCTATTTATAAACTCGCCCGCCCCAGAATAGATGGGATAGGAATATCTAAGTTCCTGCAGAAGTCCTGTAAGTCCTCTAGATGCTCCAATCTACATTTTCTATCATCTTTGATAACATTCAAAGATGCTGGAAAACCCCAACTATACTTCAAATTTGCCGCCCTCAGTGTCTCCAATAGGGGTTTCAATTGGCGTCTCCTAAACAGAGTCCCTGCTGAAAGGTCAGAGAAGACTTGGATATCACTATTTTTGAATTTCACCGCTTGGATTCCTCTCAGTTTACTCCAGATCTTTGCCTTTGTATTCGTATTGATGAAACTTGACGATGATATCCCTGGGGATGTCTTCTCTAACACTTGGGGGTTTTCTTATCCTATGTACCCGATCCATTTTTAACTCTTTATCTAGGCTTCTGCCAAGAAGGGGGTTGAAAATTTCTTTCACCACAATAATCAGGTCTTCTCCTCGCTGTTCCGGAACAGATCTGATTCTTAAATTTTGCAGACGATTTTGATTTTCCTGTTCTTCCACTTTATAGAGCATCTCCCGATGGTCTAGTTGGAGCTTTCTTAATTGGGTTTTTAAGGCTATAATTTCTTGCGCCTGTTGTTCTGAAGTCTCCTCCACTACTTCAACTCGTTTCAAGAGGTGGCCCATATCTGGCCTTACGTTAAGGATCTCTGATTTAATTGAGTTTTCTCATTTAGCGTACATGTCTTGCATCTCCGTTTTAGTAGGGAGTGAGTCCGTGACACTCTCTTCCTCCAGGCTACATTCCAAATCCCTTTCTGGGGGAGCCTCCCCCCTCTGAGCTCCTCCTTGGGCCCCTTCATTTTTTGCTGCTTCTTTCTTTTTATCCTTCACCCCCCGTTGCCTATTGTCCATGTCCGGGCTTTTTAGGATCGCTTCTTTTAGATATTTTTGGATTGAACTTGAGTTTAGACTTTCTCTGGGTTTTTTAGTCTCTGCAGCTTTTTGAGAGTGACCTCTCATGTTCCACTCCACCCAGCTCACTTTCTCTTCCTTACTTCTGGCTCTCTCTTATTTGCTCCTTAAGCCTCCTAAGCCTCTTATGCTCCGTCCTCCACACTAGAGTTTATTCTGCTTCTGCGATTTCTTTCTAGTTTCAATCTCTTAGCGACCTTTTAAGCAATAATAGCTTCTATTAGCACGTAGACAATATTACCCTTTTATGCGTTTTTAAAACCCTGCTAATCAAGAGGCAAGGCAAAGTCCAGGAACAGACTAGCAGTATCAGGATTTTAAGAAAATTCAATCTCTCTGTGCCCTTTTCGTCCCTAGGCACCAGTAAGGCTTAATGCCACACACCTGTTCACCATAGTTCACCTTAGGCACTGTCCCTTGGTTCAGGCATTTTCAGATACAGCCAATCGGGTCTTTCCAGCACAACTCAGCAAGTTTTAACAGGTAGCCATTCAGGGAAGCAACCCAGTAACTCTATTACACAATCCTTTTGCATAAACTATATAGCATAAAACAGGATCTCAGCCATCGCTGATCCTACCTTGACCTCGCCGCTGTATGCTTGGAGATGATTCAGACCCCTACTCGACTTCCGGGGAGAACGTAGCACCCGGTCTTCAAGGTGCTTTGTTACATTATTGCGGGTCCGACCGATACTCTGGGGTCTCTATGGTCCTATCAGATGCAATAGTGCAGTAGTGAGGCTGAAGCGAGGAGTTCCGGAGCCGAAAGTAGAGCCCGGAAGCTGGATGCAGGGAAGGCGCAGCAGCGGGCTGGACGCTTCTCAGAGCGATCCCAATGCTTCCCCTCCGCACTGGTCAGGTGGTGTTGCAGCCGCTCCACATGAGCTCAGGCTGCCTCCTCCAAAGTGTCTCCTCCCGACGCTCAGAAGTGAGGGTTCACTGGGTCATCCACCCATCACCTTCATAACTTCCTCCTCCGCTCTCCTCCACAGTGCCGCTGTCAGGCCCCTCCCCCAGCTCTAACACGTCACATCCTCCCCCCCCACGCACACAGTTTTTTGACAATACCTTAAGACCCTTTTCACACTGAGGCTCTTTGTGGTCGCTATAACGCTAACAGTAGCGCCTGCAAAGCGTCCTGAAAGAACCGCTCCTTTTTACTCCAATGTGAGAGCCCTCAGGCTTTCACACCGGAGCGGTGCGCTGGCAGGACGGTAAAAAAAGTCCTGCTAGCCGCATCTTTGAGGCGCTGTAGGAGCGGTGAGTACACCGTGCCTAAAGCGACCCCTGCCCATTGAACCCCCGGGAAAGCGCAGCTGCAGCGACGCTTTGCAAGTGGTTTTAACCCATTTTAGGAGGCTAGTGGGGGTTAAAAGCGCCCTGTTAGTGGCTGAATAGTGCCGCGAAAACTAGGGTAAAGTGCCGCTAAAAATAGCAGCACTTTACCGCCGACGTCCCCTAGCGTGAAAGGGCTTTTATTAAGAAAATAAAAAAACAATGTCTCCCGATGTAGATCCATCATCAATCACGACACCCGCCGCACCACCGGATATGAAAAAAGGAAAAAAAATCTCAATTTGTCAAGATATGCAGCAAACACCAAGCCATGGTTTGCAGCTTAACATCTATCCTCAGGTCATTCCATCTTCGCCAAATGCAATCTATGTTGCATGACGTAGCCTGGAGGTGCCACTGGAGGGGGCTCCCCGAGTCTTCTTTCTCCCACTGAGACGTGCGCCCCACTCAATCTTGCTCTATGACGGCCGCTCCTGTGGGCTGCGCGTTCGCGATCGGTGCGGTGTTGCACGTGCATCCTATTACGGACGGGTCAGGTGATGCGGAAGTTCTTCAGCGCACAGCTGATTGGGGCATTTATATAAGGCACTGTGTGGAGCCTTATATCATTGGTAACTACCTCCATCTGGGGGTCCCCTTATCTGGATGATTTTTACCCTACTTTCTAATTTGGTTAGGTATGTACCTGTTATTCTTATTCAGCGATGTGGTGACAGTACTAGGATATCTGGATTGACTTACTATAGATCTCCCTATCCCTACAGATGGTCTGGAATTAACCTTTTTGGGGTTCTCTGTGCCTGGAGCTTCAGTGTTTTTCTTGAAAATCTCCTATATGATGAGATTCTCCCCTGACATAGTGTATATCCAGTTTAATTAATGCTGGTACTCCCTATACTACTCAGATTTACTTACTAGCTGAGATTATAGTTTATCATATATCATTATGGTTTCTCTCTCGCTTTTTGCCAGTCCCACCTCCCCCCCCCCTTCCTTTTTTAAAATAACTCAACACACAGCCATTAATGTCTAAACCGCTGGCAACAAAAGTGAGTACACCCCTAAGTGAAAATCTCCAAATTGGGCCCAAAGTTTCACTATTTTGTGTGGCCACCATTATTTTCCAGCACTGCCTTAACCCTCTTGGGCATGGAGGTCACCAGAGCTTCACAGGTTGTCACTGGAGTCCTCTTCCCCTCCTCCATGATGACATCACGGAGCTGGTGGATGTTAGAGACCTTGCGCTCCTCCACCTTCTGTTTGAAGATCCCCCACAGATGATCAATAGGGTTTAGGTCTGGAGACATGCTTGGCCAGTCCATCACCTTTACCCTCAGCTTCTTTAGCAAGGCAGTGGTGGTCTTGGAGGTGTGTTTGGGGTGGTTATCATGTTGGAATACTGCCCTGCGGTCCAGTCTCTGAAGGGAGGGGATCGTGCTCTGCTTCAGTAGGTCACAGTACATGTTGGCATTCATGGTTCCCTCAATGATCTGTAGCCCCCCAGTGCCGGCACCACTCATGCAGCCCCAGACCATGACACTCCCACCACTATGCTTGACTGTAGACAAGACACACTTGTCTTTGTCCTCCTCACCTGGTTGCCCCCACACACGCTTGTCACCATCTGAACCAAATAAGTTTATCTTGGTCTCATCAGACCACAGGACATGGTTCCAGTAATCCATGTCCTTAGTCTGCTTGTCTTCAGCAAACTGTTTGCGGACTTTCTTGTGCTCATTTTTAGAAGAGGCTTCCTTCTGGGATAACAGCCATGCAGACCAATTCGATGCAGTGAGCGGCGTATGGTCTGAGCACTGACAGGCTGACCCCCCACCCCTACAACCTCTGCAGTAATGCTGGCAGCACTCATACGTCTATTTCCCAAAGACAACCTCTGGATATGACGCTCAGCACGTGACCTCAACTTCTTTGGTGGACCATGGCGAGGCCTGTTCTGAGGGGAACCTGTCCTGTTATACCGCTGTATGGTCTTGGCCACCGTGCTGCAGCTCAGTTTCAGGGTCTTGGCAATCTTCTTATAGCCTAGGCCATCTTTATGTAGAGCAACAATTCTTTTTTTCAGATCCTCAGAGAGTTCTTTGCCATGAGGTGCCATGTTGTACTTCCAGTGACCAGTATGAGAGAGTGAGAGCGATAACACCAAATTTAACACACCTGCTCCCCATTCACACCTGAGACCTTGTAACACTAACGAGTCACATGACACCGGGGAGGGAAAATGGCTAATTGGGCCCAATTTGGAGATTTTCACTTAGGGGTGTACTGACTTTTGTTGCCAGCGGTTTAGACATTAATGGCTGTGTGTTGAGTTATTTTGAGGGGACAGCAAATTTACACTGTTATACAAGCTGTACACTCACTACTTTACATTGTAGACAAGTGTCATTTCTTCAGTGTTGTCACATGAAAAGATACAAAAAAAGATTTACAAAAATGTGAGGGGTGTGCTCACTTTTTTGAGATACTGTGTATATATAAATAATTATTTATATACAGTATATATATATATATTTGTTACCACCCTCTACCTCTTGTTATCTGGCACGCTCCCACATTTTGTTCGCTGTGCACTTTGCATGCTGTGTATGTCCTGCTCGTTCCCAAGCGCAGTCTTGGTATTAGCTGCATATCTTGGCAAATTGAAACTTTGTACTTTATTAATGGTTTTTCTCCCTTTAGAGAATACACAAGCTCCTGAAGAAGCAATCTTCGCGAAACATGTAGAGCTTAATATTTTGTTACATTACAGTCTAGTCATGCATGTTTATCATGAAATGCTTTGACATCTATGACCAATATTGGCTAGACCTAGCTGCCACTGTAGTAATACTGCAGTATTTTACTGCCCTTTTTTCAAAAATCTTGTATGTATTAATTGTTGATAAAATTTATTGTTTATTTTCTTATAATTGGTGCCTAGAAAGTCCATTTTTTCACTTTCAACATTTTGATCATATCTATAATTCAGTCATGTTCTTGTTGGTTTAATGCATCCTGCAAACGGGTTCTCATGGAAATGAATCCAAAATGGCCTTTGTAAGGTTACTATCGAGTGGTATTTAGAAAAAGAAAAAAACCTATTGAGTGATTGTAGCAGTTATATAGTACACAGATTGCGTGTAAATTCTTAATGTTGTAAACCCAAGTTTGATTAGGACCTCCTTCTCAAATGTGAGCAATGTTGTGGATTTATAGGTTAAATCCCCTATTAATCCAGTACTAGGGAGCTTAATTATGTTAGCTGGAGGTAAGATGTTTCTTTACCTAAGAACCTAATACCCATGTTTTAAACTTTACAAAAGGTATAGAACAGATAAAAAATCAGTCCCCATTTTTGTTACTTTAACTGGAGGAAAAAAAAAAAAGAAAGAAAGAAAAAAAAGAAAGGGTATGAGCGCACAAGAAAGGCTCACAACCCTTCGTGGCATGTAGAGATGAGTTGGGCTTGCTGAGGTTTTTCAAGTCTCCATGCGGTCAAGCCAACCTTGGTGGAGAGATTCCAGGGCTCCAGTCCGCTTCATCTCTGGAGTTGCGGTGGGTTGGCGGGATGGAGGGTTGGGATCTATGACGGCAGCCCTGCTGTCTCTGTGCCTGTGGAGTGCAGTTATTGGAGATCTAGTTTTCTGTGAGGGAGAAGGAGCCGTACCATTTGGGAACCTTGATGAGTGGAAGGCCCAAGGAATCACAGAAGGATTGTAGGTTGTCTAGAGTGTGTAGGAAAGCTGTATTTCCCCCTCCAAGTAGCCAACAGACCGGACGGAAATTTCCAGCAACAGGATATTCCTTTAGTGCGTAGTTGGTCCACAAAAAGGGTTTAGTGCTCTCCTATGTTGTATGTTGTAAGGTGATATTGAATAAATCTTGAAACACTTTTATTTCTGTTCCATTAAAGAGCACATGTTTTTTTTTTTCTCAAGCTTTCCTTGGGATGGCTTCTTTGAGAGGCAAATTGACCAAGCAGCAAATCACATCCCTCGGGGGGGGTTGTGTCACGACCCCTCGGACGGAGAGCTTTGTGGATATGCTCCATTTCAATCGAAGAGTCCACAAGAGATCATTGAAGATGGAAGTGATAGAATGTTCTAGATTTGGCTGGTCAATGTTTTCAGGCACTCTTTTCACTCTTATGTTATGGCGTCTTCCCCTATTGTCAAGGTCCTCTAAGTTATGATGCATCTCTATAATGTGTGCAAACTGGTTGTCAGAGGCCCGCTGTATTTGGCATATGGCATCAGCATGGTGGGTAGTCACTTGTTCCACTGAGCCTAGTCTCATGGCAACAACTTGTATGTCTCCACAGAGGTCTGTGATAGCAGCAGATAGGGTTGATTTAATTTTGCCTGCTACAGCCTGTAAGTCAGAGAGGTTTAGGTATTGTGGAGAAGGAGTAAGAGCGGTACCTTTGTGGAGAGAGTGTCTCCCTGCATGGTGTAGATGGCGGGTGACTACTGGATGCCACATGGCTATCTCCCTGCTGTGTTCAGAACATCGTTGATATGTTCCCACTGAGCTGTTTGCTTGTTTCTCAGGGGGAGACAAGAAGCAGAACTTCTGTTGCCTTTCCCCATTGTTTGCGGATGGATTAAAGGAAGGCAGAATATCTTCCGGATTGCTGATTTTTGGCTCCTCGATGCAGGAGTTCTTCAATCATGCAGCCATCTTAGACCGGAGTCACTTCACCCCCCCTCCGACACTTTTTGTTTGCATGTAAAAGACAGTATTTTTTTCTGAAAAATTACTTATAACCCACAAACATTATATATTTTTAAAGCAGAGGCCCTTGGAGAATAAAATGGCGGGTGTTTCTACTTTTTGTGTCACATGATATTTGCTGTTTTTTAAATGCAATTTTTTTTTAAAAGATACACAGGGATAGGGAACTTTATTTTATTTTTTTTTAAATTTTAGGTTATTTTTTTTATTTTTACACTGTACCTTACATTTTTCTGGGGATCAGCTTTATTGCTATAACAAGGGATGAACAACATGGTACTCTTTACTGCGAGAGCATATATTAGACCTCGGATCTCTCCTCTGCCCTTAAAAGCATTGGATGAAACCAAGATCGTTATGATACGATGCTTTTTCCAGTAATTGTTTGTTTACAACCGGTGAACCCTGAAGTGATGAAATACTCGTTGCTTCAGTTTTAGGCCATAGAGATGGTCGGGATGTTCCGTTCCTTAATCATCTTTTCTTAGACCACACTTTTTCTACCAGGGTGCCTTCTGGGTTCTTCAGTAGTGCCTTTGGCAAAATGCCTAAAAATTGCCCGAAAATTGTATACAAGCCAGGGGGTGGATCCAGTCTACTTTTTCGTTACTCAAAGCCACCAGTTTCATTGTGCAGCATTACAACATTGGGCACTGTGCAGGCCAGCCGCCAGTGTCCCAACAACCACTGACATCATTGGTTGATAAGAAGGACATCGGGCACCAGCACATCATCTTTGTTTGACCACCCCTCTGCTCTCTGTCAGCATTGGGGTCATGTTAGCTGCGAAGGAGAGCAAAAACAAGGAAGAAGAAATGCTGTAATACCAGTCAGACACTCAACATAAATCACCTCCAATGTTATGTGTCCTACGTGTGTGGATCTTGCATTGCATAGAATAGTTATTTTGATTTCTTTACATCTTAGAATGGGGTGCCTCGAGATTGTGCTTCCCTTTAAAGGGCGCCTTGACTGGAAAAAGGTTGAGAAACACTGTCTTAGAACATAGCAATCATCGTCGATGTTCCGTTCCTCAATCCTCTCTATGGTCAGCTGCAGTCCCAGGTTCCCCGATGAGACGGGAGAGATGTCTCTCTTTCCTAGTAAAATTAATAACTTCAGAATATTTTACCCATTAACAAGCAATGTTTTATGTCCAAACACCCCCCTATATTAGATGATATGGGGAGCCAATGGGACACATCACCCCTCCTAGGTCAAGTAGACATCCCACCCCCCACATATTTATATCCATTCAAAAGGGAATTCAATGCTGGGCAATAATATACAAGTTCATAGACTGTAACATGTACATATTCAAAGATATTATTACCTGTAGAAAACTGGATCTGGGACATGGTCATAAACACATTGACATCTCAGCAGCCACACCTTAGACCGGATGATTGGTCAAGTCATTTCTGTCACCACCCCCCTCGAGGTCCAGAAAAGAGGACCCACCCACAGGTGACGGCTCTCCCTTTAACATCAAACCAAAGAGCACCTGTCACGTCTTATGAGAGCCATTGTACCATTCTGCCCGCTGATTGGACTCTGCTGAACCAGGACTTGTTAATATTGTCATCTCTTCATCCTTTTTGTTTTGCTGTTGCCTCTTTGTTCTCTTGTAATCCCTTTTTTTCTGTAAATATTTTCTCCCTTTTCATTATTAAACAATATTAGGAAAGTGTTAAATGATCTCTAATGCCCCAAGGCAGAGCTCAGAGTCGCTGTCTCCAGAAGAGCGCTCCTGTGGTGTAAATCTCTGAATATTCCTGTCTGGGGTGACAGCGAGTGTTACAGACGTTTATTCTACAATCCCAGTTGCTATTACTAATCTGGTGAATGATTTGATTGCTACTTTTCAAAAAAAAAAAAGTAGTTGGTGGAAGTTTAAAGAGTTCATTGCTTAGTTATCCAAACCCAGCGACGATCGCTCTCAGTCTGCTGGTACTTAGATTGTGTCCCGCAAGCTGGAAAATCTTTGTGCCGGGTGAGGCTGGGAGTGTTGTTGTTGTGTATCAGTGACAGCGCAGTGTGAGGAGGACCTGACATTTGTCACAAGTTGGTGAAGGTGACGGTGGTCTGACCCACGTTTGTCACATGGAGGTCTTGAAGAGTATTTTTTATTCATTAGTCTCATGAGATTCCAGATGGTTCCACATCAATGTGTGTTATATGAGGGGGTAGAGGAGTGTACACTGTGACCTGACTGGGATCTGTATTCTGTCTCTACAGGAAATGGTGTTCAGGAGGAAATATTCACCCAGCCGGGATCTGACCTTCTCCTCCCCATCAGACTCCATCTCACCTTCAACCATACAGATAGACAGAGATGTGACGGGTTTGTCTGGAGTTATGAGAAATTTCCTGGATTCAGGGAAGACATAGCTAGACACCTGGTATGTGAGCTGACTGATCTCAGATATTTCCCCAACACAAGGATATCAGAGAATGGAAGTCTGATCATATCCAATGTGACTCTGGAGAATGACGGGAGATACAATTTGGCTACATACAGAAGAGGAAAATATATACAGAACGATTATTACACCGTCCATGTAGAAGGTAAGTCCCATCCAACCCCCACCCCCAGTCCTAGCAGTGTCCTCACTGTGTCTTTCTATCCATACATTACATAGTAGAAGATCAGGGAGAGACGTATGTACAATGTCAAAAGAGAAAAAGAAAAGAGGGTACACCAACCTTGTGCATTATCCTTAGGTATGTTTTACTAAAAATAAAGTTAAAAAACTACTCACAAACAGATGTAAAACACCCGCGATACATGTGATCTCCAGATGACAGCGATTGGTCTAGAGACAGCAGACTCCAGATGGTACCAGAGGAGATTTTGAAGGCCACTACTGGCTGACGGGTTTCGAAGGAATACCTTCTTCCTCAGAGCCCAGCAGTGTACACTTGTAAATCTTGAAAAAAATGGAGTTGGGGGACAAGTGAGTGCCCCTAAACCATATCGGGCCACATGTTATAAACATAGGGGGGTTGTTTTGAGGCTGCCCCCCTCCACAAAAAAAGCACCTTGTCCTCATGTTGATGGGGACAAGGGTCTCTTCCCTACAACCCTGGGTGGTGGTTGTGGGGGTCTGCTGGCACTCAGCTTATCAGAATCTGGAAGCCCCCTTTAATAAGGGGGCTCCCAGATCCCCCCCCGTCAGGGAAATTCTAAGCTTCTCCCTATAAGCATATAATTTCTTTGGTCTTAAAAGCACAAATACAGCTCTCTTATATAATGCTGGGAAAGTGCGCCTTTCTTTCTCTCCAAGTAACACAAACAGATGTTGGTATCTCCTTGAAATCAGTATCATCCTGAACCAGGTAGCCAAGCTGCTTTTATTTATACTAAACTCATGGATAACAAAAGAGGCTGCTGACTTCAAAATCAGCCAATCAGACACTTGTATTCATTCAAAAGAACCAATAACACACATGTATACAGTAAGGTCCATAATTATTGGGACATCGACACATAATCTTTTTGGCTCTATACACCACCACAATGGATTTGAAATGAAATGAACAAGATGTGGTTTAACTGCAGACTTTCAGCTTTAATTTGAGGGTATTTACATCCAAATCAGGTGAACGGTGTAGGAATTACAACAGTTTGTATATGTGCCTCCCACTTTTTAAGGGACTAAAAGTAATGGGACAGATTAACAATCATCCATCAAACTTTCACTTTTTAATACTTGGTTGGAAATCCTTTGCAGTCAATTACAGCCTGAAGTCTGGAATGCATAGACATCACCAGACGCTGGTTTCATCCCTGGTGATGCTCTGCCAGGCCTCTACTGCAACTGTCTTCAGTTCCTGCTTGTTCTTGGGGCATTTTCCCTTCAGTTTTGTCTTCAGCAAGTGAAATGCATGCTCAATCAGATTCAGATCAGGTGATTGACTTGGCCATTGCATAACATTCCACTTCTTTCCCTTAAAAAACTATTTGGTTGGTTTCGCAGTATGCTTCGGGTCATTGTCCATCTGCACTGTGAAGTGCCGTCCAATGAGTTCTGAAGCATTCTGCTGAATATGAGCAGATAATATTGTCCGAAACACTTCAGAATTCATCCTGCTGCTTTTGTCAGCAATCACATCATCAATAAATACAAGAGAACCAGTTCCATTGGCAGCCATACATGCCCACGCCATGACACTACCACCACCATGCTTCACTGATGAGGTGGTATGCTTTGGATCATGAGCAGTTCCTTTCCTTCTCCATACTCTTCTCTTCACATCACTCTGGTACAAGTTGATCTTGGTCTCATCTGTCCATAGGATGTTGTTCCAGAACTGTGAAGGCTTTTTTTATGTTGTTTGGCAAACTCTAATCTGGCCTTCCTGTTTTTGAGGCTCACTAATGGTTTACATCTCGTGGTGAACCCTCTGTATTCACTCTGGTGAAGTCTTCTCTTGATTGTTGACCTTGACACACATACACCGACCTCCTGGAGAGTGTTCTTCATCTGGCCAACTGTTGTGAAGGGTATTTTCTTCACCAGGGAAAAAATTCTTCGGTCATCCACCACAGCTGTTTTACGTGGTCTTCTGGGTCTTTTGGTGTTACTGAGCGTGCGTGCTTTCTTTTTAAGGAAGTTCCAAACAGTTGATTTGGCCACACCTAATGTTTTTGCTATCTCTCTGATGGGTTTGTTTTGTTTTTTCAGCCTAATGATGGCTTGCTTCACTGATAGTGACAGCTCTTTGGATCTCATATTGAGAGTTGACAGCAACAGATTCCAAATGCAAATAGCAAACTTGAAATGAACTCTGGACCTTTTATCTGCTCCTTGTAAATGGGATAATGAGGTAATAACACACACCTGACCATGGAACAGCTGAGCAGCCAATTGTCCCATAATTTTTGGTCCCTTAAAAAGTGGGAGGCACAAATACAAACTGTTGTAATTCCTACACCGTTCACCTGATTTGGATGTAAATACCCTCAAATTAAAGCTGAAAGTCTGCAGTTAAAGCACATCTTGTTCCTTTCGTTTCAAATCCATTGTGGTGGTGTATAGAGCCTAAAAGATTAGAATTGTGTCCATGTCCCAATATTTATGGACCTGACTGTATGCTGACTTGGTTAAATTGATGATAGGCAACTCCTATCCTCATATTGATTAGCGGTTCCAAATTATAATAACTACTGCAGTAGGGAACAGACACAAAAGATACGCTCAGCATCTTTCCACATAACTGTTCTGCTTTATTATGACGCAATTGAAGGTTTTTATACACATGATTACGTAGGTATCACATTAATATTACAATTGTACTTTTATGGTAACAAGGGGCGTTACATAGGAAGGCTAATTCTAATCAGGACTCGAAAGAATGTAAACATGTACGGAAAACATTATTAGTGCCGTGTGCACAGTGAGGGCCGTGTACAATACATACAAAATAGAATACAATTATATACAGAACTTACAAATTTCCATTACAATATTCAAATAGAAATGCAGTAGTGATGTGTGCAGATGGTGGTGTGTAGAACCATGTGGCGAACACAACCATGTGCACATTCCCACTGCTACCAATGATGCAATCCGTACTTTATCATGGCTCAGTGGGCCATAATTTTGTATAGTTATGCTGTGGTTCCCATGTACGCAGATCTGCTTACTTAGGAGTTTAAATGCGATCGCCATGAAGTGGCCAGTCCCTTGGAGAGGCATAAACAAACGTCCTTAAAAGAGCAAACAGATCCGCCGTGTCCACAGGAAGGTTTCCGCATCCAATGGTCTTCCACCGATGTCTGTATGTGCGAAGACCATCACATGAGCGTATTACAGCAAAACTGACACTGGGGGGGAATCTGACAACATACATTAATAAAAATTTCCACAACACCCCCCATGGCCCATGTATCTCTATGGACCGGCGGATGCAAAGTGACTTGTGTCTGTTTATGCCCACCTACCTCCACTCCAAACCAATAAGAAAAAAGAAGGGAATCCGTTCTAATCTGTGTAAGTGGATCAGCCTGACGATTTGCACCCGACTGCCCATAGAGCGGAGTGGCTGTGTCTGTGTCCACTCTGCTCAGCTGGGGATCAGTGGACATCCCCCACAGAGCAAGCTGACCCCCCCCCCTGTGTGAAAGGGGCCTTAGAGGTAAGTTAGTGGAGGCTGATGAGCGGCAGGCGTGGACAGCCTGATAGGATTGCCTTTTGTATAGTTAGTGCCGGGACACAGCTAGGATTAGGTTTGAAGATGGAGGAGATCATAAAACAGTTGGTATTGTCTAATGCCTGGGGTGTCCAACCTTCTCACCTTCCTGGACCACATTGGAAGAAGAGGACCTGCCTTGGGCCACACATAAAATACACCAACAATAAGGAGAGCTGTACAAGTTACAGATGACAAGTTATTGATCACTGATATAGATAAATTACCGATCTGAGGAGTAAAACATCATTTTTTTATTATAAAAGTAAAAGAGGGAACATAAAACCAATGTGATATCTGATACAGTTTTTTTTAGTAAACTAACATATACTTTGTCCTCACTACACGTCTCCCTGTGTGTATCTCAATATGCGGTGTGGAGATGCGCCCCCCCCCGTGTCACAGGTGCACATGAGCAGTGTGTGCCTGGGTTTGGCAGGAATACTAATTGCACACCTGTGGGCTGGCTTCATAATCATCCCAGGAATAGAGGTCAGGGCTCATCCATGGGGACAGCTCCGCCCGGCAGACAGGAGGTCTGGCTTAGGAGTCAGGAGGGAGCCAGTGCAGCATGAAGCTGCAAGCACAGAGGTGCTGATCGTCAGGTCTGGGGAAGATAGACCAAGCCCTAAGGTGTAAGGCATGAGGTGTAAGGCATGTGTTTTTAGACAGAAAGGCTGAATGCTGGTTGTTCTGAAGCAGGACTGCAATGCTGAACACCCCTGCAAGGAAATCTGATGTTTATTTTTTGAGCCTTGTTTCTTTCGAATAAAAATGGGCTGCCATGCCCTTGAAAATGCAGTCGGGACTGACACGATTTCTCCAACGTGCATGCACCACTGGAGCTTATTCACCCCAGGTCGTTACAGCAGCTAAACCATCCTATTCTGCAATAAGCCAAACTGAGTGTAATCTTGCACTTTTATTAACAAAACAGGGTGGGGTGAAACTATTGAGAAAAAAAAACAAATAAAGATACATAATATACAGAAATACAATGAATTGGCTAGGCTGTAGATGGCAATAAGTAACTCTCACTAGCGATGCTGCATTTAGGGGATGCAAGTTTTAGTTGTGAACTCTGATAATTGGTTCCTTCTAATATGGAGTCTTAACTCCCAGGATGCACCTGTTTCTTTTCCTTAGACTGAAGAATAATGGGTATTTTTATGAAAGGTGAACAGATTCTGGATTCTGCAAACACAGTAAATTTACCACTGTCTCCATCTTGTGGTCAAATCTGATATTGCAGGCAGATCAACTTAAAGTGATTGGAAAAAACAAAAAACAAACATGTTATACTTACCTCCTCTGTGTAGTTGGTTTTGCACAGAGGAGCCCGGGTCCTCCTCTTCCCGAGTCCCTCAAAATGCATTGCACAAACCCTTCTGCAAGGCCTCCCGAAGATGTTTCATCCTCTGCTCCCTCAGCAAAGGCTGGTTAAGTTCTGCAACCTTACAATTGTAACGTGGATCAAGAAGGGTTGCCAGCCAGTAATAATCCCTCTCCTTGATACCACAAATCCTAGGGTCCTTTCACAGGCTTTGCAGGATCAGGGAGGCCATACAGCGTAAGTTTGCAGAGGCATTTGCTCCTGTGTCCTCTGGGTCACTAAGGATCACATGATCCTTAACCACCTACTCCCAACCACGTACAACTCCATGGGTTTCTGGGGACTGAAAACGATTCCTTGAAGATTGCTGCTGATGCTGAGTGTTATCCTCCACCTCCATGCTGAAACAATCCTCCTCCTTCTCCTTCTTCTCTTCTTCTTCCTGTGTGATCGGCAGGCCCACAGGAATACTATCTGGATAAAGGGGCCTTGAGAGGTAAGGAAGTCCTCCTCTTCTTCCCGCTGTTCTGCCTCAAGTGCCCTGTCCATTATTCCACAAAGCGTGTGCTCCAAAAGGGAGACAAGAGGGACAGTATCACTGATGCATGCACTGTCACTGCTCACCATCCTTGTGGCCTCCTCAAATGGTGACAGGACAGTGCATGCATCCTTGATCAGTAGCCACTGGCGTGGCGAAAAAAAACAAGCTCCCCTGACCCTGTCTTGGTGCCATACTCACACAGGTACTCATTGATGGCCCTCTGCTGTGTGTGCAGCTGCTGCAGCATTGCCAACGTTGAGTTCCACCTGGTGGGCATGTCACAAATGAGGCGGTTCTTGGGCAGGTTGCATTCCCTTTGAAGGTCAGCCAGCCGAGCACTGGCATTATATGACCGACAGAAATGACCACAGACTTTCCTGGCCTGCCTCAGGAGACCCTGTAAGCTGGGTACCTGCTCAAGAACTGCTGCACCACCAAAATCAGAATGTGAGCCAAACAGGAAACATGGGTGAAGTGTCCCTGTTGGAGGGCGGAGAGGCATTCCTGGCTGAAGCTGGCGTGGCATCAACCACCTCTGAGCCTGCCCCTGCAGAGCTGACAGAATCTCTGCCCCAGTGTGGCTCCTTTCCCCTAAGCAGACCAACTCAAGCACCGCATGGCATCTTTTTTGCCTGAGTGCTTGCGTAGCCCCATGAGCGCCTGGTTCAGAGGACAAATCTGCAGAGGAAGAAGTCATAGAGGAAGAAGAAGAGGAGAGGGTGGAGGAGAGAGCTGTGGCAGAATCACCACTACTAGCATTTTGGAGGCGTGGTGGCAGAACAAGCTCCAACAATACTGAACCCTGTCCTGCATCCTTCTCAGCTGCCAGCAGAGTTACCCAGTGCGCTGTGAAAGAAAGATAACATCCCTGTCCATGCCTGCTGGACCATGAGTCAGCGGTAATATGCACCTTACTGCTGACTGCCCTGTCCAACGAGGCCAAGACATTGCCTTCCATATGCTGGTAGAGAGCCAGAATGGCCTTCCGTGAAAAGAAATGGCGTTTGGAAACCTGCCATTGAGGTACCGCACATTCTACAAATTCACAAAAGGGGGCAGAGTCTACCAGCTGAAAAGGCAGCAGTTGCAGTGCTAGCAATTCAGCCAAGCTAGCATTCAGACGCTGAGCATGTGGATGGCTGGGACCGAATTTCTTTTGATGGTTTAGTAACTGGGGTAGGGAGATTTGCCTGCTCAAATCCGATGTGGGTGTACCACTAGCAGATTGGCCGCAAGTATTTGGGACACCTATTTCTATACCTTCATTCCTCTCAGTGCAGGTTTCTGAGAGGACTGGAGGTATAGTGGGGTTGAAGATCTCAGCTGATGAGGAGCAAGGAGAGGTCCGCCTTGTTCTTTGATGTGGGTCTTTTAAGTACTGTTGCCAACGGACTGCATGGGAGGTCGACATATGTATGGTCAAGCATGTGGTGCCCAAGCGGCTGCTGTTTTGGCCACGCGAGATATGCTTCAGACATATATTGTAAACAGCAATGGTGCGATCTGCTGCACACGTGTCAAAAAAGGCCCACACCAAAGAACTTTTCAAAATATGTGGGGAGTCAGCAGCGCCCTGCACCTGCTTAGCTCTGCGGTGTGATGCAATAGGGTGCCTGCCCTTAAGCTGAGGCATCCTACCTCATTGGAGATGTGCCTCCTCCTCCTCTTTTCTATCAGGGACCCAAGTAGAGTCAGTGACCTCATCATCCCCTCCCTCCTCGTCACTGGAGCAAACTTGGCAGTATGCTGCAGCTAGGTGAACATGACTGCCAGTTTCTTGTCCTTCTTGAGCACCCCCTCTCTCTGGGCTCACATTACTCCCTTCCTCAACCTGGGTACCATCATCGGAGCCTTCAAATCGCTGCGCATCCTCCTGCAGCATGTACCCGACACTGTGGTAGAAAAAAAATGCAAAAAATACAAAAGAATGAAATTGTAAACAAAAATGATAAAAAATTTAATTATAAAAAAAATATAAAATAAAAAACTACTGACACCAACCCCTGCCCTACCAACACTGTCCATTGCCCCAACCCCCTCCCCCAATAAGCATTTTAAAAAAGATGTAATTGTAAACAATATGCAAAAATAAAAACTACTGACACCATCCTCTGCCCTACTGACACCATCACCGCCACATACTCCCCACCCCTTCCCCAGAAGCACTTTGAAAAAAATATTTAAAAACATTATTTAAAGAAAATAATAAACAACAAATTGTAAAAAATAATAGAGAAAATAATATAATAAAATGTTTGCAGGGACAGGCCCAGAAGTGGTTCACGCCATGCCAGCTGCAGCCAAGAATGGTGGTGTCCGATAATGGCACAAACCTCCTGTCTTCCCTTAGACAGGGAAAGTTGTCACATGTGCCATGCCTGACACATGTCCTTAATTTGGTGTTGCAGCGTGTCTTAAATAGATACCCGGGGTTGGAAGCTCTGCTAAAGCAGGCCAGAAGAGTCTGTAGCCATTTCAGGCAGTCATACACACTCAGTGCTTAGTTGGCTGAAATTCAGCTGGAGTTCCACCTGTCCATAAACTGCCTGATTTAAGTTTAAACACAAGTTTTATGAGAGTCATTGTACCATTCTGCCCGCTGATTGGCCTCTGCTGAACCAGGACTTGTTAATATTGTCATCTCTTCATCCTTATTGTTTTGCTGTTGCCTCTTTGTTCTCTTGTAATCCCTTTTTTCTGTAAATATTTTCTCCCTTTATATTATTAAACAACATTAAGAAAAGTGTTAAATGATCTCCAATGCCCCAAGGCAGAGCTCAGAGTCGCTGTCTCCAGAAGAGCGCTCCTGTGGTGTAAATCTCTGAATATTCCTGTCTGGGGTGACAGCGAGTGTTACAGACGTTTATTCTACAATCCCAGTTGTTATTACTAATCTGGTGAATGATTACTACTTCTCTATAAAAGTAGTTGGTGGCAGTTTAAAGAGATCATTGCTTAGTTATCCAAACCCAGCGACAATCGCTCTCAGTCTGCTGGTACTTAGATTGTGTCCCGCAAGCTGGAGAATCTTTGTGCCGGGTGAGGCTGAGAGTGGTGTTGTTGTGTATCAGTGACAGCACGGTGTGAGGAGGACCTGTCATTTGTCACAAGTTGGTGAAGGTGACGGTGGTCTGACCCACGTTTGTCACATGGAGGTCTTGGAGAGTGTTGGATTTTTTATTCATTAGTCTCATGGGATTTCAGATGGTTCTACATCAATGTGTGTTATATGAGGGGGGAGGGGAGCGTACACTGTGACCTGACTGGGATCTGTATTCTGTCTTTGCAGGAAATGGTGTTCAGGAGGAAATATTCACCCGGCCGGGATCAGACCTTCTCCTCCCCATCAGACTCCATCTCACCCTCAACCATCCAGATACAAGGAGATGTGACGAGTTTACCTGGTACTATAGGAAATCTCCTGAAAAATGGAAAAGAATAGCTGACCACTGGGATTGTGATCTGTATGAGAGCAGATATTTCCCCAATACAAGGATATCAGAGAATGGAAGTCTGATTATATCCAATGTGACTCCGAAGAATGAAGGGAGATACGGTGTGGAAATATACAACTCTACAGGACACCATATACTGACAGATCTCTACACCGTCCATGTAAAAGGTAAGTCCATCCAACCCCCAGTCCTAGCAGCAGTGGCGTTGTTAGGTGGGTGCGGCCCGCACCCGGGTGACACCCGTAGGTAGCGGCACGCAGTGCTAACAATGCCCACTGTCCTGATCTGCACCTCAGGTCTTGCGCTGTGTCCCTCAGCGCAGCAGACTGAAGCTGCCTCCCTCTCCTCTCTGTTTACATCCACACAAGAGGAGGAGGAGCCCGAGGGACACACACGACTATGTGTATCTGTCCACGCTGTTCTGAGGTGTAAATTTTATGTATATGTGGGTGGACATGTGAAGGGGGTGCCTATACTAATGGGGGCTCTGCACTGAGGGGGGATTCTATACTAATGGGGGCTCTGAACTGAGGGGGATTCTATACTAATGGGGGGTCTGCACTGAGGGGGGATTCTATACTAATGGGGGCTCTGCACTGAGGGGGATTCTATACTAATGGGGGATCTGTACTGAGGGGGATTCTATACTAATGGGGACTCTGCACTGAGGGGGGATTCTATACTAATGGGGGCTCTGCACTGAGGGGGATTCTATACTAATGGGGGCTCCGCACTGAGGGGGATTCTATACTAATGGGGGCTCTGCACTGAGGGGGGATTCTATACTAATGGGGGCTCTGCACTGAGGAGGGATTCTATACTAATGGGGAGTCTGCACTGAGGGGGGATTCTATACTAATGGGGAGTCTGCACTGAGGGGGATTCTATACTAATGGGGAGTCTGCACTGAGGGGGATTCTATACTAATGGGGGCTCTGCACTGAGGGGGGATTCTATACTAATGGTGGCTCTGCACTGAGGGGGATTCTATACTAATGGGCAGTCTGCACTGAGGGGGGATTCTATACTAATGGGGGCTCTGCACTGAGGGGGGATTCTATACTAATGGGGGCTCTGCACTGAGGGGGGATTCTATACTAATGGGGGCTCTGCACTGAGGGGGATTCTATACTAATGGGGGCTCTGCACTGAGGGGGGATTCTATACTAATGGGGGCTCTGCACTGAGGGGGATTCTATACTAATGGGGGCTCTGCACTGAGGGGGGATTCTATACTAATTGGGAGTCTGCACTGAGGGGGGATTCTATACTAATGGGGTCTCTGCACTGAGGGGGGATTCTATACTAATGGGGGCTCTGCACTGAGGGGGATTCTATACTAATGGGGGCTCTGCACTGAGGGGGATTCTATACTAATGGGGGCTCTGCACTGAGGGGGGATTCTATACTAATGGGGGCTCTGTACTGAGGGGGGATTCTATACTAATAGGGGCTCTGCACTGAGGGGGGATTCTATACTAATGGGGGCTCTGCACTGAGGGGGATTCTATACTAATGGGGGTCTGCACTGAGGGGGGATTCTATACTAATGGGGGCTCTGCACTCAGGGGGATTCTATACTAATGGGGGGGTCTGCACTTAGGAGGGTTCTATACTAATGGGGGGGGGTCTGCACTGATGGGGGATCTGCACTGAGGGGGGTATTCTATACTGATGGGCGGTCTGCACTGAGGGGGGATTCTATACTGATGGGCGGTCTGCACTGAGGGGGGATTCTATACTGATGGGGGGTCTGCACTGAGGGGGGATTCTATACTGATGGGGGTTGGCACTGAGGGAGGATTTTATACTGATGGGGGGTCTGCACTGAGGAGGAATTTTATACTGATGTGGGTTGTCACTGAGGGGGGATTCTATACTGATGAGGGAGTCTGCACTGAGGGGGGATTCTATACTGATGGCGGTCTGCACTGAAGGGGGATTCTATACTAATGGGAGAGGGGTCTGCACTGAAGGGAGATTCTATACTGATGGGGGTCTGCACTGAGGGGGGATTTTATACTTATAGGGGAGTCCGCACTGAGGGGGATTCTATACTGATGGGGGTCTGCACTGAGGGGGGATACTATACTAATGGGGGGTCTGCACTGAGAGGGGGATTCCATACTGATGGGGGTCAGCACTGAGGGGGGTGTATGTACTGATGGTGGGTCTGCACTGAGGTGGGAGGTTGGTACTGATGGAGGGGGGTCTGCAGACTCTGCACTGAGGGAGGGTGTCTGTACTGATGGGGGGTCTGCAATAAGGGAGGGGAGTCTGTACTGAGGGAGGGGGTCAGTACTTAGTGGGGGGTCTATACTAAGGAAAGGGGGTCTGCACTGAACGGGGGTCTGTACTGATGGAGGGGGGTCCGTACTGGGGGAGGGGAGTCTGTACTTAGTGGGGGGGTCTATATTGATGGAAGGAGGTCTGTACTGAGGGAGGGGGGCTATATTGATGGAGTGGGGTCTGTAGTTAGTGGAGGGGGGTCTGTACTGAGGTAGTTGGTGGAGGAGGGGGTGACACCAATTTTTTTGGCACCGGGTGACACCAACCCTAGTAACGCCACTGCCTAGCAGTGTCCTCCCCGCTCCGTGTCTTTCTATCCATACATTATACAGTAGAAGATCTGGGAGAGACGTATGTACAATGTCCTCTGATTACTGCCCCATCCTCACCATTCCCTGTGGATTCACATCTGCAGGGCTTAAAGGAGTTGTAAAGGCAGAAGGTTCTTTATCTTAATTCATTCTATGCATTAAGATAAAAAACCTTCTGTGTGTAGCAGAACCCCAAATACCTACCGGAGCTCCTTCTCTCTCCAGCAATGTCCACGATCCCGTCAGCCATCCAGTACACTCCTCCTGATGAGGCGGCTGAGACAGAGCACTGGCACTATTGGCTCCTGTGGCTGTCAATCAAAGTCAGTCAGCCAATCGGGGGGGAAAGGGGGCGGAGCCAGGTTGGGGCTCTGTGTCTGAATGGGTACACGGAGCTTTGACTCGGCTTCAGTGACACCCTATAGCAAGCTGCTGGCTGAGGGGCATTCAAAGGAGGGAGGGGACAGGAGCTGCAAAGAGGGACCCGAGAAAAGGAGGATCTGGGCTGCTCTGTGCAAAATCAACTACACAGAGGAGTTAAGTATAACATGTTTTTTATTTTTTTAAAAAAGCGAGCCTTTACAACCATCATGTGTCATACAGGGTGCAGGGCTTGGCAGTGTGTGTGATACAGGATGCAGGGCTCAGCAGTATGTGTCATACAGGGTGCAGGGCTCAGCAGTGTGTGTCATATAGAGTGCAGGGCTCAGCAGTGTGTGTCATACAGTGTGCAGGGTTCAGCAGTGCATGTCATACAGTGTGCAGGGCTCATAAGGATTCAAGAGTACAGGTGACACAAAGCTCACAAGCAGATAATACACAAGTCAGTATACAGCCAAAATGTACCCCCAATCACTCAAAATATAGACATCTCCCCCAAACCCCCTCCAAGTATAGAGATCGCCTCCAAAGTCCCCCCAGTACAAATCTCAGCTCAGGATAATCTGAATATGAAGGGAGAGGCTGTGGGGCTGGGGGATGGATGACTGAGGAAGTGATGCTCATGGATGCCTTCCCACCTCAGTGAGCATGTACCACCTTTCTTTGCGTTAGTGCACGTTTAATGTAGTATATTAAGGTGCATTACTGCAGGTTTACTGCAGCATACTGAGGTGCGTTAGTGCAGGTTTACTGCAGTATACTGAGGTGCGTTAGTGCACATTTACTGCAGTATACTGAGGTGCGTTAGTGCACATTTATTACAGTATATTGAGGTGCGTTACTGCAGGTTTACTGCAGTATATTGATGTGCGTTAGTGCACCTTTACTGCAGTATACTGAGGTGCGTTAGTGCAGGTTTACTGCAGTATACTGAGGTGCATTAGTGCACATTTACTGCAGTATACTGAGGTGCGTTAGTGCACATTTATTACAGTATATTGAGGTGTGTTACTGCATGTTTACTGCAGTATATTGATGTGCGTTAGTGCACCTTTACTGCAGTATACTGAGGTGTGTTAGTGCACTTTTAACGAAGTATACTGAAATGCATCAGTGCATGTTTACTGCAGTATATTGAATTGCGTCAGTGCAGTTTTTTAGTCATTTAAAACTACTCGCGGCTATTAATGAATTGCCGGTCCGACAATACACATAAAAGTTCATTGATAAAAACTGCACGGAATTTCCCCACAGGGGAACCCCGAACCAAAATTTAAAAAAAAATTGGCGTGGGGTCCCCCCAAAAATCCATACCAGACCCTTATCTGAGCACGCAACCTGCTGAGTTATTTGAACACAGTGACAACCACTTGCTCCTTGATGATACACAGCCTTTACTGGATTCAGATGTTGGCTCTGAGGTTGAGGAAGGCAGGAACATGAGCCTACAGAGAGGGGAGAACACTGGTACACAAATTGGCATTCATGTTACCCCAGCCACAGCATATTGCCAAGTTGTCTCCAGTGGTAATGATGATGGAGGAGATGATGATGATGATGAGGTCACTGACGTGACTTGGGTGCCGGATAGAGCAGAGGAGGAAAGTGAGGGTGAGGTACAACCCCAACGAGGCAGCCATCATGGAAGAGTAGAGAGCAGCCACCCTATTCCATCACATTGTGGAGCTGTTATCTCCCGGCCCACTTCCCACAGCTCAGCTGTCTAGGCCTTTTTTAGCACATGTGCAGTCAACCACACTGCAATTTGCAAATTTTGCCTCAAGCAGATCAAGCATGGCAAAAACGCCAACCATTTGAGTACCACGTGCTTGACAAGGAATTTAACCTCCCACCACTCAGCTCATTGGCAAGAGAACCTGAAAGTCACAGAAAAGGGATGCAATTCTGCTCCTCCTTTCTCCTCACCTTTCCGGTCTACCCCTGCTATATATACCTCATGACCTCTCAGCAGCCTCCACTGACAGGGATGATGGTATAGGGCGGGGTGTCCCAGGTCCTTGCAGCAAATCTGCCAGTAGCACACCAGCAGCTGTAGGCTATATCAGGCAAATTTCTCTGCCCCAGCTGTTGCAGCGAGGGAAAAAATTACAGTCACTGCCACCCACATGGCCGGCGTCTAAATTCACTACCCAATGGAAGGTTCCCAGTTGCTATTTCTTTGCACGCAAGGCCATTCCAGCTCTGTACCATCACATGGAAGGCTATGTTGTGGCATCATTGGGCAAGGCAGTCAGCATCAAGGTTCACCTTATTGCTAACACGTGGTCTAACAAGCATGTCAGGGATGCTATATTTCGTTCACAGCACACTGGGTAACTATGCTTGCAATTAGGAATGATGCAAGACAGGGCTCAGTGCAGCAGCTTGTTGCGCTGTCACGTCTCCATACAGCTGGTGATGATGTGAGATTTGTCAACTCCACCCCCCTCCCCCTCCTTCTCCTCCTCCATGCCCTCCTCTGCTGAATTGTCCTATGAACCACCAGTACCCCGTGAGCGTTTAAGGGGATATTTAATTAGCCAGGATAAAAGATGCCATGCAGTGCTTCAGCTGGTCTGTCTAGGGGACAGGAACCACACCGGAACAGAGCTTCTTTCAGATCTGCAGGGGCAGTCCCAGAGGTGGTTCACGCCACGCCAGCTGGAGCCCGGAACGGTCATGTGTGAAAATGGCACAAACCTCCTGCCCGCCCTTAGACAGGGAAAGTTGACATGTGCCATGCCTAGGACATGTCCTCAATTTGGTGGTGCAGCATTTTTTAAGCGGGTACCCATGGTTGGAAGATCAGCTAAAGAAGGCCAGAATTCCACCTGCTAGTAAACCGCCTGATTTGTGACATGCCCAGCAGGTGGAACTCAACTCAACTCAACTCATTGCCGACCCTCTGCTGCATGTGCAGTGGCTGCACATGCAGCAGAGGGTCGTCAATGAAGACCTGGGTGAGTATGGCACAATGACGGGACTTCTTTTCCACTCAAGGCCCGCTTTATGCAGACACCATCTTGTGACACCACAAAACACACAAAAGGAGAGGGAGGAGGAGGATTCTGTCAGTTTTTGAGGTATTGAAGCAGAGGAGACATACCTCAAACCTTAATAGATGGTTTTTAATCCCCAGAATGCTTGGGAGTAGTATGTGGCTTGGAGGAGGCAGTTCCAGATACTGTAATCCTCAGTGACCCCTGTAACAACACCCCGAATATGAAAGGGGTTAAAGCCATTTAAGACATTCCATTGCCAAACACAAAGGCAGCTACCAAACATTCCGATCAGCCAAACAAGAAACCCATACGAATAATTCTCCTCCAAGTACGAGACGAGGCTCTGTCTTGAGGTTCAAACAGGACTATATTTGTGTAAGATCTCAAAATAAAGATTCAGGATGAAAATACAACCTGTAAGCAGACACCTAATTAACATGAGCTAATTATCTAATCATTTACCCAGACTAGGTGACTCAGAGACATGACCTTTCGGATAGACTTCACGTCTCCTAGCTCACCGACTATACAATACACATTATCATACATCTCAATATAATTGCAGGGTTAATTAGCACACTGGATGAATAGACTCTTTAGAAGCTGTGACAAGTCATACTAGACTAATTTACATTACAGCAGACACAGACAGAGACAATTGACTGGAATTGACATCAGCATCTCCTCACAGTATATGTCCCAACAGTATGAATCAGTCACTATTTGTAATATGGAAAATACAGGGTCCCCAGAGTCTGTGTCTCTTGGGGGGATATGGACCTGATTCTAATGTAACGCCACCTCAAGGGTCCCCAGGCATACAGCTCACAAAGAGCACCGTTCCCCCAAATGCCAGGGCCCATAATCGGTCGGCAAGAGGCTAGCATTCAGTCCCCTCCAAAAGCCTCTGTCCCCGCTAGGTCTGTCTCAACCCCCGATGACTCTGCTTCTCATGCCTCCGCAAACTTGCAGTGCATGGGCTCCCTCATTCTTCCTTCATTCATTTATTCATACATTCAATCAGCCTGTGAAAGGACCCACAAATTTGTGACATCAAGGAGAAGGGTCACTATTGGTTGACAACCCTCCTTGACCACCAGTACAAGGGGAAAGTCTCATAACTCATTTACATTTCATATATAATAGCGATATTACTACTGTCATTACTAGACATGGACCAAACAACCCCCCCCCCCCCGGATTACTTTGCGGCAGAACTTGTATACATCGCAAAACAAGCTCCATTGAAGCCTATGGGACCCAAACTTTAAAAATCAAAAGTGCCCATTTTGAAGGCTTATATGCAAGTAATTGGGCATACAGTGCGTATGGGGTCCTGGTACTGCCCTGGGGGACATGTATCAATGAAAAAAGTTTGTAAAAAACATAATTTTTAAATGAGCAGTGATTTACTGATACCTAAAGTGAAACTATCAAAATGAGAAATAACAATAAAAATGAAAAATTTCTTTAAATATAGTGCCTGGAGGGTCCCCTTAGTGGCAGATTTGTACCTTGTATAGAACCTGCTACAGCAATAATGACATTTCTAATGCCAAAAAAATTACATTTTTTGATGAGATTTTTTTGCATAAATTCTGGTGTCTCTTTCACAGACTGGATATAACTAACAGGTGCTGAAGAATTGGGGTTTGGGTGTTGGTGGTGCCTTCACACCGTAATCCTATACAGGTACACTTAATGAAAGAAAGAATTGGCCTTGCTGTCAAAAATTGAAATGATATGCACCTGTCAAACCTGAAAAATTGGTCTTTTGCTGTTAATTGTGCCCATGAAACCTATGCCAAAAGGTTTCTTCACGATAAAATCAACACCCACAAAGCTAGGCAGCTTAGAAGATGTTGCACAGATTCCACATCCCAAAAACACTTAATTGGCAACATCGACATCAGGGGCTTTATAGCTGCTGCTAATCCAGAACTGATTCATTTTGATAAATGTCAGCCAGCCCACGGAGTCTGTAGACAGATGTACTCTCTTATCTGTTACAAAACCTCTGACAGCACTGAATGCGCATTCAGAAAGCATGCTGGATGCAGTGCATTCCAGCAGCTCAATTGCATACTGGGCAAGTGCTAGCCAGTGGTCTATTCTCATGACCCAGTAACCCGGTGGATAGATAATCTCCCACTAGGGATGAGCTTCGCGTTCGAGTTGAACCCATGTTCGACTCGAACATCGTCTGTTCGATTGTTCGCCGAATTGCGAACGATATGGGCCGTTCGCGCCAAATTCGAGTGGCGCGTCACGGCCCATAATTCACTGCGGCATCGCAGTGCATTGCTGGCTGATGATTGGCCAAGCATGCACTATGACCCGCATGCTTGGCCAATCACAGCGCCGTCTGTAGAGAGAGCTGTAATTGGCCAAAGCCAGGGTGGCTTTGGCCAATTATGGCTCAGGGGGTTTAGTACACGCCCCACACTATATAAGGCCGCCTGCACGTCAGCCCTGTGTAGTGTGTTCCGGCGTTGAGGACAGAGAGACAGTGTCATTTGATTTAAGTTAGATAGATTAGGCAGGACAGTCAGTCAGTTAGCTGCACTTACAGTATATTGTGTATATATATGCATCCCAGGTGTTGTGTATATATATATATATATATATATATATATACACTGTATTCAGTTTAGCTAGATCCGTTCCTGTTATTATCTTCCTACTGACAGGCAGGCAGGTGTTGTTACAATATTTACAGCTACCTGAAGAAAATTGCTGGTGTTCTTCTGATCCTATTAGTACCACAGTCAGGCAGCTACACTATTTACAGCTAAAAATACAGCTAAAGCTACAAGTTAGTGTAGTGCACAGTGTTCAGCTAAAGCTACAAGTTAGTGTAGTGCGACCTCTGCACAGTGTTCAGCTAAAGCTACAAGTTAGTGTAGTGCGACCTCTGCACAGTGTTCAGCTAAAGCTACAAGTTAGTGTAGTGTGACCTCTGCACAGTGTTCAGCTAAAGCTACCTGTAGAAGGTTGGTGGTGTTTTCCTGATCCTAACACTAACGCAGGCAGCTACATTATTTACACGTTAGTGTAGTGCGACCTCTGCACAATGTTAATCTAAAGCTACCTGTAGAAGGTTGGTGGTGTATTCCCGATCCTATCACTACCGCAGGCAGCTACATTATTTACACATTAGTGTAGTGCGACCTCTGCACAGTGTTCAGCTAAAGCTACCTGTAGAAGGTTGGTGGTGTTTTCCTGATCCTATCACTACCGCAGGCAGCTACATTATTTACACGTTAGTGTAGTGCGACCTCTGCACAGTGTTCAGCTAAAGCTACCTGTAGAAGGTTGGTGGTGTTTTTCTGATCCTATCACCACCGCAGGCAGCTACATTATTTTAATGTTGGTGTAGTGTGTCCTCTGCACAGTGTTCAGCTAAAGGTACCTGTAGAAGATTGGTGTTGTTCTCATACTACAGGCAGGCAGTTGATTTTGCTAGCTGCAGTATCAGTATATATATATATATATATATATATATATATATCCCAGCTTAGTGTAGCTACAGGCCATTAGTATGTCTGGAAGGCCAACAAGGAGAGGCAGACAGTCACAAGCCAATAAAAGAGGGCAAGCAGGCTCTGAGCACAAAACAAGGCAACACTTGCTTAGATGCTAACTTGGACTAACTTTTTTTAGAATCAAAATTACAAGACTTTATATGCCGTTGGAACCTCCTCTAACAATACAACTGTAACCTAATTAACATGAGCTAGTTTACTAAATCATTTACCCAGACTAAGTGACTACGTCTCTTAGCTCATTGACTATTCAACACACATTACCATAAACATCAACACAGGGTTAATTAGAACAAACAACAATGAGTTGAATACCCTTAGAACCTGTGGTAAGCCAGACTAAACTCATTTGCATTAAACACATTATAGCTGACATCAGACAGGTGAGTGGAGTTGAGGACATTAGCATCTTCTCACAGTATGAGTCCCAACAGTATGACTCAGTCACTATTGCTACTATGGCAAATACAGGGTCCCTAGAGTCTGTGTGTTCTGGGGGACAAGGACCCGAAGCCAAAGTAACAACACCTCAAGGGTACCCCAAATGCAAGGGCCCATAATCTGTAGGCAAGAGGCTCACATTCAGTCCCCTCCAAAAGCCTCTATCCCGGGTGAGTCTGTCACAGAATTCTTGATCTAATATTTCAAAGCAGGGCCCATTTCTGCGCCCACCAAGAGTATCTGTGAGGACTTACAGTGTTGTGGCAACAGCACCACCACCACCAAAGGCCCAATTTTTCTTTCTCTGTTCAACAGAGACATGTACCGTATTTATCGGCGTATAACACGCATTTTTTCCCCTTATAATCAGGGGAAAATTGTGGGTGCGTGTTATACGCCGATCCCCAACGATCTCCACTGATTTTTTTCGATCGCGCTGACATACACATCCGAGCGTACAGATTCAAATATGGCGCCGGCTGACTCGGCGGAGCAGAGCGCCGCAGAGATCGGAGGGACTGGGCGGAGCTGTGATACACATAGCCGAATGTACTCGGCTCTTTTCGGCTCCGCTCACAGTCACGCCCAGTCCCGCCCTGGGCGTGACTGTGAGCGGAGCCGAAAAGAGCCGAGTACACTCGGGTATGTGTATCTCGGCTCCGCCCAGTCCCTCCGATCTCTGCGGCGCTCGCTCTGCTCCGCCGAGTCCTCCGGCGCCATATTTGAATCTGTACACTGTGTATGTCGGCGCGATCACAAAAGATCAGCGGGGATTGCAAGGCTGCACTGGGGCAAGGCTGCAATGGACACTGGGGAAGGCTGCACTAACAAGGCTGCACTGACATGGCTGCAAGGCTGCACTGGGACAAGGCTGCAATGGACACTGGGGAAGGCTGCACTAACAAGACTGCACTGACATGGCTGCAAGGCTGCACTGGGACAAGGCTGCAATGGACACTGGGGAAGGCTGCACTGACAAGGCTGCACTGACAAGGCTGCACTGAAAAGGCTTCAATGACACTGATAAGGCTGCATTGATGGGCATTTAAATGTAAGTTTTTTTCCCTTAAACTTCCCTCCTAAAAGTTTTTTTCCTTAAAATTCCCTCCTAAACTTGGGGTGCGTGTTATATGCCGGTGCGTGTTATACGCCGATAAATACGGTAATTACAATTCTTGATCTAATGTTTCACAGCAGGGCCCTGTGAGGGCTTTCAGTGTTGTGGCCACAACAACACCTAAGGCCCAAATTTCTGCTGAGTATATAGGGCAGGCCCCTACTTTAAAACATCTAACTTACAAACGACTCCTACCTGCAAACGGAAGGAGACAACAGGAAGTGAGATGAAATCTACCCCTAGGAAAGGGAATTCTCTCCTGTAAGAGTTAATATGGGAAAAACTTTTCTCCTTTCCACTGATGCTTTATCACCAATCCTTGTTTCACTAAAAACCCCACATTTTCAAAAAACAATTGTCTATGGGACAAAAAGTGAGGTGAAATCTTCTGAAGAGGAGCACAGACAGCAAAACAAATGTCACAGGGGTGATAACCCTTCCCCATGTTTTCCAAAAAGCTTAAAATAGATTTTTTGGCTGGAGCTAAACATGTTAAAAATGTACCAGTTCAAAATTACATATTCTAAACAACAAACTTACAGTCCCTGTCTTGTTTGCACTGCCTGTATACTGCTGTTCAGAGTATATAGGGCCTGGGGGCCCCACACCTTTCATTATTTAATTTGGGTGCGGGGTTCCCCCTAATATCCATACAAGACTCAAAGGGCCTGGTAATGGACTAGGGGGTACCCATGCCGTTTGTCTCGCTGATTTTCATCCATATTGCCAGGACCCGACATTACATTAAAGCCGCAAGCAGTTTTAAATGACTTTTTTTCCTTTAAAAATGACATTTTGTGCAGGGACTGTTCTAAGCACAGGAAACACGCGCCACTTTACAGGCATACTATAGAGACCCCCCAGATACGATATTTAAAGGAATATTTCACTTTTTTAATTTAAGCATCATTAAAATCACTGCTCCCGAAAAAACGGCTGTTTTTAAAAGTTTTTTTGCATTGATACATGTCCCCTGGGGCAGGACCCAGGTCCCCAAACCCTTTTTAGGACAATACCACAAAAATTTGCCTTTAAAATGAGCACTTTCGATTTCGAACGTTTGAGTCCCATAGACGTCAATGGGGTTCTAACGTTCGTGCGAATTTTCGGTCCGTTCGCAGGTTCTGGTGCGAACCGAACCGGGGGGTGTTCGGCTCATCCCAATCTCCCACCATATGATGCAGACGCTGCCGATGGGATGTGGAAGCTGATAGCTCTGGGCCTAAATCTGTTTTGAAAAGCATCACTGAGGCAGCCCCTTTCTCCACCGCTCCTCACTTGACAAACAAAAGCCTCAAAACTAAATTTTCCACAAGTCTGTCTTTAAGGTGTCCTTAAGAATTTTATCTTCTGCTCCCTTTGTGGGGACAGGATGAGTTTCCAGACTTTCCCCTTATAATGGTGATCAAGGAGGGTTGCCAACCAATAGTGATACTTCTCCTTGATGCCATGTATTCTCGGGTCCTTTCGCAGGCTTTTAAGAATGAGGGAGCCCATGCACCTCAAGTTTGGGGAGGCATGAGAAGCAGACTCCTTGGGGTCACTGAGGATTACAGTATCTAGAACTGCCTCCTCCCAGCCACGTACTACTCCCAAGGGTTCTGGGGAAGGGTTGATGTATGTCTTCCTTTGCTTCAATGCCTCCAAAACTACCAGAATACTACTCCTCCTGTGTATTCTGTAGCATAGGAACAATGGTGTCTGCATAAATTGGGCCTTGATAGGAAAGGAAGTCCTCCTCTTCCTCCCGCTGCTCTTACTTGAGTGCTCTATCCAAAATGCTAGGCTCACCATCCTTGTGGCTTCTTCAAATGGTGACAGTACAGTGCATGCATCCTTTATCAGCAGCCATTGGCGTGGGGCAAAAAATCTAAGCTGGCCTGAGCCTGTCATTGTGCCATACTTACTTAAGTACTCGTTGACGGCCCTTTGCTGCAGCATTCCCACTGAATTTCAGGCATACCGAGCACTGGCTGTGTATGACCGCCTGAAATGGCTACACACTCTTCTGGGCTGCTTTAGCAGATCTTCCAACCCTGGGTACCTACTTAAGAAATGCTGCACCACCAAACTGAGGACATGTGCCAGGCATGGGACATGTGTCCACTTTCTCTTCTAAGGGCAGACAGGAGGTTTGTGCCATTATCATACACCACCATTCCTGGCTCCATCTGGCATGGCGTGAACCACCTCTGGGCTTGCCCCCATGCAGAGCTGCAAGAATCTCTGCTCCGGTGTAGCTCCTGTCCCCTAGACAGATCAGCTGAAGCACTGCATTGCACCTGACTTATTTAATGGCCCCATGTCTGCTTAGGGGGTACTGGTGGTTCATAGGACAATTCATCAGAGGAGGGCATGAAGGAGAGAGAGAAGGAGGAGGGGTTGGAGATGACAAATCTTGCATCATCACAACTAGCTGTGTGGAGCGGTGGCAGCACAACAAGCTGCAGCACTAAGCCTTGTCCTGCATCCTTCTGAGTTGCAAGCAGAGTTAACCATTGTGCTGTGAATGAAATAGAGCGTCCCTGACCATGCTTGCTGGACCATGTGACAGCAATAATGTGGACCTTGCTGCTGACCGCCTTGCCCAACGATGCCCCAACATTGCCTTCCATGTGAGAGTACAGAGCTGGAATGGCCTTATGTGCAAAGAAATAGTAAATGGGACCCTGCCATTGTGGTACAGCACATTCTGCAAATTCAAAGAAGGGGCAGAATCCATCAGATGGAAAGGCAGGAGTTGTAAAGCCAGCAGCTTTGACAAGCTTGAATTTAGACGCTGGGCATGTGGGTGGCAGTGTGGGTGGTAGCAGTGGCATAGGGTGGGGGGTGCAGGTGGTGCTGTGGCCCTGGGCGTGACATTTAGGGGGGTGAAATTTCGTGCCAGCAGTGTCACTACTGGCTGCCTCCTCCTAATTTTAATTTCCTGTCCTCCATGCTCCATCACCCTGTGTCCGGCACCCTGTGATTGGGTGTATGGGGGTCATGTGTGGCGTGGGGCTGGCCTGTCCGCGATCGCGGTTGCTCCTGAAGTCCCACCTCTGCACATGACCCCCCATACACCCAATCACAGTGCGCTGGGAAACACTGAACATGGCGCCCTGGGGCGGAGCCAGACGACACGCTGACGTCACCCCCAAGCAAGTCGTATTCCAGCAGGACGGGTTTGTCCGAGCTCCTGTGGCCACGGAGCCGGATTAAGGCTGTTTTATTCATCACGCTTTGTAAGTGTGCATTTTGTATTTTAAACTCAAATAAATCTTGTCGGCTTTACACTATGTGAGCTCCCTTTATATATTTTATGGTACCTGTGCCATGGGTTCATTGGTGTGGCTGATGATGAGATGACCTCTGGTGGACATCGCTGGCAGTTCCCATTTTCTGGCTTACAAAGATTTCTGCTTGCTGTGATCCTCTGTGGTGGGGGGTCATGGCCATCTGGTAAGGAGTAACCCCTTCCATTCCTGGTGGTGGACCCTCCCTTGCTGTCACGGATTAACATTAATCATCACTTGGACTTGTTTTTTGTTTTTTCTGCTGGTGATTTGGAGTCACTATGATATCCTATTGATGTTTCACTTGATGGGACTTTTTTAGATCACTATCAAATGTTTTGCACATTTATTTTTATTTATATTTATTATCAAAATCTCCTTTCACTGTAGATTTTATGTCATTCTACTGAAACTGCCCTACTAAAACTCACCAATGACCTAATAACTGCTAAAACCAATGGCCATTGCTCCATACTCATATTCTTAGACCTCTCTGCTGCCTTTGACACAGTTGACCACCTGCTCCTCCCCAGCAAACTACACTCCTTTGGCCTCCTGTCAGAGAGGTTACCTGGTTGGGCGCCGGTGCGCGCCGGGGCGCGTTGGCGTACGTGTTCCTGTGCATGCTGGGGCGCGTGTTCCTGGGGGCACCGGCGTGTCTGGTCTGGCCGGCCATGGCGTGCAGGGTGGCGTCCGGGCGCGCGCGCATACGCCTATGGGCGTTACTGCAGGCGTGCCTGGTAGTGCTGGCGTGCATGCTGGTGTTCAGTGGCGCTCTCGGGCACGTGCGGGTGCGCGGACGCCTTGGCGAATCGGCGAGTGCACGAGCGCGGCATTTTGGCGCCAATTGGCCTATTTAGGTCTGCCTCTACTCCTTTTCGGTGCTGCCTGATCAACAGCTCTGTGCCTAGGTTCCGTGATCCTCTCTGTGTTCCGTATCTCTGAAGTTTTGACCCGTTGTGACCCGGCTTGCCTTTTGGACTTCCTTGACTGCTGCCTGAACCCGACCCCGGCTTGTTTGACCCTGCTTCTGCCTGCTTCCTTTGCTGTCAGCCCGTTGCCGACCTCTGCCTGTGTGTGACCAGCCTAATAAGCTCCTGCTCAGCATCAGTTCCAGTGTTCCTGAGTTCTACCTGCTGCTTGCAAGACCACCTGTCTCCAGGATCCATACACCAGGCCCTCATACCACTCCGTACTCATGGGCTTCCTGTCTGCTCTATCAGGGGCCCCGAGTCGGATACGTAAGGGAGCCTACCCTCTGCCCAAGCGGAATCACCTGTCTGGTAAGTGAGGGACCTGACACCTCCGTGATTCTGCTTTATCCTTGTTCTCCTCCTACCTATCTCAGCTCACTTTCAGTGTCACTTACAACTCCAGCTCCTCCGCTCCTCTTCCTTTTTCATTTGGGGTACCCCAGGGCTCCGTCCTTGGGCCCCTCCTATTCTCGCTCTATACCTCTTCCCTGAGCCAGTTGATAACCTCCCATGGCTTCCAATACCACCTCTATACCGATGACACCCAGATCTATCTCTCCACTCCTCAACTCACTCCTCAAACTTATTCGATCTTTATTCAGGGAGGCCTATCCCACACCCACCTAACAAATGTCCCCGAGCCACCCCCATCAATTCATTCTCTGCAGCTATTATCTTTTGTATCATCACCCCCTCCCTTTAGAATGTAAGCTCTACGAGCCGGACCCTCCTGTCCCTTCTGTATTGAACTGTACTGTAATTGTGCTGTCCCCCCTCTACATTGTAAAGCGTTGCGTATACTGTTGGCGCTATATAAATCATGAATAATAATAATAATATTTTACCAATTTGGTGGCAAAAGTGGAAATCCTCTTGATTAATAGTGCTCTGGCTTATCGCTAAAAGCATCATTTTATTAACCCTGTAAGAAGTGTTCATTAAGGGCTGTGTAGATGAGGTCCTGGGGTTATATGGTTTGGGGGAGGTCATTGGCTGGGTGTCTTCTGTAAAAACTCTCACTGTTCTCCAACAAGGCTGTCCTGGGTTTGTCCACACAGTTTTGGGGTGCTCAGACCTCATTATCATCACCCCTTCATAGAGGGTTCATATACTATTGGAAGTGTTTGTTGGGGTGATAGCTGGTGACTCTCTCACATAGTCATGTTCTCACCCGGCCCACTGTCATTGTGTGATGATAATCCGACCTCCTTCTATTCTCCATGTTTACTGGACAAGTTATTAAATGGCCGGCTATGTCCTTATCAAGACAACCAGAATCTCTGCCCTGTTACCAGAGTGACTGTCCTGTTATACTGACACTGCTGTACTGAAGAGCTGACTGGGTTTGATATATAATATTACTATTCTGTACAACTCTCTCATTGTACCCCATTATCTCCATTTAGAAGAAAGTCAGTCTGAGATGTCTTCAGGTTGGGGTCACTTCCTGTCATCCGGTGCGGTCTTTGTCCTCTACACTGGGCTCCTCATCTTTATAGTCAATGACCTGAGGAAGATGAAGAATGAGAAGAATCGGAGTGAGAGGAGCACAAGAAGAAGGGATCCGATGGAGATGGAAATGGAACCAACTTACTACGATGACTGCTACTGAAACTTCTACTGTGCTGGATTTGTGGATTTGCAAGGCTTTGCCCTCAACTTGTGAGAGACATTTATGTGACATTTTGTATATATATATATAATTGCCCGCTGCTTAACCTTCTCCCAGCACATATTGATAATTTCTCTTTATAAAACTCAATAACAACTGTATGGTCATAAGAACTGCCAGTAACTTATGAAACTAATGGACCTTTTACCTTCTTTGGATATTAGTGAAAGCCACAAAATAGTATCTATCTATGCAAATTTTGCTGAAAAGTAATGGTTTACTGCTTAGCTCCTGGACTGAAAATCTTCCCGTCCTATTGGTCATTTCATGTATAATGTATTCTGTGTCCTCCCAGTCTGGGATGGGATCTCATTACCTATGCTGATTTACTTGACCTATAAACCTTATGCATTCAATGTGAAGAGCAGAACTATTTCTTCTTTTTATTATTTTCACACATGTGTTAAATAAAAATTTGATCGCCATAAAAAGGAGCCTTTTGTTAAAAATGGCCATTTTTTCGGGAGCAGTGATTTTAATGATGCTTAAAGTAAAAAAAAAGTGAAATATTCCTTTAAATATCGTACCTGGGGGGTGTCTATAGTATGCCTGTAAAGTGACACGTGTTTCCCGTGCTTAGAACAGTCCCTGCACAAAATGACATTTTTAAAGGAATAAAAGTCATTTAAAACTGCTTGCGGCTTTAATGTAATGTCGGGTCCTGGCAATATGGATGAAAATCAGTGAGACAAACGGCATGGGTACCCCCAGTCCAATACCAGGCCCTTTGGGTCTTGTATGGATCTTAAGGGGAACCCCGCACCCAAATTAAAATAAGGAAAGGTGTGGTGCCACCAGGCCCTATATACTCTGAACAGCAGTATACAGGCAGTACAAACAAGACAGGGACTATAGTTTTGTTGTTAAGTAGAATCTGTTTGCAATTTTGAACTGGTACATTTTTAACGTGTTTAGCTCCAGCCAAAAAATCTATTTTAAGCTTTTTGGAAAACATAGGGAAGGGTTATCACCCCTGTGACATTTGTTTTGCTGTCTGTGCTCCTCTTCAGAAGATTTCACCTCACCTTCTGTCCCAATGACAAATGTTTTTTGAAAATTTGGGGTTTTTGTGGAACAAGGATTGGAAAGCATCAGTGGAAAGAAGAAACGTTTTTCCGATATTAACTCTTACAGGAGAGAATTTCCCTTCCTAGGGGTAGATTTCTTCTCACTTCCTGTTGTCTCCCTCCATTTGCAAGTAGGAGTCGTTTGTAAGTCGGATGTTTGAAAGTAGGGGCCTGCCCTATATACTCAGCAGAAATTTGGGCCTTAGGTGTTGGTGTTCCCACAACACTGTAAGCCCTTACAGGGCCCTGCTGTGAAATATTAGATCAAGAATTGTAATTACATGCCCCTGTTGAACAGGGCCAGAAAAATTGGGCCTTTGGTGGTGGTGGTGGGGCTGGTGCCACAACACTGTAAGTCCTCACAGTTACTCTTGGTGGGGGCAGAAACGGGCCCTGCAGTAAAATATTAGATCAAGAATTTTAATTACACGTTCCTGTTGAACAGGGGCAAAAAAATTGGGCCTTAGACACTGGTGCTGGTGCCACAACACTGCAACCCCTCACAGATACTCTAGTTGGAGCGCAGGAACTAGCCCTTCTGCAAAGTATTGCATCAAAATTGTAATTACACGCCCCTGTTAAACAGGGGCTGAAAAATTGAGCATTAGCCACTGGTGGCGGTGCCAAGAACCAAAAATGTTCTTACAAGCTATCAGCATGATCATTGAGGAGGAAGAGGATAATTACTCAGCATAACAGGATAGTCACTCAGCATCAGCATAGGCAGTCTTGAAGGGATCTGACATTTAAAAAAAAAAATATTCGGTTACATCAGCATCAGGTGCTTGGTAGCTGGTGGTGATCCAAGACTGATTCATTTTTATGAAGGTCAGTCGATCGACCGAGTCGGTGGACAGACGCACCCTGTGATCGGTTACAAAGCCTCCAGCAGCACTGAATGTGTGTTCCGAAAGAACGCTGGATGCAGGACAGGCCAGTAGCTCAATTGCATACTGTGCAAGCTCTGGCCAGTGATCCATCCTCAAGACCCAGTAACCCAGAGGATTTTCGGTGGGAAAGGTGTCTAAGTCAGATCTTGCCCCTAGGTATTCCTGCACCATGAAAAGCAGACGCTGGCGATGGTTGCTGGAACAGATCATACCTTGGGGCTGTGGACTAAAAATTTGTCTGAACGCATCGGTCAGACGGCCACCTTCTCCACCACTCCTTCTTTGACTGACCGAAGCCTCAGCAACACGTTGTCCAGGAACAGGAGTTTGTAACCTCCCAGTCTCTGGGAACGCGTTGCACAGACCTTTCTGCAAGGCCTCCCGAAGATGTTTCATCCTCTGCGATGGCAAGATAAGGTCCGCAACCTTACCCTTGTAACATGGATCAAGGAGGGTTGCCAGCCAGTATTGGTCCTTCTCCTTGATACCATGAATACGAGGATCCTTACGCAGGCTTTGCAGGATCAGGGAGGCCATGCAGCGTAGGTTTGCTGAGGTATTCGGTCCGGAGTCCTCTGGGTCACTAAGGATGACATGGTCCGCAGCCACCTCCTCCCAGCCACGTACAAGTCCATGTGTTTCTTGGGACTGTAAATGATCCCTTAAAGACTGCTGCTGATGTTGAGTTCCAGGCTCCACCTCCATGCTGACACAATCCTCCTCCTCCTCGTCCTCCTCCTCGTCCTCTTCCTGTGTAATCGGCAGGCACGCAGGAACACTGTCTGGATAAAGGGGGCCTTGAGAGCTAAGGAAGTCCTCCTCTTCCTGCCTCTGTTCTGCCTCAAGTGCCCTGGCCATTATTCCACGCAGCGTGTGCTCCAACAGGTGAACAAGGGGGACAGTGTCACTGATGCATGCACTGTCACTGCTCACCATCCTCGTGGCCTCCCCAAATGGTGACAGGACAGTGCATGCATCCCTGATCATGGCCCACTGGCGTGGGGAAAAAACCAAGCTAGCCTGACCCTGTCCTGGTGCCATAGTCACACAGGTACTCATTGATGGCCCTCTGCTGCGTGTGCAGCTGCTGCAGCATGGCCAACGTTGAGTTCCACCTGGTGTGCATGTCACAGATTAGGCGGTTCTTGGGCAGGTTCAATTCCTTTTGGAGGTCTGCCAGCCGAGCACTGGCATTATATGAGCCCGAGTACCTGTCCAAGAACCGCTGCACCACCAAGTTAAGGACGTGAGCCAAACAGGGCACATTGGTCAGTTGTCCCTGTCGGAGGTTGGTGCCATTGTCGCAAACCACCATTCCTGCCTTAAGTTGGCATGGCGTCAACCACCTCTGAACCTGCCCCTGCAGAGCTGACATAATCTCTGCTCCAGTGTGGCTCCTGTCCACCAAGCACACCAGCTCAAGCACCGCATGGCATCTTTTGGCCTGCATACTTGTGTAGCCCCTTGAACACCACCTCCAAGGGGTGGAGCAGAAAGGTGTGTCAGATTCACCAGTAGTGGCATTTTGGAGGCGTGGTGGCGGAACAACCTCCAACACTACTGCACCTTGTCCTGCATCCTTCCCAGCTGCCAGCAGAGTCACCCAATGCGCCATGAAACTTAGGTAACGTCCCTGTCCATGCCTGCTGGACCATGAGTCAGTGGTAATATGCACCTTACCGCTGATCGCCCTGTCCAGCGAGGCCAAGACATTGCCTTCCACATGCTAGTAGAGAGCCGGAATCGCCTTCTGTAAGAAAAAGTGGCATTTGGGAACCTGCCACTGAGGAACCGCACATTCCACAAACTCACGGAAGGGGGCAGAGTCTGCCAACTGAAAAGGTAGCAGTTGAAATGCTATCAATTTTGCCAAGCTAGCATTCAACTGCTGGGCATGTGGATGGCTGGGAGTGAACTTCTTTCTGTGGTGCAGCAGCTGGGGCAGGGAAATTTGCCTGGTACAATCTGGGATAAGTGTACTGATAGCAGATTGCCCGCAAGTACTTGGCTGTGACACAACTAATTCTACACCTTCATTCCTCTCAGTGCACGTCTCAGAGAAGACTGAAGGTATAGTGGGGTTGGAGATCTCAGCTGATGAGGAGCAAGGAGAGGTCCTCTTTGTTCTTTGTGGGTCTTTTAGGTACACTTGCCAACGAACTGCATGGCAGTTCAACATATGTCTGGTCAAGCATGTGGTGCTGTCAGGAGCCAGGGAGCGTCTCCGCTCGCCGGGCTCCAGTGCGCAAGCGCACGGGACGGGCGCTTCGCCGCACACCCGTCCGCGGCCTGATGGTGCGGCGCGCGCGGGTGCACGGCGGTCCTCGCGTGCGCGCCGTAGCCCGTGCGGGTGCCCGGTAGCGCGTCACACTGACGCGCTCGCCGGGCAGGGAGACCATATCTGATGGCTCCAGCGCCCAGTTGGGTTGCTGGTTTGTCGTCAGCTCTCCCTGTTCCTTGAGCCTGTGTTACCCTGTGAATTGCCTGTCTCTGTGTACCGAACCTCTGCTGGCCTGTTTAACCACTACCCTTCCGGATTGCCCTTATACTAATTGCCTGATCTGTGTACCAAACCCCTGGCTTGTTTAACCACTACTCTGCTGGACTATCCTGCCAATAACCTGCCTGATCTGTGTACCAAACCCCTGGCTTGTTTAACCACTACTCTGCTGGACTATCCTGCCAATAACCTGCCTGATCTGTGTACCAAACCCCTGGCCTGTTTAACTACTACTCTGCTGGACTGTCTTGATTATACTTGCCTGATCTGTGCACCGAACCCTGGCCTGCTTAACCACCGCTCTGCTGAATCTTGTGATACCCTGATTAGTACTTGCTTGTCCCCTAACCTCTGCTTGTGTTTCCAGCTCTGCTTTCCACGGATCCCAAGACACCCGCTTCCAGCTTTGGTACCTACCACCCTACCGGAAGCCCGTGCCTCCGCGTGCCCTCAGCCTCCTGTACTCATTTCGGGGGTCTGGGTGCGCGTGGTCGTAAGGGCGAGCCGCTCTCAGCATCTCGGCCTCGGTGAGTATTTGTCCGTGACAGGTGCCCAAGCAGGAGATGTTTTGGCCACGCGAGATACGCTTGAGACATATGTTGCAAATAGCAGCGGTGCCATCTGATGCACTCGTCTCCAAAAAAGCCCCCACCAAAGAACTTTTGGAATAACGTGCAGAGGCAGCAGCGCCCTGCACATGCGGAGCTCTGTGGTGTGATGCAGTCAGTGTGCTGCCCTTAGGCTGGTCCCTGGAGGACATCCTGCCTTGTTGGTGATGTGCCTTCTTCTCCTCCTCTCTCCTATCAGACACCCACGTGGAGTCAGTGACCTCATCATCCCCTCCCTCCTCATCACTGGAGCAAACCTGGCAGTATGCTGTAGCTGGGGGAACATGACTGCCAGATTGCTGTCCTTCTTGGGCACCCCCTCTTTCCGTGCTCATGTTACTGCCTTCCTCTAGCTGAGTACCATCATCGGAGCTTTCAAAACGCTGGGCATCCTCCTGGAGCACGTACCCAACACTGTGGTCAAACAGTTCGAGGGACTCCTCAGAAGGACATGGTGGGGCTAGGGAAGGAGTCACTGATGCCATTGAGCCGAGGGAAGAGGCCGCATTGGCAGCTGCTTTGCTCAAAGTACCCTGAGCCTGGGTGAGAGAGGATGAGGAGGATGAGGACGGCTTGGTCATCCACTCGACCAAGTCTTCCGCATGTTGCGGCTCAACACGGCCAGCTGCCGAAAAAAAGGCCAAGCGCGTCTCATGGCCACGTGCTGATGAGGATGCACCATGTCCACGACCAGCACTGTTGCCTCTAGACACAGAGCCTGCTTGCCCTCCTTTATTGGCTTGTGACTGTCTGTCTCTCCTTGTTGGCCTTCCAGACATACTAATGGCCTGCAGTGAGCTGCACAAAACTGGGATGTATATATATATATATATATATATATATATATACCGATTATACCGCAGCTAGCAGAATCAACTGCCTGCCTGTAGTGTTATTAGTATGATAACCCCTGCACTTGTCTTCAGGTAGGTATACTGTAGGTGAGACAGGGTACACAGTACAGTAGCTAGAAATACTTCAATGAGCCTACACAAGCACCTGGCTGCAGGTAGCTATACTGTAGGTGAGACTGTGCAGGGTACACAGTACAGTAGCTGGAAATACTTCAGTGAGCCTACAAAAGCACCTGGCTGCAGGTAGCTATAGTGTAGGTGAGACTGTGTAGGGTACACAGTACAGTAACTAGAAATACTTCAAAGAGCCTACACAAGCACCTGGCTGCAGGTAGCTATACTGTAGGTGAGACTGTGTAGGGTACACAATACAGTAACTAGAAATACTTCACAGAGCCTACACAAGCACCTGGCTGCAGGTAGCTATACTGTAGGTGAGGCTGTGCAGGGTACACAGTACAGTAGCCGGAAATACTTCAATGAGCCTACACAAGCACCTGGCTGCAGGTAGCTATACTGTAGGTCAGACTGTGCAGGGTACACAGTACAGTAGCTGGAAATACTTCAATGAGCCTACACAAGCACCTGACTGCAGGTAGCTATTCTGTAGGTGAGACTGTGCAGGGTACACAGTACAGTAGCTAGAAATACTTCAAAGAGCCTACACAAGCACCTGGCTGCAGGTAGCTATACTGTAGGTGACACTGTGCAGGATACACAGCACAGTAGCTGGAAATACTTCAATGAGCCTACACAAGCACCTGGCTGCAGGTAGCTATACTGTAGGTGAGACTGTGTAGGGTACACATTACAGTAGCTGGAAATACTTCAATGAGCCTACGCAAGCACCTTGCTGCAGGTAGCTATACTGTAGGTCAGACTGTGCAGGGTACACAGTACAGTAACTAGAAATACTGTAAAAACACCTGCCTGCCTGTCAGTATATTAGGAAGAGAACAGGATCTAGCTAAACTGAATACAGTGTGTATATATATATATATATATATATATATATATATATATATATATATATATAAACACACACAACACCTGAGATGCATATATATATATATATATATATATATATATATATATATATATATATATATATATATATACACAATACACTGTAACTGCAGCTAACTGACTCGACTTGCCTACTCTATCTAACTTAAATCAAATGACACTGTCTCTCTCTCTCTCTCTATCCTTGAACGCCGGAACACACTACACAGGGCCGCCGTGCAGCCGGCCTTATATAGTATGGGGGCGTGTACTGAATCTCCTGAGCCATAATTGGCCAAAGTCTCCTTGGCTTTGGACAATTACGGCTCTCTGTTCAGACGGCGCTGTGATTGGCCAAGCATGCGGGTCATAGTGCTTGCTTGGCCAATCATCAGGCAGCAATGCACTGCGATGCCGCAGTGAATTATGGGCCGTGGCGCGCCACTCGAATTTGGTGCGAACGGCCCATATCGTTCGTAATTCGATGAACGGTTGAACACACGATGTTCGAGTCGAACATGCGTTCGACTCGAACACGAAGCTCATCCCTAGCTGGAGGGTATTTCACCCCATACCCCAACCAGGCCAGAAAATTCAGCGGTGTGTGAATTAGCAGTGCACTGGTATAAATTAGTCATATCACCGCCCAGTTAAAGGGGAAGTGAAAGAGAACGTTATCCCTGGCAGCCTGACCCCAAAGGTGCCACAGCATGCGGCAAGGAGGCCTGTGCGCGTTGTAGCAAGTGGGGACTTGCTGTTGCCCGGTGCTCCTTGTCACAGGAAGGTTCCTGGAGTGACCAAGCTAGACGGGAGGTTGACGAATCCTGGAACCCACCTGCCAGAGAATGTTACCAGTGGCGTCCCGGAGAGAGGGATCAAGTAATCCGGAGTCTGCCTACTGATGATCGTGACCAGCAGTGTTTTCAAGAGTGGTATTCCGTGGCAACGAGTGGGAGCCAGTCATTGAGGAGATGCCAAAGAGTTAAAGTTCAGCGTCCAGTGCCGTGTTTGGAGTGTGAAGAAGTGGGGCATAAGGACTTTACTTGCCCAAGTTATCAAATTAGTATTGGAGCTTGGAGATTCTAATAAAGGCACCACCTCCTTTAAATATGACAGAAAAGTGTATACCCAGAGAGCAAAAAATGGAGCTTAACGGTGCAAGAAAATCAATCAAAATCAAATTTACAAAAAATATATAGAATTTTTATTACATAGTGTAAAACTATTTATAAAATCCGGGCCAAAACAACCCAATGATCAAAGTACAAAAGTGTGATTGCCTCTACATGTTTCACCACAAACGTGGCTTCTTCTGGAGCTTTTGCAGGACCTTGTTATTAATACATTACCACTAAAACGGAGAAAAATAAAATCAGTTTTGCATTTTAATAATCAACAATACATTCATATATGGACCCCAAGAGGTACCTATTGACTTTACACATAAATTTACATAATTAACATCACATGTGATGTTAATTATACACATGTGATGTTAATTATGTAAATTTATGTGTAAAGTCCATAGAAAAGGCAATCACACTTTTGTATTTTAACCATTGGGTTGTTTTGGCCCGGATTTTATAAATAGTTTCACACTATCTATGTAATAAAAATTCTATATATTTTTTGCAAATTTGATTTTGATTGATTTTCTTGCACCTTTAGTTGCCCAAGGCTCTGGAACACCACCGGTGAGTCTGGAAAGGCTGCAGTGTCGCCTTGAGGCCACAAAGAGGCAGCAGTGAGACTGCAGACTCAAATGAAGCCAAAGTTATCTGCTGCAGGATATGGTAAGACTGTTGCGGTTTGTGGAACTGATCCCAGTGAAGTGTCAGTGTGTCCGGTGGGCAGGGGCGGACTGACAACTCATGGGGCCTCGGGCAATAGGAGATTATGGGGCCACACAGTATACACACACACACAGTATACAATCACACAGTATACACATGTTTCTATTGGCTGAGGAGGTACTGGAGAGGTGGGGCAGCTATAATCTTGGGATTTTTAGACCAAAAGGATGTCGGTAAGGGACATTTCAGAGACAGATGTAAAAAAACACAGATTTTTACACACTGTGCCTGGTTTTACTGAGGCTGGCAACCCTGATGGGGCCCCCTAGTGGTTCAGGGCCCTCGGGCAGTGCCCGAGTGGCTCAATGGTCAGTCCGCCCCTGCCGGTGGGGAGACCTGCAGAAGGTGTGAAAATGGACTTGCTGCAGTGTGCTGCCCAGAGCAGTGGGGAGACACGGGTTAAATCCCAGCTTGCAGCAAGGTCAAGGACTGAAAAGGACATCTGGACTCTGTATGCACCTAAGGCAGTGATGGCGAACCTTGGCACCCCATATGTTTCGGAACTACATTTCCCATGATCCTCATGCACTCTGCAGTGTAGTTGAGCATCATGGTAAATGTAGTTCCAAAATATCTGGGGTGCCAAGGTTCACCATCACTGACCTAAGGTAATCCAGCAGAGTGCTGGGAGAGATGTGCTCGGGGTGACCAAAGCAGTCGGTGTGCCATGTTCCCTAGTGACAGGTGCTGCAGAGTTGCCCAGGGAAACCTCTCAGGAGCCCGCAGAGTTGCAGCAGAGGGTTTCCCAGGTCAGTTGTGGAGCTGCCCCAGTGGGAAAAAGAATTCCTCTGGAGAGGGAGGGTGGGGTGCCGTGCGTTATGTCCAAAAACAGCCCACTAAAGCTTATAACACTGCTATGTCTATGAATACTGATGATAGAGATATTGCTGGTGATACTTGTACTTATGTTGGAGATGTGTTTACTAATAATGAGGAAGGGGGGACATCTCCCTTGGCAACAGAGGCAGAGCTACAGTGTTGTCCATGGAAATCTCTGACAACCAGAGATTGTCCAGGACAGCCCTGATATTGCTTTGGTGGGACAGACTGGGTCTACGACCATGCTGTGAGAGTGTGGGGGAGGAGTCCACTCACACTATGTGTAACCCAGTTGGTAAGGGGTTAAGTCAGCTGGCTAAAGCTGAAAGTACACAGCTGAGTGTGTTGTTAGCGCCCCCAGGGTAAGCTGGCCAAAATTGTGTATTGCAGCCTGCCTTGGTTGATGACGCATTATCCCAGAGTAAAAGCATGTTGTCACAATGTGAGGCATGTAAAATGGACAAAGGTACTGCTTGTGCTGCAGAATCCCAGGTGCCTCCTAGAGCAGGTGGTGAGGTGCTGGGGAGCACTCAGAATGGAAGCACAATGGGCCAGCAAACAGCAGAAATCCTGACTGCAGCTCAGATAGGGTTGGATAAAACTCATGTAAATGAGGGAGAATATTATTCTTCATTAGGCAAAGTCAGATCCGTACACCTTCAGGACAGGAAGTTGGGGAGAAGTGTTAGAAAAGACAGAGGGGCCCCCAGAAAAAATGTGAGCTCAGGAACCCCAAGGATAGAGGGAGAAGGCTGAAGATACGAAAATGTAGAACCCTGTTAAGATTCAGGCTAGGGCGTGCCTGGAAACACACCCGGAAAAAAGATTGGGCCAACGCAGCTGGCGCAGAGGTGCCCCACTCAAAAATTTGGCCTGGTGTGTCCCGCCCCCTACTGGGCCAAAACAAAGGGGGGGGGGATATGTGACAGTATGAGATGCTGTCACCTTGAAGTTGGCCATTTTGGGGGACACAGGGGGTGCACATTGGCTCGGTTCAGGACTGCAGAGCATAGATCTGGACTAGAGAAAATGATTTCTCAGCTTTCTCTGGGTTTTTGGTATTCCTGGATGGGGCTCTGTAGTTTGGAGATTCCATAGTGTATTGGGTGGGACGGAATCTCCAACCCTGTGTCCAGGTTTTGTGGAGGACCAGCAGGGTGTGTACTCAGGTGAGCCCTTATAATGAAGGGTATAGGAATACCTCAGGGCTCCCAGTTGGCCACATCTCCATCCAAGGGAGACAGGAGGTCTCCAGGTGGCAGCGAGAGGACATATGTGTGTGTCTGCAAGAGACAGGTAATGGCCGGAGGACTAAGGCCAGAGTGAAGCTGTTTGGATTCGAAGAACCTATGGTCTGAGGACTGGCATAAAGAGCAGAGGTACTGCTAAATGGAGAGCCAGGTGGGCTAGTATTTTTGGTTGTGCATATCGTTAGAGAACCCTGTGTGAGGGAAACATTATGTGTTGAACTTTTACTTTGTTTTTTGCCTTTTCTAATAAACCTGGGCTGCCATGCCCTCAAATATAGTTCCTGGTTACTGTGAATCACCTGAAAACGCCTCTACTGCTAGAGGTAATGGTCCCCCAGGTTACAAGAGATACAAAGTAACATTGTTTATAAACATTGATCAGACGGGAGAGAGATATAAAGTAAAATTGTTTATAAACATTGATCAGACGGGAGAGAGAGAGATACAGAGAAGTGAAGGAGGTTATGCTTCACTTTGCCAAGAATACCCAATCACATGCTGGCCGCTCAGCTGTCGGCTAATTGCAAGCTCTCATCTCTCTCCACAGTTACTCAGCCGTTAATGATATCCTGCTCATCAGTCCTGCCTACTTAAGCCGTTCAGTCCAGAGGATCTCTGCCTTTGCCTTGGTCAACATCACAGAGACGATCTCTTGTGTTCCTGTTCAAAACTTGCTTTGCTGACATCCCTTCTGGCTCTAGATCCTGCTTGCTGTTCCACTACATTGATCCCTGATTTCTGGCTTGGCTGACTATTCCTTCTGGTTACTGAACTCTGGCTATGATTTGACTACGTTTGTTCTTTTTACTTTTATTATTAAACAAGTGTGATTTAACTGTACTTCTGTCTCGGTCTGATTCATAGTTTCTGACAGTAGGTGAAGGCCATGAATTCAGAAGATACAGTCAATCCACTTGTTAGTAATATTTTTTCCAGATTGAATGAACTGGTTCACCGAATGGATCAGTTTCTCCCACTATGGCTGCTCCGATACAACCTGAGTTGCAGGCCATCCCTGCTGCTGCTCCAGTCTCTGTGCAGGCACCCGCCTCGAGTATTACCTCTATAAGAGGTATGTCTGGTTCCGCTCCACTTCCCCAGTGATTTGGGGGTGATCCAGTTCAATGCAGAGGGTTTCTCAACCAGGTTGAGATATACTTTAAGATGCTGCCCCAGGCGTTTCCCACGGAGAGAAGCAAAGTAGGTTTCGTGATACCTCTGCTTTCTGAGAGAGCCTTGGCCTGGGCAAACCCTCTATGGGAGACGCAAAAACCTGTTGTCTTGAGTTACCCTGACTTTGTGGCTTCTTTTAAAAGGGTATTTGACGTTCCCGCATGCTCCGCTTCTGCTGCCAAGTGCCTCATGTCCATCAAACAGAGTACGAGAATTGTTGCAGACTATGCCATTGAATTCCATACTCTGGCAGCAGAGGTTGCTTGGAACAATGAGGCCCTCGTGGCTGCCTTCTCTCATGGTCTCTCAGATACCATCAAGGAAGACATGTACGGAGCTGTAGTGAAAAGGAAGCAGAGTACAGACATGAAAGGGTGCAAGGAACTTAGGAAGGAAGAAGTAGGATAAGGAGGGGTTTAAGGAAGTTAGAGATATGCTGGGATTGGTGGATCAGTGTAGAAGGGGAGGAGAATTTTGATCAGTGCTTAAGCCAGGGGGAATTATACAGCAGTCGTGAGTTGGAGAGTCAGGAAGAACGTTCCCTGAGGTAGCTGAGAGATAGCAGGTAGCATGAGTGGTTTAGAGCAGCTCTGGGTGCAGCTTAGGGAAGCAGCAGAGACCGATGGAGCAGAATGGCTGCAGAGCCAGATTGCATCCACACTACAGGGGGTTGAGCAGGGCCCATCCAATGCGAGGCCTGTCTCATCACGGGCTAGGAGGTCTAGACCTCCGGAGCGCCTTAGTCCTGACAACACTCCCAGGACTCAGAGGAGACTGGGGAGCCCGAGTCGAACCCCCTCGGGACCCCCGCCGGCAAAGCAGACACCAAAAAGAGCGGGCGGGGGGGCAGCAAGGAGAGACAGATTGCAGCAAAGTCACAGGGGGAGAGGCGTAATGCAGACAGCCAGGCCAGCCCCCAGTGGGGAATCTCCACGGGATAGACAGCAGGCTGCCACCTCCGGCGATGCTCCGGTCGGGGTGGCAACCCGGCGAGGGAGAACGGGTCGGTCGGGCGCCGGCATGGCCTGTGAAACGGCCGGCGGCTTGCCTCGTGGCGGCGCCATCTTACCTCAGGGAAGAGGTCCAGCCAGTCAGCACAGGGAGCGTCAGTCGGGAGGCCCCGCCTCCAGGTTCAGTGAAGGGCCTGGGAGGGTTGGCCAGCGCAATGCCTGCGTGAGAGACAGGTCGCCGAGTGATGACATCATTTCCCCATACGAGGAAAATGGAGGAAGGAACCCTCAGATGGATGTCGCCCCCCCTCCGGTCGCTCAGGCTGCAGGACGGAAGTCGGCCAGAAGAACAGCAGTAGAAGTACAGCAACTGATACAGAGGGACAGCGGCAGCAGCAGCAGCGAGGAGGGCGAGCTGAGCGATGATCCACAGGAGGCAGCGGTGGAGTCGGGTCGGACGGCTGGTGGGTCCTCTCACCTAAGGCAGCCTGGTAAGCAAAAGTCTGTTTCCGTTACTAATGTTATTGGGTTGACTGAAGCAGGGGGAGTCAGAGTGGAGGGGGGAGAGCAGGGTGCCTTAAGGGGGGGAGAAGGGGATTTATGGGAGTCAGTAAAGGAGCTACTTCGCCGCCTAGAGAGCGGGGCTCTGCAACCCTCATCCCCCATCAGCCCCTGGGTACCACAGCCCCCAAGTATTAGGGATCCCGTGGTGGTAGTGAACCCCCCGCAAAGGCCGACGTTGGTGGTGGCCGAGACACAGACGGGAGGTGACGGCGTGGGAGATTCTGGAAAAACTACAACGCAGGAAAAGGATGCGGAAAAGGTGAGACTGGCAGATGCGGCCAAGTGTGAGGTCTACGTTTGCTTCGAGGGATCTTTGGGGGCGCATTTGAAAAAAGAGGTAAGAGAAAAAATTTGGAAAAACGAGTTTGTGGAGATTTTCTCCTTGCTCCCATTACAAAAGTTTAATTTAGACAGGGTAAAGCCAGATGAGAGTAAAAAAGAGGAGGAAGAGAAGAGAAGGTACAGATTAATTCCGCGCACGTTTGCTAACTGGTTGCAAGCTTTTGCAATTCTGGCTAGCGTGATCGGGGAAAAAGCCCCCGAGAATTGCTCGGCATTATTCTGTTATTTAGAAGCGATCAGCGAGGCACATCGAGTATATCGAGTACATCGAGTATAGGGGTTTAGCATGGCTTCGTTATGACGAGCAGTTTCGTCAGAGGAAGGCTATTCGCCCATCGATCAGATGGGACCATAAGGATATAAGCCTCTGGATGAAGTTGATGACGTCATCCAGGGCTGCGAGCCCGTTTTTTCAAGGGGGGGTCGGCGGCACCTCCTCCACTGGATCGCCGGCCCCAAAAAAGAAAGGGGTGTGCTGGCAGTTCAATGAAGGCAACTGTCGGTTCGGGACTTCATGTCGCTACAAACATGAGTGCTCCGGATGTAGTGGGGGGCACCCTTTTGCGCGCTGCTTCAAGCAAGGAAAAGGTCGCACAGGAGACATCGTTGGAAAAAGGGATGACGCCGGTGAGACTAGAAAGGATGCTACCTTTCCTAAATAGGTACCCGGATAGGGCGGCGGCCATGTTATTAGAAACAGGGTTCAGGGAAGGTTTTCGAATTCCGAGTTCATTGCGGGAGGTTCCGCCAGTTGCAGACAATTTGAAGTCGGCACGCCTCCATCCGGAGGTGGTGTCGGCTAAGCTGTTTAAGGAAGTTGCATTGGGCCGCATGGCTGGGCCATTCGCTTCCCCGCCGTTACCAGGGTTAATAGTTTCCCCGTTGGGAGTTGTTCCGAAGAAGGAGTTGGGGCAATATAGGATGATACATCATCTGTCCTACCCGAGAGGTGGTTCTGTGAACGATGGTATCGACCCGCAGGATTGTGCGGTTACCTATACATCGTTCGACGCAGCTGTCTCGTGGGTTAAAAAATATGGTAAGGGCGCCCTCATGGCAAAAACGGATGTGGAATCGGCATTTCGATTATTGCCGGTACACCCGCACAGTGTGCATTTGTTGGGATGCTGTTGGCAAGGGTCATACTTTGTGGACCGTTGCTTGCCAATGGGTTGTTCCATTTCGTGCGCACTGTTTGAGGCCTTTAGCTCATTCTTTGAATGGGCGGTTAGGGAAGCGGCAGGGATGAATTCAATTATCCATTATTTGGATGATTTCTTGTGCATAGGCCCCCCAGACTCCAGATGTTGTGCAGTATTATTGGGAACTATACAACACCTGGCTGACAGATTCGGGATTCCGCTGGCAGCTGACAAGACGGAGGGCCCAACATCGGAATTAGTTTTTTTGGGCATCACGATTGATTCAATAGCGATGGAGTGTAGACTGCCTGAGGACAAATTGGTGGCGTTACGGAAGGAGGTGAGCATGGCGGGTAAGAAGCGGAAGCTGCGGCTGAAGGAATTGCAATCCTTATTGGGAAAATTGAATTTTGCATGCAGAATCATTCCCATGGGTCGTATATTCTGTAGGAGGTTGGCGGCGGCCACGGCTGGGGTGAGAGTTCCCAATCACTTTGTCAGATTGACCAGAGAATTGCAGGCGGATTTAAAGGTGTGGGATGCATTTTTGGAATGTTTTAATGGGAGGTCTGTGTGGCAAGTGGGACCGGTCAGCATTGGTCAATGCTGACTTGGTCCTGTTCACAGATGCAGCAGGATCGGCAGGATACGGGGCGTATTACCAGGGTCGATGGAGTGCAGGACCGTGGCCGGAGATTTGGAGAGAGGCAGGTTTCCTGAAAAACCTGGTCCTCCTAGAACTGTTTCCCATTGTTCTGGCAGTAGAACTGTGGGGGGAAGAATTGCGGAACAAAAAAGTTAGGTTCAATTGCGACAATTTGGGGGTCGTTTGGGCAATTAATAATATCACGGCCTCATCCCCACCTGTGATTAGAGTGTTAAGACACTTGGTGCTCAGTTGTTTGCGCATAAATGCATTTATTTATGCTGTACATATCCCTGGAGTGGACAAAAGGGTTAGCGGATGCTTTGTCTCGTTTCCAGTGGGAAGAATTTCGCAAGCTGGCACCGGAGGCAAACCGGGTAGGGGAGCCATGCCCGTCGGAACTGTGGAGAGTTGCGTTGGAATCACCGCAGGATTGATCCGGCAGTCTCTCAGCGCCGGAACATGGAGGGCTTATGAAAGAGTGTGGCAAGAATGGTTTGCCTTTATGGAGGAGGTAGGAGGGTCAGAGGACTCTAATGACGTACAAACTTGGGTGTTGTGTTTCATTTGTAGGAATTATGAAAAAGGGGTCTCTGGGTCGGTAATAGGAAAGAAGATGGCGGCGTTAGCCTTTTTATTCCAATTAAAAGGACGCAGGGATGTCACAAAATCATTTATGGTTCGCAGGGCTTTGCGGGGTTATAAAAAAGGTTCTCACAAGAAGGACTCCAGACGCCCAGTGTCATTTGAGGTGCTGGGGACGATTCTGACAAGCCTCCACAAGGTGTGTTCAGAGGATTTTGAACAAGTACTCTTTCGAGCAGCCTTTGTGGTGGCATTTTTTGGAGCATTTAGAATCGGGGAATTGGTCTCGCCATCAAAAAGGGTGGTGGGGGGTCTGAGGTTGGGTGATGTGCAGTTTTCAGATCAGTCAGTTCTTATTTGGATACGGCGATCGAAAACGGACCAGGAAGGAAAAGGGGTCAGAGTGGAGTTGTTCAAGGGTTTAGAACCCCAGTTTTGTCCGGTAACGACCCTGAGGCAGTTCTTGTATGTGCGCCCGACAGGGGAGGGAGCATTTTTTATACATAAGGATGGTTTGTGTTTATCCAGGTTTCAGTTCACGGCAGTGCTGAGGAAGTGTTTAAAAGAAGGAGGGCTTTCCCCGGGTGACTATGCAGGGCATTCTTTCCGTATAGGGGCAGCCACGGAAGCAGCTCGCTGGGGACTTCCAGAAAATGTAATAAAGAAGATAGGCAGATGGGAATCAAACAGGTTTCAGATATATGTACGTCCACAGTTATTGTGAAGTATAGTTGGTTACATAGGTTAAGATTAAGTAGACGGTAAAAAAAACGTTGGCATGTTGTTGGTATGTTTCTTTGTTATGTCTTTTCAGATCCCCCCAGATGTCTCATTTGGATTTTGGGACACTCATACGTTTTCTGGGGGGCAAAACGGGCGGACATCAGACCTGAAGGTAGACAGCTACGGCTTAAGAGAGAGGAGGGCACGGTCAGGTGGTTGGGTATACCAGGCATGAGGTGGCAGCAAGTGGTTCCCGATGTACATAGATTCTCCAGGTTGGACAGGGTCCCTGACATATTGGTACTTCATGTGGGAGGAAATGACTTGGGTATTAGACCAATGCGGCAGGTCAAAAAAGATATCAAATGGGACTTTCTCAGGCTCCGGGCATCCTTTCCAGACATGCTGTTCGTATGGTCCGATATAGTTGCCCGTATGTCTTGGAGGGGGGCACGGTCGTGGGAAAAACTCAATAAGACCCGTATAAAAGTCAACAAGGAGGTGGGCAGGTTTGTTGCCAGTAATGGGGGCATTGTGATACGACATTGGGAATTAGAAACCGACACTTGGATGTACCTGAGAGGGGATGGTGTTCACCTTAACCCGGTGGGGATTGATCTTTGGTCCCTGGGGCTGGAGGATGGCATTAGAAGAGCATTTTTAGTGTGGCTGCGGGCTCAAGTGTAAGGTGTCACACTTGTGCCGCGGTGGCGCTTGGTCCTTGGCGACAATAGTTAATATATATATGGATATATATATTTAAATTGTTTACAATGAGGATTAAAAAGTTGGGACACATCCCAAGATGGAGTTTCCGGTTGGTCCAGTCAGTTTTTGGACCAACTGGTAATAAATGGGGGTCTGGGTCAGTTAGTGGGTCCTCGCGGCGAGTTAGCGGCTGGGGACAGATCTAACAAATGGGGCTCAGGCTCAAAAAGTGATTGGGGTCGTCAGGGACCAGCAACAATAAGGTTACTGAGAGTCAAAGTTAAAATATTTTAAATATTTTCAATATTTAAATGTTATAAATGTTAAAATTATAGTTTTTTATTGGTTTTGTAAAATAAAGGCCGATAAGGCCATTTACTTCCAATCCAGGTGTCGGTGTCATTACTTAATAATAAATGTGTATGCATGTATTAGTAGGGAAGTAAGGTATCTGGCTACCCTATTCATGAGATAGCAGCCCGAGACATACCCACTGAGCTGGAGAGGTTGATCTCATTTGCCATCCTTATTGACTCCAGACTCAGAGAAAGACTTTCTTTTAAGGAGCGCTTGCGGAAGCCTCCTGTACGTTTGTCTCAGAACTTTGCAGTGACTCATGAGACTGTTCCGTTGTCCATGGTCATAGGGGCTCTTCACCATGAGATAATGCAATTCCAAGTTATTTCATCACCGGCGGAGTGCAATTACGAGATTGATGACAGAGAGCTGTTGGCGATCATTTTAGCCCTGAAAGAATGGAGACATCTCCTTGAAGGTACCACTGTGCCGGTTCTCATTCTTACTGACCATAAGAATCTCACATTCTTGTCTGAGGCTAAACACCTCTCTCCCAGAAGGGCGCGATGGGCTCTTTTCTTGTCAAGTTTGAATTACATTGTCTCATTCTTACCTGGTACTAAGAATGTAAGGGCTGACGCCTTGTCATGACAATTTTCCTCCACTTCCAAGTTGGAGCCGGCTCCGGTTCCTATGACTCCTCGTGATCGTATTCTGGCTATGGTTCGCCCCAGTCTTACTTCTCCTTTGGGTGACAAAATTCTTGCTGCTCAGGTCCATGCTCCTCCTGAGAAACCTTGTGACCGCTGCTTTGTTTCCGAGAGTCTCCTTACGACTGTGCTCCAGACTTACCATTCTCCTAAGGCAGCTGGCCACTATGAGAAGAATCAACTCTTTTGGGCCATTTCCCAACAATTCTGGTGGCCTAGTCTACGTGCTGATGTAACTGTCTTCGTAGCTGCCTGTTCCGTGTGTGCTCAGAGTAAGACTACGACACCGGTGTAGGTGTGAGAACTTAAATGTTTAATGGAAATGATCAATTGTGGGTGCAATACCTAAAAATGTCCACAAGGTGGAAGCAGAGCACTAAGAAGAGAGGCAGGAGGTTGGTGATGGTGTCATGTTGCAGGATGTAATAATGGAAGATGTCCACCAGGTGGAAGCAGAGCACTGAGAAGAGAGAAGAGAGGCGGGAGGTTGGTGATGGTGTCATGTTGCAGGATGTAATAATGGAAGATGTCCACCAGGTGGAGGCAGAGTACTGTGATGGGGCAGAGGGCAGAGTCACCTCTAAGTTACTGTAAATCTCTGTCTGTGTTTATGAGGAAAGGAAATAACCCCCCTCCCCCTCCCCCCCAGTGCAGTAATTAGTTCTGGAGAGATGATGGAAAACATCATAACTGTGTTATTACAGAACAATCCGCAGACAAAACTGCAGCACTGAGCCGCACACCGCTATACGGAGTCATATACCAGAGAGCAGTACAAAGTATTTCCACCCAACACAGCAATGCAGAGGAGTAAATAATCTGCAGAGATCATGTTGTGTATGGGGTTATCTTAACTCTTATAATGTAGGGGTGTCACTATATATGATGTAATGTAGGGGTGTCACTCTGTATAATGTAGGGGTGTCACTATATATGGTATAATGTAGGGGTGTCACTATGTATAGTATAATGTAGGGGTGTCACTATGTGTGATATAATGTAGGGGTGTCACTATGTGTGACATAATGTAGGGGTGTCACTATATATGATGTAATGTAGGGGTGTCACTCTGTATAATGTAGGGGTGTCACTATATATGGTATAATGTAGGGGTGTCACTATGTGTGATATAATGTAGGGGTTTCACTATGTGTGATATAATGTAGGGGTGTCACTATGTGTGACATAATGTAGGGGTGTCACTATATATGATGTAATGTAGGGGTCTCACTCTGTATAATGTAGGGGTGGCGCTATGTGTGATGTAGGGGTTTCACTCTGTATGATGTAGGGGTGTCACCCTATATATAATATAATGTAGGGGTGTCACTATGTGTGATATAATGTAGGGGTGTCACTATGTATGATGTAGGGGTACCACCCTATATATGACATAATGTCACAATGTGTGATGTAATGATGTCACAGTGGGATAGAATTGGTGTCACCGGGTGTGGTGTATGGGGGGTGGTGTGGTGTTTGATGTGGTTGGGGGGGTCTCTGTGATTCGGGGGGGGGGGAATGGACACACCTGGAATGATTCGCACTCCATGCAGCACCTGGACAGCTTCAAAGAGCGGTTCACATTCCGTCCTCTGATCTCCACTACAAAGAGCAGACACCGAGGGAGTGACACCAACATATGACATCACAGAGGACGGTGTGTGTCCCCGACCCCCAATGTGTGCAGAGGGTCTGTGTATAATGTGTGTGTGTATATGTATACAGTATATATAGAGTGTATAGTGTATACAGTACTGTGCAAAACTCTTAGGCAGGGGTGATGCTGTAAATGAAAATGTCTTTCAGACATAAAGTGTCAATAGTTTATTTTTTATTAATTAACAAAATAACAAGTAAATGAAGAGAAGAGAAATCCACCCCCCTTTGCCTTCTTCTGGGTAGACTTGCACACAGTTGGTGAAGGAACTCAGCAGGTAGGTGGTTTTATGGCAGGTAGGTTGTTCTATGTACATCTTGGAGAACTAAGCACGGATCTTCTGTGGCTGCCTCCAATCCTGTCTCTTCATGTCATCCCAGAAAGACTCCATGATGGTGAGATCAGGGCTCTGTGGGAGCCAAATCATCACTTCCAGGACTCCTTCTTTACACTGAAGCAGTGGCGGCCCGTCCATAGGGGGCGCCTGGGCGCCGCCCCCCCCCCCCTCCAGGCAGCAAAAAAAAAAAAAAAAGTCAAAAAAAAAAAAAAAAAAAAATTTTTTTATTACTGGCCCTTTAAAAAAAAAAAAAGAAAAAAAAAGGTCCTTAAGTGCACTGTGTTCGGACGCCGGATACAGTGCGACGCCGGACACAGTGCACTTATAGGAAGCGCCACGTCTATGCAATCACGAGATTGCAAACGTGGCGCTGAATTTGCGGGCGTTTAGCCCGCCTTGGGGCGTTTTCTGAAGCGCCAAGTAGCTTCATACTACAGGCGCCGGGCGGAAGCTTCTTGGCACTTCAGATTTGATTGACATCTGCCCTGAGTCAGATGTCACTTCCTGGTTCTCTCTCTCATTGCGCCCGAGAGGGGAAGCAGGAAGAATGCTGCTGCCAGTGTGAGGAGGACACCGCAGGAGACTGAAGGTAAGTACCGCTGTGGGGGGCTCTGATTGCTCTGATGGGGGACACATTCTGTGGGGGGCTCTGATGGGGGACACATTCTGTGGGGGGCTCTGATGGGGGACACATTCTGTGGGGGGCTCTAATGGGGGACACATTCTGTGGGGGGCTCTGATGGGGGACACATTCTGTGGGGGGGCTCTGATGGGGGACACATTCTGTGGGGGGCTCTGATGGGGGACACATTCTGTGGGGGGGCTCTGATGGGGGACACATTCTGTGGGGGGCTCTGATGGGGGACACATTCTGTGGGGGGCTCTGATGGGGGACACATTCTGTGGGGGGCTCTGATTGCTCTGATGGGGGACACATTCTGTGGGGGGCTCTGATTGCTCTGATGGGGGACACATTCTGTGGGGGGCTCTGATTGCTCTGATGGGGGACACATTCTGTGGGGGGCTCTGATGGGGGACACATTCTGTGGGGGGCTCTGATGGGGGACACATTCTGTGGGGGGCTCTGATGGGGGACACATGCTGTGGGGGGCTCTGATGGGGGACACATTCTGTGGGGGGCTCTGATGGGGGACACATTCTGTGGGGGGCTCTGATGGGGGACACATGCTGTGGGGGGCTCTGATGGGGGACACATGCTGTGGGGGGCTCTGATGGGGGACACATTCTGTGGGGGGCTCTGATGGGGGACACATGCTGTGGGGGGCTCTGATGGGGGACACCTGCTGTGGGGGGCTCTGATGGGGGACACCTGCTGTGGGGGGCTCTGATGGGGGACACATGCTGTGAGATGCTCTGATGGGGGACACATTCTGTGGGGGGCTCTGATGGGGGACACCTGCTGTGGGGGGCTCTGATGGGGGACACATGCTGTGGGGGGCTCTGATGGGGACACCTGCTGTGGGGGACTCTGATGGGGGACTCCTGTTTTGGAGGGACTCTGATGGGGAGACCTGCTGTGGGGGGACTCTGATTGAGACACCTGCTTTGGGGGACACCTGCTCTTGGGGGCTCTGATGGGGGACACCTGCTGTGGGGGGACTCTGATGGGGGACACCTGCTGTGGGGGGCTCTGATGGGGGACACCTGCTGTGGGGGGACTTTGATGGGGGACACCTGCTGTGGGGGGACTTTGATGGGGGACACCTGCTGTGGGGGGACTTTGATAGGGGACACCTGCTGTGGGGGGCTCTGATAGGGGACTCTGATGGGGGACACCTGCTGTGGGGGCTTTGATAGGGGACACCTGCTGTGGGGGGCTCTGGTGGGGGGCTCTGATAGGGGACTTTGATGGGGGACACCTGCTGTGGGGGGACTTTGATGGGGACACCTGCTGTGGGGGGACTGTGATGGGGACACCTGCTGTGGGGGGACTCTGATGGAGACACCTGCTGTGGGGGGACTGTGATGGGGACACCTGCTGTGGGGGACTCTGATGGGGACACCTGCTGTGGGGGGCTCTGATGGGGGACTCCTGTTTTGGGGGAACTCTGATGGGGGACACCTTCTGTGGGGGGACTCTGATGGGGGACACCTGCTGTGGGGGGACTCTGATGGGGGACACCGGCTGTGGGGGGACTCTGATGGGGGACACCTGCTGTGGGGGGACTCTGATGGGGGACACCTGCTGTGGGGGGACTCTGATGGGGGACACCTGCTGTGGGGGGCTTTGATGGGGGACACCTGCTGTGGGGGACTCTGATGGGGGACACCTGCTGTGGGGGGACTTTGATGGGGGACACCTGCTGTGGGGGGACTCTGATGGGGGACACCTGCTGTGGGGGGACTCTGATGGGGGACACCTGCTGTGGGGGGGCTTTGATGGGGGACACCTGCTGTGGGGGGACTTTGATGGGGGACACCTGCTGTGGGGGGACTTTGATGGGGACACCTGCTGTGGGGGGACTGTGATGGGGACACCTGCTGTGGGGGGACTCTGATGGAGACACCTGCTGTGGGGGGACTCTGATGGAGACACCTGCTGTGGGGGGACTGTGATGGGGACACCTGCTGTGGGGGGACTGTGATGGGGACACCTGCTGTGGGGGGACTGTGATGGGGACACCTGCTGTGGGGGGACTCTGATGGAGACACCCTGCTGTGGGGGACACCTGCTGTGGGGGGCTCTGATGGGGACACCTGCTGTGGGGGGCTCTGATGGGGGACTCCTGTTTTGGGGGAACTCTGATGGGGGACACCTGCTCTGGGGGGACTCTGATGGGGGACACCTGCTGTGGGAGGACTCTGGTGGGGGGACTCTGATGGGGGACACCTGCTGTGGGGGGACTCTGATGGGGGACACCTGCTGTGGGGGGACTCTGATGGGGGACACCGGCTGTGGGGGGACTCTGATGGGGGACACCTGCTGTGGGGGGACTCTGATGGGGGACACCTGCTGTGGGGGGACTCTGATGGGGGACACCTGCTGTGGGGGGCTTTGATGGGGGACACCTGCTGTGGGGGACTCTGATGGGGGACACCTGCTGTGGGGGGACTCTGATGGGGGACACCTGCTGTGGGGGGACTTTGATGGGGGACACCTGCTGTGGGGGGACTCTGATCGGGGACACCTGCTGTGGGGGGACTCTGATGGGGGACACCTGCTGTGGGGGGACTTTGATGGGGGACACCTGCTGTGGGGGGACTTTGATGGGGACACCTGCTGTGGGGGGACTCTGATGGAGACACCTGCTGTGGGGGGACTCTGATGGAGACACCTGCTGTGGGGGGACTGTGATGGGGACACCTGCTGTGGGGGGACTGTGATGGGGACACCTGCTGTGGGGGGACTCTGATGGAGACACCCTGCTGTTGGGGGTTCTGATGGGGGACACCTGCTGTGGGGGACACCTGCTGTGCGGGGCTCTAAAGGGGACACCTGCTGTTGGGGGCTCTGATGGGGAACACCTGCTGTGGGGGACAAATGCTGTTTGGGGACACTGATGGCAACTCTGATGTAAGGGGACAGAGGCTGCATTTGGGGGGACAGAGGCTGCATTTGGGGGGACAGAGGCTGCATTTGGGGGGACAGAGGCTGCATTTGGGAGGACAGAGGCTGCATTTTATGTGACAGAGGCTGCATTTGATGTGACACAGGCTGCATGTAAGGACGGACTGCTGGGGACACCTGATGGCATCTGGTGGCAGGCAATGTGGCAGGTGACACACTCGGGGCTCCCACTGATTCTGCATTGTGGTGAGTTGAATGATTTCATTTTATATTACAATGTAACTATAGAAACAATGCGCTTCAATCATCCTGACACCATAACAACCATGGTGCCGGGATGATTGAAGCGCTAACACCAGGTGTTTGGAGTATCTTTATCTGCTGATTGTTAAACTTTGTAGAATACATATTTCTAGTGTTGTGTAGGATCTAAGCCTGCTGTCCCTCTCTCCCTCTCCCTCCATCCCTCATTCATCTCAGGCGCTAACCACACCACCTTAGAGCCACGCCCACTATTTTGCTGAAACCACGCCCCCAAGTGGGAGGGGTCAAAAAGGAAGGGCGGGGTCTGGCGCCCCCCCATCCTAAAACTTCACCAGCCGCCACTGCACTGAAGATAGTTCTCCATGACATTGGCCGGATGTTTGGGGGGGGGTGATTGTCCTGCTGTAGAATAAATTTGGGGCCTCCCTGATGGTATTAATGATGGAGAAGTATCTACCTGTATATCTCAGCATTGAGGACACCATTCATCATGACTAGGAATGAGCTTCGAGTTCGAGTCGAACTCATGTTCGACTCAAACATCGGCTGTTCGCCAGTTCGCCGAACAGCGAACAATTTGGGGTGTTCGCGGCAAATTCGAATGCCGCGGAACACCCTTTAAAAGTCTATGGGAGAAATCAAAAGTGCTAATTTTAAAGGCTTATATGCAAGTTATTGTCATAAAAAGTGTTTGGGGACCCGGGTCCTGCCCCAGGGGACATGGATCAATGCAAAAAAAAGTTTTAAAAACGGTAGTTTTTTCAGGAGCAGTGATTTTAATAATACTTAAAGTCAAACAATAAAAGTGTAATATCCCTTTAAATTTCGTACCTGGGGGTGTCTATAGTATGCCTGTAAAGGGGCGCATGTTTCCCGTGTTTAGAACAGTCTGACAGCAAAATGATATTTCAAATGAAAAAGTAATTTAAAACTACCCGCGGCTATTAATGAATTGCCGGTCCGACAATACACATAGAAGTTCATTGATAAAAACGGCATGGGAATTCCCCACAGGGGAACCCCGAAACAAAATTGAAAAAAAAAATGGCGTAGGGGGTCCCCCTAAATTGCATACCAGGCCCTTCAGGTCTGGAATGGATATTAAGGGGAACCCCGGCCAAATTTTTTTTAAAAAAATGGCGTGGGGTCCCCCTCAAAATCTATACCAGACCCTTCAGATTTAGTATGGAATTTAACCCCACACCAAAATGTAAAAAAAATGGCGTGGGGTCCCCCAAAAAATCCATACCAGACCCTTATCCGAGCATGCAACCTGGCAGGCCGCAGGAAAAGAGGGGGGACGAGAGAGCGCCCCCCCTCCTGAACCGTACCAGGCCACATGCCCTCAATATTGGGAGGGTGACAAGGGCCTCATCCCCACAACCCTTGGCTGGTGGTTGTGGGGGTCTGCGGGTGGGGGGCTTATCGGAATCTGGAAGCCCCCTTTAACAAGATCCAGATCCCAGCCCTCCCCCCTGTGTGAAATGGTAAGGGGGTACAAAAGTACCCCTACAATTTCACAAAAAATCTGTCAAAAATGTTAAAAATGACAAGAGACAGTTTTTGACAATTCCTTTATTTAAATGCTTCTTCTATCTTCTATCTTCCTTCGGTTTCTTCCTCCATCTTCTTCTTTCTCTGGTTCTTCCTCCGGTGCTCTCGTCTGGCATCTTCCTCCACGGTGTCTTCTTCCCTTCTCCTTGGGCCGCTCCGCATCCATAATGGCATGGAGGGAGGCTTCCGCTGTGTGACGCTTCTCCTCTTCTGACGTTCTTAAATAACGGGGGGCGGAGCCACCCGGTAACCCCGCCCCCTCTGACGCACGGGGACTTGATGGGGACTTCCCTGTGGCATTCCCCGTGCATCAGAGGGGGCGGGGTCACTGGGTGGCCCCGCCCCCGGTTATTTAAGAACCATCAGAAGAGGAGAAGCGTCACACAGTGGGAGCCCCCCTCCATGTCATCATGGATGCGGAGCGGACCGAGGAGAAGAAGGGAAGAAGACGCCGCGGAGGAAGATGCTGGACGAGAACACCGGAGGAAGAACCAGAAGAAGAAGATGGAGTTAAAAACCGAAGGAAGATAGAAGAAAGAAGAAGCATTTAAATAAAGGAAATGTCAAAAACTGTCTCTTGTCATTTTTAACATTTTTGACAGTTTTTTTGTGAAATGGTAGGGGTACTTTTGTAACCCCTTACCATTTCACACAGGGGGGAGGGCCGGGATCTGGGGGTCCCCTTGTTAAAGGGGGCTTCCATATTCCGATAAGCCCCCCGCCCGCAGACCCCCACAACCACCGGGCAAGGGTTGTGGGGATGAGGCCCTTGTCCTCATCAACATGGGGACAAGGTGTTTTGGGGGGCTACTCCAAAGCACCCTCCCAATGTTGAGGACATATGGCCTGGTATGGTTCAGGAGGGGGGGCGCTCTCGTCCGATAATATCCATACCAGACCTGAAGGGCCTGGTATGGAATTTAGGGGGACCCCACGCCATTTTTAAAAAAAAAAGTTGGTTCGGGGTTTCCCTGTGGCAAAATCCCATGCCGTTTTTATCAATGAACTTTTTATGTGTATTGTCAGATCGACAATTCATTATTAGCTGTGAGTAGTTTTAAATGACTTTTTTCCTTTGAAATGTCATTTTGTTGTCAGACTGTTCTAAACACGGGAAACATGCACCCCTTTACAGGCATACTATAGACACCCCCCAAGTATGAAATTTAAAGCAATAATACACTTTTATTGTTTCACTGTAAGCATTATTAAAATCACTGCTCCTGAAAAACGGCTGTTTTTAAAACTTTTTTTTGCATTGATCCATGTCCCCTGGGGCTGGACCCAGGTCCCCAAACACTTTTTATGACAATAACTTGCATATAAGCCTTTAAAATTAGCAATTGGTTATTCATGTTTGTGTCCCATAGACTTTAACGGTGTTCGCACAAATTTTTTGCCTGTTCGCAAGTGCTGGTGCGAACCGAACCAGGGGGTGTTCAGCTCATCCCTAATCCTGACCAAATCTCAAACTATAGCTGGACAGTGTAATCAGGGTCCGGAAAAATAATTCTGTACAGGAAGTTGGAGGCGGTCCACACACGGTGAGATGTGATTGGAGGGTTACAATGTTTTTATTGGAATTTCCAGATAGGCTGAATAATGAATGGACCAGACGAGGCCGAAGAAGTGCCATTAGAAGATCTGTGTGCTGTGATTCGATTGTTCCCGGTTATCTATTATTATGAGAGACTTTGAATGGTAGACACAATCCTAATCACCATCTGGCTGAGAAATGACGGTAAGGTGTGACCGGCGGCACCTGTGTGAGACGTCAGTGCTGGAAGCTGATTAACGCACAGCGGGTAATTGGGCGCACTGAGATTTCATGGTGAATGATCTGATTATGGAGGTTCTGGAAAATGTCTGAATGATGGAATATGACAGGAGGAGGCCGGCGGTGGGAGGGGGAAGAAATAGCATGTAAATGCCGCGCGCTCCAGGGAGACATGCAGATGAGGAAATCGGAAGAACGTTCTCACCAGACAAAAACCTTCTGCTGGGATATTCCGGAAGGTTCTGTCCCCGGAGATCCCAGATCCAGACTGACACCAGACTGGAGGCCCCCAGAGATAGAGGACTGGCAGGCCATTCAGTGTGGGGGGGGGTTGAGTAATGGATTATATATTATTTATTGACACTAACACACAATAGCTAAGATCCCAGAGGAGTCCCCGATCAGACAGCGGGTCAGCGGTTGGACTTGGCATTGTCATCTTTAAAGCTGAAATACGTAGTGTGCATTGTGAGCAAGAAGATCTCTGACCTGAGGCTGTACTGTCTGTAGAGCGAGGACCTCTGACCTGAGGCCGTACTGTGTGCAGAGTGAGGACCTCTCTGACCCGTGGCCGTACTGTGTGCAGATCGAGGACCTCTCTGACCCGAGGCCATACTGTGTGCAGAGTGAGGACCTCTCTGACCTGAGGCTGTACTGTCTGTAGAGCGAGGACCTCTCTGACCTGAGGCCGTACTGTGTGCAGAGTGAGGACCTCTCTGACCTGAGGCCGTACTGTGTGCAGAGTGAGGACCTCTCTGATCCGAGGCCGTACTGTGTGCAGAGTGAGGAGCTCTCTGACCTGAGGCTGTACTGTGTGCAGAGTGAGGACCTCTCTGACCTGAGGACCTTTCTATCCTGAGGCCGTACTGTGTGCAGAGTGAGGACCTCTCTGACCTGAGGACCTTTCTATCCTGAGGCCGTACTGTGTGCAGAGTGAGGACCTCTCTGACCTGAGGCCGTACTGAGTGGAAAGTGAGGAGCTCTCTGACCCAAGATTGTACTGCGTGCAGAGCGAGGACCTCTCTGACTGAGCCCCGGGATGGGATTGACGGTTATATCCCCTCGGACAGCATAGAGTGTTAGCTCCTGGGATCAGACAATGATGTCGTGTGACTCTAGCTGGATATAAACACTTCATCCTTACCTATGAGCTCAGCCAACCCTCATACAATGTGATTCACCTGAAGGAGACACTGAACTCCAACCAACATCTGACGGCACAGACGTGTCCGGATCTGCACTGCTGAGCTCAGAACACTGACATCGTCCCGACCTGTACTCATCCCGTCCTACACCTTCGTACCTCATCATACACCATCATACCTCATCATACACCATCATACCTCATTATACACCATCGTACCTCATCATACACCATCATACCTCATCATACACCATCATACCTCATTATACACCATCATACACCATCGTACCTCATCATACACCATCGTACCTCACCATACACCATCATACACCATCCTACCTCATAATATCACATCGAACACCATTAAACCTCATCGCAACTCGTTGCATGTCATCGTTTCTCATCATACCTCATCATACACCATTGTACCTTATAATACCTCATCTTATCACATCATACGTCATAATACAGTGCCTTGCAAAAGTATTCGTACCCCTTAATTTTCCACAGCCAAAAACGTAAATGGATTTGTTGTGGCAGACCAACACAAAGTGGCACATAATTGTGAAGTGGAAGGAAAATGATAAATGATACAAATAAATATGTGAAAAGTGTGTGTGGGGGGGGGGGGGCATTTGTATTCAGCCCCCTTTACTCTGATAACTAAAATCTAGTGGAACCAATTGCCTTCAGAAGTCACCTGATTAGTAAATAGAGTCCACCTGTGTGTCATTTAATCTCAGTATAAATACAGCTGTTCTGTGAATCCCTCAGAGGGTTTTTAGAGAACCTTAGTAAACAAACAGCATCATGAAGGCCAAGGAACACACCAGACAGGTCAGGGATAAAGTTGTGGAGAAGTATAAAGCAGGGTTAGGTTATAAAAAAAATCTCCCAAGCTTTGAACATCTCACGGAGCTCTGTTCAATCCATCATCGGAAAATGGAAAGAGTATGGCACAACTGCAAACCTACCAAGACATGGCCGTCCACCTAAACTGACCGGCCGGGCAAGGAGAGCATTCATCAGAGAAGAGCCAAGAGGTCCATGGTAACTCTGGAGGAGCTGCAGAGATCCACAGCTCAGGTGGGAGAATCTGTCCACAGGACAACTATTAGTCGTGTTCTCCACAAATCTGCCCTTTATGGAAGAGTGACAAGAAGAAAGACATTGGTGAAAGAAAGTCATAAGAAGTCCTGTTTGTAGTTTGTGAGTAGGGATGAGCTTCGAGTTCGAGTCAAACCCTTGTTCGTGCCAAATTCGTGTGGCGCGTCACGGCCCATAATTCACTGCAGCATCGCAGTGCATTGCTGGATGATGATTGGCCAAGCATGCACTATGACCCACATGCTTGGCCAATCACAGCGCCGTCTGTACAGAGAGCCGTAATTGGCCAAAGCCAGGGTGGCTTTGGCCAATTATGGCTCAGGGGGTTTAGTACACGCCCCACACTATATAAGGCCGCCTGCGTGGCGGCCTTGTGTAGTATGTTGCGGCGGCGGAGAGATAGACAGAGAGACAGTGTCTTTTGATTTAAGTTAGAGTAAGCAGGCGAGTTAGTTAGCTGCACTTACAGTGTATTGTGTATGTGTGTGTATATATATATATATATATTGTGATAGCAGGCAGGTAAAATCACCTGGTTGCATCCAGGATGGAAAATATGTATGCCCTAGATTCAGGCTTTATGCCGACTTATACCACTAGGGGGGGTGCTGGGAGTCCTGCAGGGAAAGAGTTAATGAGCCCAGCTGAAGTAAGTGGGCTCATTAAGACCTATAGAAAAAACCCCAGCATGCTTAGGGAGATGCTCCATCCTGGAACCAGTTCTATTAGGGCGTACACACGGTCGGACTTTGTTCGGACATTCCGACAACAAAATCCTAGGATTTTTTCCGACGGATGTTGGCTCAAACTTGTTTTGCCTACACACGGTCGCACAAAGTTGTCGGAATTTCCGATCGCCAACCACGCAGTCACGTACACCACGTACGACGAGACTAGAAAAAGCCGGTTCAGAACCAAGCGCGGCACCCTTTGGGCTCCTTTTGCTAATCTCGTGTTAGTAAAAGTTTGGTGAGAGACGATTCGCGCTTTTTCAGACTCGTGGCTTTCAGATCGTTTTCTGCCGTTCAGTTTGTGCTTGTGGGTTTGTATCTGCTCTTCAGTGCGTGCAGTCAGTTCGTATCGGAGTTTTCTGTGTGATTTTGCCCGCTCGTTGCTGTTTTTCAGGTTGCTCTTCACAGGCCTTGCTGTTCTTCAGTGCGTTCTGTTACTTCGTTCTGAGCAGCCGACCGTTTTCTAGCCATGTTTCGTATGCGTACTCCTCGTAGAGTTCGTGCTGTGCGGGGGCTTGGTGTTGGGGTCCTTACCTTGACACAAGTCCAGTCCATGAACAGGGTGGGGAGGAGTTCATGGACCAAGAATTGGTTGCTTCAGCGTGACCAGTTCTGTCATATGCCTTTGCTCCATGAGATCCGTGAGAATAATCCTGATGATTTCAGGAACTTTCTCAGGATGACGGACCCCGTGTTTCACTGTTTGTTGGCTTCGCTGACCCCCTATATCAGCAGGCAGGATACCTGCATGAGGCAAGCCATCACTGCGGAGCAGAGGTTGGTCGCTACCTTGCGGTATTTGGCCACAGGGAGAAGCCTGCAGGACTTGAAGTTCTCGACAGGCATCTCCCCCCAGGCTCTGGAGATCATTATCCCAGAGACCTGTTCTGCCATCATCCAGGTCCTACAGAAGGAGTATATGAAGGTAAGATTTTTATCCTTTTATATCACATTTTATTGTATTGAATGTTTGATAATATATTGTATTTCTTTCCCCATTCCCTAATTACCATGATTGTAATATGCTGTGAATGTCCCCTTTGTTCTCATGCATGCTGGATTTTTATGTCATTATTATTTTAGGTCCTTCATACATATTTGCCCTTCAATAACCTCCCCAGCATGGTGTCTCCTGCCCTATATTCACCTCATGTAGTCACTTAACAATGTATTTTATCAGCTCTATAGTAGTGCTTTACCCCAAACACCCCCTAAAATGTTTGGAAATGTTATTTTTGATTTAAATTCAGGCAGAGTGCCAGAGGCTTTTTTTTGTGGTGTCCCCAAATAATTTTTAGTAACCCTCCCTCCCCCAACTGCTAAGTCAGCTGATCCCAATTCTCTATCCTCAATCATCTATCTGCTGACTTTGCCAAACCCATACACACTATACCCATCTCTTTTGTGCTCAGATTTATGGATTAATTCCCCAAAGCATGTAGTGCAAGGGCCTGCCTGTATACTTTCCAATGGTAATGTTTAAAGTTTTTGTATCCTATTATTATCTTGATAGGTAATAGCAGAATGTCCAAATGTCCTCAAATGTGTACAATGTGTATTTATATCTTTGTATTATGACACTTCTTACCTGTCCAGTGGGCTGCCAATAGTGTAACTAAGGAGGGGCTGTTCCAAGTAATACCCATTATTTAGGCATTCATCTCTCAATGAAGTGAAGAGGGTTACCTGTCCAAGATTTCCACACACCCCATAATGTTAGAAACGGCCCATGAGAGGGGGGGAGGGTGAATAGGATAGGTGTACCTTATACTTTGGCCTTGTTAAATTCCCCTTAATAAATGCTATCTGGAGGTTGCCCCATAATGTTTGTGTCTAATCTGCTTGCCATGTTTCAGAGTAAAAATAGTAATGTTTATTGTTTTTTCCTCAACAGTTTCCTTCCACGCCACAGGAATGGCAGACTGTGGCCTCCCACTTTGCCCAGCGGTGGGACTTTCCTAACTGCGGAGGGGCAATTGATGGGAAACACGTCCACATCGTCCCACCACCCAACTCGGGGTCGTACTATTATAATTACAAGGGGTTTAATAGTATAGTGATGTTGGCGGTGGTGTCGGCTAATTACGACTTCTTGTATGTGGACGTGGGGAAGAATGGCCGGATGTCCGATGGTGGAGTGATCGCCCAGACGGAGTTCTACAGGCGTCTCCAGAATGGCAGCTTGGACTTGCCAGCTCCAGAGGACAATGTGGAAGGACTCCCATTTGTGTTCGTTGCTTATGAAGCATTTGCGCTGGGGGACCACCTGATGCGGCCATTCCCGATGAGGACCCTCACCCCGGAACAGAGGGTTTTTAATTACCGGCTGGCCAGAGCCCGAAGAGTGGTGCAGAACACATTTGGAATCCTGGCCAGCCGGTTCCGCCTATTTCTGACACCTATCCATATGGCGGAGTATAAACTGAACCATATAATACTTGCGTGCTGTGTTCTCCATAACTTTTTAAGGAAACATTCAGCCAACTATGCTGGCTCAGTTGGGCCTGAGGCCGGAATCCTACATCAAACCACACTGACGGCGCTTGAAAGTGGCCGTCCTGGCTTGCCCTCCCTGAGTGCCCGTGATGTCCGGTTACGCTACCTGGAATTCTTTGCGGGTAGGGGGCTATCAATATGCCAGACAATATGTGAAGCCTTTTTCAAATAAAAAAAAAAAGAAAATCTTTGTGGACATTTGCTGCTTGTGTTTGTTTTAGCTGACCCTGAGAGAAATGTTTTGAGTGCAGAAAATGTCGTGATTCGGTAACCTTATACAAAGCACTGTTGGCTGTTATTTCCTAAATGCAAAAACACATTTCACTACAAGTGCACTTGCAACTGCACTGAAACTGCACTTGTAGTGCAAAGAGGATTTGACCTTAGGAAACAACCCCCACTTTTGCATCAAACAGCTATTACATCACCCCAAAAGTGTTGTAGTGTTGAGACAATAATCCACACATTCTTGAGTAAGGCACTTTTTTATACCTGCACAATCACATGTGCATTTACCACAGGTTTTTAAAACAAACCAACATGTTTGTTGTATAACAATTTTTGCAGTAGCATTATCAAAAATCGAAATATCCATTTCAGATAAAACAGGCCTGTGTAAAACCAACAAGAAAGCCAAAAAACTTGAACTTACAAAGTTCACATTAGGTAAAACCTGAAGGCTATATCAGACATCAGTATTTAGGAACTGGGTTTGATATAGCGTTCAGATGGGGGGAAATCACCCCTGGAAAAGCCAAATTTGGAAGATGCACACAAATTTCCCAATGTCAACATGTGCTATCTGCCATCAGGGGGGATCAAGGGATGTGTTTTGGGAGAGCAAGCCCTTCCTCAACGCGACTTTATAATTGAGGAAGGGGTTGCACCCCCAAAACGCGTCCATTGATCTCCCATGATGGCAGATAGCACATGTTGGCACACTGTGTGCATCCTCCAAATTTGGCTTTTCAAAACATTGCCAAAAAATATAAAAGATTGGACCACAACACAAAAAGTGATTTTGTGGGGTTTAAATTCGCCCCAAAAACATCAATGTTATTATTTTTTTTAATAACATCATGGATTTTTTGCTGGATGTTTTGCAGTTCGGCATTACACCCTATGATCTCCCCGATCAGTATCTGGGCACTTTCAGAAGTAAAGCGTTCGGGATCCACAACCTCACGATCACCTAAAAAGAGATAAATAAAAAAAAAAAGGTCTCAAAAATCTGCCAGCATCCATCTCTTACCTGAGCCTGTGGTCGCAGACACTCACCTGTTGTGGTGCCAATCTCCACCACGTCTTCTTCTTCCTCCTGCTCAGCTTCGTTTGGGGGTATTTCACCTTCTTCCAGAGGTAGGGGGTCTGTGGACTCCTCGGATGAGGGGTGTCCTCCGAGTCTTTTCTCCCCTATGTAAAACAAAAATGGTATAATTAGCACACAGATATTTGATGGCAGAACTAGAAATAGGAAACATTGCTTGGAAGTGGGGTACAATTGTCTATTTTAGCCGAGTTCAAAGATGTATTTTTTTTATTGCCCTTTGTCAAGCTGCAATACTTTACCTGTTTTGTACAAGCTTCACAGATGTAGCCCCCCCTATAGTATACACTGGAGCACCTGTGTGCCCCCCCTAATAAAAATGATGTTCTTGTGTCCCATACTAGTGCTCCAGTGTCCAGATGTGAAAACAGCTGCTCAGTGTCCTCTCCTTACACACAATCTAGTTGGCATTTCATTCTAGTAACAAACCCATCTACACAAACAAATATTTGGCATCCAAGTAGGCCCCCAAAAATGTGTGAAAATGCATATGGCCTAAACAATGGTGTTCTAGAGGCCGAAAGAAAAATGTTTGATACGAACGAATAATGGGCCCATGAACATTAAAGTTGCCCTTTTAAACGTTACAATGAATAAAAGCATATCTAGCAGAACGAACGTAATAAAGACAGAAAGAATAGGAACACAGCACAACTACTTACTTTTTTGCAGCACTCTCCGGATCTTTCGGTACTGCTCTGGCTCTCTCAACTTCAGGTCCGACCACCGCTTCCTGAGCTGATCTTTAGATCTTCGTACCCCGAAATTCCTGTGAAGGCTTTTGACCACTTTAGCAATGATTTTGGCCTTTCTGATGTTGGGGTGGGGGTAAGGCCCATACTTTCCGTCATAGTCGGACTTCCTCATGATGTCGACCATCTCCAACATCTCCCCAAACGACATATTTGTGGCCTTAAAACGTCTCCTTCTGGATCGGGACGTGCCTGGATCCGGGCTTTCCTTCTCCTCCTCCTCGTTGCTATAATTAGCACACACCTGCTCTGACTCCGCCATGTGCTCTTCCCACACTACGCTGAACGAAAAGGGGCGGGGAATAGACTAGAAAGAACGTCAGTCAGTTACACGCATGCGCAGTGTGTATAAAGCGTAACACGCGTGCGTATTACGTACGATCTGTGAGCGGAGGAAGTAGCATTGGACGCGCTGATCGTAAGAACGAAGGTAAGAGACAAACTTGTGCCTATACTGCTTCTATAGATTGAGGCCTATATTGTAACAAGATTAGGAGAGTTTTGTCTGACATTAGGCTTTGTCTTGTGTTGTGTCTTGCAGTGAACATGGATATGCTACTCAAAGATAATGACTTCATGTCAGTATTCATAGATATGCTAAGGGAGCTGCCCTGTCTGTGGGAGATTAAACACCCTCATTTCAAGAACCAAGCAAAGAGGAAGGCAGCACTGGTGTCATGAGAAGGTCTACCCGTTGGTGGCGCTATCGGTCTCTTGGATCGCAGTACCAGTGTCCATCAGCAGGTGTCTTCCAACACCTAGGACCTGCAGTAAAAGGTCTTTCCTGCTGGTGGCACTGTTGCATCCTCGGGCCGTAGTACCGGCGTCAACCAGCGGGTGCACTCTGGCAGTGTGGAGCAAACAGCTCACACTGCGCTCAGCTGTGACATGAGGTCAATTACCACAGCCTTACAAATACCCGGCAAGCCCTCATAGGCTTGCCTTGGTATCTCTCTCCCTGTACTCTTACCTTGCTGCCCGTTACTTTGACCTTGAGCCTGCATCTGCCTTGTCCTGACCTGACCTGACCTGATCTGATCCCATCCCTATCCTGGGCCTATCCCCTCTGTTCCTGGTTACCTTGGATCCCTGCCCTGTATCCCATCCATCCATCCATCCATCCTCTTCCTGTCCTGCTGGTTTGATCTCCCTGTGTATGACCTTGGCCTGGCTTTGTTTACGATTACGGTATCTCCATTTCCTTGTATATATTGTTGTTTGTAGTGGGTTTGTTGTGTTGGTTTTGCACTGTTTGTATTTCTTTACTTGTCACTTATTTATTAAACACCATTATTTCACTTATATGTGTTTTGGGTTTCCTCTGTGCAGTCCACACAGTCTGGTCAATTAGATTCTCTGACAGTATACCAAGGCCATCCCTGACCAGACGTGGCTGCACTGAGAAACCGTCCTGTTACGGTGGGCGCGCAAAATGGACTTTGATGGAATTGTCTATTATTCTCTGCTGGCGGCAGAGGATAGTGAATATTGTTGTCAGACTCTTAAAGATTGGACCCGGGACCAACTGCTGGAAACAATACAAACAGCCCATTTACTTGTAGATCAAGGTCATGTGTTATTTGAGGATGTTCAGCCTTTGATCCAATTATGTACTAAGTCAGCCTTGTCATGCATTCCCGAAGGTAGTGACGATTTCTCCCCTCCTTTCAGTTGTGACCAGGTTGAATCCCTGGTATGGTTGTTAGAGGACGATCCGGCTTCCTTTGATGAACATTATTCCGCTTGTTCCCAGCAGGTGTTATCCGATTGCATTTATTCAGTACAATCTTTGGTTAGTCAGGCTGTATGTGAATCAGCGTTTGTTCAACCTTTGCTGCAGGCATGGTCAGATCTCCTGTCTTTAGCTAAGCCACAATATTCCAGCCCTGCCATTAATCATCTGCTTTCCAAAAGATCTATCTCCCCGTCACCTATGGCAACCTCAGCTACAACCCAGTTTAATCAGCTCCCTACCAAATACTACCACCCAGTCTCCAAGTGTCGCACCCATCCTGTCTTCAATTCACCTGTCTCTTCTCCTCCACCTGTAACAGTCCCACAAAACCCCTCTCTAGCTACAGTTCTTTGGTCTTCCTTCTGCCCAGCTACTTTCTTTTCTTACAGCCCTGCACCTACACACAAAACTGCACGGGCTAAACCAAAGAAGAAGCAAAAATTCTTCCCGACCCACACCATCTTGCCAGTAACCCAACCTGTTCCAGCTTTGCAGTCTGACGTTCCAGCTCGCCAGTCTGATGTTCCAGCCTTCCAGTCTGATGTTCCAGCCTTGCAGTCTGATGTTCCAGCCTTGCAGTCTGAAGTTCCAGCTTTGCAGTCTGAAGTTCCAGCTTTGCAGTCTGAAGTTCCAGCTTTGCAGTCTGATGTTCCAGCTTTGCAGTCTGATGTTCCAGCTTTGCAGTCTGATGTTCCAGCTTTGCAGTCTGATGTTCCAGCTTTGCAGTCTGATGTTCCAGCTTTGCAGTCTGATGTTCCAGCTTTGCAGTCTGATGTTCCAGCTTTGCAGTCTGATGTTCCAGCTTTGCAGTCTGATGTTCCAGCTTTGCAGTCTGATGTTCCAGCCTTCCAGTCTGCTGTTCCAGCTTTGCAGTCTGCTGTTCCAGCTTTGCAGTCTGCTGTTCCAGCCTTCCAGTCTGATGTTCCAGCCTTCCAGTCTGATGTTCCAGCCTTCCAGTCTGATGTTCCAGCTTTTCAGCCTGATGTTCCAGCCTTTCAGCCTGATGTTCCAGCCTTTCAGCCTGATGTTCCAGCTTTGCAGTCTGCAGTTCCAGCTTTGCAGTCTGCAGTTCCAGCTTTGCAGTCTGCAGTTCCAGCTTTGCAGTCTGCTGTTCCAGCCTTCCAGTCTGCTGTTCCAGCCTTCCAGTCTGCTGTTCCAGCCTTCCAGTCTGCTGTTCCAGCCTTCCAGTCTGATGTTCCAGCTTTACAGTCTGATGTGCCTGCCTCCCAGTCTGTCGTCCCGATGCCTGCCTTCCAGCTCGATGTCCCTGCCTTCCAGCCGGATGTCTTGCAGCTTGCCTTCCAGCCTGATGTCTTGATGCCTACCTACCAGTCTGATGTGCCAGCTTCCCAGTCTGATGTGCCAGCTTCCCAGTCTGATGTGCCAGCTTCCCAGATTGATGTGCCAGCTTCCCAGATTGATGTGCCAGCTTCCCAGATTGATGTGCCAGCCTCCCAGATTGATGTGCCAGCCTCCCAGATTGATGTGCCAGCTTCCCAGATTGATGTGCCAGCTTCCCAGATTGATGTGCCAGCTTCCCAGATTGATGTGCCAGCTTCCCAGTCTGATGTGCCAGCTTCCCAGATTGATGTGCCAGCTTCCCAGATTGATGTGCCAGCTTCCCAGATTGATGTGCCAGCTTCCCAGATTGATGTGCCAGCTTCCCAGATTGATGTGCCAGCTTCCCAGATTGATGTGCCAGCTTCCCAGATTGATGTGCCAGCTTCCCAGATTGATGTGCCAGCTTCCCAGATTGATGTGCCAGCTTCCCAGATTGATGTGCCAGCTTCCCAGATTGATGTACCAGCTTCCCAGTTTGCTGTACCAGCTTCCCAGCCTGATGTCTTGCAGCTTGCCTTCCAGCCTGATGTCTCGAAGATTGCTTCCCAGTCTGATGTGCCTGCTTCCCAGTCTGATGTGCCAGCTTCCCAGTCTGATGTGCCAGCTTCCCAGTCTGATGTGCCAGCTTCCCAGTCTGATGTGCCAGCTTCCCAGTCGGATGTTCCAGCTTTCCAGTCTGATGTTCCAGCCCTCCAGCCTGATGTCCGGGTGTCTGCCCCCCAGCTCAAGTGGTTCCTGTCGTCTGCTGCCCAGCTCAAGTGGTTCCTGTCGTCTGCTGCCCAGCTCAAGTGGTTCCTGTCGTCTGCTGCCCAGCTCAAGTGGTTCCTGTCTGCTGCCCAGCTCGAGTGGTTCCTGTCGTCTGCTGCCCAGCTCGAGTGGTTCCTGTCGTCTGCTGCCCAGCTCAAGTGGTTCCTGTCGTCTGCTGCCCAGCTCAAGTGGCTCCTGCCGTCTGCTGCCCAGCTCAAGTGGCTCCTGCCGTCTGCTGCCCAGCTCAAGTGGCTCCTGCCGTCTGCTGCCCAGCTCAAGTGGTTCCTGTCGTCTGCTGCCCAGCTCAAGTGGTTCCTGTCGTCTGCTGCCCAGCTCAAGTGGTTCCTGTCATCTGCTGCCCAGCTCAAGTGATTCCTGTCGTCTGCTGCCCAGCTCAAGTGGTTCCTGTCGTCTGCTGTCCAGCTCAAGTGGTTCCTGCAGTCTGCTGCCCAGCTCAAGTGGTTCCTGCCGTCTGCTGCCCAGCTCAAGTGGTTCCTGTCGTCTTCTGCCCAGCTCAAGTGTTTCCTGTCTGCTGCCCAGCTCAAGTGTTTCCTGTCGTCTGCTGCCCAGCTCAAGTGGCTCCTGCCGTCTGCTGCCCAGCTCAAGTGGTTCCTGTCGTCTGCTGCCCAGCTCAAGTGGTTCCTGTCGTCTGCTGCCCAGCTCAAGTGGTTCCTGTCGTCTGCTGCCCAGCTCAAGTGGTTCCTGTCGTCTGCTGCCCAGCTCAAGTGGTTCCTGTCATCTGCTGCCCAGCTCAAGTGGTTCCTGTCGTTTGCTGTCCAGCTCAAGTGGTTCCTGCCGTCTCCTGCCCAGCTCAAGTGGTTCCTGCCGTCTGCTGCCCAGCTCAAGTGGTTCCTGCCGTCTGCTGCCCAGCTCAAGTGGTTCCTGTCGTCTGCTGCCCAGCTCAAGTGGTTCCTGTCGTCTGCTGCCCAGCTCAAGTGGTTCCTGTCGTCTGCTGCCCAGCTCAAGTGTTTCCTGTCGTCTGCTGCCCAGCTCAAGTGTTTCCTGTCGTCTGCTGCCCAGCTCAAGTGTTTCCTGTCGTCTGCTGCCCAGCTCAAGTGGTTCCTGTCATCTGCTGCCCAGCTCAAGTGGTTCCTGTCGTCTGCTGCCCAGCTTAATGACTCTGACATGCCAGCAGTACCCACTGTCCAGGTTGATGTACCCGATGCCCGGCCTGATGTGCCCTCATCTGTTCAGTTGGAGGCCATGAACTTTGAACAGATGCACCTTGTTGGAGCGTCCGGAGGCCGCTCCTTTAGGGGGGGGTACTGTCATGAGAAGGTCTACCCGTTGGTGGCGCTATCGGTCTCTTGGATCGCATTACCAGTGTCCATCAGCAGGTGTCTTCCAACACCTAGGACCTGCAGTAAAAGGTCTTTCCTGCTGGTGGCACTGTTGCATCCTCGGGCCGTAGTACCGGCGTCAACCAGCGGGTGCACTCTGGCAGTGTGGAGCAAACAGCTCACACTGCGCTCAGCTGTGACATGAGGTCAATTACCACAGCCTTACAAATACCCGGCAAGCCCTCATAGGCTTGCCTTGGTATCTCTCTCCCTGTACTCTTACCTTGCTGCCCGTTACTTTGACCTTGAGCCTGCATCTGCCTTGTCCTGACCTGACCTGACCTGATCTGATCCCATCCCTATCCTGGGCCTATCCCCTCTGTTCCTGGTTACCTTGGATCCCTGCCCTGTATCCCATCCATCCATCCATCCTCTTCCTGTCCTGCTGGTTTGATCTCCCTGTGTATGACCTTGGCCTGGCTTTGTTTATGATTACGGTATCTCCATTTCCTTGTATATATTGTTGTTTGTAGTGGGTTTGTTGTGTTGGTTTTGCACTGTTTGTATTTCTTTACTTGTCACTTATTTATTAAACACCATTATTTCACTTATATGTGTTTTGGGTTTCCTCTGTGCAGTCCACACAGTCTGGTCAATTAGATTCTCTGACAACTGGAGCAATTGTGTGAAATTGTGACGCAGGTGATCCCCACGGCAGACATCACCTATTTAAAGATATTAATTGGTTGCCTGAGGAGCACATATCTAAGAGAGCGCAAGAAGGTCCTGGATTCACAGAGATCTGGAGCAGCAGATGACATCTATGTCCCCAGGATGTTGTACTACAACAGGCTGCATTTTCTGGCAAGCCAGACTGAACCCAGGCCATCCCTCTCCAGTCTTCCTTCCACGCTTCCTTCCCCCCCGGCTGAGGCTTCTGACGGCCAACCTGGGCCTTCCAGGCGATATGTGGAGGAGCCCAGATTGAACCAGGTATAGCATTCCTCTAAATATTTCTGCTTGTCCAATCAATGATGTTAACTAGATGTTAGTTGGGAGTACTAATTTAGGATTGGGATTGATGAAGCAAAACATTACAACCATGTCCCTTTTTCATACACAGGGAAGTCTTAGCCAGGAGGTGGCCGGGCCGAGCCGGCTGGCTGATCTGCAGGTCCCTCCACCCCCCCTGAAAAGAGAAAGTGGCAGTAGGAGGAGTACCCTAGAGGAGGCTGCTATAGGATTCTTTTGGAGGGCTACAGAGGTCCTGGGAGCACCCCACACCATGGAGGAGAACATTGCTGCCTTCATTGAATATAAAATGCAGAGGATGGAGGAGGGACAACAAGTCATGTGTGAGGCCCTCATATTGGAGGCTCTTGAGAAAGGTATGAGGGGCCAAATGACACCTCAGACACACCTTTGGGATGGTCCTCCTCCTCCTCCTGCAGGTCCTCCTCCTCCCTGTCCTCCTCCAGGTCCTCCCAGTCCTCCTCCAGGTCCTACTCCTCCTCCTGCCACATCTCCAACTGCACAGCCACAGCCCGGAAGGAAGCGTGGAAGGAAGACCAGACAGTGATTGCCCTGGGTTCAGTCTGGTCGTCCAAAAGATGCAGCCTCTTGTGGTACCACAGCCTGGGGACACAGATGTCATCTGCTGCTATCCGGATCTCTGGGACTTCTGGACCAGACTGCCCTCCCTTACATATGGACTCCTCAGGCCACCTATTTTGATGTTCAAGAATTGATGTCTGCCGTGGGGGTCCCAGGCTTCGCTAATTTCTCATGTTGATCCAGTGTTGCCTCCCTCTTTGTTTGGTTCTGATCCCTTAATAAAGGATTTTTGTTTTGAATTATACTCTCCTATGTGTTTTACTTCAAAAAGGACAGTTTGTTTGTGAGGATTCAGGTACATTTCTAATATACAATGTGAAATGAACAAGGGACACCAACACCAAACAATCTCCTGGAGATTAAATAAGAAAAGATATCAATGGTGTTGGGGTAACTTGACACACAAAACACACACAAAAATATTTTGGAGTAAAAATAAAAATAACATTAAACAAAGATCAGCCTTGGAAAAAATCCAAACATTAAAGAAAAAAATAAATAAATATAAAACTGTCAGATGTGACAACTAATAACAATATATTGAGGGAATCCCACTAAAAAAACACAAATAAAACTTTGTGAGAAGTGTGTGTGAATATGAGCAGCAAAACTACTTAATTCTTGTCACATTATAAAGAAGAAGAGAGTGCGCTGTATTAAACCATTTTTAACATTGCAGCGTGACGAAAGTGCTGTATCCATTGCGAACGCTAAGTTTACCAGACCGAGCTGTCCCGTCTCGGAATTTCTTCTGAGCATGCGTGGCACTTTGTGCGTCGGAACAGGCCACACACGGTCAGAATTGACGCGATCGGATTTTGTTGTCGGAAAATTTTATCTCCTGCTCTCCAACTTTGTGTGTTGGAAAATCCGATGGAAAATGTCCGATGGCGCCCACACACGGTCGGAATTTCCGACAACACGCTCCGATCGGACATTTTCCATCGGAAAATCCGACCGTGTGTACGGGGCATAAAGGGAGCTGCCACTAGTGTTGCCATAGCACTCAAGTGGACTTTATGAACTCCATATCTGATTATCCAGGACCTTTATTCTATATATTTTTATGCATATTTTGACATTCCTTTGTCCCCCCAAGGTGTGTCTTCTGTACCAACCTTTGCGCTATCCTCCTTTGTTGTTTGTTCTGTATATAGAAGGATATGGGGGCCACAAATAGGATTTTAGTGGCTGCCTACCCTAAATTTACTCTGGTGTTGAGATATAATTAAAAACTTATATACATCCCAGATATAGAGACCACAGTGAGAAGTCTTACGTGTGTAGATCAGAGGTCCTTTTCAAAACCTCCAGAGATGAAACCCTGAAGAAATGGCTTGAAGTTAAAGGCCTCATTGAAGACTGGGGAAAAGTGGAATTCAGATCAGAGATCCACTACAGTTCATATTGGAGGAGGGACTTGTTGAAGTCCCCACCCCGTGGACTGAGGTGGACTCGATCCAGGGCCAAGAATGACACTCGGGGTAGCAGCCAGCATGGACATATGTTCAGGGTCACTTTGTCTCATACTTTGTATGTGGCGATAGATATACTGTACGCCTCCAGGACACTGCAACAAATAGACTACCCCTGACGTTTGACAATTGCCAAAATGTTTGGGGATAAACATGCGGTCATTGGGTAGTCGCAAATGCCTACTCGTGTCAATAAGTTGGCAGTGTGAACAGGAGCCACAGGGAAAGGTTCCAAGTACTTTACTCACTCTGTACCAACTGGTCACCCATGGGAGATATCCACCTGTATGTGATTGGGGGAGCCGGAGAAACAAATGGACCCACTGCGGGATCTGAAGTGAGAAGACCGTTCATCACAAGAGGAACAAACTGATAAGATTTCAGAGGTGTGAGTAGCCAGGAACTCAGCACAGATATAATACCAAGAAAGTCCCAGAGATATAAAACACTTTCTGAAGGTTTACCACTTTGAAATCCACTAAAAATGAAATGTTGGATGTGGTTGGTCTGACGCAACAGGTTTAATTCTTGAAAAAAGAGGAAACACAAGTTTTGCAATACAGAATCTTCTTCCTGTTTGAGTTTTCTGTAAATCTATAACTTCTCATTATTTCACACAGACCAGAAACCTTGACTGCAGCAATGTTCTCCCTCCGTGTCCTCCTCCTGTGGGCTCTTCTATATCCAGGCACAGGTATGTAAGAACATTATATAAAGGTGATAAAAAAGTATTATTATCCATTTTTTTTATTGTTCTAAAATTAATCTCTAAACTTTTTTATTTTCTTTTTTTTTAATATGCCAATTTTAAAGAATATTGAATTAAAAAATGCATAAAATTGTAAAAAAAATCATTTATCTGATCTGTAAATAACTAGCTATGCTTTGTATCAGGGATGTAATGTGTCATTATAAAGCAGACATATGATAGAATAAAATGTGTACTTTGTATCTTCAGTCACACTTCCATGAAAACTAACATGTTGGGTGAACACTGGCAGTTCGCCTGTTGGACGACAAAACCGAATTATTGGGGCGTTCGACCATTTGTTCGGTCCGCAGAATGACCACAATGCACTGCACCGCCGCACAGTGCATTGGAAGCCCTGATTGGCTGAAGCAATGAAAGCTTTGCCCAATCAGGGCACAGAGCCACGATTGCAGAAAGTAATGATGACTCTATTCAGTCATGGCTCATTGCTCTTAGTCCCGCCCCACACCCAATAGTGGTCATTTTCAGTGTGATATTGGCATAGAGAGGTAGAAAAGGGCCCTGTTCAGTGATACTAGACAGTTTGTAGGGATGAGCTGAATACCCCCCTGGTTCGGTTCGCAGCAGAACATGTGAACAGGCAAAAAAAATTTTCAAACACGCGAACATCGTTAAAGTCTATGGGACACGAACATGAAAAATCACATTCTAAGTGCTAATTTTAAAGGCTAATTTGCATGGTATTGTTATAAAAAGGGTTTGGGGACCCGGGTCCTGCCCCAGGGGACATGGATCAATGCAAAAAAAGTTTTAAAAATGGCCGTTTTTTCGGGAGCAGTGATTTTAATGATGCTTAAAGTGAAACAATAAAAGTGTAATATCCCTTTAAATATCACTGCTGATGAAGTCCCGCCCACTGTAATGATACGCGTGCAGGGGAATCCACACCACGTCAGCTGCAGCCACCTCTCATTCATTTCATTTTATCACTGGTCACAAAGTGCTTGACCGCATGCTGTTCATCCAGGCACTAGGATTTTAGTGCCTCGTATGTAAGTGTAACTTTTTACCTTCTTAATAAATGCATACCTATAAGCAGAGAGCACTATATATTCTTTATTGATTTTACATGATACGGTGCAACACTGTCCCATATTGAGTTGGAAGATAAAGCTGGCTTTCTTGAAGTTGTGTGATCTAAACCACTCAGGATCTCCACAGAGGCAATCAGCATATACTACTCCCAGTGTGGGAAGGCTTAATTGACCTGACTGTGTGAACAGGGGTCCATTGAACAAGTCTCCACACTCGGGTGTGGTAGCTGTTTTTGGCACTTTGATAGTAGCGGAGGATCTGGGTTGGAGCCCCAGGAATGCCAGGCTTGCTAGCAGTATACACATACATGTACACACAGTATACACAGACAGATGTAAAAAAAACACAGATTTATACATACTGTCCCTGTTTTTACTGAGGCTGGCAACCCTGATGGGGCCCCCTAGTGGCCCAGGGCCCTCGGGCAGTGCCCTAATCGCTCAATGGTCAGTCCGCCCCTGGTCCCTTGTCTATGGAAGATTTTTCACAGGGTGTTGCTGCGTTCATGCCTCTTGGACACACATGAAGAGACTTTTTATTATTTGCTGTGTATTTTACCAATTTATGTATTTGGTTACATTTATTTGTAAACACAATTTGATGGTTTAACTTTGAATGGTTATAGGGCAGGGGTGTCCAAACTTTTTTCAAAGAGGGCCAGATTTGATGAAGTGAACATGCGTGAGGGCCGACCATTTTGCCTGACATTCTTTGAACCATTTAAAATTCGGTCTGAGCAGTGGCATAGCGTGGGGGGTGCAGGGGGTGCCGTGGCCCCGGGTGTGACATTTAGGGGGGCACCAGTATGTGTCACTGACTGCCTCCTCCTAATTTTAAATTCCTGTGTCCCCCACGCTCCGGCCGTCATGTTCAGTGTCCGGCGCCCTGTGATTGGGCGTATGGGGGTCATGTGAGGCATAGGGCTGGCCTGAAGTCCCACCTCCGCGCATGCCCCCCATACGCCCTATCGCAGTGCGCTGCGCCAGACACTGAACATAGCAGCTACAGCGCGGGGAGAGAAGCAATGTGAGCCGCTGCTGTCTTTTCCTCCTATCCTCCGGACTGATGCAGGCCAGCCAGACATGAAGGTTAGTGAGACTGCCTTGTGACAGTCGTGTTACTGTAAAAAATCAAAAAACAAACAGCCAGCGCAAAAATCATCAAACTAAATAAAGCTGATGAACACTAAAGGCAAATATATAAATCCTTTCATGTGATGCAATAAAATAAATAGTGCAGCGCTAAAATCCAAATTAATAATTAGAAATGTCCATAAATGGAAAAAACAACAAATATTAGCGGTGATGCAGGGTGCTTCATGTATTCATTTATGGACATGACTATTGGATAACAGATGTCTATTACCTCTGATAAATCCTTATACTCCTACTCCAAATAAATAAGACCACACCAGCTTTTGGAGTAATAAAAAAGGCCGTAGCAGCCTACTTTATTTTAACAAAAACCTTTTCAATAAAATTATAAAATATATCAAATATAAAATATAAAATTCTGTCATCAGAAAAAACAATAACCAAAAACATCTGTTATACAACCTGTTATTTCAAAAGAGCGTTGGTCTGAGCAATCGCTTAGCAAAACAAACTGATGGCCATAACAACTATCGCACTGTAGCCCCAATCCAAAATTTCCAATAGGCCTCAAGCCGACAAGCTGGCTCAGAGACGGCCGTGACCACAGTGCCCCATATCACTTCCCGGCTAACCTCCGTTAACCGGGAACCAAAAACCCTCGGACCCATATCAACGTTGGATCCCCACTCTTACTTTTTTGCCATCTTCCTTCCTTTTTGCCCAGACCAACGCCCGCCACTGCCACGACATCTTCTCTCTTTGTACCTGTGAACAAAAGAAAAACACAATACCCTTCTACCCTAACATTCTCTCATTATTAGGGAGGGTGGGCGGGAACTTTCCTAATCTTTCTGTTGTCCCTCCCCAGGCGGGAACCCCTTTTAACTAGTCCCTCCCCTGCTCCTCCCTCCCCCTCGGCTCCACATTCACAACAAAAACCTTAACCCTTACACTGCTACCACTGTCATGTGCGCCCTTCGCATACATCATTGCATGCTGTTGCTCCAGGCTTTTCTTGACTATTGGATAACAGATGTCTATTACCTCTGATAAATCCTTATACTCCTACTCCAAATAAATAAGACCACACCAGCTTTTGGAGTAATAAAAAAGGCCGTAGCAGCCTACTTTATTTTAACAAAAACCTTTTCTATAAAATTATAAAATATATCAAATATAAAATATAAAATTCTGTCATCAGAAAAAACAATAACCAAAAACATCTGTTATACAACCTGTTATTTCAAAAGAGCGTTGGTCTGAGCAATCGCTTAGCAAAACAAACTGATGGCCATAACAACTATCGCACTGTAGCCCCAATCCAAAATTTCCAATAGGCCTCAAGCCGACAAGCTGGCTCAGAGACGGCCGTGACCACAGTGCCCCATATCACTTCCCGGCTAACCTCCGTTAACCGGGAACCAAAAACCTCCGGACCCATATCAACGTTGGATCCCCACTCTTACTTTTTTGCCATCTTCCTTCCTTTTTGCCCAGACCAACGCCCGCCACAGCATCCCAATAGTAACACCTTACTCTTGGGTGCCCCTCCACACCCGAATAGCTCGCTGTATTCCATCCTGCAAGCCTAGAGTCCACAAATCTGTACCCACATCGTTGAGGTGTACCCCATCGCGTCTCAGATACCTCCATGTCTCGAATTCCAATTCCCTATGCCGTATAGCCAACCCCCCATTACCAACCACAAACTTACTAATTTCCCTGTTGATCTTCCTCCTGGCTCTGTTCACACCCTCCACTGACCTGGCCATTCTCCAAGACATCCTGGCGACCATATCTGACCATGTAATGATCATCTGCGGGAATTCCTTCATCAATCGCCAGATGTCAAATTTGATATCTCGTGTTATGTCAATCATCGAGCGAATGCCCAAATCGTTCCCGCCAACATGTATCACCAGGACATCCGGAGGTGACTCTCTGTTTGCGTAGCGCTGTACCTCCTGTACCAACCTACCCCACAACATCCCCGGTATACCAAACCACTTTATATACACTTCCCTTCTATCAAAACTTAGCTGTCTACCCTCAGGCCGCGCGTCTCCCCTCCGAGCCCCCCAACATACATAAGAATGGCCCATAATCCAGACCATTCTCGGCGCTGCACCTGTAATTAGAAGAAAACAAAAACACTATTCTCAACATTTGACTATTCCAACTATAATCCTGGCCCTAACAGATAACTCTAAATCCTGTGCCCCATATAACCGACAGAAAAACCCCACCCTATCAACTACAATTTTACTGCCAGCTGTGGCCGCACATAAGATTGAAATCTGTTAGATTCCCACCGCCCAATGCTTTTTATTACCTCCACATCCATCCCCAACCTGGCCGCTTCCGTCGCAGCTCCTATCCTAAATGAGTGGGATGAAAAATCCTTCTCTTCCAGCCCCAGTCCCTGCAAACATTTCCTCAACACGGCAATAAACTGAAAACGTGATAACAAAGTACCATTCGAATGCATTAACAGGGGGCCTGTAAAATCCGGCCTAACCTTCAAGAATTCCCTGACCGTGCTCACCGGGCACAGGGGGGAACCGTGAATAGGATAAATTCTCACCATCCTGCCTCTTCCCCCTTGATCCGTCTTAGATTTCCTCAAAAATATCGATACCCCCTCTTCTTCTAGTTGCACCTCCTGTAACCCAATTCCCCCTTGAACCTTTTTGGAAGGACTGACCAGTTCCCCTATCCGAAATGCCCCAAAAAATGCCAACACAAAAGCAACCTTAAACAAAGTAACTTCGTATTCAGATGAGCAAACCACACCCAACTGATCCACAATACCCCCCAGAATTTCAAAAGTGACCGGTCTCCTCGAATCGCGCTTGACCACTGCCCTCCTATAACCCTTCAACGCTTGTCTTACCCAAAACCCCTTAGTTACGTCGGGCTGCCCTTGTAGCTTAAAAAGGAAAGCCAAACCAGCCAACTGTGTATTCATTACTGACACTGACACTCCCTCGTCCAATTTCTTTGCCACATAGTACAGCAATAACGAACTTAATCCTTGCCCTACAGGCTTCTCCCCTAACTCTTGACCAAATGACATCCATTCCCGCCATACCTTATTGTATGCTGCCCATGTACTCCCACTTACCGACCGCTTAATCCAGCCCTCTACGATGCCAGCGCAATCTCCCACAGCCAGTCTGGACAAGGTACCCCCTGTTGCTCCGCGTCCGGCGCCAACTCTCGGAACCTGTCCCACTGGAAGCGAGACAGTGCATCAGCAATGACGTTTTCCACCCCCGGCAAGTGCACAGCATGAATGAAAACATTCAGTTGTAGACATCTTAAGACTAAGTGCTGCAGCAGCCTGATCACCGGCGGAGATGACGCCGTGACCCTGTTTATCACTTGTACCACCCCCATATTGTCCCCATGAAAACGCACTTTCAGATCCCTGAACGATGCACCCCATAGCTCCACTGCCAGAACTACCGGAAACAATTCCAGCAGAACCAAGTTCCTTGTGAAGCCCTCATCTATCCAAGATTGTGGCCATGGACCCGCACTCCATTGTCCTTGAAAAAACGCCCCAAAACCGGTTGCCCCCGCGGCGTCGGTAAACAATTCCAAGTCAAAATTGCTGACTGGTCCCGACATCCACATTGCCCTGCCATTAAAGGATTCCAGAAAGGTATGCCATACCCTCAGATCCTCCCTATGCGTTTTTCCTAAACGCACGAAATGTTTTGGTGACTTCACCCCACTCGTGCTGGCCGCCAGCCGGCGACTGAACACTCTCCCCATCGGAAGTATGCGGCAAGCAAAATTCAGTTTGCCCAACACCGATTCCAACCTACGCAGTTGTACCTTTTTAATTCCTATCAAACCGGCCACCTCTTTTTTCAAATCCTCCAATTTGTCAGCAGGCAATCTGCATTCCATGGCTTCTGAATCTAGCACAATCCCCAAGAACGTGATGACCGCGCAGGGTCCCTCCGTTTTATCATCCGCCAATGGAATGCCAAACCTGCCTGCTATATGCTGCAATGAAGCTAGCAACACCGCGCATACTCTGGAAGAGGCCGGGCCTATGCATAGAAAATCATCCAAGTAGTGAATTATCGAATTCACCCCGGATACATCCCTTACCACCCACTCCACAAAGGAGCTGAATTGCTCAAATATCGCACACGACACCGAGCAACCCATTGGTAGGCATTGATCGACATAGAATCCGTCATTCCAATGGCACCCGAGCAACCGGAAACTATCCGGATGAACCGGCAGCAGTCGAAACGCTGACTCTATATCTGCCTTAGCCATCAAGGCACCTTTTCCATAGTGTCTCACCCACCTTACCGCAGCATCAAAAGACGTATACGTCACCGAGCATGCTTCTTGGTCTATGGCATCATTCACGGATCCTCCTTTGGGGAAGGACAAGTGGTGAATGAGCCTGAATTTGTTGGGCTCCTTTTTGGGCACCACTCCCAGCGGAGATACCACTAAATCGACTATAGGTACTACTGGGAAAGGGCCACTCATTCTACCTAAAGCCACTTCCTTCTGCAGTTTCTCTGAAACCACTTCCGGATGTTGCAGGGCCGACTTTAAATTTTTGGGCACCGGGGGAGTCACCGATAAACTACATGGAATCCTAAAACCTAACGTAAATCCGTCTTCTAATAGCGATGCTGCCCTTCTGTCTGGGTACTTACCGAGAAACGGCCGCATCCTTTCCACCATCACCGGCGTCCTCCCTTTTGTTCCCAGCCTCTCCTTGTCGACCTTTTCCCTGCTTAAAACATCTGGATGATGGATGTGTTCCCCCGCAGCCTGAGCACTCATGCTTGAACTTGCATGTTCCACCAAACTTACAGGACCCTGAGTTATACTGCCAGCAAACCCCTTTTTTGTTTCCAGCCGAATGGCCCTGGGCGGACGGTCCACCGGCTCCCCCTTGAAAAAACTGATTCGGCGCCCTCGCCGTCGTCATCAAGCGCATCCAGAGGCTGATGTCCTTATGGTCCCAACGTAGCTCTGGGCGAACTGCTCTCCTCTGCCTGAACTGTTCGTCATATCGCAACCATGCCGTACCTCCATATACTCTATACGCTTCCCCTATCGCATCTTGATAGCAGAAAAGCGCCGAACAGTGTTCCGGTTGCTTCTCCCCTATCACACTTGCCATGATCGCGAACGCTTGTAACCAATTTGTAAATGTCCTGGGTATCAGCCTATACCTCCTCTTTTCCTCATCTTCCTTTTTGGAGTCGTCCGGCTTGACTCTATCAAGATTGAACTTCTCCAAGGGCAGTAACGAAAATATTTCCACATACTCACCCTTCCATAACTTTTCCCGCACTTCTTGTTTCAAGTGCGCTCCTAACGGCCCCTCGTAGCACACATACACTTCACAGCGAGCCGCGTCCGCCAGCCTGATGATATCCTATCTCGCCGCAGCCTCCCCTGTCGGCGCTGCTTTTTCCTTCCCTTGCGTAACTCCACTCCCCGTGGCTTGCTGAGCCGGCACCGCGACCACAGCTGAAACCTCTGTGGTCGGGCCCCCCCCAGTACTTCCTAAATCCTTCCCTGACTGCTGTACCCATGCAGCTCCCGGACCCTCTACCGGCTTTTCTGCAGCCTCCAACCTCTGCACCAGTTCTTTTATGCCTGTTAGAAACCCCAGGAAACCCTGAGTACCCACCCCTATAGCAGACCCCACCATGCTTTTTTCTAACCCCCCAGCCCCAGTTGCTAAACATGATGCATCATTTAAACTAGACATTGTAAGGACCTGTGCTGGCTCACCTGGCTGCATAGGTGTCGCCCCATCAGCCGACCGTCTGCTCTCCTCAGGCCCCATCCTCCTGGGCAGGGGGGCCGCCTCCTCCTCCGATCCGGACTCCTCATCTCTTCCGCTCCGACCCGACTCTTCACCTGCATCCGACGGTGGCCCGCCCGGGATGTGGACCGCGGCTGCCGCATTGCTCGCCATCCTTCCCCTCCTCCGCGCAGCGAAACCTCCTGTGGACTTCCGGATCGCCTTCCCAGGACCGGTGTGGGCTACCTCAGTCCTGCCAGCCTCCGCTCCTGCAGTTGGTAGGCCAGACCTGCTTCTCTCTCCCCTCTGCCTGTCCCCTGCCGCCGAATTAGAAGGCCCGGGGATCCCTCCAGGCAGTGCAGTTGCCGCAATGGCGGAGCTCCCCGCCGTCATCCTGGGGGCGGGGCTTGCACTCTCCGTGTGTCTCCGATTCGTAGGCCGCACTGGGACCGGTCCCCTGGCCTGCCTCTGTTCTTGTCCCGCCGGGGCCGCACGCCCGCCGACCCGCTCTCTTCCCGCTGGCCGTTTCGCCGGTGGTCCCCCCGGGAGTCTGGAAGACAGACTACCCGAGTGCCGCTGCGCTGGCGTCATGCGGTCCGGGGAGAACCGCTCAGGCGGACGAAAGCGGCGTGCTCTGGTGCCGCTTCTCTCTCCCCCACTTGCCTGCATTGTGGAACCTTGTAGTGCGGCTGCGATCGTCTCCTGGAGCCACTCCGCACCCCGCACCGCTGCTTCTTCCCTCAACTGGGCCATGAGCCCCTCTAGTTCAGCCATGTTGGTAGCACAACCTTCCTGAGAACTTTCCTAATCTTTCTGTTGTCCCTCCCCAGGCGGGAACCCCTTTTAACTAGTCCCTCCCCTGCTCCTCCCTCCCCCTCGGCTCCACATTCACAACAAAAACCTTAACCCTTACACTGCTACCACTGTCATGTGCGCCCTTCGCATACATCATTGCATGCTGTTGCTCCAGGCTTTTCTTTTCTAATTATTAATTTGGATTTTAGCGCTGCACTTTTATTTTATTGCATCACATGAAAAGTCGTGTTACTGGCCCAGGGGGGGGGGGATAGAGAGAGAGAAGGTCAGTTTAGTGTAGTATGGCGGTCAGTGTAGTGTAGTATGGCGGTCAGTGTAGTGTAGTATGGCGGTCAGTTTAGTGTAGTATGGCGGTCAGTGTAGTGTAGTATGGCGGTCAGTGTAGTGTAGTATGGCGGTCAGTGTAGTGTAGTATGGCGGTCAGTGTAGTGTAGTATGGCGGTCAGTGTAGTGTAGTATGGCGGTCAGTGTAGTGTAGTATGGCGGTCAGTTAGTGTAGTATGGCGGTCAGTTAGTGTAGTATGGCGATCAGTGTAGTGTAGTATGGCGGTCAGTTAGTGTAGTATGGCGGTCAGTGTAGTGTAGTATGGCGGTCAGTGTAGTGTAGTATGGCGGTCAGTGTAGTGTAGTATGGCGGTCAGTGTAGTGTATATAGTCAGTGTAGTGTAGTATGGCGGTCAGTTAGTGTAGTATGGTGATCAGTGTAGTGTAGTATGGTGATCAGTGTAGTGTAGTATGGCGGTCAGTGTAGTGTAGTATGGCGGTCAGTGTAGTGTAGTATGGCGATCAGTGTAGTGTAGTATGGTGGTCAGTGTAGTGTAGTATGGCGGTCAGTGTAGTGTAGTATGGCGGTCAGTGTAGTGTAGTATGGCGGTCAGTGTAGTGTAGTATGGCGGTCAGTTAGTGTAGTATGGTGATCAGTGTAGTGTAGTATGGTGGTCAGTGTAGTGTAGTATGGCGGTCAGTGTAGTGTAGTATGGCGGTCAGTGTAGTGTAGTATGGCGGTCAGTGTAGTGTAGTATGGCGGTCAGTGTAGTGTAGTATGGCGATCAGTGTAGTGTAGTATGGTGGTCAGTGTAGTGTAGTATGGCGGTCAGTGTAGTGTAGTATGGCGGTCAGTGTAGTGTAGTATGGCGGTCAGTTAGTGTAGTATGGTGATCAGTGTAGTGTAGTATGGCGGTCAGTGTAGTGTAGTATGGCGGTCAGTGTAGTGTAGTATGGCGGTCAGTGTAGTGTAGTATGGCGGTCAGTGTAGTGTAGTATGGCGGTCAGTGTAGTGTAGTATGGCGATCAGTGTAGTGTAGTATGGTGGTCAGTGTAGTGTAGTATGGCGGTCAGTGTAGTGTAGTATGGCGGTCAGTGTAGTGTAGTATGGCGGTCAGTGTAGTGTAGTATGGTGATCAGTGTAGTGTAGTATGGCGGTCAGTGTAGTGTAGTATGGCGGTCAGTGTAGTGTAGTATGGCGGTCAGTGTAGTGTAGTATGGCGATCAGTGTAGTGTAGTATGGTGGTCAGTGTAGTGTAGTATGGCGGTCAGTGTAGTGTAGTATGGCGGTCAGTGTAGTGTAGTATGGCGGTCAGTGTAGTGTAGTATGGCGGTCAGTGTAGTGTAGTATGGCGGTCAGTTATTGTATATAGTCAGTTTAGTGTAGTATGGCGGTCAGTGTAGTGTAGTATGGCGGTCAGTTATTGTATATAGTCAGTTTAGTGTAGTATGGCGGTCAGTGTAGTGTAGTATGGCGGTCAGTGTAGTGTAGTATGGCGGTCAGTGTAGTGTAGTATGGCGGTCAGTGTAGTGTAGTATGGCGGTCAGTGTAGTGTAGTATGGTGGTCAGTGTAGTGTAGTATGGCGGTCAGTGTAGTGTAGTATGGCGATCAGTGTAGTGTAGTATGGTGGTCAGTGTAGTGTAGTATGGCGGTCAGTGTAGTGTAGTATGGCGGTCAGTGTAGTGTAGTATGGTGGTCAGTGTAGTGTAGTATGGTGGTCAGTGTAGTGTAGTATGGCGGTCAGTGTAGTGTAGTATGGTGGTCAGTGTAGTGTAGTATGGTGGTCAGTGTAGTGTAGTATGGTGGTCAGTGTAGTGTAGTATGGTGGTCAGTGTAGTGTAGTATGGTGGTCAGTGTAGTGTAGTATGGCGGTCAGTGTAGTGTAGTATGGCGGTCAGTGTAGTGTAGTATGGTGGTCAGTTATTGTATATAGTCAGTGTAGTGGACAGTGTAGTATAGTGGTCAGTGTAGTGGATAGTATAGTGGTCAGTATAGTGTAGTGTGTAATGGTCAGTAAAGGAATCAGGTTGGTCAGTGTTAAAATCAAGTAGGTTAGTGTAGTGGTCAGTATAGGAATCAGGTAGGTCAGTACTATTGTATTTGAAGGGACTCAGGGAGTGATAAAAGTCCGCAGGTTAGGGGACGTAAATTACTTGCCTTGCCCTGGGTGCTGACAACCCACGCTACGCCACTGGGTCTGAGTGTGTTCGTCCGAGGACCAATACACGGCCCAACAAGAATTCTCTTGCTTTTGTGGCTGTGTGTGGTGAAGAGATGAGCTCGGGCGTGTTATTTGGATATACCGTATTTATTGGCATATAACACGCACCTTCACTTTAACCCTTTCATGACTAAGCCTATTTTTGAAATTTGGTGTTTACAAGTTAAAAATCCATATTTTTTGCTAGAAAATTACTTAAAGCCCCCAAACATTATATATATTTTTTTAGCAGAGAATCTAGAGAATAAAATGGCGATTGTTGCAATATTTTATATCACACGGTATTTGTGCAGCGGTGTTTTAAACGCAAATTTTTGGAAAAGGGACACTTTCATGAATTTTAAAAAATCCAAACAGTAAAGTTACCCCAATTTTTTTGTATATTGTGAAAGATGATGTTACGCCGAGTAAATAGATACCAAACATGTCACGCTTTATAATTGCACGCACTCGTGGAATGGCGACAAACTACGGTACCTATGAATTTCCATAGGCAACGCTTTAAAATTGTTTTACGGTTACCAGGTTAGAGTTACAGAGGAGGTCTAGGGCTAGAATTATTGCTCTCGCTCTGACGATTGCGGCGATACCTCACATGTGTGATTTGAACACCGTTTACATATGCGGGCGCGACTTCCGTATGCGTTTTCTTCGCTGCGCGAGCTCGCGAGGACAGGGGCACTTTAAAAATTTTTTATTTTTTTTTTTACTTTATAAATTGTGTTTTACATTTTTTTTTTTTTTTACTTTTATTGCTGTCACAAGGAATGTAAACATCCCTTGTGACAGTGATAGGTGGTGACAGGTACTCTTTATGGAGGGATGGGGGGTCCTTTACACTTCAAAGTATTCAGATCGCCGAAAACGGCGATTCTGAATACTGTATACTTTTTTAAATTCGGCGCCATTGGCAGCCGAGTAAACGGGAAGTGACGTCATGACGTCGCTTCCGCATTTACAACAAGAAGGCTGGAACGAAGCCGCTCACAGCTTCCTTCCAGCCCGCCCCCAGCCGCCGAAAGTACCCGATTGGACACCGGGCTTCCCGATCGCACGGGAGGCCCGGTAACAGCGGCGGGAGGCGGCGGGAGGGGGGGGATGTCCCCTCCCGCTCCTCCGGTATAACAACCGAGCGGCTTTTAGCCGCATCGGTTGTTATACACGGGTAGCCGATCGCCCGCTGTAAACAACGGTACTGGGATGATGCCTGCAGCTGCGGGCATCATCCCGGTATAACCCCGGAAAGCCGAGTACGCATATGTGCGTACGGTCGGCGGGAAGGGGTTAAGGGGGAAGATTCAGGAAAAAATCTTAAATTTTAAATAAAGAACTGTGAAGCAAAATAAGGGTCAGTACCCATCAATGCAGCCTCACAAGTGCCATAATTGCAACACCCCCCTTATCCTGAATGCAGCACCCCCCGTGCCCTGAATGCAGCACCCACCTTTTCCTGAATGCAGCACCCCCATTGTCCTGAATGCAGCACCCCCATTGTCCTGAATGCAGCACCCCCTTGTCCTGAATGCAGCACCCCCTTGTCCTGAATGCAGCACCCCCTTGTCCTGAATGCAGCACCCCCATTGTCCTAAATGTAACACCCCAGTTGTCCTGAATGCAGCACCCCCGTGCCCTGAATGCAGCACCCCCCGTTGTCCTGAATGCAGCACCCCCGTTGTCCTGAATGCAGCACCCCCATTCTCCTAAATGCAGCACACCACTTGTCCTGAATTCAGAACACCCCTCGTGCCCTGAATGCAGCACCCCTCGTGCCCTGAATGCAGTACCCCCATTGTCCTGAATGCAGCACCCCCTTGCCATGAATGCAGCACCCCCCTTGCCCTGAATGCAGCACCCCCGTTTCCCTGAATGCAGCACCCCCTTGCCATGAATGCAGCACCCCCTTGCCATGAATGCAGCACCCCCCTTGCCCTGAATGCAGCACCCCCGTTGTCCTGAATGCAGCACCACCGTTGTCCTGAATGCAGCACCCCAGTTGCTCTGAATGCAGCACCCCCCTTGCCCTGAATGCAGCCCCCCAGTTGCCCTGAATGCAGCACCCCCCTTGCCCTGAATGCAGACTCATCAGTGCAGCCTGATTCATGCACATCTTCAGCCTTGGCGGAGACAGGGAGGGGGCGGGACGATCGTCGACAGACATACAGGATAAACTCCTGTTTTATCGATGGCCTCTTTAATAGAAAGCCCCGCCTCCTGTGTTGGACAGAACAGTCATCCAATGGCAGCGCAGGAGACGGGACTTCCTTTTACTGAGGTCACCGTGTAAACAGGAAATACTCCTGTACAGCACTGGTCCCACCCCCTCCCTGTCCTCCAAGGCAGCCAGCATGTACATCTTTTTGTGGCCCCTGGCGCTTGGGGATTCGTTGGGGGCCACAAAGGATATACATGTCAAAATTACCAGGTGGGCCGTCCGAAACCGGAACGCGGGCCGCGATTGGCCCGTGGGCAGGACTTTGGACATGCCTGTTATAGGGAGTGATAGCACTTAACCTTTTAGAACCTTTATGAAAAGGGTTTCTTTCCACATTTTCACTTATTGCATTTTTTATATATTAATCAATACTGTTATTTAGTTTTCATTTGTTGATACATTTGACCCTTCACTATTAGCGCAGATTTATTTGTTTATTAATTCTGTTGGTGTGTATATCACTTTTAGGTTGCAGCTTGTTGTTTTTAGGTGAAATAGCGCAGTTTTTTCTTTTTACTTTAAATATTGTGCGTGGGGGGTGTCTATAGTATGCCTGTAAAGTAGTGCATTTTTCCCGTGTTTAGAAAAATACCACAGCAAAATAACATTTCTAAAGGAAAAAAAGTAATTTCAAACTAATCGCAGCTGTAATGCATTGTCGTGTCTCGGCAATATGGATGAAAATCATTGAAAAAAATGGCATGGGTTCCCCCCCCAGTCCATTACCAGGCCCTTTGGGTCTGGTATGGATATTAAGGGGTACCCCGCACCCAAGTTTTTTTTTTCAAAATGGTGTGGGGGGCCCCCAGTCACTATATACTCTGAACAGCAGTATATATACTATATGCCTGTCCTATATACTCTGCAGAAAATTGGGCCTTAGGTGTTGGTGTTACCACAACACTGTAACCCCTCACAGATCCTCTTGGTGGGTGCAGGAACGGGCCCTGCATTAAAATATTATATCAAAAATTGTAATTGCACGGCCCTGTTAAACAGTGGCAGAAAAATTGGGCTTGGATGGTGGTGGTGCCAGAACACTGTAACCCCTTACAGATTCTCTTGTTGGGTGCAGTAATGGGCCCTGCTGTGAAATATTAGATCAAAATTGTAATTACATGCACCTGTTGAACAGGGGCAGAAAAATGGGGCCTTTGGTGGTAGTGATGGTGCCCTAAACCAAAAATATTGTTGGAAGCGAGAATCATCAAGATTGAGGAGGAATAGGATAGTCACTCAGCATAGGCAGTCTTCAAGGGATCCCACATCCATAGAAAATTCAATCAGTTACATCGGCATCAGGTGCTTGATAGCTGCTGATCCAGGACTGATTCATTTTTATAAATGTGAGCCAATCAACAGAGTCTGTGAACAGGCACACTCTATGATCCGCTACAAACCCTCCAGCAGCACTGAATGTGCGTTCAGAAAGAACGCTGGATGCAGGACAGGCCAGTAGCTCAATTGCATATTGAGCAAGTTCTGGCCAGTGGTCCATCCTTAAGACCCAGTAACCCAGTGGATGCTCTGTTGGAAAGGTCTCCAAGTCTGATCTTGCCCCTAGATATTTCCTGCACCATGTAATGCAGTTGCTTGAACCCATCAGACCTTGGCACTGAGGACAGAAAAATTGTTTAAAGGCATCAGTCAGCCGGCCACCTTCTCCACCACTCTTCCTCTGACTGAACAACGCCTCAGGAACATATTGGACAGCACCAGGAAATTGTAACCTCCCAGGGTCTGGAAATGCATTGCACAAACCTTTCTACAAGGCCTCCTGAAGATGTTTCATCCTCTGCTCCCTCTGCGAAGGCAGGATGAGTTCTACAACCTTACCCTTGTAACGTGGATCAAGAAAGGTTGCCAGCCAGTAATGATCTCTCTGCTTGATACCACAAATCCTAGGGTCCTTTCACAGGCTTTGCAGAATCAGGGAGGCCATGCAGCATAAGTTTGAAGAGGTATTTGATTCTGAGTCCTCTGGGTCACATGACCTGTAACACCCTCCTCCCAGCCACGTACAACTCCTTGGATTTCTGGGGACTAAAAAACATCCCTTGAAGACTGCTGCTGAGTCGCCTCCTCGGAAATCCTCCTCCTCCTCCTTGGAAGTCATCCTCTTCCTCCTCCTCCTCCTCTGGTAAGGAAGTTCTCCTCTTCCTCCTCCTCCTCCCCCTCCGGTAAGGAAGTCCTCCTTTTCCTCCCCCTGTTCTGGCTCAAGTGCCCTGTCCATTATTCCACAAAGCGTGTGCTCCAACAGGAAGACAAGAGGGACACTATCACCGATGCATGCATTGTTGCTGCTCACATCCTTGTGGCCTCCTCCAATGGTGACAGGACAATGCATACATCCTTAATCAGTGGCCACTGGCGTGGTGAAAACAAGCCAAGCTTCCCTGACCCTGTCCTAGTGCCATACTCACACAGGTACTCATTGATGGCCCTCTGCTGCATGTGCAGCTGCTGAAGCATTGCCAACGTTGAGTTCCACCTGGTGGGCATGTCACAAATGAAGCGGTTGGTGGGCAGGTTGCATTCCCTTTGAATTTCAGCCAGCTGAGCACTGGCATTGTATGACTGGTGGAAATTACCACAGACTTTTCTGGCCGGCCTCAGGAGATTCTGTAAGCCCGGGTACCTGCTCAAGAACTGCTGCACCACCAAATTCAGGACATGTGCCAAACATGGGCCAAGTGTGCTTGTCGGAGGGTGGAGGGAAGGTTGGTGCCATTGTCACATACAACCATTCCTGGCTGAAGATGGCATGGCGTCAACCACCTCTGAGCCTGCCCCTGCAGAGCTGACAGAATCTCTGCCCCAGTCTGGCTCCTGTCCCCTAAGCAGACCGAATCAAGCACTGCATGGCATCTTTTTTGCCTGAGTGCTAGCGCAGCCCCTTGAACGCTTACGGAGCACCGCTGGTTCAGAGGTCAAATATGCAGAAGAGGCCATAGAGGAAGAAGAGGAGGAGGGGGTGGAGGAGAGAGCTGTAGCAGAACCACCACTAGCATTTTGGAGGTGTGGTGGCGAAACAAGCTCCAACATTACTGAACCCTGTCCTGCTTCCTTCCCAGCTGCCAGCAGAGTTACCCAGTGTGCCACGAAGGAAAGGTAACGTCCCTGCCCATGCCTGCTGGACCATGAGTAATATGCTTCTCACTGCTGACCGCCCTGTCCAACGAGGCCAAAACATTGTCTTCCACATGCCAGTAAAGAGCCAGAATGACCTTCCTTGAAAAGAAATGGCATTTTGGAACCTGCCACTGAGGTACAGCGCATTGCAAAAATTCACGAAAGGGTGCAGTCTAACAGCTGAAAAGGCAGCAGTTGCAATGCTAGCACTTTGGCCAAGCTAGCATTCAGACACTGAGCATGTGGATGGCTGGGACCAAATTTCTTTTTACGATTCAGCAACTGGGGTAGGGAAATTTGCCTGCTAAAATCAGATAGTGGTGTACTGCTAGCAGATTGGCTGCAAATACTTGGGACACCTATTGCTATACCTTCATTCCTCTCAGTGCAGGTTTTTGAGAGGACTGAAGGTATAGTGGGGTTGGAGATCCCAGATGAGGAGCAAGGAGAAGTCTGCCTTTTTTCTTTGATGTGGGTCTTTCAAGTGCTGTTGCCAATGCACTGTATGGCAGGTTGTCATATGTCTGGTCAAGCATGTGGTGGCCAAGTAGCTGCTGTTCTGGCCACGTTTGATCCGCTTCAGACATAGGTTGCAAACAGCAATGGTGTGATCTGCTGGACATGTGTCAAAAAAGGCCCATACCAAGGAATTTCAGCGGGGAGTCAGCAGTGCCCTGCACCTGTGGAGCTCTGCGGTGTGATGTAATAGGGTGGCTGCCCTTAAGCTGCCCCCTAGAGGACATCCTGCCTCGTTGGAGTTGTGCCTCCTCCTCCTCTCTTTTATCAGGCACCCAAGTAGAGTCAGTGACCTCATCATCTCCTCCCTCCTCATCACTGGAGCAAACTTGGCAGTATGCTGCATCTGAGGGAACATGACTGCCAGTTTCTTGTACTTCTTGGGCACCCCCTCTCTAGGCTCACGTTACTCCCTTCCTCAACCTGGGAACCAACATGGGAGCCTTCAAATAGCTGCGCATCCTCCAGCAGCATGTACCTGACACTGTGGTCGAATAGTTTTGGGGACTCCTCGATGCATGATGGTGGGGCTATGGAAGGAGTGACTGTGGACAAGGAACCGGTGAAATAGGCCGCTTTGGCAGTTGCATTGGAAGGCAAACTACTCTGAGCCTGGGTGACAGAGGATGAGGAGGATGAGGACGGCTTTGTTATCCACTCCACCAACTCTTCTGCATTTTTTTCTGGCTCAATAACACGGCCAGCAGCAGAAAAAAAGGACAAGCGTGCCCCACGGCCACCTGCAGAGGATGCACCATGTCCGCGACCAGCACTGTTGACTGCTTGCCCTCTTTTAGTGGCCTGTGAGCGTCTACCTCTCATTGGTGGCCTTCCGGACATGATGTATATTTTGTTTTGCAACACCACACTACACTGTATTAGATACTGTGTACACCACCAGAAGTGTAGTAGAAACTCTACACACTGTATTAGCAACTGTACTATGGATGCACTGTATTGTGTACTGTGTATACCACCAGAAATGTAGTAGAAACTGTACTACGGCTGCACTGTATTGTGTACACGACCAAAAGTGTAGTAAAAACTGTACAAACTGTATTAGATACTGTGTACACCGCCTGCACTGTATTAGCAACTGTACTATGGATGCACTGTATTGTGTACTGTGTATACCACCAGAAATGTAGTAGAAACTGTACTATGGCTGCACTGTATTGTGTACACGACTAAAAGTGTAGTAAAAACTGTACACACTGTATTATATACTGTGTACACTGTCTGCACTGTATTAGCAACTGTACTAGGGATTAGGGATGAGCTTCGAGTTCGAGTCGAAAACCCATGTTTGACTGGAACATCGCATGTTCGACCATTTGTAGAATTTCGAACGTTGTGGGCCGTTCATGCCAAATTCGAGTGGCGCGTCATGGCCCATAATTCACTGCCGCATCGCAGTGCATTGCTGGCTGATGATTGGCCAAGCATGCACTATGACCCGCATGCTTGGCCAATCACAGCACCGTCTGTACAGAGAGCCGTAATTGGCCATAGTCAGGGTGGGTTTGGCCAATTATGGCTCAGGAGGTGTAGTACACGCCCCACACTATATAAGGCCGCCTGCGTGGAGGCCTTGTGTAGTGTGTTGCGGCGGCGGAGAGCTAGACAGAGACAGTGTCATTTGATTTAAGCTATATAGAGTAGGCAGGTGAGTCAGTTAGCTGCACTCAGTGTATTGTGTATATATATATATGCATCCTAGGTGTTGTGTGTGTGTGTGTGTGTGTGTATATTATACACTGTATTCGGTTTAGCTAGATCCGTTCCTGTTATTCTCTTCCTACTGACAGGCAGGCAGGTTTTTTTACAGTATTTACAACTACCTGAAGAAAATTGGTGGTGTTCTTCTGATCCTATTAGTACCGCAGGCAGGCATCTGCAGTATTTACAGTTAGTGTAGTGCGTCCTCTGCACAATGTGCACCTAAAGCTACCTGAAGAAAATTGGTGGTGTTCTTCTGATCCTATTAGTATCACAGGCAGGCATCTGCAGTATTTACAGTTAGTGTACTGTGTCCTCTGCACAGTGTGCACCTAAAGCTACCTGAAGACAATTGCTGTTGTTCTGATCCTATTAATACCACAGGCAGGCAGCTACAGTATTTACAATTAGTGTACTGTGTTCTCTGCACAGTGTACACCTAAAGCTACCTGAAGAATATTGGTGTGTTCTTCTGATCCTATTAGTACCACAGTCAGGCAGCTACAGTATTTACAGTTAGTGTACTGTGTCCTCTGCACAGTGTGCACCTAAAGCTACCTGAAGACAATTGCTGGTGTTCTCATACTAATAATACTACAGGCAGGCAGTTGATTTTGCTAGCTGCAGTATCAGCATATATATATATATACATATACATCCCAGATTTGTGCAGCTACATCTCACTGCAGGCCATTAGAATGTCTGGAAGGCCAACAAGGAGAGGCAGACAGTCACAAGCCAATAAAAGAGGGCAAGCAGGCTCTATGTCTAGAGGCAATAGTGCTGGTCGTGGAGACGGTGCATCCTTATCAGCATGTGGCCATGGGACACACTTGTCCTTTTTTTGGCAGCTGGCCGTGTTGAGCCGCATCATGTGGAAGACTTGGTAGAGTGGATGACCAAGCCGTCCTCATCCTCCTCATCCTCTCTTACCCAGGCTCAGGGTACTTTGTCTGGCAAAGCAGCTGCCAACGCGGCCTCTTCCCTCGACTTAATGGCAGCAGTCACTCCTAGCCCCACCATGTCCTCCTGAGGAGTCCCCCGAACTGTTTGACCACAGTGTTGTGTACATGCTCCAGGAGCATGCCCAGCGTTTTGAAGGCTCCGATGATGATACCCAGCAGAGGAAGGCAGTAACGTGAGCCCAGAGAGAGGCGGTGCCCAAGAAGGACCGCAATCTGGCAGTCATGTTCCCCCAGCTGCAACATACTGCCAGCTTTGCTCCAGTGATGAGGGAGGGGATGATGAGGTCACTGTGTCAGGTACCTGGTAGGTTTGGAGCCTGAAGTGCAGAGAGAGACCTCCCTTACAGCTCCCACTTCCATTCCTCTGGAATGGAGACAGAGGGCACAGGAGTGAGGAGTGGTATGGGTGCCTGGCAGGATCAACAGTCACCAGAAGTTCAGGAGCGGTGGCACCCTCTGGAACCAGGAGCTGAAGAGAAGACTGGAGACTGGAATGCAGAAAGGACCACGAACCACGACAGGTAAGTAGGCAGGGACCGGAGTCCTGAACTGGAACCAGGAACAAACAGCAGGTAGCAGACTGGAACGCTGGACTGGAACCAGGAACAAGCAGTAGGTAGCAGACTGGAACGCTGGACTGGAACCAGGAACAAGCAGTAGGTAGCAGACTGGAACGCTGGACTGGAACCAGGAACAAGCAGCAGGTAACAGACTGGATACTGGTATCAGGCAGAGGAATGGCCAAACAAGCCGGAGGTCAGTATTGGGCGGACAGCAGAGGTACCAGGGATAATACAGAAGAATAGTCAGGCAAGCCAAGGGGGTCCGGTGCAGGCAGATAGCACGATGGTCTAACAGAAAGCCGGGTCAGCTAACAGAAGATACAGATCAGGTTTGGGCACACAGAACGCTGTAGAGCAGACAGTGGGGATTGAGTGTGACAGGCAGGTTTAAATAGCCCACCTGACGCCAGCGGGAGTGCGCGTGCCCGTGCGTGATAGCACCCGTGAACACGCACGCCTGCGCAGTAGAGCCCGTGGCCATGTTCCTGTGCGCCTGGAGCGCCGATTACTGGCAGGATCTTCATGAGACACTGACTCCAGGTGGGTGCCTGATAGAGAGGAGGCACATCTCCAACAAGGCAGGATGCCCTCCAGGGGCCAGCCTAAGGGCGGCACACCGACTGCATCACACCGCAGAGCTCCGCATGTGCAGGGCGCTGCTGTCTCTGCGCGTTATTCCAAAAGTTCTTTGGTGTGGGCATTTTTTGAGACAAGTGCATCAGATCCCACCGCTGCTATTTGCAACATATGTCTCAAGCGTATCTTGCGTGGCCAAAACATCACCCGCTTGGGCACCACATGCTTGACCAGACATATGTCGACCTGCCATGCAGTTCGTTGGCAAGCGTACCTAAAAGACCCACACCAAAGAACAAAGCGGACCTCTCCTTGCTCCTTATCAGCTGGGATCTCCAACCCCACTATACCTTCAGTCCTCTCTGAAACCTGCACTGAGAGGAATGAAGGTGTAGAATTAGGTGTGTCACAGCCAAGTACTTGCGGGCAATATGCTATCGGTACACCGACGTCAGATTGTACCAGGCAAATTTCCCTACCCCAGCTGCTGCACCCCCGAAAGAAGTTCGCTCCCATCCATCCACATGCCCAGCGGTTGAATGCTAGCTTGGCTAAATTGCTAGCACTTCAACTGCTGCCTTTTCAGTTGGTAGACTCTGCCCCCTTCCGTGAGTTTGTGGAATGTTCGGTTCCTCGGTGGCAGGTTCCCAAACACCACTTTTTCTCACAGAAGTCGATTCCGGCTCTCTACTGGCATGTGGAAGGCAATGTCTTGGCCTCGCTGGACAGGGCGGTCAGCGGTAAGGTGCATATTACCACTGACTCATGGTCCAGCAGGCATGGACAGGGACATTACCTATCTTTCACCGCGCACTGGGTGACTCTTCTGACAGCTGGGAAGGATGCAGGACAGGGTGCAGTAGTGTTGGAGGTTGTTCCAACACCACGCCTCCAAAATTCTACTAGTGGTGATTCTGCCACACCTCTCTCCTCCACCCCCTCCTCTTCTTCTTCCTCCATGGCCTCTTCCTGTGCTGATTTGTCCTCTGAACCAGCGGTGCTCTGTAGGCGTTCAAGAGGCTACGCAAGTACGCAGGCCAAAAGATGCCATGCGGTGCTTGAGCTGGTGTGCTTGAGGGACAGGAGCCACACTGGGGCAGAGGTTCTGTCAGCTCTGCAGGGGCAGGTTCAGAGGTGGTTGATGCCACGCTAGCTTAAGGCAGGTATGGTGGTTTGCGACAATAACACCAACTTCCTCTCCGCCCTCCAACAGGAACAACTGACCCATGTGCCCTGTTTGGCTCACGTCCTTAAAGTGGATGTAAACCCAATGTCATCCTTTCTAAACTACTGCCATAGGGGTTATCTATAAGGATAGACACGCCTCCTGCATGTATCCTTACCTGTCAAATGTCTCCCCTCTCTCTGTTATGAGACCCGAAAAACTGCAGATTCTGTGGGTGGGTCTGTTGTGTGGAGCTCGGTGGGTGGAGTCGTGATGTCAGTAGACTCCCCGCCCACCTCTACACTCCTCTTGTCAATATTCATTTTCTCTGTGTATTCCTAACACTGAACTTCTGCTGAACTTCTGCTATGATCTCTAACATCCAGTGAAAAGACAGGAAAGTAACCACATGACTTCAGCATGCCAAATCATGCTGAGGTGTGGAACAGCCAATCCTTGCAGAGCTTATACTCTACAATATGATATAAAAAACATAAAAAATTTTTTTTCGGGTTTACATCCACTTTAACTTTGTGGTGCAGCGGTTCTTGGGCAGGTACCCGGGCTTACAGGATGTCCTGAGGCAGGCCAGGAAAGTCTGTGTGCAATTCTGCAGGTCATATAATGCCAGTGCTCGGCTGGCTGACCTCCAAAAGGAATTGAACCTGCCCAAGAACCGCCTAATCTGTGACATGCCCACCAGGTGGAACTCAACGTCGGCCATGCTGCAGCAGCTGCAAATGCAGCAGAGATCCATCAATGATTACCTATGCGACTATGGCACCAGGACAGGATCAGGGGACCTTGTTTTTTTCCCAGCCCAGAGGGCTATGATCAGGGATGCACGCACTGTCCTGTCACCATTTGAGGAGGCCACGAGGATGGTGAGCAGTGACAGTGCATGCATCCCTGATCATAGCCCTCTTGACCATCTGTTGGAGCACACGCTGCGTGGAATAATGGAAAGGGCACTTGAGGCAGAACAGAGGAAGGAAGAGGAGGACTTCTATACCTCTCAAGGCCCCCTTTATCCAGACAGGCGTTCCTGCGTGCCCGCCGATCACACAGGAAGAGGACGAGGAGGAGGAGGATAGTGTCAGCATGGAGGTGGAGCCTGGCACTCAGCATCAGCAGCAGTCTTCAAGGGATCATTTACAGTCCCATGAAACCCATGGACTTGTACGTGGCTGGGAGGAGGTGGCTGCGGATCATGTCGTCCTTGGTGACCCAGAGGACTCCAGACTAAATGCCTCAGCAAACCTACGCTGCATGGCCTCCCTGATCCTGCAAAGCCTGCGGAAGGGGAGGCATGATTACTGGCTGGCAACTCTCCTTGATCCACGTTACAAGGGTAAGGTTGTGGACCTTATCTTGCCATCGCAGAGGGAGCAGAGGATGAAACGTGTTCGGGAGGCCTTGCAGAAAGGTTTGTGCAACGCAGTTCCAGAGCCTGGGAGGCTTCGGTCAGTCACAGAAGGAGCAGTGGAGAAGGTGGCTGTCTGACCGATGCGTTCAGACAATTTTTTAGCCCGCAGCCCCAAGGTCTGATTGGTTCCAGCAACCATCGCCAGTATCTGATTCACATGGTGCAGGATTACCTAGGGGCAAGATCTGACTTGGACACCTTTCCCACCGAAAATCCTCTGTGTTACTGGGTCTTGAGGATAGATCACTGGCCAGAGCTTGCACAGTATGCAATTGAGATACTGGCCTGTCCTGCATCCAGCGTTCTTTCGGAACGCATATTCAGTGCTGCTGGAGGCTTTGTAACCGATCACAGGGTGCACCTGTCCACCGAATCGGTCGATCGGCTGACCTTCATAAAAATGAATCAGTCTTGGATCACCAGCTACCAAGAACATGATGCTGATGTAACCAAATATTTTTTTTTAACCACTTCAGCCCCGGAAGGTTTTACCCCCTTCCTGACCAGAGCACTTTTTACAATTTGGCACTGCGACACTTTAACTGCTAATTGCGCGGTCATGCAATGCTGTACCCAAACGAAATTTGCGTCCTTTTCTTCCCACAAATAGAGCTTTCTTTTGATGGTATTTGATCACCTCTGCCGTTTTTATTTTTTGCGCTATATACAGAAAAAGACCAAATATTTTGAAAAAAAATGATATTTTCTAATTTTTGTTGTAAAAAAAATCCAATAAACTCAATTTTAGTCATACATTTAGTCATCATGTATTCGGCCACATGTCTTTGGTAAAAAAAATGTCAATAAGTGTATATTTATTGGTTTGCGCAAAAGTTGTAGCGCCCATAAACTAGAGTACATTTTCTGGAATTTACACAGCCTTTAATTTATGACTGCCTATGTCGTTTCTTGAGGTGCTAAAATGGCAGGGCAGTACAAAACCCCCACAAATGACCCCATTTTGGAAAGTAGACACCCCAAGGAAATTGCTGAGAGGCATGTTGAGCCCATTGAATATTAATTTTTTTGTCCCAAGTGATTGAATAATGACAAAAAAAAAAATTACAAAAAGCTGTCACTAAATGATATATGTCTCACACAGGCCATGGGTCTATGTGGAATTGCACCCCAAAATACATTAAGCTGCTTCTCCTGAGTACGGGGATACCACATGTGTGGGACTTTTTGGGAGCCTAGCCGCGTACGGGACCCCGAAAACCAATCACTGCCTTCATGATTTCTAAGGGCGTACATTTTTGATTTTACTCCTCACTACCTATCACAGTTTTGAAGGCTATAAAATGCCCAGATGGCACAAACCCCCCCAAATGACCCCATTTTGGAAAGTAGACACCCCAAGCTATTTGCTGAGAGGCATGTTGAGTCCATGGAATATTTTATATTTTGACACAAGTTGCGGGAAAGTGACAATTTTTTTTTTTTTTTGCACAAAGTTGTCACTAAATGATATATTGCTCACACAGGCCATGGGAATATGTGGAATTGCACCCCAATACATTTAGCTGCTTCTCCTGAGTATGGGGATACCACATGTGTGGGACTTTTTGGGAGCCTAGCCGCGCTCCCAAAAAGTCCTTAGAGTCTAGAGGCTAATTAGCCTCTAGACTGCTTTTACAAGCAGTTCTCTCCCACTGCTTGTAAAAGCAGTCTAGAGGCTAATTAGCCACTAGGATTGCTTTTACATGAAAGCCGACCGCTGGCTGAAAAGAATGATACCAAGATGATACCTAAACCTGCAAGCATCATTCTGGTATAACCACTCAAAGTCGTGAATGGCATACCTGAAGACAAAAAAATGATTAACAATAAAGCACAGTAAACGGTAAAGTATAAAAAATTGCATACCTGAAAAGCAAACATGATAAAACATAATAACAATAAAACATTGCAGAATAGAATACAGTAAAAAAGAGCAGAACAATAGAGAGAATAGAGAGAGAGAGAGAACAATAAAACGACAACTATTATTTTTTATTTTATATTTTTGTTTGTGTTTTTTTTTTTTTTTTTTTTTTACACTTTTTTTGTAACTGTAACTTTTATAACTGTAACCGGTTCCAGGTTCGGGTCTCTCAAAATGCGATGGCATCTTGGGAGACCCTGTGAAAGTGTGCCTAGTCTGTGCAATGCTGTACCCTACGCTAATACTCAACTAGTGAATGGTAGCGTTCAAAACATTCACCAATGCAAAGACCAGGATTGTCAGGACAGGAGGGACAATAATAGCGGGTGTCACGCCTATATCCGCGCTTGCTGCAGACACATCTTTTTTGGGGGGGTTTGTTGGGTAGGGGTACTCGGGAGGACATAAAGAAAATGCCTCTCATGCAGCCGACTGCATTTGGTTGGGGATGTGAATGGGGGAAGTACGGGCGCTGCAGAAGTGGTGGGTTCCCAATTAAGATTGGTGAATGCAGCAGGAAGGGCACTATGGGCACGACGGGCCTGTGTTTGTCTTTTTGGTGGCAGCGGGACACTACTTGTGCTCGCCACCTCACCAGCTTGAACTGCACTTATGGGACTCGCCACGTCACCAAGTGTTACTGCAGTGCTGGTTTGACTACGACCGGGGTGTACTAGGCCGCTGGCGCTTGCCAGTTCACCAAAAAAACTGTTAGCGATCGCAGGGATCAGGCCTGACTCTGCAAACGCTGCAGTTATGCGTTTAGTGTTTTGTAAGTGACAGTGATCGATCGATACTGCACTTGGGTGGGCTGTGCCGGGCCGGGCGGAGGGGCAAAACGCAGGTGCTAGCAGGTATCTGGGCTGATCCCGCTAACACTGCGTTTTTGGGAACCCTAAACTGATGGGGACGCTAGTATAGATCTGATCGGATCAGATATTGATCAGTTCAGATACTATACCACTAAGGGAGGCATATGCTGCGTGCGTGGGTGTTAGCGCTACTGGCGCTAATCTGACACTGCCTGGGGCGACGCATATCACCGCCGGGCGATCAGGGGGCTAAACCTTTATTCGGTAATAAACGGCGGGTGCCCTGACACTATAAAAAATAAACAAACTAACCAGCGTCACCCGTAACGGTTATACGGTGATCAGTGGTGAAAGGGTTAACTAGGGGGCAATCAAGGGGTTAAAACATTTATTAGGTAGTATATGGGGGTCCCTGTCACTATAAAACGCTGACGGCGAACCTAAATATTTACCTCCCTAACTAGCGTCACCAGTGACACTAATACAGCGATCAGAAAAATGATCGCTTAGTGACACTGGTGACGGGGGGTGATCAAGGGGTTAAAACTTTATTAGGGGGGTTAGGGGGGTACCCTAGACCTAAAGGGGGCTAACCCTAACTGTCCTAACACTGTAACTGTCACAAACTGACACCAATACTGTAATCAGAAAAAAAAAAACCTGCTTGGTGTCAGTATGTGACAGGGGGGGGGTGATTGGGGGGGATCGGGGGGTGGATTGGGGTGTAATGTATGCCTGGCGTGTTCTACTGTGTGTGTTGTGCACTCACATTCCAGTCTTCTCTCCTCGGCGCCGGAACGGAAAATATCGAGCCGAGGAGAGATGACATCATTTCCTCTGCCTCTGTGTACAATACAGAGGCAGGGAAATGATCCCATTGGCTGGGAGCGATCGCGATGGGGGGGCCACGAATGGATGGCCTCCCCCTCACCACCGATCGCTGGGGGAGATTTGCCGACCGATCGGACCCCCCACCCGCGGGCAGGCAAAGACGTACAGGTAAGCCCTGTTGCCTGCCCGTGCCGCTCTGCCGACGTACATCGTCGTGCGGCGGTCGGCAACTGGTTAATGTGAGATCCTTTAAAGACTGCCTATGCTGATGCTGAGTGACTTTCCTGTTATGCTGAGTGACAATCCTCTTCCTCCTCAATTTTCATGCTGATAGCTTGTAAGAACATTTTTGGTTCTGGGCACCGCCACCAGTGGCCAAGACCCCATTTTTCTACCCCTGTTTAACAGGGGCGTGTAATTACAATTTTTGATGCAATACTTTGCAGCAGGGCTCATTTCTACGCTCCAACTAGAGTGTCTGTGAGGGGTTGCAGTGTTGTGGCACCAGCACCAGTGTCTAAGGCCCAATTTTTCTGCCCCTGTTCAACAGGGAAATGTAATTACAGTTCTTGATCTAATATTTCACAGCAGGGTCCATTCCTGTGCCCACCAAAGTAACTGTAAGGGCTTACAGTGTTGTGGCACCAGCACCACCACCACCACCGAAGGCCCAATTTTTCTACCACTGTTCAACAATGGCATGTAATTACAATTCTTGATCTAATATTTTACAATACGGGCCATTCTTGAGCCCACCAAGAGTAACTGTGAGGGCTTACAGTGTTTTGGCAACACCAACACCTAAGCCCCCAATTTCTGCAGAATATATAGGGCAGGCTCCTACTTTCAAATATCCAACTTACAAACGACTCCTACTTGCAAACGGAAGGAGACAACAGGAAGTGAGATGAAATCTACCCCTAGGAAGGGAAATTCTCTCCTGTAAGAGTTAATATGGGAATAACGTGTCTCCTCTTCACCGATGCTTTATCACCAATCCTTGTTTCACTAAAAACCCCAAATTGTCAAAAAACATTTGTCATTGGGATAGAAAGTGAGGTGAAATCTTCTGAAGAGGAGAAAAGACAGCAAAACAAATGTCACAGGGGTGATAACCCTTCCCTATGTTTTCCAAAAAGCTTAAAAAAGATTTTTTGGCTGGAGCTAAACACGTTAAAAATGTACCCGTTCAAAATTACAAACACATTCTACTTGACAACAAACATACAGTTCCTGTCTTGTTTGCACCACCTGTATACTGCTGTTCAGGGTATATAGGGCCTGGGGCCCCCACGCCTTTCCTTTTTTTATTTAGTGCGGGGTTCCCCTTAATATCCATACACGACCCAAAGGGCCTGGTAATGGACTGGGGGGTACCCATGCCGTTTATCTCACTGATTTTCATCCATATTGCCAGGACCCGACATTACATTAAAGCCGCAAGCAGTTTTAAATGACTTTTATTCCTTTAAAAATGACATTTTGTGCAGGGACTGTTCTAAGCACGGGAAACACGCGCCACTTTACAGGCATACTATAGACACCCCCCAGGTACGATATTTAAAGGAATATTTCACTTTTTTTTTTTTCACTTTAAGCATCATTAAAATCACTGCTCCCGAAAAAACTGACGTTTTTAAAACTTTTTTTTGCATTGATACATGTCCCCTGGGGCAGGACCAGGGTCCCCAAACCCTTTTTAGGACAATAACTTGCATATTAGCCTTTAAAATTAGCACTTTTGATTTTGAACGTTCGAGTCCCATAGACTTTAATGGGGTCCTAAAGTTTGCGCAAACTTTCGGTCCATTCGCAGGTTCTGGTGCGAACCGAACTGGGGGGTGTTTGGCTCATCCCTACTAGGGATGCACTGTATTGTGTACTGTGTACACCACCAGAAGTGTAGTAGACACTGTACACACTGTATTAGAGACAGTACACCACAGAATGCACTGTAGATATAGGCTACACTGGATGCAGAGTATATATGTTTATAAACACATATATACACACTAGACTGACTGAAATATATATATATATATATATATATATATATATATATATATATATATATATATATATATATATATATATATATCAAATACACTGCCGCTAACTAACCTGCCTGCTTAATCTAAATCAGGCTATCTCTCCATCCACAACAACACTACACAGTGCTGCCGTGTAGGCAGCCTTATATAGTGTGGGACGTGGACTTGGTCCCCCTGAGCCATGATTGGCCAAAGGCCAATTATGGCTCTCTTAGTAGAGGGCGCTGGGATTGGCTAAAGCATGCAGGTCAGGTACATGCTTTGCCCAATCATCATACAGCAATGCACTGCGATCTCGCAGGGCATTATGGGATGCTCCGCAGCGCTAAAATTTGCCGCTAACACCCCGTAATGTTTGCTCTTCGCGAATGGGCGAACACCCGATGTTCGAGTTGAACGTATGTTTGACCCAAACATCAAGCTCATCCCTAGTCATTTATTAGGCTTTATAAATGCAATTATTGCTGCAGCAGGTTCTATACATGATACAGATGTGACACTCTACACAGGTAGACTATGGGGACCCCCCAGGCACTATATTGAAAGGAATTTTTAATTTTTATGCTTTCACTTTAAGCATCAATAAATCACTGCTCATTTAAAAATAAAAAAAATTAAAAACTTTTTTTTTTATCAATACATGTCCCACAGGCACACCCATAACCATTGCATGCCCAATTACTTGCATACAAGCCTTTAAAATGGGCACTTTTGATTTTTTACGTTCGGGTCCCATAGATTTCAATGGGGTTCGTTATTCGGTTCTGAACTTTTGCGATGTTTGAAAGTTCTGGTGTGAACTGAACAGGGGGTCGTTCGGCCCATCTCTAGTTAGCACTTCAGTTTTAATTTCAGTGAATGTTACATCATTCAATGAAAAGTCAATTAAATCCATACTTTCTGTGATCTGTGGCTGGGGAATGAGGACAGCTTCCTCTTTTCCTGAGCCCTTGAACTGAACATGGGAATATGAGCCAGCTGCTCCATCTCCGTACCCTTATCCGGCTGCTGGACAAACATATTTCTCCTTCCAAGCTCATCCTGTGTGAAAACAGGTTTGTCCAGATGAGTTAAAACTGTGGATCCACCAGAAGACCTCCGCTTCCAAAGCTGGAGGTGGAGGTGAGCAAAGCACACTGTTACTCTGCTCCATTGTTGACACTTCAGCCGTGATTTCAGGACTGTCAGCTGGTACATCTGGGTAGTCCCAGGCAAAGGGAGCCCCGCCCTGCTGCTAAGCAGAGTCTAGCAGCCGTCTGTAGGCGATCTCCAGCTCTCATTCCTGAACGGCCAGAAACTCCAAATCTTCCTGTACCCAGAGCACTTCCGAGACATTCAGGATTCGGTCACTGTACTCCATTATTTCCTCCATACGCCACTCCAGATCACTCCCAAAGCCAGGGTCTGTGATCAGCCTCCAGTACAACAGTCCCATGGCTCTCTTGCAATCTGGACCTTGGGTCCCGGTGTTGATTTGGACGTGTTCACTGCAAGGAAGCACAATCCCACCACTGCAACCAATGTGACAGACCCTGTACTCAAGAAGAGTACATGCACCATAAAAGCTTCTTTTGCCTGGTACCAGCATGATCCAAGGTCCCTTAGCCCACCCAGTCACTTGTTGAGGCATCAGTGTAGGGTGAGGAGAAGCATAAAACTGTTTATTCAAATACAGGTACAAAGAGATATACACTCAGGAGACAATCCCACATCTTTGCATAATGACACAGGGCGGGGTAAACTACATTCAGTAACAAGAGACACACAGACAGGAGGGGCTGCTGGAGAAATCCACCCTCCCCTCTCCCAGCTAATTCACATAAGCATATACATCCCATAATACTTTGCTCCCAAGGCATACAGAAACAATAGAACAATGGGATACACCTCAAATGATCTAGTAAAAAGTATACAACAATCCATGAGACTAAGCTCTTACAATATTCCAGCAGTCAGAAAGGTGGAATTCATTTATCTTTATATATTTCTTGAGGGATATTGTTCAGAAATTTTACCGTCCCAAGTGACAGAGCTGCTTCATTCTTTCAACACAAACCACACATATAAGACCCAGGATAACAGGGGTAAAAGGAAATGCTGAGTCGGGTGTGGTTGTAAGGTGAGTCTGGTTAGTGCAGACCCGATTGGGGTTCTTGGTCACCCTGTGCCCCTAATAGACACAGGGTGACTTACATATAGGATTGGGTGGGGGAGCTGGACAAGGAGTCTCCAGAGATTTCTAAGGTAAGCTGGGTTCCACAAGCCCCCCGTCCAAAGTGTCTTCTGTCACAGAGTTCAGAACTCCACACACAGGATACAGAATTGTCTGCATGCCAGATCAAAATTCAGTCAGTTTAGCCAATTTCAATCCATCCAAGGACAGGCTGATTGTACTGAAGTTGATCTATCGATAGCCTCCAGCAGTCATCATTGTATTCTGATGGCGGGGAAATCTTCCACTGTCAGAACACAATGGCTACACAAGAGGGATTCAACCAATAAAACATATCTCCCAACTTTTTGAGATGGGAATGAGGGACACCTACTAGCAGAAGTATGAAGACATAGGACACACCCCCTGCCAAGCCCCCATACCGCTTAAGGACCAGCCGTCACAGTTATACGGTGGCAGGTTGGCTCCCCTGTGCGAATCGCCATCATGGTACATTGGCCACTTTAAGAGCTCTAGGGGGCGTGCAGCGCGATGACAGAGCCGATGCATGTGGCCGGCGGTGGCGATCGCTCCTGAGAGAGAGACTGAACGGAGGTCTGTCAATGTAAACAGACAGATCTCCCTTCTGTCAGGAGAGGAGAGACAGTTAAAAACACACACTAGGGAACACATTTATCCCCATGATCGCCCCCTAGTGTTAACCTCTTCCCTGACAGTGACATTTACACAGTAATCAGTGGCTATCTATAGCTCTGATCACTGTATAAATGACAATGGTCCCAAAAATTTGTCAAAAGTGTCCGATCTGTCCGCCGCAAAGTTGCAGTCCCACTAAAAATTGCTGATCACCGCCATTACTAGTAAAAAAAAAAAATAGTAATAAAAATGCCATAAATCTACTACCTATTTTGTAGACGCAATAACTTTTGCGCAAACCAATCAATATACACTTATTGCAATTTCTTTACCAAAAATATGTAGAAGAATATATATCGGCCTAAACTGGAAGAACATGCAACCAAGGGGAGAAAAAAGAAAAACCTGGTCCTACTGAATACATAACCCTGGTGACGGGTAATCAATATATACCCTAATGAGGCTTACCAAAGTGTGGCAATGTTGCTATAGCCAGAGAGAAAGGCATATAATAGAAAAACAAACCCCAGTGTCTCTACTGGGATCAAAAAAGTGGCTACTTCGGCAACAAATAGTCAACACCTGGGTATCTATCTAAAAATGACAAAATGTATTATTCAATCTAAGAACGTGCTATAACAATCATAAAATGCACCTATATAAAATGAAACCAGCTGCACACTGTATGCTTCACCGGCTGCTCCCGTGGGAGGTCACCCAAGCAAGCAAAATTCAGGTGAACACTAACAGGAAAAAAGAGAAAAAACATGCACATAGAAATACAAAAACATATAGACATAAAGACAACCACAACACAGACGGTCCGGACACCAGTCTGCCATTCACAGTGGAATTGAAGTGCGATCTGTGTTGTGGTTGTCTGCACAGTGTTCAGCTAAAGCTACAAGTTAGTGTAGTGCGTCCTCCTCACAGTGTTCAGCTAAAACTACAAGTTAGTGTAGTGCGACCTCTGCACAGTGTTCAGCTAAAGCTGCAAGTTAGTGTAGTGCGTCTTCCTCACAGTGTTCAGCTAAAGCTACAAGTTAGTGTAATGCATCCTCCTCACAGTGTTCAGCTAAAACTACAAGTTAGTGTAGTGCGACCTCTGCACAGTGTTCATCTAAAGCTACAAGTTAGTGCAGTGCGTCCTGCTCACAGTGTTCAGCTAAAACTACAAGTTAGTGTAGTGCGTCCTGCTCACAGTGTTCAGCTAAAACTACAGGTTAGTGTGGTGCGTCCTCCTCACAGTGTTCAGCTAAAGCTACAAGTTAGTGTAGTGCGACCTCTGCACAGTGTTCAGCTAAAGCTACAAGTTAGTGTAATGCGACCTCTGCACAGTGTTCAGCTAAAGCTACAAGTTAGTGTAGTGCGACCTCTGCACAGTGTTCAGCTAAAGCTACAATTTAGTGTAGTGCGTCCTCCTCACAGTGTTCAGCTAAAGCTACAAGTTAGTGTAGTGCATCCTCCTCACAGTGTTCAGCTAAAACTACAAGTTAGTGTAGTGCGACCTCTGCACAGTGTTCAGCTAAAGCTACAAGTTAGTGTAGTGCGTCCTGCTCACAGTGTTCAGCTAAAACTACAGGTTAGTGTGGTGCGTCCTCCTCACAGTGTTCAGCTAAAGCTACAAGTTAGTGTAGTGCGACCTCTGCACAGTGTTCAGCTAAAGCTACAAGTTAGTGTAGTGCGACCTCTGCACAGTGTTCAGCTAAAGCTACAATTTAGTGTAGTGCGTCCTCCTCACAGTGTTCAGCTAAAGCTACAAGTTAGTGTAGTGCATCCTCCTCACAGTGTTCAGCTAAAACTACAAGTTAGTGTAGTGCGACCTCTGCACAGTGTTCAGCTAAAGCTACCTGTAGAAGGTTGGTGGTGTTTTTCTGATCCTATCACCACCGCAGGCAGCTAAATTATTTACACGTTAGTGTAGTGCGACCTCTGCACAGTGTTCAGCTAAAGCTACCTGTAAAAGGTTGGTGGTGTTTTCCTGATCCTATCACTACCGCAGGCAGCTAAATTATTTACACGTTAGTGTAGTGCGACCTCTGCACAGTGTTCAGCTAAAGCTACCTGTAGAAGATTGGTGGTGTTTTCCTGATCCTATCACTACGGCAGGCAGCTAAAGTATTTACACGTTAGTGTAGTGCGACCTCTACACAGTGTTCAGCTAAAGCTACCTGTAGAAGGTTGGTGGTGTTTTCCTGATCCTATCACTACCGCAGGCAGCTAAATTATTTACACGTTAGTGTAGTGCGACCTCTGCACAGTGTTCAGCTAAAGATACCTGTAGAAGGTTGGTGGTGTTTTCCTAAATATATCACCACCGCAGGCAGCTAAATTATTTACACGTTAGTGCAGTGCGCCTTCTCTGCAAAGTGTTCAGCTAAAGCCACCTGTAGAAGGTTGGTGGTGTTCTCATACTGTAGGCAGGCAGTTGATTTTGTTAGCTGCAGTATCAGTATCAGTATATATATATATATATATATATATATATATATATATATATATATATATCCCAGCTTAGTGCAGCTACAGGCCATTAGTATGTCTGGAAGGCCAACAAGGAAAGGCAGACAGTCACAAGCCAATAAAAGAGGGAAAGCAGGCTCTGTGTCTAGAGGCAATGGTGCTGGTCGTGGAGACGGTGCATCCTCATCAGCACCTCTGCACAGTGGGACACGCTTGGCCTTTTTTTCAGCAGCTGGCCGTGTTGAGCCGCAACATGCGGAAGACTTGGTCGAGTGGATGACCAAGCCGTCCTCATCCTCCCTCACCCATGCTCAGGGTACTTTGTCTGGCAAAGCAGCTGCCAATGCGGCCTCTTTCCTCGGCTTAATGTCATCAGTGACTCCTTCCCTAGCCCCACCATGTCCTCCTGAGGAGTCCCTCGAACTGTTTGACCACAGTGTTGGGTACATGCTCCAAGAGGATGCCCAGCATTTAGAAGGCTCTGATAATGATACTGAGCTAGATGAAGGCAGTAACGTGAGCACGGACAGAGGGGGTGCCCAAGAAGGACAGCAATCTGGCAGTCATGCTCCCCCTGCTGCAGCATACTGCCAGGTTTGCTCCAGTGATGAGGAGGAAGGGGATGATGAGGTCACTGACTCAACGTGGGTGCCTGATAGGAGAGAGGAGGAGGAGGAGGCACATCACCAACGAGGCAGGATGCCCTCCAGGGGCCAGCCTAAGGGCAGCACACTGACTGCATCACACCGCAAAGCTCTGCATGTGCAGGGCGCTGCTGTCTCTGCACGTTATTCAAAAAGTTCTTTGGTGTGGGCCTTTTTTGAGACGAGTGCATCAGATCGCACCGCTGCTATTTGCAACATATGTCTCAAGCGTATCTCGCGTGGCAAAAACATCACCTGCTTGGGTACCACATGCTTGACCAGACATATGTTGACCTGCCATGCAGTTCGTTGGCAAGCGTATCTAAAAGACCCACACCAAAAAACAAAGAGGACCTCTCCTTGCTCCTCATCAGCTGAGCTCTCCAACCCCACTATACCTTCAGTCCTCTCTGAGACCTGCACTGAGAGGAATGAAGGTGTAGAATTGGGTGTGTCACAGCCAAGTACTTGTGGGCAATCTGCTTTCTGTACACCAACGTCAGATTGTACCTGGCAAATTTCCCTGCCCCAGCTGCTGCACCGTTTGAAAGAAGTTAGCTCCCAGCCATCCACATGCCCAGCGGTTGAATGCTAGCTTGGCAAAATTGCTTGCACTTCAACTGCTACCTTTTCACTTGGTAGACTCTGCCCCCTTCCGTGAGTTTGTGGAATGTGTGGTTCCTCAGTGGCAGGTACCCAAACGCCACTTTTTCTCATGGAAGGCAATTCCGGCTCTCTACCATCATGTGGAAGGCAATGTCTTGGCCTCGCTGGACAGGGCAGTCAGTGGTAAGGTGCATATTACGGCTGACTCATGGTCCAGGAGGCATGGACAGGGACGTTACCTAAGTTTCACAGTGCATTGGGTCACTCTGCTGGCAGCTGGGAAGGATGTAGGACAAGGTGCAGTAGTGTTGGAGATTGTTCCGCCAGCACGCCTCCAAAATGCCACTACTTATTGTAGCACACCTCTCTCCTCCACCCCCTCCTCTTCTTCTTCCTCCATGGCCTCTTCCTGTGCTTTGTTCTCAGGACCAGCGGTGCTCCGTAGCCGTTCAAGGGGCTACGCAAGTACGCAGGCCAAAAGATGCCATGAGCTGGTGTGCTTGGGGGACAGGAACCACACTGGAGCAGAGGTTCTGTCCGCTCTGCAGGGGCAGGTTCAGAGGTGGTTGACGCCACGCCAACTTAATGCAGGAATGGAGGTTTGCGACAATGGCACCAACCTCCTCTCCGCCCTCCGACAGGGACAACTGACCCATGTGCCCTGTTTGGCTCACGTCTTTAACTTGGTGTTGCAGCGGTTCTTGGGCAGGTACCCGGGCTTACAGGATGTCCTGAGGCAGGCCAGGAAAGTCTGTGTGCATTTCAGCCGGTCATATAATGCCAGTGCTCGGCTGGCATACCTCCAAAAGGAATTTAACCTGCCCAAGAACCGCCTAATCTGTGACATGCCCACCAGGTGGAAATCAACGTTGGCCATGCTGCAGCGGATGAACACGCAGCAGAGGGCCATCAATGAGTACCTGTGCGACTATGGCACCAGGACAGGGTCAGGGGAGCTTGTTTTTTTTCCCCACGCCAGTGGGCCATGATCAGGGATGCATGCACTGTCCTGTCACCATTTGAGGAGACCACGAGGATGGTGAGCAGTGACAGTGCATGCATCAGTGACACTGTCCCCCTTGTCCACCTGTTGGAGCACACGCTGCGTGAAATAATGGACAGGGCACTTGAGGCAGAACAGAGGCAGGAAGAGGAGGACTTCCTTAGCTCTCAGGGCCCCCTTTATCCAGAGAGTGTTCCTGCATGCCCGCCGATCACACAGGAAGAGGACAAGGAGGAGGAGGAGGATTGTGTCAGTATGGAGGTGGAGCCTGGCACTCAGCATCAGCAGCAGTCTTTAAGGGATCATTTAGAGTCCCAAGAAACACATATACTTGTACGTGGCTGGGAGGAGGTGGCTGCGGATCATGTCATCCTTAGTGACCCAGAAAACTCCGCACCGAATGCCTCGGCAAACCTACACTGCATGGCCTCCCTGATCCTGCAAAGCCTGCGTAAGGATCCTCGTATTCGTGGTATCAAGGAGAAGGACCAATACTGGCTGGCAACCTTCCTTGATCCACGTTACAAGGGTAAGGTTGCGGACCTTATCTTGCCATCGCAGAGGGAGCAGAGGATGAAACATCTTCGGGAGGCCTTGCAGAAAGGTTTGTGCAACGCGTTCCCAGAGACTGGGAGGTTACAAACTCCTGTTTCTGGACAACGTGTTGCTGAGGCTTCGGTCAGTCAAAGAAGGAGCGATGGAGAAGGTGGCCATCTGACCGATGCGTTCAGACAATTTTTTAGTCCGCAGCCCCAAGGTATGATCTGTTCCAGCAACCATCGCCAGCATCTGTTTTACATGGTGCAGGAATACCTAGGGGCAAGATCTGCCTTGGACACCTTTCCAACCGAAAATCCTCTGGGTTACTGGGTCTTGAGGATGGATCACTGGCCAGAGCTTGCACGGTATGCAAATGAGCTACTGGCCTGCCCTGCATCCAGCGTTCTTTCGTAACGCACATTCAGTGCTGCTGGAGGCTTTGTAAGCGATCACAGGGTGCGTCTGTCCACCGACTCGGTCGATCGACTGACCTTCATAAAAATGAATCAGTCTTGGATCACCACCAGCTACCAAGCACCTGATGCTGATGTAACTGAATAATTTTTTTTGAACTGTCAGATCCCTTCAAAGACTGCCTATGCTGATGCTGAGTGACTATCCTGAGTAATTATCCTCTTCCTCCTCAATGATCACGCTGATAGCTTGTAAGAACAATTTTGGTTCTGGGCGCCGCCACCGGTGCCTAAAGGCCCAATTTTTAAGCCCCTGTTTAACAGGGGCGTGTAATTACAAATTTTGATGCAATCCTTTGCAGCAGGGCTCGTTCCTGCGCTCCAACTAGAGTATCTGTGAGGGGTTGCAGTGTTGTGGCACCAGCACCAGTGCCTAAGGCCCAATTTTTCAGCCCCCGTTTAACAGGGGTGTGTAATTACAATTTTTGATGCAATTCTTTGCAGCAGGGCTCGTTCCTGCGCTCCAACTAGAGTATCTGTGAGGTGTTGCAGTGTTATGGCACCAGTGCCTAAGGCCCAATTTTTCAGCCCCTGTTCAACAGGGGCATGTAATTACAATTCTTGATCAAATATTTCACAGCAGGGCCCTGTGAGGGCTTACAGTGTTGTGGCAACACCAACACCTAAGGTTGCAATTTCTGCAGAGTATATAGGGAAGGCCCCTTCTTTCAAACATCCAAATTACAAACGACTCCTACTTGCAAACGGAAGGAGACAACAGGAAGTGAGATGAAATCTACCCCTAGGAAGGGAAATTCTCTCCTGTAAGAGTTAATATGGGAAAAACATTTCTCCTTTCCACTGATGCTTTATCACCAATCCTTGTTTCACTAAAAACCAAACCCCAAATTTTCAAAAAACATTTGTTATTGGGACAAAAAATGAGGTGAAATCTTCTGAAGAGGAGCACCGACAGCAAAACAAATGTTACAGGGGTGATAACCCTTCCCTATGTTTTCCAAAAAGCTTATGTAACGCTGACAACTGTTGTTTCTAGCCCTATGTGTATTATACAATGCATAAGTTGTGTTAGCGCCATCTTGTAAACAATTGATAAAGTACAATAAGTTTACGTTTCAGGATTAAGTGAAGTGACATGGAAGTGATTCATTGTTTACTTCGGAACTGTAGTTCTGACCCACCCACAATGCTCCTGGACAAAGTCAGAACTGAACTGCATTGTGGGAGGATATAAAAGGGTAAGCAGCGGCCATTTTAGGTCTCTTGTTCCTGGGACACGTGGCCTGCCTGCAGAACTCTGTGGGTGTGTGTGTCCCACAGGGTTGCGGCCTACTTTGCGGAGGAGCGGAGCAGGTGCAAGGATCCTGCCATCGCATCACAGCATGCTGGAGCAGCAGACGTGATCGTTCCGGAGACCCATGGGGAGATAACCGAGGACTCCTGGTCGTTTTGTGAATGGAACTGTGTGACGGCGTGGTGATGCCTGCATACGGAACTGAGAACTGCTGAACCGGAGACATCCACCTGCCTGGATTCTGTGTGGTGAGAGGGTTAACACCCAGAAGCTTATTTAAATATTACACACACCTTTAGAACTGTACAGAGTGTTGCTGGGACTGATAGTCCCACGGAACAAATTAAGTCGGAGAGCCTTACATCCAAATAGATGTTAGATGTTTGTTTCTTCATATAAAGACACCTAGTCACTCTGTTGGATTATAATTGTTTTAGTCTGTTATACTACAATGCGCAACACCCAGGAGGAACCCTCTGCGGATTACAATTATAAAAGCTGTCGAAGACTGAAGACGTCTGGACTACCTTTTTCATTGCAGGGCCCTGCATTTTAGGATAGTGACTTTAAGGTCTAGAGCAGGGGGAGCTCCCGGGTATAGAGTTATACCGTCATATATATATATATATTTGTGTCTGTTATTGATTGTCATAATTATTTCTCATACTGGTACACTACGTTGGTGTATTAGTATATGCATTGTAATAACTCTTTATATAAATACATTATTTACTTAAAGAAAGAAGTTATTTTTGGTTATTATTGAAGTTTGTGTGCAGTGTTGTCGTTTCTCCTGCAGGTGGAGCTACCAGCACCCAGGTAGAGGTAACTATAATCATAAAGTGTATATTGTGGGTTAAAGTTAACACTCATATTGTTACAACACTGCACTACAGTTGTGCCAAGGGGATTGAACAATTCAAGAAGGGTGAAGAGCATAGAGGACAGGCCCGCTTAAATTAGCAGCTCCACCGAGAGTTAGTGCTACGCTTAAAAACAGATTTTTTGGCTGGAGCTACACTTTGTAATTTTTAACTGGTACATTTTCAAACAGATTCTACTTAACAACAAACCTACAGTCCCTGTCTTGTTTGCACCGCCTGTATACTGCTGTTCAGAGTATAAAGGGCCTGGTGGCCCCACACCTTTCCTTATTTTAATTTGGGTGCGGGGTTCCCCGTAATATCCATACAAGACCTAAAGGGCCTGGTAATGGACTAGGGGGTACCCATGCCGTTTGTCTCACTGATTTTAATCCATATTGCCAGGACCCGACATTACATTTAAGCCGCAAGCAGTTTTAAATGACTTTTTTTCCTTTTAAAAATGACATTTGGTGCAGGGACTGTTCTAAGCACGGGAAACACGTGTCACTTTACAGGCATACTATAGACACCCCCCAGGTACGATATTTAAAGGAATAGTTCACTTGTATTGTTTCACTTTAAGCATTATTCAAATCACTTCTCCCGATAAAAACGTCCGTTTTTAAAAGTTTTTTTTGCATTGATACATGTCCCCTGGGGCAGGACCCGGGTCTCCAAACCATTTTTAGGACAATACCATGCAAATTAGCCTTTAAAATGAGCACTTTTGATTTCGAACGTTCGAGTCCCGGGGGTGTTTGGCTCATCCCTAGTGTTCACCTTAATTTTGCTTGCTTTGGTGACCTCCCACGGGAGCAGCCGGTGAAGCATACAGTGTGCAGCTGGTTTCATTTTATATAGGTGCATTTTATGATTGTTATAGCACGTTCTTAGATTGAATAATACATTTTGTCATTTTTAGATACATACCCAGGTGTTGACTATTTGTTGCCGAAGTAGCCACTTTTTTGATCCCAGTAGAGACACTGGGGTTTGTTTTTCTAATAAACTGGAAGAAATTTGTTTTTTAAATACATGTTATTGGATATTTATTATAGTAAAAAGTAAAATGTATATATATTTTTTAAAATTGTCGGTCTTTTTTTCTTTATAGCGCAAAAAATAAAAAACGCTGAGTTGATCAAATACCACCAAAAGAAAGCTCTATTTGTGGGGAATAAAAGGACGTCAATTTTGTTTGGGTACAACGTCGCACGACCGCGCAATTGTTAGTTAAAGGGACGCAGTGCTGAATCGCAAAAAAACGCTCTGGTCTCTAAGGGGGCAAATCCTTCGGGGGCTGAAATGGTTAAAGAAGAATTGACCCCCAAAAATAGATTAGTTAAACCCACATGGGCTTCTTTTACCACGACTATTCTTTTATATGGGCGATTCAAATTTACAAATGCAGCAATTTAGGATTTGGATGAAAGGTTTAGCCCTAAGAAACACTTTTTGAAAGATAAATAGTACATTTTATATACAATTATATAGATCAGAACAAAATGAGGGACAAATGAGGAGGAAAGAGGGCAGAAGGGCATTGCTCCAAACCAGATACAGTCCCTCTAAATCAGGGACAGTTGGGAGCTATGCAGGGCCGTCTTTAATGCAGGGCAAAAGGGGAAGCTGCGCTGGGCTCCGAACCTGGACCCCTGAGGGCCCCGCACATTGATGTCTGAGGGCCCCGCACCTGGACCCCTGCAGGCCCCGCACCTTGATGTATGAGGGCCCCACACCTGCACCCCTGAGGGCCCCGCACCTTGATGTCTGAGGGCTCCGCACATTGATGTCTGAGGGCCCCGCACCTTGATGTCTGAGGGCCCCGCACATTGATGTCTGAGGGCCCCGCACCTTGATGTCTGAGGGCTCCGCACATTGATGTCTGAGGGCCCCGCACCTTGATGTCTGAGGGCCCAGCCCCTTGATGTCTGAGGGCCCAGCCCCTTGATGTCTGAGGGCCCAGCCCCTTGATGTCTGAGGGCTCAGCCCCTTGATGTCTGAGGGCCCTGCACCTTGATGTCTGAGGGCCCCGCACCTTGATGTCTGAGGGGCCCGCACCTTGATGTCTGAGGGCCCCACACATTGATGTCTGAGGGCCCCACACCTGGACCCCTGAAGGCCCTGAACCTAGACGTCTGAGGGCCCCACACCTGGACCTGAGGGCCCCGCACCTGGACCTCTGAGAGCACCATCCCTGAATCAATGAGAGCAGGTGGTGAGCCTGGCTGGCTAGGTAGGTCCTTCTCCACATAGACTGCTTGTTGACTGTTATCCTAACACTGACCTGTTTGGTTGATCGCTTCCTGTACTCTGGTCATTTCCTGTATTAGATCCGCAGTCTCTTGTAATCTCCTGTATTAGATCCGCTGTCTCTGGTAATCTCCTGTATTAGATCCGCAGTCTCTGGTCATCTCCTCTATTAGATCCGCAGTCTCTGGTCATCTCCTCTATTAGATTTGCAGTCTCTGGTCATCTCCTGTTTTAGATTTGCAGTCTCTGGTCATCTCCTGTATTAGATCCGCAGTCTCTGGTCATCTCCTGTATTAGATTTGTAGTCTCTGGTCATCTCCTGTATTAGATTTGTAGTCTCTGGTCATCTCCTGTATTAGATCCGCAGTCTCTGGTCATCTCCTGTATTAGATTTGTAGTCTCTGGTCATCTCCTGTATTAGATTTGTAGTCTCTGGTCATCTCCTGTATTAGATCCGCAGTCTCTGGTCATCTCCTGTATTAGATCCGCAGTCTCTGGTCATCTCCTGTATTAGATTTGTAGTCTCTGGTCATCTCCTGTATTAGATTTGTAGTCTCTGGTCATCTCCTCTATTAGATCCGCAGTCTCTGGTCATCTCCTCTATTAGATCCGCAGTCTCTGGTCATCTCCTCTATTAGATCCGCAGTCTCTGGTCATCTCCTCTATTAGATTTGTAGTCTCTGGTAATCTCCTGTATTAGATCCGCAGTCTCTGGTCATCTCCTCTATTAGATCCGCAGTCTCTGGTCATCTCCTCTATTAGATTTGCAGTCTCTGGTCATCTCCTCTATTAGATTTGCAGTCTCTGGTCATCTCCTCTATTAGATTTGCAGTCTCTGGTCATCTCCTCTATTAGATTTGCAGTCTCTGGTCATCTCCTCTATTAGATTTGCAGTCTCTGGTCATCTCCTGTATTACGTCTCTCAGTGAGCAGTAATGATGTGTTGTAACCTCTAACAACCAATCAGTGATCGGTAATAATATGATGGATCCTCTGGCAACCAATTGCTGCTGATCTGCTGCAGTAAACAGATTTGAGTCTCTCTGCTATTTGTTATTTGTAGAAGATCGGTTGAGGGGCCCCAAAAAAATGTTTGCCCAGGGCCCAATCAATATTAAAGACGGCCCTGGAGATATGATAAAAGAGAAAAAAAATCCTACAATCCCATATACACAATCCAATATATCCTATAATCATACAATCCCATATACACAATCCTATATATCCTATAATCATACAATCCCATATACACAATCCTATATATCCTATAATCATACAATCCCATATACACAATCCTATATATCCTATAATCATACAATCCCATATACACAATCCTATATATCCTAGAATCATACAATCCCATATACACAATCCTATATATCCTAGAATCATACAATCCCATATACACAATCCTATATATCCTAGAATCATACAATCCCATATACACAACCCTATACCTCAATAAATGATGATCCAATTTGCTCCAGCAGGGAAATGGGGGGAGTAATGTTCCTCTATTCATTGATCATTTATTTGTAGAATAATGGAGAGTATTGGGGTGTCGGAGGAGATTCCTCAATGATCTGAGATGGTAAGAAAACAGAGGAATCCCAGGAAGACCCGGAGGAATCTGACAGATCTAATCTGAATATTTCTGGGATCCTTATAGAGGGATATATGTTATATGAGGGGAGGGGAGCGTAGACTGTGACCTGACTGGGATCTGTATTCTGTCTGTACAGGACAATTGGAGGAGGAAATATTCACCCGGCTGGGATCTGACCTTCTCATCCCCATCAGACGTCATCTCACCCTCAACCATACAGATACAGAGAGATGTGACCAGATTACCTGGGACTATAGGAAATATTCTGGACTCTGGCATAATATAGCTAAACACAGGGATTGTGATGTGTCTGATTTCAGATATTTCCCCAATACAAGGATATCAGAGAATGGAAGTCTGATCATATCCAATGTGACTACGGAGAATGACGGGATATACAGTGTGTATCTATACAACTCTACAGTACGCCGTGTACAGAGAGATTTTTACAGCATCCATGTAGAAGGTAAGTCCATCCAACCCCCACCCCCAGTCCTAGCAGTGTCCTCCCCGCTCCGTGTCTTTATATACACCGTCCATGTAGAAGGTAAGTCCATCCAACCCCCACCCCCAGTCCTAGCAGTGTCCTCCCCGCTCCGTGTCTTTATATACACCGTCCATGTAGAAGGTAAGTCCATCCAACCCCCACCCCCAGTCCTAGCAGTGTCCTCCTCGCTCCGTGTCTTTATATACACCGTCCATGTAGAAGGTAAGTCCATCCAACCCCCACCCCCAGTCCTAGCAGTGTCCTCCCCGCTCCGTGTCTTTATATACACCGTCCATGTAGAAGGTAAGTCCATCCAACCCCCACCCCCAGTCCTAGCAGTGTCCTCCCCGCTCCGTGTCTTTATATACACCGTCCATGTAGAAGGTAAGTCCCATCCAACCCCCACCCCCAGTCCTAGCAGTGTCCTCCCCGCTCCGTGTCTTTATATACACCGTCCATGTAGAAGGTAAGTCCATCCAACCCCCACCCCCAGTCCTAGCAGTGTCCTCCCCGCTCTGTGTCTTTATATACACCGTCCATGTAGAAGGTAAGTCCATCCAACCCCCACCCCCAGTCCTAGCAGTGTCCTCCCCGTGTCTTTCTATCCATACATTATATAGTAGAAGATCTGGGAGAGACGTATGTACAATGTCCTCTGATTACTGCCCCATCCTCACCATTCCCTGTGGATTCACATCTGCAGTGCTCAGCCCTCCTGAAGTTGCTGTGATCTGAACTGTGCTGTGCCTTCTGCTCGGGGTCCCCATGTGGTAGATGTGACATTGATGGCGGGGTGACAGATCCCCAATACACACACTGACAATGCAGCAATCTGGAGACCTCGGAGGTTATTTCGGGGACCCCAGTTGAGGCTCCGACCCTCAGGCTGACCTCTGACCTGGGCGGAGCCACCTCTCCGCTGTAAGTTGGAGGTCAGTTTACTGGGATGGAGCCGATTCATGTACATTAGAGGGCGGAGCTTCTGCCAATAGCAACCAATCAGGTTTCTTAGGAAAATATTAAAGCTTAAGGACGTAAAAACAACTACGTGGGACTTTAAATGAGGACGCAGGGCAAAAAACGCCAAGCGCCTCCATCCCCGATAATTTGATAAATGAGAGAAAGGGTGGGACTGTAAATGAAACATGCATCCCTGGAGATACCACGATGCAAATGAAAGTGGGCAATACTAGGAATACTGAGACCATGAACATAAATAACATTGTAAAGTAGGTACTTGGCAGTCACTGATTTATTGTATAAAGTATATGGCAGTAATGGTATTCACATGGTAAAATAGTGACATAATAAGTTCACAATGTAAACTATAAATAAACCAGATACATTAAAACATATAAAATATAACAGTGATAATAATAGCATAGTATATTAGTAACATAGTTAGATGATATTGTACACATGGTAGAAAAACCACTTTAATTGAAGTGTGTCTCCTTGGTAGAAAATATAACTATAATTATTGGTACAGGTCAATTAGTAAGTATAGCAATTGATAATGTTATAAAGTATGAATGAGAAAGCATCTATTGGCTCTACGCGTTTCGTGGTGACTGCCACTCTTCAGGAGCAAGTATGAGGTAGATGTCTAGGTATGGAAACACATAATTAGTTTATGTAGAGTGTATAAAAGTAATAAATAGGTTGTGTAGGGAGAGGATAGGGGAAAAGGGGAAATATCCCCATTTACCACGACCACTTACAATAATGCCAATGAGACTGGGCACATGCATGGAGGGTCGGAGGCCGACCAGAAACAAACATCAGTTCCGGGAGCTGAGGTGGATAAACCCAACCAGAGATGGAAGACCAGGAGAAGACAATATACCCCAGGGGTAGGCGAACCAAAAGTATAAGAAAGTGATGCAAAAATAGTAAACATCAGTAAAAAAAGAGGGGGGGGAATGTGTAGTATAGCTTGTGAAGTAGACCAATGGGTAGAATAGAATAGGTGACTAGATAATGAAGTTAAATAAGTGTAAATGGGCCGAAAATGGGAAAATGTTTGTTTCTGGTCGGCCTCCGACCCTCCATGCATGTGCCCAGTCTCATTGGCATTATTGTAAGTGGTCGTGGTAAATGGGGATATTTCCCCTTTTCCCCTCTCCTCTCCCTACACAACCTATTTATTACTTTTATACACTCTACATAAACTAATTATGTGTTTCCATACCTAGGCATCTACCTCATACTTGCTCCTGAAGAGTGGCAGTCACCACGAAACACGTAGAGCCAGTAGATGCCTTCCCGTTCATACTTTATCTTGTTTTATTTTTAGTCCTGACCAGAATAAAAAAAACATTATAACATTATTTACAATCATAGCGGCACATAAAATTCCTCTCCCTACATGTTTGTATGAATTTCCATTCCCATTCCATTCTTCTGGAATGATTGGGGATCAGCTTCAGGTTCAGGTCAAACATGAGACTCCCCCAAATCCAGTCTATGGGATGTTCAGTGAAGAACAGGAGAACACAGTGGGCAGATTTCTCCAGTTCTCCCCCCAATCCTCCGGCCGTCATTTATCGGTGATATCACTAATGTCAGTAAATGACAGATCTATTCGCTGAACTAATGGTAAAGGATTAAACTCAGTCATTATTATATTCTGTATGGGGTCTTTGTCATCTATCTCCTCCCACCTAGACCAATGGTGAATTTGTGCTGCAAAAAAGTACAGTCTAGAGTTAGGAACCCCTATTCCACCTCTATCTTTTGCATGTTGGAGGGTTTCAAGTTTAATTCTTGGTTTACCATGTTTCCAAATAAGGTCTCTAAATATAGCGTCTATTGTCCAAAACAATTTTGATGTCAACCAAACTGGAGAATTGTGTAGTAATAATAACAATTGGGGGAGCCACACCATCTTCACCAGATTTGCTCTCCCTACCATAGTCAGTGGGAATTTGCTCCAGGTTTTACTTTGTTGTCTAAATTTACCTAGAAGAGGCGATACGTTTTTGTCTATGTAATCCTTAACAATTGGAGTGATTATCACCCCCAGATACTTAAATGACATAACATGCTTCATCTGGTGATTCTGGTATGGAGACCCCAGTTGTATCGGGTCCATCGGGTCAACCGGCATTATTACTGATTTATCCCAGTTAATATTAAATCCTGAGAATGTACCAAAATGGTCAATAAGTGAGATAAATTTGGACAGAGAATTATGTGTATCCCCTAGAAAAACTAGAGCATCATCAGCGAAGAGGGCTATTTTTTCTTCGCCTGCACATCTCTGGAATCCCACAATATCTGGGTTTTCCCGAATCGCCTCCGCCAGGGGTACCACGGCCAGTGCAAAAAGGAGGGGAGAATGGGGACGACCCTGTCTTGTTCCTCTCTTCAAAAGAAAAGGTGATGAGATTGACCCATTAATCTGTACTCTTGCACTCGGGAATTATATAACAGTTGTATCCACTTAATACATTTTGGTCCTATTCCAAAATATTTTAGGGAGGCCCATAGATTTTTTTTTTTAAATCAGAAAGGTTTTTATTGCACACATAAACATACAAAAAATTTTGTTTTTCTCCACACATAAAGCACATTACACTTTGCTCTTATATTAGATTTATCCAGCACACAGTCAAAAAAACATTTTGTCAACATTATCAAAAAGTGTAGCTCTCATTTTTGTAGTCTTTACATATGCTTTATCCTCAAATGGTCTTCTGTCTGTGCCATACAACTACCTCCTAGCAAAGTTTTCGCTGCACTGGAACTCACATCCTTCTTCCCATACATATTGCCCTGTCTAGCTAATTCTCCTGCCCGAGATATATCTATGTTCCTTTAAACAACCTCATTTGCACCGGCTCCATGGGACTTATTCCTGGTGCGTCGAGCCAAGCATCCCATAGTTTATCAAATTTACCAGGGATCGCCCTATGCTGGTATATGTATTTTTCCATGATAAGCGTCCTACCCATGTGTTGTATCCAAGCTGAAGTCTTTGGCGGAACAGCTGATTTCCAGTTCATGAGGATTGTTTTCCTGGCTTGAAATAGAGCTCTGGAAAAGGCAATTCTCGTCCCCTCCTCCTCTATCACCCCCTCCAGAATTCCTAACAAGCAGCACCCAGGTTCTAAGGGAACGTTGGTCTGGAACACTTGGTTTAGTGTGGCCAAAACCTCCATCCAATATCTGTGTAACTTTGGGCAACGCCATAGGGGATGAATCAAATCACCCGGCTCCACTCTGCACCTGCTGCAGAGTGGGTCAGGTATCTTGCCCATTTTGTATAGTTTCACTGGTGTGTAATGAACTCTTAGTAGTATATATAGTTGTGAAACCTTTTGTGCTACATTCAGTGAACAAATGCTAACTGCCTGTAAAGCCTCTTCCCATAGCTCCTCCAGAATGGGTCCTAAGTCCGCCTCCCACTGTGCCACTACCTTCATGGGATATCCATCTAGAAAGGACCCTAGTAGCATATTGTAGCATTGGGAAATTACACCTTTAGTGTCGGTCGTGTCTTGCAATATATGAAAAACTGGAGTGGTCGACTGAGTCCACTCCACTGCCTCTCCCTGAGCCTTGACTGCGTGTGAGAGTTGTAAATAATAGAAGAACATGTTTGATGGTAGGGCAGTATGTTTTGTTTGGTCTTTACCTGGTTTCAAAATAGAAATAATCACCGCCTCTTTCATCGAGGGAGAAAGGGACCCTACCTCATAGGCATGATTAAAAACCATTAGGAGATCAGGTAATAATACATCTCCGTATGTTTTATATATTTCTCCTGGTAGGCCATCTGACCCAGGAGAATTATTATTGGATAAATGGGCCACTGCATCCCTCAATTCATCTAGTGTTAATGGTTCCTCCAATATCTCCCTATCATCATCTGGTAACCTTGGTAAATTAATGGACTCAAAGAACTTTTTCATGTCCTCCTCATGATCTTTTGTCCTACTTGTATATAACTTCTGATAGAAAGCCCGAAACACTTCCAGTATCTCTAGAGTATTATTGGTCTTCCCATATTCACAAGTATGAATTTCTGTAATAACAGATGTTGGTAGCTGTGCCTTTACTGAAGCCAATATACGTCCAGTTCCTTCTCCCTCCTCAAAATAAAGGTTGCTACAAAAAAAAACCTTTTACTCTCTGCTTTTTTTATAGCTACATGTGAATATTTTTCTTGGCTATTTATCCATTGTGTATTATTGATTTTATTGGGATTAGTTATATATAATACTTCAGCTTGCAACAAGAGTTTTTTCCCAATCTCTAAATTGCTTCTTTTTTTTTTGAAATTTGTGAAATAAGGAGACCTCTAAGGTAAGCTTTCTGTGCATCCCAGTATATTAAGGGCGATACAGTATAATTGTTAATTTGCTGAAATGTAATAAGCTCTAATTTAATATCATTGGGGGGGAAGAGTGAGATCCAATAAGGGTTCACCTTCCATAATCTATCCCCCACATTAGTCCTGAATGAGAAGGATAGAATCAAAGGAGAGCGATCTGATATACCTCTGGCCTCATATTTAATTTCACTAAGATAAGGCAATAAGGAGTGGGATCCCAGTGCCAAGTCTATTCTAGATAAAGATTTTCCTGACGCCAACATGGCAGCATACTAGTGACAGAGCTCCGCCTCTTGACCACTCCCTCAGGACCAGTGAATAGCATAAATGAAGGCATGGTTAGCCTCCACCCCATTCTTCTATTTTCCTCATACCTCCACGATCTAGTGATGAAGTAAGGAATTTTATGTGCCCCATCCTGCTGCTGAGCAGTTCAAGCCTCTCCCAGTGCGTAGTCTCAGTGTTTGGGCTGCTAACATCGCGCTAATAAGCCTGAGAGACCCTCGTCTGTGTGGTCTTGATGGGTCCCTGCAGTGTTTCCTCTTTAGGAATGAAATCTGCCATGCAGCATGACTTGGTTCCAGGAACTTTGGGGGGGCCAGCCTGTCATTTCCTTTTCTAGGGGCTTCCTTGTCCGTTAGGCTATTTCTTTACCTGTTTTATTCAGTTCCTGCTCTTCTCCTTTCTTATTTGGCTTTTAGTAGGTTCTGGGTGAGTGAGGAGTGGGCCGCACCGTGCAGTAGGTGTCAGGGTCTCCCTATAGGCATGAAGTGGCCGCCCAGCGCCATATTTATTGGCCTAGGGTGCTCCCGATGATGTCATAGGGCTGCGCCCAGTCCGTACATGAGCACTGATTGACAGAAGCTCTGGGCGCCATTTTGGTTCTGGACAAAGCGATTAGTTTTGCCCACAAACAACTGGAGGAGTCCGGGGGCGGGTTCTGCCTGTCCCAGGATCATCTAAGAGTGTCAGTGGGCTGCTGTGGGATGGGCAATATACAGCCACCTGACTGTCTTCAGACTGTGAAGTTTGTTCCTGGATCCAGTCTCAGCAACCTTCTGTGTCGCCATCTGCTGGTAGGAAAGTTTTCTGTACTTTAAAAAAAAAAGGGGTACATTCTTTTCTTTTGGTTTGTTTCAGCTGTTTGCTTTGTTGTAGTTTTCAGACTGTCATGTTAGAAGATTACTGGCAATCTCCATCCCTCTGTTTCTCTTATTAACTATCTCTCTTTTTCCACTGGCCGTCCCTTATTCCCTACTACCATGAGTCAGCCACCACTTATGTAAGACCCTCAATACTTAAGGTAGGGGGACCACCAGTTTGTAAGTTTTCAGGTGTCCTTAAAAGAGTGCCCTCTAATGCGGTTTGCTTTGATATGTTTCAGCTTTGCACGCTCTCGGAGTTAAAGAACAAGAGAGGTCAGGCGTTCTCCAAAGGAGCATAGCTCCAGACGTCGCTCCCGGTCAAAAGATCCAAAAGAGCACGTCGCGCCTCCTCTTCTCCAGAGCAATACAGGCGTCCCAGCAAGAGATCAGGCTGGGCTTATGGCGCAGTCCCCCTATCCAATAAATTGGTGTGCAAAGACTGTCTAGAGGAGTCTGCAGTAGGCAGGGAACAGGACACTGCGCAAGTCTCATCATTACTGAAGAAGGTAGTATGAGATTCCTTGTCTGAGTTTACCTCAGCCCAGCCACCCGCCCAAAGGGTCCCATTGGAAGATCAGCCGGGGACTTCAGCAAGCAGTATGACCATGCCCAGTGTAAAAAGAAAAAAAAAAGGCGCTCCAACTCAGGAGAAAAGCTCCAAGGAAGACGTCTCTGCTCCTCTTCCCCAGAGCCAGCGCCCCAACAAGAGTCCCGCAGGGCTCGTGGCGCAGTATCTATACCCAGGAGGCTGGTGAGTAGACACTGCCTGGAGGAGTATACAGCTAACAGGTATTGCCAAATGTCTTTATTATTGATAAGAGTGGCACAAGATTCTGTTTTGAACTCGCCTTAATTACCTGAAGCAACTGTTACACTTGTATTGGAAACTGTTGGAGACTGTTGCCATAGGAGACAGCGCTCTTATCCGTGCAGATGTGGCATCTTGCTGGATGCTTTTCCCTGCGTGGCTGTCTAATAGAAGTCCGGGAGTTTACCGTGTTAGCATTACACAGACATATTTTGGTTCCCCAAGGAGAGTGGTAATGTAGCGCTCAGAGCATGCTAGTGGGTGTGGCCAAATTGCCCTTGCTGACATCATCACCCTTCAGTGAGGCCAAACAGCCACCTGCGGCGGCAACAGATTTGTGTATGACTATCTCGGTAACTTGGGGAGCCACAGCCTGGTCCAGGTAATATGTCCGGGTCTCAGGTGGACTGAAACCCTGACACATGATTTAAAACCGGAACTGTCTTGCTGAATCCTGGACAGGTGGTACACCCTAGGTGTCTGGCACCCATGAATCTACTTTGCACTGCACCTACTATGCCTTTTGACCCACTCTGTGTGGAGGGAAGTTGACAACTCATGGCTCTGGATGTTCTCATTGGGCTGAAGGAGTCCTGGGTCCTTGCTACATATATTATAGATGCAGCAGTCTGCTACTCGAAAATAGGGAGGCTGACCAGGAAGTCCCCCTAGTTGCTTGTATGACCACTGGAGGAGCACTCTAGCACTTTGGCAGCTAGGGAGGCCATATGGTTGAGACCCTGGACTGCGTATTGCTTCCTAGAAACAAATGTGAGGCAGAATAGAAGGGGTTCGAGAAAAATGCCCATATAAACAGGCTGTCAAAACTGTGTACCCTGAACAAGCTAATGGTCAACCTGCTCCTACATACTGTAGCATCTGCAAGTGCCGGCAGACCAGCAATATCTAGCCCATGTACTGGGTGAGTCTAATGGGAATGGTTTAAGAATTATCAATCAGCTGCTGCATCTGCAGGACTCTGAGGACAGTGGCAGGGTCTGCATCCCTTTAGACATGATTTCCTATTGGGAGTATTTTGCAAAAAATGTTATATTTTTGTAGCAGTGGATGCCAAAAAATCTGACTTGTATTTTAGTGCAGACTTCTGGGAAAATCAGTGAGCCAGTCACACAAGTGCATACCCAGACTCTTAAGGTAAGACCTAGAAGGCATGCTTCACAGGTTTCTGGACGGCATGTTGTACAGAGCCTTGGATGAAGGTATCAGACACTCATGGTCACTTCGGGAGATTCCTCACTGCTCCTCCTCCAGACCATTTCTCTCCCAAAGAGCTGCCAAGTCCACCACAACAGCGGGTGGGCTGCTACAATGCTTAGAGACACCTCAGACTCAAGAGGGATTGCAGGTTTTCTACCCAATCCTGTTTGGAGTTCACAGGGGATGTTGGTTAGTGTCCAGTTGCAGATCAGGAGAGGTCAAACCCTTTTGGTCCCTCTTTGAGATCTTTAAGACGGAGTCCATTAAACAGTATACCCACATGGCTGGAGGCTGTTGCTGGATCGTCAGGATGCCTATTCTATCCTCACACTTTAGAGGGAAAGAAAATCCAACCTTTCTCCTTCCCAATGGTTGGTGTACCTGGGGGTGCTCTGCTATTTCCTCTATTTTATTTCCATCAGAGGAAGTGGTGACAGTCAGGAACAGAATTCTGAGGACGAATATTTCCGCTTGTTTGATGGCTTCTCAGTGCCTCAGTCATCTGGGCACAACGTCATCATGCATATAGTTGATTTCTGGGGTGCATGGGCACCTGCACAAATTTCAACTAGAATTCCTAGTGCAAGGGGGGAAACAGGATAGAACACAGTTAATAGGTATTACTCAGTATGAGTAGCGGTCCGCGGTGATGGAAAGACCTTAAGAAAGTCTTGGTCCGTCTGCAAACCACAAATGGACCAGAGGAACTAAACTGCAGCCTGCAGTACACTGCGCCCGAATGTGGTATCCTCTTGCCCTCTTACATCCACCTGATAGAATCTGGTGAATGTATGGACTGAAGACCAAGTCGCAGCCTTACAGATCTGAGCCATGGAGGCCTGGTGATGATGCACAGCCCAAGAAGCACTAACAGCCCTAGTTGAGTGCACTTTTACATGAAAAGGAGGATTCTTCTTCTTTATACCATAAGCCTGAAGAATAACCTGTCTAATCCATCTAGAAAGAGTGGATTTTGATGCTGCTTGGCCTTTCTTATGGCCATCTGGCAGAATGAACAATCAGTCTTCTGTATCTGAGCGGTTGTCTGCAGATAGACACTGACTGCTCAAACCACATCAAGAGTGTGCAAAGATTCTTCATCCGCGGACTTGCCACCTTGGGTAAGAAGGAACGATTAGGATGCATAACTATCCTGTCTTTGTGAATAAATAAATATGGCTCTTTACAAGAAAAAGCTGCCAATTCTGATACTCTCCTAGCAGAGGATATGGCTATCAAGAAGAATAATTTTTTAGTCAAAAGTGCTAAAGGAGCCAGGTGCAACGGTTCAAAGGGCGTTCACTGTAATGCCGATAACACCAAATTCAGATCCCATGGGCATACTGAAGGTTTGACTGGCGGATTTAATCACAGTGCCCCCTGAACAAAGGCCCAGACAAGGGAATGTGAAGCAATTGGCTTCTGAAAAAATACTGACAAAGCTGAAATTTGGACCTTGATAGTGCTCAAGGCCACTTTCATCTCTAGGCCTGACTGAAGAAAGGTCAAGATTCTGCTAATGATATACCTTCTAGGGTGCCATCCCCTGGGTTCACACCAGGAAACATATGCCTTCCAGATTTTGTAGTAAATAAGCCTGGAGGACGGCTTTCTGGCATTGACCAGAGTGGAAAGGACGGCTTTCTGGCATTGACTCAGAGAGCCCACGGTCTTTTAAAATGTGGGTTTCAGCAGCCAAACCGTCAAATTTAGACTTCGTAAAGCAGGGTGGCAAATCGTACCCTGTGAGAGCAGATCTGGCCAGAATGGGAGGACCCAAGGCCTGCCCACTGCCATCTTTATGATCTCTGCATACCAAGGTCATCTGGGCCAAGCCGGGATACTAAAAGGACTGACTTTGCTTCCCTTTTGACCCTTCCCAGGAACCGCGGAAGAAGTGGGTTTGGAGGGAAGGCATAGATTAGATTCTACTGATCCCATGGAATTGTCAAAGCATCTGACCTCTGAGCAAGTACATCCTTTGTTCTTGACACAAATTTGTCCAGTTTTTTGTTGAATCTGGATGCAAATAGATCCACATCCGGGGTACCCCACTTTTGACATATGATTTGGAATATGTCAGGGTGTAGGGACCATTCTCCTGGGCATAGTTGCCAGTGGCTTAAGAAATCTGCTTGACAATTTTCCACTCCTGGGATGAATATCGCAGATAGGCAGGGAACATGGTTTTCTGCCCATGCAAGAATGCGATTCACTTCTTTTTGGGCATCCAGACTTCTGGTGCCACCTTGTTGATTGATGTAAGCCACTGCCGTGGCATTGTCGGATTGTATCCAAATAGGATGACCCTGTGGCCTGTAAGACCAGTCCATGAGGGCCAAGTAAATTGTCCGAATTTCTAGAATATTGATGGGCAAGCATTTCTCGGTTGCAGACCATCTTCCCTGCGTGCATGTTTCCTCCAGAACTGCTCCCCAGCCTGTCAGACTGGCATCTGTGGTTACGATCTTCCATTGTAGTGGAAGAAAGGCTTTGCCCTTCAAAAGATTTCTGGTTCGTAACCACCAATTGAGGCTTTTGCGTATCCCTGGGGAAAGGCACATCGGAAGATCCAAGGCATGAGTCTTCTTGCTCCAAGCTGCGAGAATGCTTCTCTGCAGAGGCCTTGAGTGAAACTGGGCAAATGGAACAGCCTCGAAAGAGGCGACCATCTTTCCTAACAGTCTCATACATAGCCGAATGGATGGACTCTTTTTGCTTACTACTAGGCGGACTAGAGCTCTTACGGCCTTGACCTTTGGCTCTGGTAGAAACACTCTGCCTTGAGTGGTGTCTATGATCATGCCTAGATATTCCAACCTTGTTGAAGGTTGCAAAGAAGACTTCTCTAGGTTGATTATCCAGCCTAGTCTTTCCAAATGTCTTACTGTCTTGAGGACAGCGCAGTCCAGGTGTGCCACCAATTGCTCTATGAGTAGCAAATCGTCTAGATAAGCTACCACGGTTATGCCCTGCGCTCTTAGATTTGCTAAGAGAGGGTCTAGAATTTTTGTAAAAATTCGAGGAGCTGTAGCGAGACTGAAAGGAAGGGCCACAAATTGGAAATGTAGCATTTGGCGCTGGTCTACCGCAAACCTTAGATATTTTTGGTGAGCAGGAAAAATCGGCACATGAAGATATGCATCCTTGATATCTATTGATGCCATAAAGTCTCCCCCTTGAAGGGTGGAGACCACCAAATGGATTGACTGTATTCGGAAGGATCGAATGTGTAGAAATTGATTCAGATCCTTTAGATCTAGGATGGGTCTAACATCTCCATTTGGCTTTGGAACGGTGAAGAGATTCGAATAAAACCCTGGACCCTGATCTTTTGGGTCCATTTCTACTATCACCCCCTGGGATAGTAAGCGATCTAAGGCCAGAAGTAGCAGTTTTCCTTTTTACTGGATCTTTGGAAACTCTTGACCTTAAAAAACGAGCTGGTGGAAGCTCTAGGAACTCTATCTTGTAGCCTAGAGATACTGAAGAGACCACCCACTTGTCTTGAACCTCTTCCCTCCAGCCTCCTGAAAACTGTAGGAGCCTTCCCCCCACTCGGCCAAGTGGGGGCGCCCCTTCATAGGGATGTTTTGGAGCTCTGCTTGGCAGGCTTTCGTCCCCAAGCCTTTTTCTGCCCTTGGGTGTGACCCTGGGCCTTTCCTCTGAAAGTAGATTGGGAAGGCCATCGCCACTGCTTAGAGCCTGATGCTCCAGGGGAAGGAGAAAGGGAACGCTTGAATGGTGGACATTTACTCCTCTTAACTGGTAGGAGTGTAGATTTATCACCTGTAATTTTTTGGATAAATTTATCTAAGTCATCCCTAAATAGGCATTCCCCTTTGAATGGCCTTTGAAAGCCAGCTAGGTATCTTTTGCATGAATGGCTAAAGTTAAATGGGGAATCCGCGCAACGGAATTAGGTAAAAGACAAAATGTTGAACTACTGCCCTCACACACGCAATCTCCACTGAAGTGGAGTAAGCGAAAGAGTAAATGTAAAATGAGGGGTGAGTGTGGCGCCGTCCTAAAATACTATTACCAAAGGCAAAAACCTCCTTAGTAATTGACTGTGAACACGAAAAAGGTGTTAAAGTGACTTGTGCTATGATTCGTAGAAAAAGAAAAAAATATAAATAAAATAAACAAGATTAAATATATAACACGTGACATGCAGCTTGTGATGATAATAACACAAATCTTAAAATAGTATTATGTGATCATACATGAATAATATACTAGGTGATAATTAAACAGTCTATGTAAATGGTGTTATTGTGATCATTTTTTAATAATATGCTGGTTAAGCCAGTCGTTATATGTGCTCAGTGCACCATAGGTGAAAATCAACAGTCTCTATGGGATTTCCTGGTGTTTCCCTTTAAACCAAGGCAGGCAGATTCCTCTTGTGTCTGCTGCTATATTGTGGTGACCGGGTGCTTGTGTCTCGTGCTGTGATCGTGCAGACACTCACCAGCTTTTTAGCCCCTAAAGGGGTAACGTGCAGTCACAGTATGTGCCACTGTGCGGCAATTCTTGGCAGGATCAGGATCGGGATACCATTTGAACATGAAGGAGAGAGGAGAATTCCATAGTGTAAAACCATTAACACTTTTATTTAGGTTAGATGATAAGTGGTACTCACATTGTAGTGGTTTCAAAAAAGCAGTAAGTTATCCAAGAAGCGTCAGATTCGAGGAGATGGTGCAAGGCATCAGAATAGGCCACGCCCTACGCGCGTTTCGTCAGAAATGTAGACGTCCTCTGAAGAAACGCGAGCTGCATGTCACGTGTTATATACTTAATCTTGTTTATTTTATTTATATTTTTTTCTTTTTCTACGAATCATAGCACAAGTCACTTTAACACCTTTTTCGTGTTCACAGTCAATTACTAAGGAGGTTTTTGCCTTTGCATGAAAGCTCTGCTGCCCAATTTTTAAGCCAAAGGGACCTGCGCATGTGTACCAACAGGAGAGACAAACGAGATGCTTGCTGGGCAGAATCCAGAATGGCATCAATCATAAAACACATCACCTGTGGAAGGTCTGCATAGTTCTCCACTTCCTCACTGGGAAGGAAGCCAAGCATCTGCTTAATCTGTTCCTTGAGGAATTGACACAAACCCACAGTTGCGACTGTAGAACTACAGCACCAGCCATGGAAAAGGAGGCTTTTGATAAAGTTTCCAGCTTCTTATCAGTTGGATCCTTAAACACCTGAGCATTGTCCAGAGGACAGGTCAGGTTTTTATTCACACAAGAGACAGCCGCATCCACAGATGGGACCTCCAACTTCTTGGTGAAGCTTTCCTCCAGAGGATAAAGCATAGAAAACCTTTTAGGAGGAGAAAACAGTTTATCGGGATGTCCCCAGTCCTCATACAACAATTTATCCATTAAAAGGATGAATTGGAAAGGAAAAAGCAGTCTGTGGGATCCTTCTGACCCCCAGGGAAGAAACAGAGGATTTAGCGGCCTCAGCAGAGGGCATTTTGAATGTGGAACGCATCAACTCTGTGTAATACTGGACCTGTCTCTTGAGTGCCTGAGAGGAGGAAGCTGTCTCCTCTTCCTCTGAATCCTCCGACTTCTCTTGATCCCTATCCCTGGATAGGACTCTCTCCTCATTGTCAGAAGAACCATCTGAAAGAGAAAGTGTAGCAGAGGGAGGGGATCTACCCCTTTTCCTGCTATCCTTTAAGAAAGCTGAAATAAAATTAATTTCTTCCTTCAAAATCCTCCAATGTAGCCCTAAGGGAATCCTCTGTGACATACGCTGGGGCTGTAACATTAGGAGAGGCTGCAAAACCTGACAGGGGCACTGACTCATCCTGTGAGGCTGGCTCCAGTCTTGCAGGGGGGGATGGTAATCTACAGGCATCTTTAGGACCCCTAGACACAGGCGGTGACCTTCTTGTGCCCTTGTGCCGAGTAGGTGTCTTAGGTTAGTCTGGATCCGACCACTTAGGATACTCACTGCCCACACTCTGTGTCCACCTGTTTACAGAGCTCTGAACGCTCTGGGCTTTTGAATTATTTGCCTGGTGCCTGCACAATGGAGCGCCGTGCACGCAGCACATGCACGGCACCGCTACCACGCCCCCCCCTCTGTTCCCTGCCTAGCTTTAAAAGCGCGCCCCCTGTGAGTATGCATGCACAGGACACTGCCAGCAGCGAGGATGGGGGGACTGTCATAGAGCCCCTGCTGGATCCTCAGACTACGTGGGACCCCCTTGTAAGAAGCATCTGTGGCAGAGTCTGCAGTGGAGGAGGTGAGCGGTCTGGAGACCAGCTTCACTGAGTGTGTATCTAAAAAGGCACGCAAGTTGCTCTTTACTCTCTCTATTACTCTCTCTCTATTTGTTATACATATATATAGAATTAACTTCTCTTACCTGTCCCCGCCGCAGGAACTGCTGAGAAAAGAAAGTTTCCAGCCTTCACCCATCACGGCGGGTAGCGTTGTGCCAACCTTCAGGGTTTTTTGGGTTCATACTCAGAGAAACCTCTTACCTGGACCTGTAAAAGACTCTGCCAGAACTTTTGTGCCACTGTTTTAATAGTACACCAAGCCTGGTTTCGCAGAGCCCAGTCCTCCAAAGAGAGACTTACAGGCAAAACCTCGTTTCTTCGGATGATGAGGCCCGGGTACCATACCATCTTGGGAGTCAAAAATATCGGCCCGAGATATAGATTCTGTCAGCATAGCCCTTTAAGCCCCCGCAGGGACCTAACTGGAGCTTTTTTCACAGCATATGTTTTACGTGACCAACCACCTTAGACACTGGCGAAAAAACTGAGGTCCTCCCCATGTGGGAGGGGTTATATAGGGAAGGAATTCTCCTTAATTTGGGTTAACCAGTGTCCAATCACCGATGGTGCCTATCTAACCCACTATGTAATGAATGCTCTTTGTCCTGTGATGTATGATCAAGAAAGTCATTTAAAACTACTCGCGGCTATTAATGAATTGTTGGGTCCCGGCAATACAGATAAAAGAAGTCACTGAAAAAAACAAAAAAACGGCATGGGTTCCCCCCCAGTCCATTACCAGGCCCTTCGGGTCTGGTATGAATATTAAGGGGAACCCCAAACCAAAATTTTTATTAAAAATTGTGCAGGGTGCCCCCAAATTCCATACCAGGCCCTTCAGGTCTGTTATGGATATTAAGGGGAATCCTGCTCCAATTTTTTTTTTAAATAGCGTAGGGGTCCCCCTTAAAATCGATACCAGATCCTTCAGTCTGGTATGGATTTTAAGGGGAACCCCTCGCCAGATTAAAAAAATGGCGTAGGGCCCCCCAAAAATCCACACCAGACCCTTATCCAAGCACGCAACCTGGCAGGCCGCAGGAAAAGAGGGGGGACGAGAGAGCGCCCCCCCTCCTGAACCGTACCAGGCCACATGCCCTCAACATGTGGAGGATGTCCCCGTGTTGATGGGGACAAGGGCCTCATCCCCACAACCCTTGCCCAGTGCTTGTGGGGGTCTGCGGGCAGGGGCTTATCGGAATCTGGAAGCCACCTTTAACAAAGGGGACCCCCAGATCCCGCCCCCCCATGTGAATTGGTAACGGAGTACATTGTACCCCTACTATTTCACAAAAAAAGTGTCAAGAATGGTAAAAAACACAGTAGACAGCAAGGTCAACCGTGACGTGCGTGGGTGACCCCCACCTCCGTCTGACGCAAGGGGGAAACGCCGCGGGGTTACCCAGTGACATGTACGGGCGACCCCGCCCCCTCTGATGCCACGAGAACCACCCATGGAGGCGGATCATGTTGGCGGGGGTTTTTTTTCTCCACATCCTCCGCACGAAAATGGATGTACATCGCTGGACACTTTTTTTGCGAAATGGTAGGGGTACAATATACCCGTTACCAATTCATATAGGGGGGGTGGGATCTGGGGGTCCCCTTTGATAAAGGGGGCTTCCAAATTCCGATAAGCCCCCTGCCCGCAGACCCCCACAACCACCGGGGCAAGGGTTGTGGGTATTAGGCCCTTCTCCCCATCAACATGGGGACATCCTCCCCATGTTGAGGGCATGTGGCCTGGTACGGTTCAGGAGAGGAGGGGTGCTCTCTCATCTCCTCCTCTTTTCCTGCGGCCTGCCGGGTTGCGTGCTTAGATAAGGGTCTGGTATAGATTTTTGGGGGGACCCCCACGCAATTTTTTTTAAATTTTGGTTTGGGGTTCCCCTTAATATTCATACCAGACCCAAAGGGCCTGGTAATGTACTGGGGGAAACCCATGTTGTTTTTTTCAATGACTTTTATCTGTGTTGCCGGGACCAACAATTCATTATAGCCGCGAGTACTTTTAAATGACTTTTTTCCGTTAGGAATGTAATTTTGTGCAGGGACTGTTCTAAACACAGGAAACATGCGCCCCTTTACAGGCATACTATAGACACCCCCCAGGTATGAAATTTAAAGGAATATTTCACTTTTATTGTTTCACTTTAAGCATCATTAAAATCACTGCTCCCGAAAAAACGGCCGTTTTTAAAACTTTTTTTGCATTGATCCATGTCCCCTGGGGCAGGACCCAGGTCCCCAAACACTTTTTATGACAATGAATATAAGCCTTTAAAATTAGCGCTTTTTATTTCTCCCATAGACTTTTGAAGGGTGTTCCGTGGCTTTCGAATTTGTAAAAAAAAAGTAAATGTTGGATCATAAAAATACACATATAACACTGACATCGAGGATACATGATATATATCAACTTGGCGACACATGATAATGTGGAAAGGATTGATGAGTAATTCCCATGAATTCATATATACACATGTCATTGGGGCAGCACATTGCAGTATAAGTAACATGAAGTGAAGTACTATGAACATGATTGCTTAGTAGAGAATAGACTGGATTGATTGCTGATACAGGCATGTATCTGCATTCTATATTTCCGACGCGTTTCGTGTGTGAACACTCATCAGGGGCGGATGCTCGAGGATATCTTTAAAGAATGAAATAAAATGAATCTAGTGTGGCACTAAACATAACAGGAGAAGGCAAATTTGCCAGTCCTGGATACTTACATGAAATGAGTTAGCGATGGAATATAGTGAATGTGGGGCCAGGAGGGTTGTCTGTCCCGGGAGCTGAGGTATTATGGAGCCGCGTGCCAATGGGGCGCACACACAGAGCAACCCTCCTGGCCCCACATTCACTATATTCCTTTGCTAACTCATTTCATGTAAGTATCCAGGACTGGCAAATTTGCCTTCTCCTGTTATGTTTAGTGCCACACTAGATTCATTTTATTTCATTCTTTATAGATATCCTCAAGCATCCGCCCCTGATGAGTGTTCACACACGAAACGCGTTGGGCATACAGCATGCAGACACATGCCTGTATCAGCAATCAATCCAGTCTATTGTCTACTAAGCAATCGTGTTCATAGTACTTCATCTCATGTTACTTATACTGCAATGTGCCGCCCCAATGACATGTGTATATATGAATTCAAGGGAATTCCTCATCAATCCTTTCTACGTTATCATGTGTCGCCATGTTGATATATATCATGTATCCTCGATGTCCGTGTTATATGTGTATTTGTATGATCCAACATATTTTTTACTTGTTCTGTACCATTGATATGTATTTTATACATCTTCCATGTTATTAAACATGTTTTTCTACTAATGTACCCCCACACTGTCCAGAGCATCATTTAAAGTCCCAATTTCCTCTTCCATTGATATAATATAAAGTGTCATGGGGTCTATAGTGTAATAAAATGATAAACCTTTGGCATTGTATGATTAGATCGTATATTAGAGTCAAGGCTTGTACATAAGGGGGTTAAAACCCTACAAAGAAATGGAGACTGCATCCTATAAAGCTTGACGCGTTTCGTGGATTCATTCCACTCATCAGGAGAGGATGCTGGACATTTCTTCAAAAAACATATATGGACACCATTGTAGTTTAGGTTAAAACCCAAGTATTGAAAAAAAAAGTAAAATCGGGAGGAGAAAAGTTCTCCAACCCGAAGTGACTTCCATAGAGTGTTAGATTCAGCCTAGGAGATACTCTAAATAAGGGAGAGCTAGAGATGTCTATCCCGGGAGCTGAGGTCATAGAGGTCCATCGAGCATATACACAACTATTCCCAGAAGGATGAAGGTCATCATATTGTGCTAAGTAATAGAGCCAAATAACGGCTCCAAAGCGATCTATAAGAGAAATGAATGTATATGAGTGTGACCAATCAGATGCTGCTACCTCAGAGTGATAGATAGAGCTCATACCCGTCAGGAATGGAGAAGAACCAGAAGATGTGAGTTGGAGAATGTCACCTCGTGTCACCAGAAGGTGAAGATAGAGCACTGAGAGTTTCATGGAGAATTACCTCTCTCCAAAAGAAGCAGAAAATAGAATGAGAGATGTGAATGAATGAAAAGGGAATCCAACGCCCAAGTGAAGTCCCTTCTGGTACTACGTGATCCCATGACCCAAGTATGGAGTACAATACCATCAAATAGTGCAGCAGGGAAGCCGATCTGCTCCATGTGGGGATGTATATATGACACCGACATGTCCCCCGGGTAGACGTCTGACGTTTGTTTCATTCCGGATTGAAATTCAGACAAATATTCATTTTTCGGAAATTCAGATGTATCCGAATTACAATAGTACCAAATTTAACCACTTAAGGACCAGAAGGATTTACCCCCCCTCATGACCAGGCCATTTTTTTGTGATACGGCACTGCGCCGCTTTAACTGACAATTGCGCGGTCGTGTGACGTTGTACCCAAACAGAATTGACGTCCTTTTTTTCCCACAAATAGAACTTTCTTTTGGTGGTATTTGATCATCTCTGCGGTTTTTATTGCAACAAAAAAAGGGCAACAATTTTGAAAAAAAGCAATATTTTCTACTTTTTGCTCTAATAAATATCCCCCAAAAATATATAAAAAATACAAATTTCTTCCTCAGTTTAGGCCGATACGTATTCTTCTACATATTTTTGGTAACAATTGCAATAAGTGTTTATTGATTGGTTTGCACAAAAATTATAGTGTCTACATCATAGGGGATAGATTTATGGCATTTTTTATTATAATTTTTTTATTATTAGTAATGGCGGTGAACTGCGATTTTTATTGGGACTGCGACATTACGGCGGACAGATCGGACACTTTTGACACTTTTTTGGGACCGATGACATGTTCACAGCGATCAGAGCTAAAAATAGCCACTGATTACTGTATAAATGACACTGGCAGGGAAGGGGTTAATACCAGGGGGCGATCAAGGGGTTAAGTGTGTCCTAGGGAGTGATTCTAACTGTGGGGGGAGGGGACTGCCTGGGGGAGGAGACCGATCGTTGTTCATACTTAGTATGAACAGCAGATCTGTCTCCTCTCTCTTGACAGACGGAGATCTGTCTGTTTACATTGACAGATTTCCATTCTGTGTCTCTCTCAGGAGCGATCGCGGGTGTCTAGTGGACATCGCAGCCACCGGGCACCATCGTTGCTCCGCGGGCGTTCGCGCACCCCCTAGTGGTCTTAAAGCGGCCAACATATAGCTACGCCCAGGAGAGCCAACCTGCCGCAGTATAACTGGGGCGACGGTCCTCTAGTGGTTAAACGAATCCAAAATAACAAAAAAAAATTGGATGAAATTCAAATTCAAATCGTTTTCAAATTTAAATAGTTTTCACATTTCCTAAGAGAATAAAATAAAATATAAAATAAAGGAATAGAATAGAAAAAATAGAATAGAAAATAATATAACAGAAAATAAAAGAATAGAATATAATTGCGTAAAACACAACAAAATAGAATAGAAAATAAAAGAACAAAATAAAAGAACAGAATAGACTAGAATATAATATGAACAAATAGAATATAACCATCTTCTGAAATTTGAATTTCAAATAAAATAAATGTAAATTTGAATACGTAAGAGAAAAATAGAATAGAAAAAAAAAGAATAGAAAAAAAGAATAGGATAGACTATAATAGAATAGAAAACAAAAGAATGAAATAAACTATAGAAAATAATAGAAAGAATATAACCATTTCCCAAAATTCAAATAGAATCAATTTTGAATTTGAATAGAAAAATAGAAAATAACAGAATAGTATAGAAAACAAACAACAGAATAGAGTAGAATGAATATAACCATCTTTCAAAATTTGAATTTCAAATAGAATAGAATAGAAAATAATAGAATAGAAAAAAATAGAGTATTCTATTCTACTCTATTCTTTTCTATTTTATTCAAATTGATTCTATTTGAATTTTGGAAAATAGTTATATTATTTCTATTCTATTATTTTTTTAATTATGTTCTTTTCTATTCTATTTGAATTTCCGAAGATGGTTATAATTGTTCTATTTAATAATATTCTTTATGTATTCTATTGCATTCTATTATATTCTATTATTTTATTTTCTATTCTATTTTTTTCTTTGGAAATTGGAAAACAATTTGAATTTGAAAACTATTTGAAATTGATTTGAAAAACGTTTTGAATTGATCCGAATTTGAATTAGAAAATTTGAATTGATTTCAATATGAACAAAGTGAATTCTGAAAACGAATTAAACGGATTAAACTAATTTATGTAAATAACGAATTGAAACAAAACAAATGTTTCCGTCCTTCACATGTCTCCCCCCCGGGCCTCTCCCAGCGTCACGCTGGCATGATAAATAGTGGGAGGAGTCCGCCACCAAGAAATTGGAGCCAAGAACCGCCCCCACACATGAATCAACCAAGATGGCGGAAAGCACGCCAGCACAGTGATGCAGAAGAATGACATCACACGTGTGGCCCTCATGTGCGGCGCCGATGTGCATGAGGACGCCAGCCCGCCCCATCCCCCATGCCCAGAGGGCGGACAAGGAGGGATAAGGGGTGGGGCCTGGTGCCCATCGCAGCTCCCGGGTACTAGACAACAAGCCCCTCCCACTGATCCAGATGTTGGATTTTTTATTCATTAGTCTCATGAGATTCCAGATGGTTCTACAACAATGTGTGTTATATGAGGGGGAGGGGAGAGTACACTGTGACCTGACTGGGATCTGTATTCTGTCTGTACAGGAAATGTTCGGGAGGAGGAAATATTCACCCGGCCGGGATCTGACCTTCTCCTCCACATCAGACGTCATCTCATCCTCAACCGTACAGATACAGAGAGATGTGACCAGATTGAATGGAATTATATAGGCTCAACCAGATACATTGACACCAGAATATTTATACACTGGCAATGTAGACTGGAGAAATATGGGAACAAACTCTCCCCCAATACAAGATTATCAGAGAATGGAAGTCTGATCATATCCAATGTGACTCTGGAGAATGACGGGAGATACATTGTGTATATATACAACTCTACAGGAGGCCATATACAGACAGATTTTTACACCGTCCGAGTAGAAGGTAAGTCCATCCAACCCCCACCCCCAGTCCTAGCAGTGTCCTCCCCGCTCCGTGTCTTTATATACATTGTCCATGTAGAAGGTAAGTCCATCCTACCCCCACCCCCAGTCCTAGCAGTGTCCTCCCCGCTCCGTGTCTTTATATACACCATCCATGTAGAAGGTAAGTCCATCTAACCCCCACCCCCAGTCCTAGCAGTGTCCTCCCCGCTCCGTGTCTTTATATACATTGTCCATGTAGAAGGTAAGTCCATCCTACCCCCACCCCCAGTCCTAGCAGTGTCCTCCCCGCTCCGTGTCTTTATATACATTGTCCATGTAGAAGGTAAGTCCATCCTACCCCCACCCCAGTCCTAGCAGTGTCCTCCCCACTCCGTGTCTTTATATACACCGTCCATGTAGAAGGTAAGTCCATCCAACCCCCACCCCCAGTCCTAGCAGTGTCCTCCCCGTGTCTTTATATACACCGTCCATGTAGAAGGTAAGTCCATCCAACCCCCACCCCCAGTCCTAGCAGTGTCCTCCCCATGTCTTTATATCCATACATTATATAGTAGAAGATCTGGGAGAGACGTATGTGGTAAATAAGAAAAGGCTTGGAAAACATTTTCTCCTGAATATACCTTTATATGTGTCTATGTAATGGAGTTGTTATGATTTAAACACAAGCTACTATTTAACAAAAGTTTGACACAATGTTTCACTTTTTTAGAAGTATTAAATAGGCACAAGAGGCAGCACATTAACCAATAGATAATACAAGCGCATCACTTTATTTATCTTAACTAATTGTGGGGTATTGTATTATTTCTAAAAAATCTTTTTAGTCCACTTCAGCGCTTTAGGAATTTTATAATTCATTTTGGGATGCCATGTAATTTGCATGAATTATAATTTGTATCCCAGCAGTAATAGATCCCCAAGAAGCAATGTACCCCTCCCAGCAACAGTAGACCCCCCCTGCAATGATAGACCCCTCCTCCCAGCAATAGAATTCTCAGCAACAATAGACTCCCCAGTAACAATAGATCCACCCCTGCAACAATAGACCTTCCCCAGCAACAGTAGACCTCTCCCACACCAGTAGATCACTCCCAGCAACAACAGACCCCCTCACAACAAAATACCCCCAGTAACTATAGACCTCCACCAGTAACGATTGATCTCCTAGCAGCCAACAACAATACACCTCTCCCTCCCTGCAACATAAGACCCCACAGCAACAATAAATCCTCCATTAGCAACAATAAACCTCCCAGCTACAACAGACCCGCTGGAAACAATAGATGCCCCGTGAAAATATATCCCCAGTAGACAGCAACAATAGACCTTCCAGCACACCCCAGCATCCCTTCCATTACACACATTCAGTGCTGGAGGCTCCGGACCTGCGTTCCCCCTGAATGAAAGACCTGAGATTTATATCAATAAAAAGGTCCTTTGTCTCCAATCTGGAAAATAGAACCAACCCCCCCCCCCCCCCCGTCTCCACTCTTCATTGAAATGATGTTTTCTTTAAGTTTTAGGTCATCAAATTATCTGTAGAGAAAGTACATTTTTAAAGAATCATCTAATTCTCCATCTCCATCCATAAAGGAAATTGTATTTATTTGTCTGAAATAAATCAGTAGAGATCTCTATCGATATATCAATCCTTTGGGTTCATCATATTCAATAAAGTGTCTCATTAGGTGGATTTACTAAAGAAGTTCAGCATCTTCACTTTGTACAGTTACTTCCACTTATCTTAGTGAATGGGTGTAAGGAAATATCCTGTCTTTTTTTTTCCTTGCACATGATTGGATAATCTTTGCAAAATAAATTTCCACTTATCTTTACCTCATTCACTAAGTTAACTTAAAAATCACCTTGTAGAGTGATTATGCTCTACTCCCTTAATAAATCAGCTCCGCCATGCCTCCCCCACCATGTCCCCTTTTTTCATGTCCCCTCCACCCGTTTCCCTCACCATATCTCCTCTACAATGTCCTCTCCACTGTATTTCCTCCATCAGGTCTCCTCCACCATGTCTCCTCCACGTTATCATCTCAATCATGTCCCCTCCAAAATATTTCCTCTACCACATCTTCTCCACTGTGTCTGCTCTTTCATGTCTCCTTTAGTTTGTCTCTTCATCCATGTTCCTCTATTGTGTCTTCTCCATTATGTCTCCTTCACCGTGTTTACTCTATCATGTCTTCTCTACAATGTTCCCTCCATCATGTCTCCTCTACAGTGTCTCCTCCACCTTGTCTCCTTCACCGTGCCCCCTACACTGCTTCTCCTCCACTATGTTCCCTCCACTGTGTCTCCCCCACCATGTCCAATGTGTCTCCTCCATCATGTCTCCTGCATCATATCCCCTCCACCGCATATTCTTTACCACCATGTCTCCTCCACTGTGTCTCCTCCATCATGTCTGCTTCCACCATGTCCCAGAAATGTGTCTCTCTGCCTTTGTCTCCTCCACCATGTCTCATCCACCATGTTCCTTTATCATTTCTCCTTTACCATGTCAACTCCACCTTGTCTCCCCCACAGTGTCCTTTTATACCAGGAACAGCTAAGCCAATCACTATCACTTACCAGACAGGGGTGTCTTAGGTGAGATTTGTTCAGTCTTAAAGGGACAGCCCTGACACTGACATTACCCCCCTTCTTTGAGGGGGAGCTCCTGCAACCCCAGACTTGGTGTTAAAAATGTAACTGCCTTTTAAGTTGGTCAGTGTGAAAATCCAAATTCAAATGGTACAGAATCAGCAGCAAGGAAGAGCAGAGTGAGAACAAGCCGGGTCATACATAAGTAGATCAGAGAAGATATCAGCTGGGTCAAGCACAAACACACAAAGGTAGGTATGCTACCACAAGCACTGGGGGTGTTTTGACACAGGTGTTTTAAAGGTGAACAGTGATTAGCTGGCCAATCACCATCGCTTCCCAGGCCAGGGCTGTCTCAGGTGAGATTTGCCTAGTCTTAAACTGACAGCCCAAATCCCAGTACTGAGACTGACTATGTTTTTGTTCAGTATTGTTACCAACTTCTGCCTCTTCCTGACTCTGATTCTTCTCACATCCTGCTGTCTTTCTACACGGCTATTACCAAACCAGGCTTTTCACCTGGCTCCACCTTCAACTGAACTCAGCATCTCCACAGCGCATTGTCAGCTATACGCCTGATTCCTCAGATATCAGCGCTCCCAAGTTCCTGCTCAGTGTCTACACCTTGACACTTGTGCCTTTCCTTCACCCCTGTAGACTCTATCTCAACATTCAGGGGTTCTCAGATGGGAACTGTACAAGAGACCTTCCCCATCATCTCAGGGTCTGCATACAGGTACGTGACAGAACCATTCAGCCAAATGGAGCCTGAAAGGAGGGCCTTGTCTATGGATGTTCTCTGTCAGCAAATAACAGCAGGTCTTAGCCTGATGGCTGGTAACACGTTCCTGACATCTGACATGGAAGGACATAGTGGAGGAGACACAGTTGAGGAGCAATGTTGGAGGAGACACGGTGGAGGAGACATAAACTTTGAGATGGGAATGAGGGACACCTATTAGCTAAAGTATGTGGCCATAGGACACACCCCCTTAAAGGAGAATTCTACAAAAAAATGATTAGTTAAACCCACAAGTGCTTTTTTTACCACTACTATTCCTTTATATTGGCTTTTGATATTTACAAATGCAGCAATTTAGAATTTGGATGAAATGTTTGGATTATATAGATCAGACCAAAATGAGGGACAAATGAGGGGGACAGAGGGACTTTCTTCCAAATCAGGGAAAGTTGGGAGCTTCTCCTCACACAGCCGGGTAACTCTTCCTCCTCCGGTCTCCGGAACCCTCCGCTGTGATGTCACCAATCAGATCAATAATCTAAGTAGATCCATCAACATCTCCTGTGCAGGTGAGTGAGAGAAATGTCTCCAGGCTGAATTTACTACTAAAGATTTTACTGAGAGATAAAATATTCCAGATACAAAGATTACAATCCAGGAAATACATAACATAACAGAATGATCAGCTTCCATCAGAGCCTTTTCCCTTCCCATATAGATCCCACCCAGAGGTGTATCATGGATGGGGCCACAGGGTTGGTTTCCCTGAGTGAAGAATTCTTAGAGGGCACAGAGAAGCTGTCCAAGCTGACAGCCAATAATAGGCAGTGGAGGTATCCCCCGCCCCACAGCATGCCCATTGCATACATGCAGTTGCGGGGTGGGCAATGCCTCCAACACCTATGATTTGCTGTCAGCTTTGATATCTTTCAGGCAGTGTATCTTGGGTGGTTTTGGACTTGTGTCACCCCTACCTAGGAGGGAACCCTGGACACTGGCAACCAACCCTTCACCACTGACCACACCACAGAACAAGTCCTAATATAAAATACAGTTTTTATGCAGAGGGACAGAGATAAAAAACTTGAACAGAGACCCAACATTCAGTAGAAGACGTCATACAAGTACATAATGTGAGGAGGACACCAGAATGAGCTGCTTCATAATCTCACAATTTATAATTGTCAGACGTTCTATTTTTCCCCCAAAAAATCTACCAGGACATTTGTAGATGAAGCCCAATTCCAGCTAAGACTTTTTATAAAATATTATAAGAAGTTACATAGTTACATAGTTAGTAAGGTTGAATAAAGACACCAGTCCATCCAGTATAACCTGAGCGAGTACACCCTCACATCAGTCCCTACCCTCAAGAAACCCACAATCCAAGGTCCCCAACTCACATTCATATATACTAGGGCCAATTTTGGACAGAAGCCAATTAACCTACCAGCATGTCTTTGGAGTGAAGAGTTAGAACTTCTGGCAGTTTTTTTATTGCTGTCTTGCTCCATATTGGGAAGATTTCCTTTCACTTCCTGTGTGGTCACCATGATAGGAAATGAGGGGAAATCTCCCCAATGGGTAAAAAGGAAGATACCAGCAGAGGAGAATTTATTATGAATATACATTTGTACAGCATTGGCAAAACCAATATTGATGAAGGTATAGACAAACAAACTACAAGTATACTATACTGTCCTAGCAAGTTCCGTGGTGGGGACAGGGAGCTGTCATTTGTGGTGAGCAGTTGTCAGAGGAGGATTGTGTCATCTGTCGGGGGGGGTTTCTGCTTTTAGTGAGTCAGCGGGCAACATTGTGGATCTACATTTCTGGAGTGCATTATTAATGAAGGATTTACATTGTGGGATTTTTTTTTTTTTAGCTTACTGATTTTTTTAAATAAAGGACATGTCAAAAGTGTCTTTATTTACTATTTTTCATATTTTTTTTGAAAAAATACCCAGAGGTTCTCATTCATATAGAGGGAGACCATTTTTTTTTTTTAATAAAGGGGTCTTCCAGATTTAAATGGACCCCCCCCCCACAACCACTGCACAAGTGTTGTGAGTAAGAGGCCCTTGTCCTCATCAAGGGGAACCCCATGGCAGGGCACCCCCCCATACTGAGGACATGTCTGGTATGGTACAAGAGGGGGGACGCACACTCCTTCTTCCTGTCCTGACCTGGCAGGCTGCCTTCTCTGATAAGGGTCTTCTATGAACTCTGGTTGGACCTCATGCAATTTTTTTTGTTATTATTTTGTGTAGGCTCCTGCTTGACATCCATACCATGAGATCCATGTATTTTGAGGAGGACCCTCACACTTTTCTTATATGTGATTGTTCCTTCATTAACACCTCTACCAGATTCTCTCCTAGGATAAGGGTCTGGTATAGGTGAAGGGAATCCCCGGTCATCTGTTTACAAACTGAAGTATACAGCCAGGAGCTGTCATTTACCAGCAATGTAACCCCTCCCCCCTCACACCTGTTCATCTATGGAGCGGAGCAATTTTTACAGTTCTGCTATAAACTTGTTTGTTCGGCAATAATTTTGGCATTACGGAAGATAACAAGGTCATACATATATGTTTAAGGACAAGCGAGGCTTTCTTTTCATGATATTTGATTGTAACAATAATGTTCTTTCAATCCTTCGACAATAAAATGTAACAAAACTGAACATAAGAGACTATTTCTTGTCTGAGCAGTGTTAGTTCAACCTCCCTGAGCCACACTCGGGATCACATCGCAGGATCCAGGCAAAGTGACTTACCTTGTCCCCCGGATCCTGCGATGTCTCCCCCGCTGTGTGTGTGAGCCGTGTCCTCCGCTCGATCTATCACTGTGCCGAGCTCCGTTCCCTGCGATCGTTGTGACACACGAGGACGGAGCACGGCGCCAAATTCAAAAAGTGAAACACACAATACATACAGTACACTGTGATCTTATGGATTATATTACTGGATCACATTATTTCACCTCCCTTTTGTCCCTAGTGGTTTGTCCCGTGTCCTGCATGCAGCTTTATATTCTATATACTGTTCTTTCTACCTGGAAATTGGAGATTGTCCATAGCAACCAAAAACCGTCTCTTTACATGAAAAGCGGTTTTAGACCAGCTGGAAAACAGCGATAATATATTAGAATCACTCGCAGAATTGATCGATCGTGATTTGTGAGGAAATCCGTCATCAAACACTGAAAGTAATGACAGCGACAATTCTGCAACTCAGCAAATTTCAGTGTTTTTGATTTGATTACATTATTGAATCATTTTTATTATTATTCTTTGTTATAATTATTTATAGGTATTTATTATATTATAATTTATAATTTCGTGTTTCAAACTTTATCATACCCGGGATGTCTTCTAGACTCTTGTTTGGACAGATTTAATTGAGTTATTCCTAAGAATTCCAGGCCTACAATATAAAACGCCAAATTTCCATACAAAATAATTGTACCGCTTTCAGCATCAAAAATCTGACATAATCATCCTGCCAGGGAGGTTAAAAAGAGATATTGTTACTGCAAATTCAAAGTGTGCATTTTATTCTGTAATGTGTTCTGTATAAAATGACAATAAACTTCTGATTCTGGAAATCATTGCAAAGATATTTACAAATGAAATAAACGGTTTATTTTTATTTCTTTGCACTTTAACCCCTAGAGGAGCAGCTGCCGCATTATACTGGGTCAGGTTGGCTCTCCTGGGCAAATCGCCGTAGCTGTATGTCGGACGCTTTAAGACCACTAGAGGGCGTGCGGCACGACGAAGTAGCAGATGCGCGTACCCGGCGGCCGCGATGTCCACCAGGCACCCGCGATCTCTCCTGAGGGAGACAGAATGGAGATCTATCAATGTAAACAGACACATCCCCGTTCTGTCAGGAGAGAGGAGACAGATCTGTTGTTGTTCATACTAAGTATGAACATCGATCGGTCTCCTCCTCCAGGCAGTCCCATCCCCCACAGTTAGAATCGCTATTAGGGAACACATTTACCCCTTGATCGCCCCCTAGTGTTAACCCCTTCCCTGCCAGTGACATTTATACAGTAATCAGTGGCTATTTTTAGCTCTGATCGCTGTATAGATGTCAATGGTCCCAAAAAAGTGTCAAAAGTGTCCGATCTGTCTGCCGCATTGTCGCAGTCCCAATAAAAATAGCAGATCACCACCTTTATTAGTAAAAACAAATTATAATAAAAATGTCATAAAAAAATGTCATAAATATATCCCCTATTTTGTAGACACCATAACTTTTGCGCAAACCAATCAATAAACGCTTTTTGCAATTTTTTTTCCCAAAAAATATGTAGAAGAATTCATATCAGCCTAAACCGAGGAAGAACGTTTTTTATATATTTTTTGGGGGATATTTATTATAACAAAAAGTAAAAAACATTTGTTTATAGCGCACAAAATAAAAACCGCTGAGGTGATCAAATACCACCAAAAGCAATCTCTATTTGTGGAGAAAAAAGGACGTCGGTTTTGTTTGGGTACAGCGTCACACGACCGCGCAATTGTCAGTTAAAGCGACACAGTGCCATATCACAACACATGGCCGGGTCATTAAATCGGAGTTCCGCCAAGAAAAAAATAAATAAAAGTCAGCAGGTACAAATACTGCAGCTTCTGACTTTTAATATTAGACACTTCCCTGTCCAGGGCGCCGGCGATGTCCTCACCGGAAGCCAATCTGTCCCTCGGCTCCCGGGTGCAGACGTCACATCTTCAGTAAGGGTATCAGGAAGTGAAGCCCTGCGGCTTCACTGCCTGGTTCCCTACTGTGCATGCGCGGGTCACGCTGCACTTCCTCACTGGTTTCTGCTGTCTTCTGGGACCTGTGTGTCTCCCAGAAGACAGCGGGGGAGACGGAGGAGGGGCCAGAAATGGCGTAGATCGCTGCAGAATTTGTGGCAATCCTTAGCCGGAAGTGGGAGCAAATACCTGTATTAGACATGTATCTGCTCCCCCCTGAAAGGTTCCAAATGTGACACTGGAGGGGGGGGGAGGAACCGGAAAAGCGGAAGTTCCATTTTTGGGTGGATCTCCACTTTAAGGGGGCAAATCCCCGGACCATTTGGCAGCTTAGTGACCGAAGGACTTTTTACAATTTGGCACTGCGCTGCTTTAACTGGTAAGTGCGCGGTCATGCAATGCTGTACCCAAACTAAATTTGCGTCCTTTTTTCCCCACAAATAGAGCTTTCTTTTGATGGTATTTGATTGCCTCTGCGATTTTTATTTTTTGCGATATAAACGGAAAAAGTCTGAAAATTTTGAAAAAAATGATATTTTCTACTTTTTGTTATAAGAAAGATCCAATAAACTCAATTTTATACATTTAGGCCAAAATGTATTCGGCCACATGTCTTTGGCAAAAAAATGTCAATAAGCGTATATTTATTGGTTTGCGCAAAAGTTATAGCGTCTACAAACTAGGGTACATTTTCTGGAATTTACACAGCTTTTCGTTTATGAATCTCATTTCTTGAGGTGTTAAAATGGCAGAGCAGTACAACCCCCCCCCCCAAATGACCATATTTTAGAAAGTAGACACCCTAAGGAAAATGCTAGGAGGCATGTTGAGCCCATTGAATATTTTATTTTTTTGTCACAAGTGATTGAAAAATGACAAAAAAAAAATTTTTTCTACAAAAAGTTGTCACTAAATGATATATTGCTCACACCTGCCATGGTTATATGTGGAATTGCACCCCAAAATACAAATGACCCAATTTTGGAAAATAGACACCCCAAGCTATTTGCTGAGAGGCATGTTGAGTCCATGGAATATTTTATATTTTGCGACAAGTTGCGGGCAAATGACAAACTTTTTTTTTTGCACAAAGTTGTCACTAAATGATATATTGCTCAAACAGGCCATGGGCATATGTGGAATTACACCCCAAAATACATTTAGCTGCTTCCCCTGAGTACGGGGATACCACATGTGTGGGACTTTTTGGGAGCCTAGCCGCGTACGGGACCCGGAAACCAATCACTGCCTTCAGGATTTCTAAGGGCGTAAATTTTTGATTTCACTCCTCACTACCTAATACTCAACATGCCTCTCAGCAAATAGCTTGGGGTGTCTACTTTCCAAAATGGGGTCATTTAGGGGGGTTTTGTGCCACCTGGGCATTCCATGGCCTCCGAAACTGTGATAGGTAGTGAAGAGTGAAATCCCTTATCCCGAAGGCGGTGCTTGGACTTCGGGGCGTACGCGGCTAGGCTCCCAAAAAGTCTCACACATGTGGTATCCCCATACTCAGGAGAAGCAACAGAATGTATTTTGGGGTGTCATTTCACATATGCCCATGGCATGTTTGAGCAATATATCATTTAGTGACAACTTTGTGCAAAAAAAAAATGGGGTCATTTGGGGGGGGTTTGAACTGTCCTGACTACATTTAGAAGCTTATGTCACACATCACCCACTCTTCTTACCACTTGAAGACAAAGCCCTTTCTGACACTTTTTGTTTACATGAAAAAAAAAAAAAAAATTGCAAGAAAATTACATTGAACCCCCAAACATTATATATTTTTAAAGCAAAGGCCCTACAGATTAAAATGGTGGGTGTTTTATTTTTTTCACACAGTATTTGCGCAGCAATTTTGGGAAAAAACACACTTTTTTTATTTTAATGCACTAAAACACACTATATTGCCCAAATGTTTGAAGAAATAAAAAAGATGATCTTAGGTCGAGTACATAGATACCAAACACGACATGCTTTAAAACTGCGCACAAACGTGCAGCGACGACAAACTTCGTTTACTGCTAAAATTACTGCCCTCGATCTGATCTTCGCAGTGATACCTCACATGCATGGTGCAATTGCTGTTTACATATGACACAAGATGGACGCTTGCGTTCACCTTGGCGCGAGAGCAGGGGGGGGACAGGGGTGCTTTTTTTTTTCTTTTTTTTTTTCTTTTTTATCTTATTTTTAAACTGTTCCTTTCATATTTTTTTAATCGTTTTTATTGTTATCTCGGGAACTGTAAATATCCCCTATGATAGCAATAGGTAGTGACAGGTACTCTTTTTTGAAAAAATTGGGGTCTGTTAGACCCTAGATCTCTCTTCTGCCCTCAAAGCATCTGACCACACCAAGATCGGTGTGATAAAATGCTTTTCCAATTTCCCAATGGCGCTGTTTACATCCCACAAAATCTAAGTCATGAAATGCTCGTAGCTTCCGGTTTCTTAGGCCATAGAGATGATTGGAGGCATTCTGGTCTCTGATCAGCTCTATGGTCAGCTGGCTGAATCACCGGCTGCATTCTCAGGTTCCCTGTTGGAACTGGAGCGCCAGAGAAAACCATGGAAGATGGTGGGGACATTCCATTCCACTGCTTGTAAAAGCAGTCTAGAGGCTAATTAGCCACTAGGATTGCTTTTAAATGAAAGCTGATAAAAGAGATTGATTGGTGGGTATGCCCACCTTTAGAATACCTCCCTTCATCCACCCACTTCTAATGATGGGCATACATGCACCATTGTGTTTTTAACTGTGGTGGTGAAATCACCTCCTACAGCGCTGGAGTCACGGCTTTATGTATTGTGGGAGCAAATGCTGTTGCTGTCAAGATAAATAAATCTGTGCTGCAACTGAATGGTGTACCTGCTAAGCAACTGATGGTTAACAATAAAACAAAGTAACATTACAGTATAACAGTAATGCCCCGTACACACAGTCGGACATTGATCGGACATTCCGACAACAAAATCCATGGATTTTTTCCGACGGATGTTGGCTCAAACTTGTCTTGCATACACACGGTCACACAAAGTTGTCAGAAAATCCGATCGTTCTGAACGCGGTGACGTAAAACACGAACGTCGGGACTATAAACGGGGCAGTAGCCAATAGCTTTCGTCTCTTAATTTATTCTGAGCAAGCGTTGCACTTTGTCCGTCGGATTTGTCTACGAACGATCGGAATTTAAAGGAGCGGATTTTGTTGTCGGAAAATTTTATATCCTGCTCTCAAACTTTGTGTGTCGGAAATTCCAATGGAAAAAGTCAGATGGAGCCCACACACGGTCGGAATTTCCGACAACAAGCTCCGATCGCACATATTTAGTCGGAAAGTCCGACCATGTGTACAGGGCATAAGACTTACCATACTGTGTCTAAAATATATATATATGCAGAAGCATGGTGGCATCCGCCCCAAAAGTTAGGTGCAAATCGCTCCTCCACCCCTCCTGCCCCCATGCTTCGGCATATATGCTCTTTTTTTAACTTTTTTTTTTAAGTGGTGAAATCACCTCCTACAGAGCTGGAGTCACAGCTTTATGTATCGTGGGAGCAAATGCTGTTGCTGTCAAGATAAATAAATCCGCGCTGCAGCTGAATGGTGTACCTGAAAACAAAAAAATGGTTAACAATAAAACACAGTAAACAGTAAAGTATAAAAAAATTACATTCCTGCAAAGCAAACATGATAAAACATAATAACAATAAAACATTGCAGAATAGAATAAAAGAATAATAGAGTAAAAAAGATCAGGACAATAGAGAGAGAATAGAGAGAGAACAATAAAACAACACCTATTTTTGTTTTTTTTATTTTATATATTTTTTGTTTTTATTTTTTTTACTTTTTTTTTTTCACACTTTTTTTTGTAACTGTAACTGTTGTAACTGTAACGGTTGCAGGTTCGGGTCGCTCAAAATGCGATGGCATCTTGGGAGACCCTGTGAAAGTGTGCCTAGTCTGTGCAGTGCTGTACCCTACGCTAATACTCAACTAGTGTATGGTAGCGTTCAAAACATTCACCAATGCAAAGACCAGGATTGTCAGGACAGGAGGGACAAAAATACCCGGTGTCACGCCTATATCCGGGCTTTCTACAGATACAACATACACAGATAAACAGATAAACCATAAAACTACATGTATAGCCTGTGGCCCTGTCACAGAGCTTATACATCTTGACCCCGTATCTGGCACGCTTGCTGGGAAGGTACTGTTTGAATGACAAGCGGCCAGAAAACTTAATCAGGAACTTATCAACGCAGATAACTTGATGGGGAGTAAACAAGTCTGCAAAATGTTGGTTGAAGTGGTTTACGAGGGGCCGAATTTTGTAGAGCCGATCGTATTCAGGGTCTCCACGAGGACGACAGAGTTCATTGTCATTGAAGTGCATGAACCGCAAGATCTGCTCGTATCGTGCCCTGGTCATGGAGGCAGAGAACATGGGCATATGGTGAATTGGGTTAATGGACCAATATGACCGCAAGGTACTCATTTTAATTATGTCCATGTCGAGGGAAAGGCCCAGAAAGGTCTTTAATTCGGAGACCATAATTGGTCTCCAATCTCTGGCAAGAGAAGACTGGGGAATAGCGGCGTTGTGTTGACCAGCGTACAAATTGCTTTGGTCCACAATAGATCTATAGAGATCTTCGGTGAAAAACAGCGAATAAAAATCAAGTGACGTAAAATCAACTGTTTCCACCTGAATGCCAGGTCTGGCCTTACCCTCCAGGCCCTTGTCTGTCCCATACAAACTGTTTCACCGACCACCTTGGTGCATATACTGTATCTAGCAGCCTCTTGCTGCTCTGGCTCCCATGTGGAGCCCTCCTGACTCCTGGTACTCAGACTTCCTATCTGCCGGGGTGGAGCCCAGAACTATGGTCAGGTTACTACAAAAAGCCCAGCACACACCTGACCAATCAGTATGCTGGCTGTTCTAAAAATCAGGACCCAGGACTGGGGATTTCATCCCACCCGGATCTCTCAGAAATTCCCGGGCTCCAGGTCCCAAAGTGGACCTTTCTAAGAAAGGAGGAAACTGAAAGGCCAGTTTCCTCTTCATGTTACAAGTTCCCTGGAGCCCCTCAACCCATCTGGTTGAGAATTCTGGGTCACATCCTCCTTCTAGACCCTGGCAGGGCAACGCTCTGCCACATATCCTCCCCCCCTGTTTCAACCCCGGAGAGGGTGTAACACACCAGCCAAACCTCTTCAAAATTGCGCCTCTGTGCCAGTTACCACCAACAAGGGCCAAACCCCAGTCTTAGCAAGTGACTTTCCCTATGTCCCCCTGCTACAGTGACTTGGGTACTACAAAGACACACCAGTGACTTTTTACGGGTGCGCTTCCAAAAATGCCATATGCCCATTTTTCTTGGGGCCACACCTTCAAACACTTTAACACTAAGGACTTACCAAGGACTTGAATATTGTTTCCCAACCTCTTTCTCTTTACTTCTAAAGTGGTCACATTTTTAAACACCTTTTTAGCCATAAGTGAGGGCACTTTTATTTGGGAATGAAACTCTTTTAATGGCACCTTGTTAAGCTTGGGGCCAGTGTCCTCAGACCTTTTACTCTTGCAACTTGGGAGGTTCCTGGACCTCTGGAAATCCTTCCCAGAATGACACCCCTGGACCTGTAGGGGGCCCAATTCTACTACACCTATTCCCTCTTCTGTGTCTGTCCTACCATTCATCTTCCTGTGTTTTTTTTAAGATTAAGAGCAACCATGTCACCTTGACCATCAGGTCTTCCCTTATTTTTGCTGTTACCCATGGTAACCAAAACATTTACCAGTGTGTTGCACTTTTCCTGCACTTGCAATGTATTATGGGACATTCAGCAGAGTATTTCATGATGAACATCCCAAAAGTTTGGATTTTGTCTGAACACTAGGGATGAGCCGAACACCCCCCTGTTCGGTTTGCACCAGAACATGCGAACAGGAAAAAAATTTGTTCGAACACGCGAACACCGTTAAAGTCTATGGGACACGAACATGAATAATCAAAAGTGCTAATTTTAAAGGCTAATATGCAAGTTATTGTCAATAAAAGTGTTTGGGGACCTGGGTCCTGCCCCAGGGGACATGAATCAATGCAAAAAAAAGTTTTAAAAACGGCCGTTTTTTCAGAAGCAGTGATTTTAATAATGCTTAAAGTCAAACAATAAAAGTGTAATATCCCTTTAAATTTCATACCTGGGGGGTGTCTATAGTATGCCTGTAAAGGGGCGCATGTTTCCCGTGTTTAGAACAGTCTGACAGCAAAATGACATTTGGAAGGAAAAAACTCATTTAAAACTACCGCGGCTATTGCATTGCCGACAATACACATAGAAGTTCATTGATAAAAACGGCATGGGAATTCCCCACAGGGCAACCCCGAACCAAAATTAAAAAAAAAAAATGATGTGGGAGTCCCCCTAAATTCCATACAAGGCCCTTCAGGTCTGGTATGGATATTAAGGGGAACCCCAGCCAAAATTAAAAAAAAAAATTGACGTGGGGTTCCCCCTAAATTCCATACCAAACCCTTCAGGTCTGGTATGGATTTTAAGGGGAACCCCGCGCCAAGAAAAAAAAAAAAAACGGCGTGGGGTCCCCCTAAAAATCCATACCAGACCCTTATCCGAGCACGCAACCTGGCAGGCCGCAGGAAAAGAGGGGGGGACGAGAGTGCGGCCCCCCCCCCCCTCCTGAACCGTACCAGGCCACATGCCCTCAACATTGGGAGGGTGCTCTGGGGTAGCCCCCCAAAACACCTTGTCCCCATGTTGATGAAGACAAGGGCCTCATCCCCACAACCCTGGCCGGTGGTTGTGGGGGTCTGCGGGCGGGGGGCTTATCGGAATCTGGAAGCCCCCTTTAACAAGGGGACCCCCAGATCCCGGCCTCCCCCCTGTGTGAAATGGTAAGGGGGTACTTACCCCTACCATTTCACTAAAAAACTGTCAAAAATGTTAAAAATGACAAGAGACAGTTTTTGACAATTCCTTTATTTAAATGCTTCTTCTTTCTTCCTTCATCTTCATCTTCTTCTGGTTCTTCTGGCTCTTCTGGTTCTTCCTCCGGCGTTCTCGTCCAGCATCTCCTCCGCGGCGTCTTCTATCTTCTTCTCCTCGGGCCGCTCCGCACCCATGGCATGGGGGGGGAGGCTCCCGCTCTTCTCTTCATCTTCTTCTCTTCTTCATCTTCTTCTTCATCTTCTTCTTCTTCTTCTCTTCTTCCTTCTTCTGTTCTTCATTTCTTCTGCGGGCCGCTCCGCATCCATGCATGGAGGGAGGCTCCCGCTGTGTGACGGCGTCTCTTCGTCTGACGGTTCTTAAATAACGGGGGGCGGGGCCACCCGGTGACCCCGCCCCCCTCTGACGCACGGGACATGACGGGACTTCCCTGTGGCATTCCCCGTGACATCACAGGGAAGTCAAGTCACCGTGCGTCAGAGGGGGGCGGGGTCACCGGATGGCCCCGCCCCCCGTTATTTAAGAACCGTCAGACGAAGAGACGCCGTCACACAGCGGGAGCCTCCCTCCATGCATGGATGCGGAGCGGCCCGCAGAAGAAATGAAGAACAGAAGAAGGAAGAAGAGAAGAAGAAGAAGAAGATGAAGAAGAAGATGAAGAAGAGAAGAAGATGAAGAGAAGAGCGGGAGCCTCCCCCCCATGCCATGGGTGCGGAGCGGCCCGAGGAGAAGAAGATAGAAGACGCCGCGGAGGAGATGCTGGACGAGAACGCCGGAGGAAGAACCAGAAGAGCCAGAAGAACCAGAAGAAGAAGAAGATGAAGGAAGAAAGAAGAAGCATTTAAATAAAGGAATTGTCAAAAACTGTCTCTTGTCATTTTTAACATTTTTGACAGTTTTTTAGTGAAATGGTAGGGGTAAGTACCCCCTTACCATTTCACACAGGGGGGGGCCGGGATCTGGGGGTCCCCTTGTTAAAGGGGGCTTCCAGATTCCGATAAGCCCCCCGCCCGCAGACCCCCACAACCACCGGCCAGGGTTGTGGGGATGAGGCCCTTGTCTTCATCAACATGGGGACAAGGTGTTTTGGGGGGCTACCCCAAAGCACCCTTCCAATGTTGAGGGCATGTGGCCTGGTACGGTTCAGGAGGGGGGGGGGCCGCACTCTCGTCCCCCCCTCTTTTCCTGCGGCCTGCCAGGTTGCGTGCTCGGATAAGGGTCTGGTATGGATTTTTAGGGGGACCCCACGCCGTTTTTTTTTTTTTGGCGCGGGGTTCCCCTTAAAATCCATACCAGACCTGAAGGGTCTGGTATGGAATTTAGGGGGAACCCCACGTCAATTTTTTTTTTAAATTTTGGCTGGGGTTCCCCTTAATATCCATACCAGACCTGAAGGGCCTTGTATGGAATTTAGGGGGACCCCCACATCATTTTTTTTTTTTTAATTTTGGTTCGGGGTTGCCCTGTGGGGAATTCCCATGCCGTTTTTATCAATGAACTTCTATGTGTATTGTCGGCAATGCAATAGCCGCGGGTAGTTTTAAATGAGTTTTTTCCTTCCAAATGTCATTTTGCTGTCAGACTGTTCTAAACACAGGAAACATGCGCCCCTTTACAGGCATACTATAGACACCCCCCAGGTACGAAATTTAAAGGGATATTACACTTTTATTGTTTGACTTTAAGCATTAATAAAATCACTGTTCCTGAAAAAACGTCCGTTTTTAAAACTTTTTTTTGCATTGATGCATGTCCCCTGGGGCAGGACCCGGGTCCCCAAACACTTTTTATGACAATAACTTGCATATAAGCCTTTAAAATTAGCACTTTTGATTTCTCCCATAGACTTTTAAAGGGTGTTCCGCGGCATTCGAATTTGCCGCGAACACCCCAAATTGTTCGCTGTTCAGCGAACTTGCGAACAGCCAATGTTCGAGTAGAACATGAGTTCGATTCGAACTCGAAGCTCATCCCTACTGAACACCCAAAACTCCATCCACACCTAAGTTCCTGCTCAGCTTATCCTTAGTGGGGACATCGCCCACACTATACCAGAGGATGGCGCCCTCAGGAGAGAGAAACCTTGTAATTGGAGATGGAAGAGCTCTGTTCTGATTGGGTGATTAGAATGTAGGGTGCTGAGCACACAACACCTGGTAATTATTTCCATTTCAGGGCCATTAAACATCCCAGTATAAGGTCAGCAGATTTCATAAAGCAGCCGTGATCTCCATCCCTTCCCCCTCATAGGGGGTTCATATACTTTTGGAAATGTTTATAGATGTGATGGATGGGGACTCTCTCACATGGTCATGTCCTCACCCGGCCCGCTGTCATTGTATGATGATAATCTGACCTCCTTCTATTCTCCATGTGTATGGAATGATTTAGGACCAGCTACATCTTTATCAGGAGAAGAAGAATCTCCACATTGTAATTAGTGTGACTTTCCTGATAAAGTTCCTACTGAATGATCTGACTGTGTCTGATATTTTATATTGGGGTTCTGTATATCTCTTTCATGGTATCTCCATATTTTATCTCCATTTACTAGAAATTCGGTCAGGTTGGGGTCACTTCCTGTCATCCGGTGCGGTCTTTGTCCTCTACACTGGGCTCCTCATCTTTATGGTCAATGACCTGAGGAAGATGAAGAATGAGAAGAATGAGAAGAATCGGAGTGTGAGGAGGACGAGGAGAAGGGATCAGATGGAGATGGAAATGGAACCAACTTACTATAATGAAGGAACATAAAGATGTAACCAGATTCATCCTGGAAGTTGTATGAGGTCACAGACACATCTACAGAAAGGAGCACCTTGCAGTACGTGGTCATATCTGTGTCTCCTGCTGACCTTGTGTATTGACCACCAATAATAGTTGGAATGTAATTAGTTATAAAGTGATATAGATGTATACACCTGAAATGTCTTTAGTTTGTGAGATTGTAGATGTAGTGTCTTAGAGTGTGTGTAAGTAATAGCAGTGATGGAATCAACCAATCACAACATGTGTCAGATCAGCTCAGCTCAGGGAAAATCGTCTTCAAATGAAATTTCCATAAAAATTGTTGCCATGAATTGTAACATATATTGCTCCATCTGATGGTACATGATATGGGGGGAGGGGGGCATACATCACAACATCTTAAGGGATGATAATGATGATGAGCCCAGAAGTGGGGTGTCAGCAGTTTTAATATCATGAAGCTGCTAGAAGAGGAATCTCAGACTCTCAAGAAACTAATTAGAGGAAACTCAAATCCAGACCATAACTGAACCAGAAGAGCAATTTGGGTAATTTTGATTGGTTGAAGGAAAATATAAAAAGTTTTGTCAGTCTTTCCTCAGAATCACTCACCGAGCCTTTAGAAATTACATTCTACCAGCTGATGACACCTAGAGAAGGTCATCAACTATCCAACCAGCCCTAGATGACATCAAGATGTAGCTATTACCCGACATTAGCTGACCTGACCATCCAAATCACAAGGCCCCTTGAAGCTTGGAGTCATTTATGATTCCTTAGCCCTCATTCACGTTGACTGCGGATTTGAAATCGTGCGACTTCACCTGAAATCGCACTATTTCAAAGCTGCATTTCAATGTGACTTCGGGTGAGACTTGGAAGACATCTGAGCAACTTCATGCAAGTCACACCCAAAATCACCAAAAGTAGTGTAGGAATCACTTTTTTTAAAGCGATGCAGCGCCGCAAAGTCGGCATCACACTGATTTGAACAGTGCGATTACTGGCAACATGGTGCGACTTGTCATGCGATTTGGCCTGTCAAGTCACATGACAAGTCGCTCCAATGTGAACGATGGCTTAAGGGCTAAGATTTGTACATCTGTTATACTACTCTGACATTAAAGGAGTTGTAAAGGCAGAAGGTTTTTATCTTAATACATTCTATACATTAGGATAAAAACCTTCTGTGTGTAGTAGCCCCCCCAGTACCCCCCTAATTACCTACCTGAGCCCCTTCTCTCTCCAGCAAAGTCCACAATCCACAAGTCCACAAGTTTTTAATTACTCTTTTATGTGATTACAATAACATTTATATTATTTGTAGACTAATCTACTTTTTGAGCCGTTAAGGTCCCATTATATGAGGGATCCTTTTCGCTATATATATATATATAGATTTAAACATTGAGGTTATTTTATTTAAGGTTCTCTTAGTCCACCTAGAGCTCTCTACCAGGAGACAGTGATGACCCTATTGTGCCCAGACAGTGGGTACCTTAACCACTTCAGCCCCGGACCATTTGGCTGGCAAAAGACGAGAGCGTTTTTTGCGTTTCGGCACTGCGTCGCTTTGACTGACAATTGCGCGGTCGTGCGACGTGGCCCCCAAACAAAATTGACGTCCTTTTCTTTCCAACAAATAGAGCTTTCTTTTGGTGGTATTTGATCACGGTTTTTATTTTTTGCGCTATAAACAAAAAAACAGTGACAGTTTTGAAAAAAAAAACACATTATTTTTTACTTTTTGCTATAATAAATATCCCCAAAAAATATATAAAAAGCATATTTTTTTTCCTCAGTTTAGGCCGATACGTATTCTTCTACATATTTTTGGTAAAAAAATGGGGCACATAACTGACGCACATGAAAATTGATGTGAAATTGATGTCGGTTTTCCCTTCAGTTCCCGTCAGTTTTCATGCATGTATGGTGTGAACGAGCCCTTAAGGAAGCAGATCAAGACATTAATAAGGAAAGCAATTTATTTTGTATTAGTGTTATAATAAATATGCTTAGAAACAGATAGATGACATCATAATTTTACATTGAGGTGTCTCGGTATTTGTCATTGCCCCAACCCCCACCCATCCACCTTCAATATATCTGAAGTACTTGGGGTCATTGGTGATAAAAGTGACTCAGAAGTGCCATCACCGTGTATTACTATTCTGCTGGACAGGTGATGGGTTGGGGGTTCCTCTTGATGTTTCCTGAACTGAATTGTGCTTCTTCAGGTGAAGTAGTGAGACTGATTGTACTTCTTCAGGAGTAATAGTGAGACTGATTGTGCTTCTTCAGGAGGAGTAGTGAGACTGATTATACTTCTTCAGGAGGAGTAGTGAGACTGATTGTACTTCTTCAGGAGGAGTAGTGAGACCGATTGTACTTCTTCAGGAGAAGTAGTGAGACCGATTGTACTTCTTCAGGAGAAGTAGTGAGACCGATTGTACTTCTTCAGGAGAAGTAGTGAGACTGATTGTGCTTCTTCAGGAGGAGTAGTGAGACTGATTGTACTTCTTCGGGAGAGGTAGTGAGACTGATTGTACTTCTTCAGGAGAGGTAGTGAGACTGATTGTACTTCTTCAGGAAGAGTAGTGAGACTGATTGTACTGGGTGTGTAGTCTGTTTGTTCAAATTGTTTTTTGTAATAATCCTCCCAACAAAGTGAAGATATTCAATCTATCTAAGATATATTCTTTCTCTTCTTTTATAAATAAAGGCTTATGCTGTATTTTCCCCCAATTCTAAGCCTTGTTCATTCACTTTAAAGATCATAAAATGTTATTTCTGAATCTTACTGTAAAAAACATTTTTCAATATAAAATCCAGAGAAGCTGTGAGAGTTCTACAATCCGAAGGGAATGGAGGATAGAACTGATATTTTTCCTTAAGATGGTAAAGACCAACAGGTAGTTGAACCATTTGTAGATTTATTAGTGGAAAATGATACAAAATACAAGTGCCTTGAAAAAGTATTCATACCCCTTGAAATTTACCACATTTTGTCATGTTACAGCCAAAAACGTAAATGTATTTTATTGGGATTTTATGTGATAGACCAACACAAAGTGGCTAATAATCATGAAGTGGAAGGAAAATGATAAATGATACAAATAAATCAGTGAAAAGTGGGGAGGGGCAATTGTATGGCGCCCCCCGGAGTCAATACTTTGTAGAACCCCCACTCTCTACAAGTCTTTTTGGGGATGTCTCTACCAGCTTTGCACATCTAGAGAGGACATTTTAGCCCATTCTTCTTCGCAAAATATCTCAAGCTCTGTCAGATTGGATGGAGAGCGTCTGTGAACAGCAATTTTCAAGTCTTGCCACAGATTCTTAATGTGATTTAGGTCTGGACTGTGACTGGGCCATTCTAACACATGAATATTCTTTGATCTAAACCATTCCATTGTAGCTCTGGCTGGATGTTTCCGGTCGTTGTCCTGCTGGGAGGTGAACCTCCCCCCCAGTCTCAAGTCTTTTGTAGACTCTAACAGGTTTTCTTCTAAGATTGTCCTGTATTTGTCTCCATCCATCTTCCCATCAACTCTGACCAGCTTCCCTGTCCCTTCTGAAGAAAACCATCCCCACCACATGATGCTGCCACCACCATGTTTCACGGTAGGGATGGTGTGTTCAGGGGGATGGGCAGTGTTAGTTTTCCCCACACATAGCGTTTTACTTTTAGGCCATAAAGTTGAATTTTGGTCTCATCTGACCAGATCACCTTCTTCCACATGTTTGCTGTGTCCTCCACATGGCTTCTCACAAACTATAAACAGGACTTCTTATGACCTTCTTTCACCAATGTCTTTCTTCTTGTCACTCTTCCATAAAGGGCAGATTTGTGGAGAACACGACTAATAGTTGTCCTGTGGACAGATTCTCCCCCCTGAGCTGTGGATCTCTGCAGCTCCTCCAGAGTTACCATGGACCTCTTGGCTCTTCTCTGATGAATGCTCTCCTTGCCCGGCCGGTCAGTTTAGGTGGACGGCCATGTCTTGGTAGGTTTGCAGTTGTGCCATACTCTTTCCATGTTCCGATGATGGATTGAACAGAGCTCCGTGAGATGTTCAAAGCTTGGGAGATTATTTTTATAACCTAACCCTGCTTTATACTTCTCCACAACTTTATCCCTGACCTGTCTGGTGTGTTCCTTGGCCTTCATGATGCTGTTTGTTCACTAAGGTTCTCTAACAAACCTCTGAGGGCTTCACAGAACAGCTGTATTTATACTGAGATTAAATGACACACAGGTAGACTCTATTTACTAATTAGGTGACTTCTGAAGGCAATTGGTTCCACTATACTTTAGTTAAGGGTATCAGAGTAAAGGGGGGCTGAATACAAATGCCCCCCCCACACTTTTCACATATTTATTTGTATCATTTATCATTTGCCTTCCACTTCACAATTATGTGCAACTTTGTGTTGGTCTATCACATAAAATCCTAATAAAATACATTTACGTTTTTGTTTGTAACATGACAAATTAAGAGAGTATGAATACTTTTTCAAGTTACTGTACATAAAACATGAAACTATTTGTAACCCGGATATCATACCACACCACTCTGAGACCCTGATTTGTATTCTCTCCATAACACTGGAAGGGATCCTTTATTGAGACATTTTATCACATTTCTTGTTCAGAGTTACAGCAGATCTCCGGCTCCCTCTGTCCCCCAATGACCTCCAATTGATTACTGACATCAAACAATAAATGTCCTTTTTATTCACTGAAAGCCAAAGGAATGTTCTGCTCCAGTCCCCAATCTTCTCTTCTGGAGGAGGTGGGGTCTGTGGGGGGTGTGTGGACCCTTCTGATTGGCTGTCCAGCAGTGGGGTCCTCTTAGGATCCAGAAGAGGAGTGATGCCTGTATGAGGGGACGGTGGTAGGGTGATGATGTGGGCACATCTGCAGTCCTGGATTAGATGTCCCTCCACACTTGGAAGCCACACCAGCAAGGTACCCAGGGGGCAGTCATAGGTGAGTATATCCTCATACCTGGGAACTTTCCGGATCTTGGCAGTTTGCCTATATAATCAGCTTGTTACAGACGGGACTCAGTTCTCTGGATTTTTAATGGTTCTGATTATTGACAGGAGTGACTGAAGCATTACTACTGTCAGGCAGAGCAGGGCGGCCATAGTTGCTGGAGGGAGGAGTCTGCTCTCTCCTCCTCCAATGGTCCACAGCTGCTGAATGCTCCCCGTGTGGGGGATCTAAACCATTGTAGGCACCTTGGGAGTCCCACCTATCACCTCCACCAATGAGCGCACCACTTGTGGGGAGGTATGATATGGGAGATGGCTTGTTATCAGGAGGACCCCACTGGGCAGTACAGGAACCCTGTGACTGCACACGTACTCACCACAATATCTAAGGAGGATCTCCCCAGGAGCCGGATGGTGCGGCTCCTGGGGAGAATGCAGGATAGTACAAATTCTTACTTATTCTCTACTATATTTTGGAGGAATTTTCAACAAATTAGACTCTAATGATGAATTCTTCATTATAATCTGACTGGTGTGGGTTATGTTCAGAACACAGCCGAGTACCGGGGATGATTTCTGAACATGGAGGAGATACAATGGGGGTCATTTACTATAACGCCAGGAAGTACAGGGCACTAAGGCAAATAATAGCGCCCATTTTAGCCAAATGGAAACAAAACCGGCGAATTTGTGCATGAAAATTTGCGATATAAGCGAGGAACAACCATTTGTAAATTCTAAATTGCCGCTAATTAGCGCTTCCACGTATATACAAATGCCAATTCTTATCAAGTTGTTATATAGCACTGTACTGTAGCCATGATCCATGTATGTGAAATGAACATTTTTATCAGAGATGTGCTCTAGTTACCGTGCATCTATTGATTTATATTGCAATTTAGTATTCCTAGTTTTTTTTCCTTCTTTTGCTAAGAAATGCAGTTCTGAATGATTATTACATAGTAATGTCTGCTATTCTGTAAAGTTACATGTATTAATCATTTAGGTTACCCATTTGTTGTATGTTGTTTTTTGAATGTTTTTGATTTATAAAGCAGTAATTATTTATGTTCATTCTTTAATAATACTACACTATTATGCAGGTCTTGTACTTAGCACAATGGCTTAGTGGTCTGCTTGGATATCTCCACAGCACTCATGGTATGAGTTCAAACAACAGCCACCCTACCATCCACCAGCTGTGTTTATTTTTTCAGTGCACAAGTGAATTAAAATAAACAAACAAAGAAATGTAAACTGCCCTTTAGCTAGTGTGTGGTGTTTGGAATGTCACATCATAATATAATTGAATACTTACATACCATTGCATGCATTTAAAGAGTTAATACAATAAAATCATTCACATTAAAGTGCATTGGCTATTTGGCAATCACCTATTTTCTATATATATGTATATTTGTGTTGCTTTGGCTAATTGGCTAGCTGGCATTCTCCTTTTTCCCACCAATGCAATCTTTTAGGATTTTTCTGTGGAATTTGAACCCATGAGTCTTTCAATACCTGAATGTTTGAAGGTAGAGGTGCTAACTGCTAGCCTATTGAGCTGAGCACAATTATACATACAAAATACTTTTACTAGTGTTTGATGTGTTATATACTATACAATAAAGTTTATCAAATGTAAACTGCTTGTTAGCTAGTGTGTGGTGTTTTGGAGATTCACACCATAATATTAGTGAGGACTTATTTATTTAAGGTACTTCTATAGTGCCGTCAATTTACGCAGTGCTTTACATATATGATTCTCACCATAATATTAGTGAATACTTACATACCATTGCAAGCATTTGAAGAGTTAATACAATAATATCAACCACATTAAAGTGTATTGGCTACTTGGCATTCACTGTATGCTGCTTTGGCTAATTGGCTAACTGGCTAACAGTAATTCTATGTTTCTCCACCAATAGTAATCTTTTAGGATTCTTCTGTGGGATTTGAAGCCATAAGTCTTTCAATACCTGAATTTTTGAAGGTAGAGGTGCTAATTGCTAGCCTATTGGGCTGAGCACAATTATATCTACAAAATACTTTTACTAGTGTTTGATGGTTTATATACCATACAATAAAGTTTATTAAATGTAAACTGCTTGTTAGCTAGTGTATGGTGTTTTGGAGATTCACACCATAATATTAGTGAAGACTTATTTATTTAAGGTACTTCTATAGTGCCGTCAATTTACGCAGTGCTTTACATATACATTATACACTCACATGGGCCCCTACCCTCAAGGAGCTTTCAATCTAGGGTCCCTAACTCACATGCATATACATAGGGCCAATTTAGACAGAAGCCAATTAACCTAGCAGCATGTCTTTGGAGTGTGGGAGGAACCCGGAGTACCCGGAGGAAACCCACAGGGGCACAGGGAGAACACGCAGACTCCAGGCAGGTAGACTTGTGGTGTGGTTGGGAATACGAACCAGTGACCCTTTTTACTGCTAGGTAGGGATGAGCTGAACACCGCCCTGTTCGGTTCGCACCAGAACATGTGAACAGGAAAAAAGTTTGTTCGAGCATGCAAACACCGATAAAGTCTATGAGGGGCATTTACTATAGCGCCAGGAAGTACTGGGCACTATGGCAAATAATAGCTCCCATTTTAGCCAAATAAAATTTCAACAGGCGAATGTGCGAATGAAAAATTAGCGCTAGTAGTGAGAAACACATGTTAGTAAATTCTAAGCCGGCGCTAATTGGCGCTTCCTCGTATATGCAAATGCCAATTCCAACCAAGTTGTCATATAGTACTGCACTGTAACCATGATCCATGTATGTGAAAGAAACATCTTTATGTGAGATGTGCTCTACCTCGTGTGCATCTATTGATGTATGTTACAATTTGTATTCCTAGTTTTTTCCTTCTTTTGCTAACTAATGCAGTTATGAATGATTATTACATAGTAATGTCTGCTATTCTGTAAAGTTACATGTATTAAACATTTAGGTTACCTATTTGTTGTATGTTGTTTTTTATTTTTTAATTTAGGTGACTATAAAGCGGTAATTATTTATATTCATTCTTTAATCATACTACACTATTATGCAGGTCTCATACTTAGCACAATGGCTTAGTAGTCTGCTCAGATGTCTCCACAGCACTCACGGTACAAGTTCAAATACCAACCAACCTACCATCCCCCAGCTGTGTTTATTTTTTCAGTGCATAAGCGAATTAAAATAAACAAACAAAAAAATGTAATCTGCCCATTAGTTAGTGTATGGTGTTTGGAATTTCACACCATAATAGTATTGAATACTTACATATCATTGCATTCATTTGAAGAGTTAATATAATAGAATCAGCCAAATTTAAAGTGCATTGGCTAATTGGCATTCACCTATTTTCAGCATATGCTGCTTTGGCTAATTGGCTAATAGTCATTTGCCTTTTTTTCACCAATTCAATCTTTTAGTATTTCTCTGTGGGATTTTAACCCATGAGTTCTTCAAGGTAGAAGTGCTGACCGCTAGCCTATTGGGTGTAGCACAGTCATAGATAGAAAATACATTTTATTTATTTTTATTTTAGGTACTTATATAGCGTCATCAATTTACGCAGCACTTTACATATACATTGTACATTCACATTAGTCTCTACCCTCAAGGAGCTTACAATCTAAGATCCCTAACTCACATTCATACATACTAGGGACAATTTTAGACAGCATCCAATTAACCTACCAGCATGTCTTTGGAGTGTGGGAGGAAACCGGAATACCCGGAGGAATCCCACGCAGGCACAGGGAGAACATGCAAACTCCAGGCAGGTAGCGTTGTGGTTGGGATTCGAACCAGTGACCCTTCTTACTGCTAGGCGAGAGTGCTACCCACTACACCACTGTGCCGCCCACTAGTGTTTGATGTTTCTTCTCCCTGCTGTCTCTCCTGCTGCCACCATCTTCTCCCACTGATGTGTTCTTCAGCGCAGCCAGTTACCCACTAATAAAAAAAAAAGCTGCTCTTCTTGTGGCGGTCTTTTGTGGCCATCCGATAATGTCACCCGGAGAGTCCACTCCATGGCTATGTAAGAGACGCCACACAGCAGGTGACAACACAGCGGTGCGGAAGAACACAGCAGATGGAGAAGATGGCGGCGGCAGGAGAGATGGCTCTGGCAGAATACAGCTCGGGGAGAAGATGGAGGAGGGAGAGACAGCGTCTGGAGACGATGGCTCAGGGAAGAAAACAGCTCAGAGCTGCATCTCATTATCCCCCTCTGTCAGATTAATATTCACTCCACTTTTGCCCATACTCCCTTGCAGTTCCTGTCCGACACCTTCCTTGGAGCTACTACCGGGGTTTTCAGCGTCTGGGGGGATCGGTGCCTTTCCACCTTCCTGTGCGGCCACCTGCTCACCCCCGTCATCCGCCCGCTCAGTCTCCTGCTCCTCCGGTTCTCGGCTCACATTCTGCCCTGTAAACCGCCATCTCTGCACAGCCTCCGCATACGAGAACATCTTCCTCCCCACTATTTTCGGACAGTTTCTGACCATATGCTCCCCTGAAGCACACAGATCACATTTATTTTCCTTGCACTCTGCTGCATTGTGTCCCGGCTTCAAGCACACTCTACAGCAAAGCTTAGAAGGGCAGTCCTCACAAATATGTCCATACTGAAAGCACCCCCTGCAGTAACGGGGTTGCCCAGAATAAAAAACAGTACACCGGTGACACACTCCACAAAAACCTGATGCGTCCCTCTTCATGCATACTTTAAAATGCAGTTTACCTCTATACATGCCATACTGGTTATAAAGCTTCTCTCCTCGATCGGCCCCCACACAATACCGCAACAAAAACTGTCTCACCAATTCCGGCTCCAAAAAAGGATTATAACAATGTACAGTCATGGTCTTCAATCCAGGATCAAACAATAAACTGACGTCCATCTTCTTAGTTAGCAAATTTCCTCCCAGATCCACCTTCACCCAATTCTCATATGCAGCTTGGCAGGTATCCTCAGTATGAAAAGAAACATTGTATTGACCACTGACCACAAAATCTTGGAGAGCAAATATATCACTGACCTGTAAATTCAGCAACTTCTGTAAAGCATCCACCGCGATCATCTTCAGACCCACTTCACCACGATATTCAGGCTTTACCTGGATTCTCATAGAATTTCTCAAACGCATTGGACCTCACGACATGGCAACGTCCTTTTTTGGTTCTGCCTTTCTTTGGCCTCTCATTTATCTGGGGGTCCCCCCAGAAGAGGGGCCCCCAGAACACCCCCAACTCAAAACCTAGGCAAATATGACACCTGATCTTAAGTTAGGAAGCCGAGCAGCACTCCGTAAAGAAGATTTTAGCCCTCCTCCCCACAATTTTTTATTTTTTTTGTCAATTCAGTAAATGGACAACAACACACATATACTGTCAGTACTTAGTGACTGCGTCCTTCACATCATATGACTAAACAAATTAATAATACAGAGCACATCTTAATAATGCAAATATATCAAAAGACATTCCACTTATCCCTCTTCCAATATCTCCCAGCTTCTTCCTCCCCATCCCTTTCACATTAAAAAGATAAACAATATACATCCTAGCCAAAAATATCCTCACCGCATCTTCTACAGAAATTAACCTCTTCCTTCCTAACCATATATTCCTAACATCCCACATTACTTCCTTGTAGACAACAGAAAAGCACCACGCCTTCCTGGCTGCATTTTTCTCCAATCTCCATAAACCCAGAACCACCATTTCCTCCCTTACAAAAACCACCCCCACCACCTCCCTCAGGAAGCTCTTCAACTTTCCCAGCACTTCTTTAGCAAAGACACAGTTCCAAAACAAGTGGAACACGTCCTCCACTCCCCCACAGCCCTCCCTTGGACACAACTCCGATCTTACCAAATCCCTACTTTTCAGAAAACTCATGGTCGTCAGACACCCCATAAAGGTCATCCAGGATATGTCCCTTTGGCGGTTAGTCACTCCTCTTGTGCTCATACTCTTCCAGATTTGCACACTTTCCTTCTCTCTTAAGTACTGTATCCCATTAGGAAAAATCTCCCCAGCAATACAAGCTTTAAGTTTCTTTTTATCACCAACCTCCCTCCCCAGACCCCCCAACCTCCATCCTTCTCAGAACTTGGTTAGGACCAAGAAATACTGAGGAACGACCCATGCCTGTGGCTTTTCCAGGGCCCGCCTGTAGAGTCCCCATCTTGTAAACAATCTTCCTCCAAGGTATTGCATCATCTCCTTCCCGATTCCGTTACCTCTTAGGGTCCTTATCAACGTCACCCAGTAATGCAGCATCAAAAAGTCCCCGATCTTTGGAAGTCCGAAGCCACCTTTGGCCCTTGGTTTAGTAATCTTCTCCCTTGCACACTTCTCCATCCTCCCTCCCCAAAAGAACAAGAAGAGTAGCCTCGTCATCTTCCTCACCCAATCATCAGGAGGCGGGAATATAACAGAGACATACAACATAATGGGAAGGATCACTGACTTGATGATCAGAACTTTCCTGGTGCAGGACAATTCACGCATCCGCCACATAGACAACTTTTCCTCCACTCGCTCAGTCACCTTCTGAAAACTGCGACTTCCCCTCAACTCCCTGTCAAAGCACACACCCAGCACCGGCACCCTCTCCACCTTCTGACTGCGTCCCTCATTCACCTCCACCTCACAGCCCACACTACACACCTGACACTTACTCTAAACACACCCTTGAATGCCTTGTCCTTCTTCACTGCACTCAGTAATGGCTCCATCATGCAGATGAACATCAAAGGCGATAGGGGACACCCCTGCCTAACACCAGACATCACAGGGATACTCCCCCCTAGGGTACCGTTGACCAAAACCTGACTTGAGACACCTTTGTATAGACCTCTGATAACCTTCATCAGCTGGTCCGGAAACCCTAGGACCTCCAGAATCTGAAACAGAAACTGATGGGAGACTTTGTCGTACACCTTTTCAAGGTCAATCGACTCTAGAAGGCACGGTAAGTTGTTAGATTGCGCGTAGTATACGACATCCCTCAGTAACGATAGATTGTCGGAAATTCGTCGACCAGGAACCGCACACACCTGCTGCTCCCCAATAACTTCGCCAATCACAAGCTTGACTCGATCGGCAATCAATCTTGCCACAATATTGTAGTCAACGTTCAACAGTGTAATTGGCCGCCAATTCCGAATGTCTCTCTTGTCGCCCTTTTTATAGATGAGGGTAATCACCCCCTCCCTTAAGGACTTTGGCATCTCCCCCACTTCAAACACCAGCCTCACCAAGTCACACACCTCATTCTTCATCACCTCACATGCTTTACAAAAGAACTCAACAGTCAACCCATCCTTCCCAGGTGTCTTATTCCGGTTTATCCCATCTATCACTCGCCTCACTTCCTCCTCAGACACAACCACACACATACCAAACCTATCCTCCTCAGTCAATCTTGCATCCACTTTCTCGCAATACTCTCGCATCTCCTCAGCACTTACTCCACGTCCGCCTGCAAACAAATCCGTATAAAACTCACTCACCGCCTCCATCACCTTCTCACCATTCCCTTCCTGTCCCTGCACCATCACCGATTTCATCACATTGCGTCCCCTCAAGAGTTTCTTGAAGAAGAGCCGTGAACATGTCTCCCCTTCCTCCATGTCCTTCACTTTAGCTTGGAAGATTAGCTTCTTCCCTCATATCACCCAAGCTTTCTTTACCTCCTCCCGAAGCTTTCCAATCTTCTCTTCTAACTATCAGCCTCCCTGCCTTAATTTAAGCAGAAGTCTCAACCTATGCTGGAGAGCCCTCACTTCTTGTTTCTCTTTCCTTGCCTTCTTTACACCTGCTTGAAGAAAGAAGAGCTTGATTCGCTCCTTCAGCCAGTCCCACCACTCAAAATCCCCCTTCCTTCCCAACCACACTTTATATTGCAGTGCAAACTTATCAAAAATCCCTTGGTCTTCTAATAACAGATTATTTAATTTCCAGATTCCTCTCCCAGTCTTGACATCTTGATCAAAAATAAATTTTCCCACCAAAACCTGGTGGTCGGAGAAAGACACCTCCCATTGCTTCCACTCTGCGACCTTCAGTGCCCTGGAACCTAAAATAAAGTCAATTTGTGATTTCACGCTTCCCTTATCTGAAAAAAAGGTTGCTGGGGCTTTACCATTTCCATAGTAGCAAACCGCTCCATCCTGCAAACAAAAATCCTGCAAAATTGCATTAAAAGCTGTGCTGGTGACATCGGTCTGGCTTTCACCTTGGCCTACTCTATCTTCAGCAGTCCTAATAAGATTAAAGTCTCCAGAAACAATGGTCTTTCCTCTCCCCACAAGGTGGAGCCTCAAAATTTCCAACAAATCCATCCTGGCATTTTTTCGCACTGGTGCATAAACACTTACCAACTTAAAGGATTCTTCCAGGTAGGTAAACATTACACTCAGAACTCTTCCTATCACCACTTCCTCCCATGATTCAACTTTAATTTCTGGGTTTTTAAAGAGCACCCCCACCCCTTCACTTCTATTTTCCGCAGCACAAGACCAAATCGCTGGTCCTGCAGACCAGTCCCCATGGCCTGGAGCATACCACAAACCACACTCTTGCAAACACAAGCCATCACACTCAATCTTAGCCAACTCAGACAAAACAGCTGCACGACGATAGACAGATCCAATTGAATACACATTCACACTACATATAGACAAAGCCATGAGAAGGATCAAAAAAATCCTGCAGAACACACTAAACCCCTCCATCAGGAAGCTGTTTTCCACTTCTGTTCCCTGTACCTTTTACAAGAGGATCAACTGATTCACTCTCCAAACATTGCATGGCAGGAGAACCTACCAAGCCCAATGGTGATGTTGCTGTACTTGTATCATCTGACACTTGTGAATCCATACTTAAACTTGGCAGTATACACCTACCACCACCTGGGCTCGAACCCAGAGCCAAGTCCCATTTAGGCTTCTTTCTCCGTGCCTCACTTCTGCTCCACCTCAGGCCCTGGTCTTTGAGTAGCCATTAAAAGGTCTTTTGATCCTGACCCCTCCTTCCTCCTCACCTCCAGCACCTCCATATCCTCAGTCCACTCACCAAGCTCCTCATCTACATATTGGCTCTCCTGTTCTGCCTCCACCTGTTTTATCAAAGCGATCAGTTCTTCACACACTCCACTCACCTCCCTCCCCCCCTCCATGCCTTCATCCGCCACAGCTTCTTCCGCCTCACCAACCTGTATCTCATTATCCCCCTCTGTCAGATTAATATTCACTCCACTTTTACCCATACTCCCTTGCAGTTCCTGTCCGACACCTTCCTTGGAGCTACTACCGGAGTTTTCAGTGTCTGGGGGGGCCGGTGCCTTTCCACCTTCCATGCCAGCCACCTGCTCACCCCCGTCATCCGCCCGCTCAGTCTCCTGCTCCTCCGGTTCTCGGCTGACATTCTGCCCTGTAAAACGTTATCTCTGTACAGCCTCCGCATACGAGAACATCTTCCTCCCCACTATTTTTGGACAGTTTCTGACCATATGCTCCCCTGAACCACACAGATCACATTTCTTTTCCTTGCACTCCGCTGCATTGTGTCCCGGCTTCAAGCACACTCTACAGCAAAGCTTAGAAGGGCAGTCCTCACAAATATGTCCATAATGAAAGCACCCCCTGCAGTAACGGGGTTGCCCAGAATAGAAAACAGTACACCGCTCCCCAGCAATGGTAAATGCCGGGGGAGGGTGACACACTCCACAAAAACCTGATGCGTCCCTCTTCATGCGTACTTTAAAACGCAGTTTACCTCTATACATGCCATACTGGTTATAAAGCTTCTCTCCTCGATCAGCCCCCACACAATACTGCAACAAAAACTGTCTCACCAATTCCGGCTCCAAAAAAAGGATTATAACAATGTACAGTCATGGTCTTCAATCCAGGATCAAACAATAAACTGACGTCCATCTTCTTAGTTAGCAAATTTCCTCCCAGATCCGCTTTCACCCAATTCTCATATGCAGCTTGGCAGGTATCCTCAGTATGAAAAGAAACATCGTATTGACCACAAAATCTTGGAGAGCAAATATATCACTGACCTGTAAATTCAGCAACTTCTGTAAAACATCCACAGCGATCGTCTTCAGACCCACTTCACCACGATATTCAGGCTTTACCTGGATTCTCATAGAATTTCCCAAACGCATCGGACTTCGTGACATGGCGACGTCCTTTTTTGGTCCTGCGTTTCTTTGGCCTCTCGTTTATCAGGGGGTCCCCCCCAGAAGAGGGGCCCCCAGAACACCCCCAACTCAAAACCTAGGCAAATATGACACCTGATCTTAAGTTAGGAAGCCGAGCAGAACTCCGTAAAGAAGATTTTAGCCCTCCTCCCCACAAATCACAGCAAAAAAACCTGACCTTCTCAGGCCAAACGAACCCCCTACTGCAGGCCTTTATATAAGAGAGGTAGTATTGTTACACTGACACACCCAATAGAAGTACACGCCCAATAGAAGTACACGCCCACCAGTATCTTTCAATCTAACTCTTCATGTATGTCTAAAGTGATTGCACCTGATGGGCAGGAACACATAATACTATTCGCAACTGTGTTAGCCTTGGCTATGTGCATAAAATCTCCAACTACAGGACAAAGATCAAAGTCCATTTCCATCCACATAAACAAAGCAGCAGTTTTCTAAGCATATGTACCTGTGCAGTGTAAACCCTAAAATCTGAAATGTCCAAGTCCCTGGGCATGATTAGTGCTAATAAACATTAACATCAGTCCCTGGCTGCAATGAGCTTCCAATATAAAGTCCAAAATTAACTTTCTTACATTAGAACCTATTTCGACAGGAGACAAATAAGATGCCAGCATGTCTTTGGATTGTAGTGAGAAACCCACACAGGGAGAACATAGAAACTTCAACACAAGCATTAGTATGTTGGGGAATTGAGCCAACATCCCAGGCGCTGCTAGACAGAACTGCTACCCACATAGCCACCAGGCAACCCCACACATGTTCTCTGCATCTCTGTGGTGTGAACCAGCCCTAAGTCCATAGCCATGCTCAGTGTCACAAGCAATATACAATATATTGGCCTAAGTATTGGGACGCCTGCCTTTAAACACACATGAACTGTAATGGCATCCCAGTATTAGTATTGGGTTCAAAACTCATTTGGCCCACCCTTTGCAGCTATAACAGCTTCAACTCTTCTTGTCCACAAGGTTTAGGAGTGTGTCTATGGGAATGTTTCACCATTCTTCCAAGTGCATTTGTGAGGTCAGGCACTGATGTTGGATGAGAAGGCCTGACCTACAGTCTCCTCTCTAATTCATCCCCAAGGTGTTCTGTTGTGTTGAGGTCAGGACTCTGTGCAGGCCAGTCAAGTTCCTCCACCCCAAAATCACTCGTCCATGTCTTTATGGACCTTGCTTTGTAAACTGATCCAAATGATTTGGTGGAGGGGGATTATGGTGTGGGGGAGGGGTATTATGATTTGGGGTTGTTTTTCAGGGGTTGGGCTTGGCCTCTTAGTTCCAGTGAAGGGAACTCTTAAGGCGTCAGCATACCAAGACATTTTGGACAATTTCATGCTCCCAACTTTGTGGGAACAGTTTGGGGAAGGCCCCTTCCTGTTCCAACATGACTGCCCACCAGTGCACAAAGCAAGGTCCATAAAGACATGGATGAGCAAGTTTGGGGTGGAGAAACTTGACTGGCCTGCACAGAGTCCTGGCCTCAACCCGACAGAACACCCTTTGGCTGAATTAGAGTAGAGACTGCGAGCCAGGCCTTCTCATCCAAAATAAGTGCCTGGCCTCACAAATGCACTTCTGGAAGAATGATCAAACATTACCATAGGCAGACTAAACCTTGTGGACAGCCTTCCCAGAAGCTGTTCTAGCTGCAAAGGGTGGGCCAAATCAAATTTTAACCCTACGGACTAAAACTGGGCTGCCATTAAAGTTCATGTATGTGTAAAGACAGGCTTCCCAATACTTTTGGCTAAATAGTGCATCTGGAAAAGACTTACAATGGTGGTGGAACCATCCTACACATAACTACTACATTTAGACATAGTTATAGGACTTGGGAGTTGAGACAACTTCTCTACATGAAGTAATATGGTTGGGATTTGAACCCAGACCCTCAGGGATACTAAGCAGAAGTTCTAACCTCTAAGCCACAGAGCTGCCACATGCAAGACACTCCTACACATGAATACGCATAAATACACATAAAAACACATAAATACTGCATTTCTATGGACATACAAGTGATGGAATTACATTACTCAAGAGTTATTCTTCTTGATTTATTCTGTGATATTTGGTGTTTTTTTGTGGGTGAGAGAAGAATATGACCCTCACATTTTTGGGAATTACATTTTGATTCCTGATGTTGGTACACATATCACATTTTTGGGGCTCAAATTATGAATATTTGGAAATAATAAAAAGTACAAAAAATTGTGATTCATTTTAAATTTGCATCAGCAATGGTATTGTTTGTGGATTGTAAAGACACCTGTGTGAGTTTGGGGTAAAGATTGTTGTGAGATGGAGAGTAACAAGTGAAAGTCACAGAGAAAAATCTATTTTACCAAAACGTCAACACATTCCACATTCTAGTATTCTTAAAAACAAAATATTTTAATTAGAAGCAACAATGTTGCAAAGGAAAGTCACAGAAAGATACATTTTATCTCAACATTAAAAGTTTTTTTTGTGAAAGTTAGAATTGTTCCATTAGAATCAATGGCTGAAACTTGATTTGGACTAAAATAGAGCAGATTTTCACTTTAAAAAAATGCTCTCTAATTAGCTCTCATTTTGGTATTTACTATAGCTCCGGGTAAAAAAGACACTTGAGTTAAAATGAGAGTTATTTTCAGGTCTGAGCATGCTCAGTTGTGTTGGCACCTAGTTGTCCAAAACGGGGAATTTTTCTCTTTTCAGACTTTTAAAGATATTTCAGTGTAGAAATCACTTTCCTGGCGCCTCCATGGCAGCACACACTGGGTTGTGACTCCGCCCCCACAACCTGACAGGATTGGTTAGCTATAAATTTGAAGGGGAGACACCCCGCTGCTAGGGATGAGACGAACACCCCCCTGGTTCGGTTCGCACCAGAACCTGCGAATGGACCGAAAGTTCGCACGAACGTTAGAACCCCATTGACGTCTATGGGACTCGAACGTTCGAAATCAAAAGTGCTCATTTTAAAGGCTAATTTGCATGGTATTGTCCTAAAAAGGGTTTGGGGACCCGGGTCCTACCCCAGGGGACATGTATCAATGCAAAAAAAACTTTTAAAAACGGCCGTTTTTTCGGGAGCAGTGATTTTAATGATGCTTAAAGTAAAAAAAAAAAAAAGTGAAATATCCCTTTAAATATCGTACCTGGGGGGGTGTCTATAGTATGCCTGTAAAGTGGCGCGTGTTTCCCATGTTTAGAACAGTCCCTGCACCAAATGTCATTTTTAAAGGAAAAAATCTCATTTAAAACTGCTTGCGGGTTTAATGTAATATCGGGTCATGGCAATATGGATGAAAATCAGTGAGACAAACGGCATGGGTACCCCCCAGTCCATTACCAGGCCCTTTGGGTCTTGTATGGATATTGAGGGGAACCCCGCACCCAAATTAAAATAAGGAAAGGTGTGGGGCCCCCAGGCCCTATATACTCTGAACAGCAGTATACAGGCAGTGCAAACAAGACAGGGACTGTAGGTTTGTTGTTAAGTAGAATCTCTTTGTAATTTTGAACGGGTACATTTTTAACGTGTTTAGCTCCAGCCAAAAAATCTTTTTTAAGCTTTTTGGAAAACATAGGGAAGGGTTATCACCCCTGTGACATTTGTTTTGCTGTCTTTCCTCCTCTTCAGAAGATTTCACCTCACTTTTTGTCCCAATGAAAAATGTTTTTTGAAAATTTGGGTTTTTTTGTGGAACAAGGATTGGAAAGCATCAGTGGAAAGGAGAATTTTTTTTCCCATATTAACTCTTACAGGAGAGAATTTCCCTTCCTAGGGGTAGATTTCATCTCACTTCCTGTTGTCTCCTTCCGTTTGCAAGTAGGAGTCGTTTGTAAGTTAGATGTTTGAAAGTAGGGTCCTGCCCTATATACTCAGCAGAAATTTGGGCCTTAGGTGTTGCTGTGGCCACAACACTGTAAGCCCTCACAGGGCCCTGCTGTGAAATATTAGATCAAGAATTGTAATTACATGCCCCTGTTGAACAGGAGCTGAAAAATTGGGCCTTAGGCACTGGTGCTGGTGCCACAACACTGCAACCCCTCACAGACACTCTAGTTGGAACGCAGGAACGAGCCCTACTGCAAAGTATTGCATCAAAAATTGTAATTACACGCCCCTGTTAGACAGGAACAGAAAAATTGGGCCTTGGGCACTGGTGCTGGTGCCACAACACTGCAACCCCTCGCAGACACTCTAGTTGGAATGCAGGAACGAGCCCTGCTGCAAAGTATTGCATCAAAAATTGTAATTACACGCCCCTGTTAGACAGGAGCAGAAAAATTGGGCCTTGGGCACTGGTGCTGGTGCCACAACACTGCAACCCCTCACAGACACTCTAGTTGGAATGCAGGAACGAGCCCTGCTGCAAAGTATTACATCAAAAATTGTAATTACACGCCCCTGTTAAACAGGGGCTGAAAAATTGTGCCTTAGGCACTGGTGGTGGCGCCCAGAACCAAAAATGTTCTTACAAGCTATCAGCGTGATGATTGAGGAGGAAGAGCATAATTACTCAGGGATAGTCACTCAGCATCAGCATAGACAGTCTTTGAAGGGATCCGAGATTTCAAAAAAATTATTCGGTTACATCAGCATCAGGTGCTTGGTAGCTGGTGGTGATCCAAGACTGATTCATTTTTATGAAGGTCAGTCGATCGACCAAGTCGGTGGACAGACGTACCCTGTGATACCACGCCTCCAGCAGCACTGAATGTGCGTTCCGAAAGAACGCTGGATGCAGGACAGGCCAGTAGCTCAATTGCATACTGTGCAAGCTCTGGCCAGTGATCCATCCTCAAGACCCAGTAACCCAGAGCATTTTCGGTGGGAAAGGTGTCCAAGTCTGATCTTGCCCCTAGGTATTCCTGCACCATGTAAAACAGACGCGGGCGATGGTTGCTGGAACCGATCATACCTTGGGGCTGCGGACTAAAAAATTGTCTGAACGCATCGGTCAGACAGCCACCTTCTCCACTGCTCCTTCTTTGACTGACCGAAGCCTCAGCAACACGTTGTCCAGAAACAGGAGTTTGTAACCTCCCAGTCTCTGGGAACGCGTTGCACAGACCTTTCTGCAAGGCCTCCCGAAGATGTTTCATCCTCTGCTCCCTCTGCGATGGCAAGATAAGGTCCGCAACCTTACCCTTGTAACGTGGATCAAGGAGGGTTGCCAGCCAGTATTGGTCCTTCTCCTTGATACCACGAATACGAGGATCCTTCCGCAGGCTTTGCAGGATCAGGGAGGCCATGCAGCGTAGGTTTGCTGAGGCATTCAGTCCGGAGTCCTCTGGGTCACTAAGGACGACATGGTCCGCAGCCACCTCCTCCCAGCCACGTACAAGTCCATGTGTTTCTTGGGACTGATCCCTTAAAGACTGCTGCTGATGCTGAGTGCCAGACTCCACCTCCATACTGACACAATCTTCCTCCTCCTCCTCCTCCTCCTCGTCCTCTTCCTGTGTGATCGGCGGGCACGCAGGAACACTGTCTGGATAAAGGAGGCCTTGAGAGCTAAGGAAGTCCTCCTCTTCCTGCCTCTGTTCTGCCTCAAGTGCCCTGTCCATTATTCCACGCAGCCTGTGCTCCAACAGGTGGACAAGAGGGACAGTGTCACTGATGCATGCACTGTCACTGCTCACCATCCTCGTGGCCTCCTCAAATGGTGACAGGACAGTGCATGCATCCCTGATCATGGCCCACTGGCGTGGGGAAAAAAAACAAGCTCCCCTGACCCTGTCCTGGTGCCATAGTCGCACAGGTACTCATTGATGGCCCTCTGCTGCGTGTGCAGCCGCTGCAGCATGGCCAACATTGAGTTCCACCTGGTGGGCATGTCACAGATTAGGCGGTTCTTGGGCAGGTTAAACCTTTTTTTGGAGGTCCGTCAGCCGAGCACTGGCATTATATGACCGGCGGAAATGCACGCAGACTTTCCTGGCCTGCCTCAGGACATCCTGTAAGCCCGGGTACCTGCCCAAGAACCGCTGCACCACCAAGTTAAGGACGTGAGCCAAACAGGGCACATGGGTCATTTGTCCCTGTCAGAGGGCAGAGAGGAGGTTGGTTCCATTGTCGCAAACCACCATTCCTGCCTTAAGTTGGCGTGGCGTCAACCACCTCTGAACCTGCCCCTGCAGAGCTGACAGAACCTCTGCCCCAGTGTGGCTCCTGTCCCCCAAGCACACCAGCTCAAGCACTGCATGGCATCTTTTGGCCTGCGTACTTGCATAGCCCCTTGAACGACTATGGAGCACCGCTGGTTCCGAGGAAGAGGCCATGGAGGAAGAAGAAGAGGAGGGGGTGGAGGAGAGAGGTGTGTCACAATCATTAGCATTTTGGAGGCGTGGTGGCGGAACAACCTCCAACACTACTGCACCTTGTCCTGCATCCTTCCCAGCTGCCAGCAGAGTCACCCAATGTGCCGTGAAACTTAGGTAACGTCCCTGTCCATGCCTGCTGGACCATGAGTCAGCGGTAACATGCACCTTACCGCTGACCGCCCTGTCCAGCGAGGCATGGACATTGCCTTCCACATGCCAGTAGAGAGCCGGAATCGCCTTCCGTGAGAAAAAGTGGCGTTGGGGTACCTGCCACTGAGGAACCGCACATTCCACAAACTCACGGAAGGGGGCAGAGTCTACCAACTGAAAAGGCAGCAGTTGAAGTGCTAGCAATTTTGCCAAGCTAGCATTCAACCGCTGGGCATGTGGATGGCTGGGAGCAAACTTCTTTCGGCGGTGCAGCAGCTGGGGCAGGGAAATTTGCCTGGTACAATCTGACGTCGGTGTACCAAAAGCAGATTGCCCACAAGTACTTGGCTGTGACACACCTAATTCTACACCTTCATTCCTCTCAGTGCAGGTCTCAGAGAGGACTGAAGGTCTAATGGGGTTAGAAATCTCAGCTGATGAGGAGCAAGGAGAGGTCCTCTTTGTTCTTTGGTGTGGTTCTTTTAGATGCGCTTGCCAACGAACTGCATGGCAGGTCAACATATGTCTGGTCAAGCATGTGGTACCCAAGCGGGAGATGTTTTGGCCACGTGAGATACGCTTGAGACATATGTTGCAAATAGCAGCGGTGCGATCTGATGCACTTGTCTCAAAAAAGGCCCACACCAAAGAACTTTTTGAATAACGCGCAGAGACTGCAGCGCCCTGTACATGTGATGCAGTCAATGTGCTGCCCTTAGGCTGGCCCCTGGAGGGCATCCTGCCTCGTTGGTGATGTGCCGCCTCCTCCTCCTCCTCCTCCTCTCTCCTATCAGGCACCCACGTTGAGTCAGTGACCTCATCATCCCCTCCCTCCTCATCACTGGAGCAAACCTGGCAGTATGCTGCAGCAGGGGGAGCATGACTGCCAGATTGCTGTCCTTCTTGGGCACCCCCTCTGTCCGTGCTCATGTTACTGCCTTCATCGAGCTCAGTATCATCATCAGAGCCTTCCAAACGCTGGGCATCCTCCTGGAGCATGTACCCAACACTGTGGTCAAACAGTTCGAGGGACTCCTCAGGAGGACATGGTGGAGCTAGGGAAGGAGTCACTGATGACATTGAGCCAAGGGAAGAGGCCGCTGCTTTGCCAGACAAAGCACCCTGGGCATGGGTGAGAGAGGATGAGGAGGATGAGGACGGCTTGGTCATCCACTCGACCAAGTCTTCCGCATGTTGCGGCTCAACATGACCAGCTGCTGCGTCTGGACATCTGACACAGTAAGCTTTAAAGAAGCTTCATATTTGCAGTGGTCTCCTTTTCTTTTTGTTTGCCTGTACTTTTCTTTCTGTATATAGATTTGTTTCTCCTGCTCAGGGGGCTTGCTGGCACTTGCTGTCCACCGCTGTGGAACCGTCATGGCCGCCGACGCTCCTCCTCCGCTCTGCAATTGGCCTCAGTGCTAGGTGCTGCCTTGGGAGGGTTATGCCCTTCTCCAAGATGGCGCCGAGGTGTTCGGGACGCTCTGCGCATGCGCGGGAGCGTCATTTTTGCCGCGACGGCGGCGCCAAATTTAAAAACACAGGAAATTCTGTGTTTTTTGCTGAGGATTCTTACAAAACAAGCTGGATTTCGCCGTACGTTCCACTGCTTTGCAGAAAACAACTCAGCAAGCCCAGGTAAGTTGAACCATCTGATTAGACTGTATGCAGACTTTAAAAAAAAAAAAAAGTAGTAATGGAATTAAAAAAAAACAAACATTTTTTCTCTTATTACTCTTCAGTCTTACTGTCACTTTTACTATGGAGACCACTGCCCGCGCAGACCACCATCAGCAAACGAGGTAAGAGGCCATCCGTCATTGGTAAGTATTGAAGAAGGGGAGAGAAAAAGAGTGCCAACCACCAACGCTGCGTTTTTGGCAGCCCTACCAGGTCAAGAGCCGCAAGTTCCAGGCGTGAAGGGACATCAAGTCACGCATCAAGCAAGAAGTCTCGCAGAAGCCGTTCAAGGTCTTCTTCCCGCCACTGAAGACATAGCCGCTCACGTCACAGCCGCTCAAGACGCAGCCGCTCCCGTCATAGTCTCGCAGAAGCCGTTCAAGGTCTTCTTCCCGCCACTGAAGACATAGCCGCTCACGTCACAGCCACTCAAGACGCAGCCGCTCCCGTCATAGTCGGTCACACCGCAGATGGTCACCTTCATCACACCACCAGAGCCGCCACACCCATCCTGCAGCAAACGCTTGCTGGGTATGCGGCGCTCCGGCCTTGCCAGAGAAATTAGTCTGCAGATCCTGCTTCAATGAAGCAGCAAAGGACAAGGAATTAGACGCAAGAGTCGCTACGGAGCTCATAAGAGAATCTGTGCGGGAATCCATAAGGGAGACAACGGCACCACTAATGGATAGGCCTACGCCCAGCACATCGGTAGCGGACGACCATCAACCCCAGGCATCAGAACCCTCCTCAGGAGATGAGGATCAGGGCATGTCAGCAGGTTTTGATTTCTCCCTTGTACAGCCTTTCGCAAAGTCATTAAAAGAGGCGATAGGCTGGGAAGAAGATAAAGCGGAGCCGCAGAAAGTCTGGAAATATTTCCCAAATTTAAGGAAAGAACCAGAGAATTTTCCTTTTATAGGTGAACTGGAGGATCTAATTAAAGATAAGTGGGATAGATCTGATAAGCGGACCAGTCTCACCAACAGACTGACAAAGATGTATCCTCTGAAGGAGTCAAAAGTCAATTCGTTGATGAACGCCCCAGTAGTTGACTCCTCCTTGATGCGTCTTGCACGGCATGTCACTCTGCCTATTGAAGATGCGGTTTCCTTTCGGGATGTTCTGGATCGGAAATTGGATCTGGAATTAAAAAAGCATACTCCAATTCTGGGGGCGCGTGCAGACCAGCAATTACCACAGCAGCAGTGGCTAAAGCCATATCAGGTTGGGCAACCAAGGTAGAGAAAGATCTGCAAGACGGTACAGAAGTAGACAAGATAATATCTTCTCTTCAGGAGATCAAGTTGGCAGGTGACTTCGTGGCAGAAGCTTCAGTGGATATTATAAGATCCTCAGCGAGATCAATGCTAGCCTCAGTCACGGCAAGAAGGGCCCTGTGGCTGAAACCATGGATGGCCGATACTGCATCTAAAACAAACTGGTGCAGAATTCCATATGATGGCTCAAACCTGTTCGGGTCTAAATTGGACACCGCTATCTCGAAGGTGACAGAAGGGAAGTCGGGATTAATTCCCTCAGACAGGAGACCCAAGGCCCAAAAGGGTCCGTCCTTCAGGCGCAACCTTCCTGAGAAATATAGGGAAGCTAGATCCTACCGTCCCGGTAGGGAGTTTAGAAGAGACTGGAAAAACACAAGACCTTCCTTCCTTAGGATGCAAAAGTCCAGGACTACCCCGGCAGGGGAGCAGCAGAAGTCTTTTTGAAGGTTCGCCTGCCCACCCAGTACAGGTGGGCGCCAGGCTCAAGGACTTCGTACAGATTTGGTCAAGCCATATAAAGGACCCGTGGACTTTTTCCACAATCAAATTTGGACACAAGTGGAAGTTTATGGCAAACTTCCGAAAAATCACTTCCAATCAACAAGACTGCCATCTTCTCCAATCAAGAGGAAGTTACTATTAAAATATATAGTGGAATTGAAGGAAAAAGGAACAATCCTGGAGGTTCCATCAGATCAAAAGGGGAAGGGTTTCTATTCCCCACTATTTTTGGTAAAGAAGAAGACCGGAGACTTACGCCCTGTATTGGATTTAAAAAATCTCAACAGGAACATAAAAATAGAGGCCTTCAAAATGGAGAGTCTGCAGTCCATACTTCTGGCTGTGAACCTGGGCGACTGGATGCTCTCTGTAGATTTATCGGACGCTTATCTACATATTCCAATTCATCCCGCCTTTCAAAAATTCCTCCGATTTGCCATCAACAAAAGCCACTTCCAATTCCAGTGCCTTCCTTTCGGCATTTCGTCGGCTCCCAGGACATTCACCAAGGTCCTCCTACCCTTGGTTGCATTCCTCAGGGAAAAGGGTCTGCGAGTCCACCATTATCTGGACGACATCCTGCTTTTGGCAGAAGATCAAAGAACCTTGCTATGTCATCAGAGAATCTTACTCACGACTCTCCAGGACTTCGGTTGGCTAATCAACTAGAAAAAGAGCAGTCTACGACCCACACAAAACATGGTATTTCTGGGAGCGGATCTGAACACCAAATTGAACAGGGTACAACTCCCTCAGGAGAAGATTCAGCCTCTAGTACAGAAGATGCGGAGATTGCTATCAGCGAGGCATCTTCCAGCCAGAATCTGCTTGAGTGTGCTAGGGTCCATGGCTGCAACCCTGCCCATGGTGCAGTGGTCACAATGGCACATGAGAGTCCTGCAAAACTCCTTTCTGAGGCAGTGGGATGGAGTATCGATGCGTCAGACCATTACAATCTCCAGACCAATGAAGCAATCAGTGTGGTGGTGGACACACTTGACCAACCTCAGGAATTACAAGCGGATAGTTCCCCTAGATCCAATAATAGTCAGTTCGGATGCCTGTCAGAGCGGCTGGGGAGCCCACTGTCAAGATCGAGCAGCACAAGGCCGATGGCAGTTCCGGGTCCAGGATATAGTATCGAATATACTGGAACTCAGGGCAGCCTTCCAGGCCCCCATGGCATTTGCACCAGTTCTCAGAGGGAAGAACGTGCTTATCCGGATGGACAACAAGGTGGCAGTGTCCTACATCCAGAAGCAAGGGGGCACCAAGAGTCTCACACTGTTGGAGGAAGTCCGTCCTATCTTGGAATGGGCACAGGCACACCTAGCAGACTTAAAGGCAATATATGTTCCTGTGGCACAGAACATGTTAGCCGATTACTTGAGTCGAGAGACTCTTTCCAACAACGAATGGTCCCTGAGTCTCCAGGCCTTTTCTCTTCTTACGGAGACATGGGGAGTGCCAGAGATCGACTTAGCAGCCACTCCTGCGAATACGAAGTGTCGGAGATTTCTGTCCAGAGCATCTTTCCCTTCAGCCGAAGGGATAGATTGTCTAATTCACCCATGGAACTTCAAGTTGGGGTACATATTCCCGCCAACTCCGTTAATTGCAAGATTCCTATCCAGGCTTCGGAGATCTTCAGCCACGGTAATCGCGGTAATCCCTCTTTGGCCGAGAAGACCATGGTTCACGACCCTATTGCAGCTCAGCCTTCAACCTCCAATCCTTCTTCTTTCGGTAACTCTGGATTTACTATTTCAAGGCCAATTCCTACATCCAGCTCCAGAGAAGTTGCATCTGATGGCATGGCAGTTGAGAGGGTTAGGTTAAGGGAACAAGGCTGCTCACAGGAAGTAATATCAACCCTGATGTAAGCCAGGAAAAGTACCACCAACACCACCTATACAAGAATTTGGAACAAATTCTTTACAATGGCGCAGCAGAAGGGATTGGATCCTATTGCTCCAGAACCTTCTCAAATCCTAGAGTTCCTCCAGTCAGGAGTCAACAAAGGTCTAAGTTCAAGTACCCTTAAGGTACAAGTATCCGCCTTGTCGGCCAAAACAGGCACCAGATGGGCATTACATCCACTGGTTATCCAATTCCTGAGAGCCTGTCGAAAAATAAAACCTCCTAAGAAACCAGTTTTTCCATCATGGGATCTCTCAGTAGTTCTCGATGCCTTCACCAATCCTCCTTTTACTCCATCCGAATCAATATCTCTGTGGGATCTGACCCTAAAACTGTCTTTTCTCATTGCAATTACATCAGCAAGGAGGGTATCTGAAATCCAAGCACTGATGGCATCAGAACCTTACTTAGTATTCTTCCTTGATAAGGTAGTACTAGGACCTTCAGACCACTTCATCCCGAAGGTAGCAACTTCCTTCCACTACAACCAAGATATTGTCTTACCATCCTTCACTAATGATCAGGGTGAACCTCATCCTTTGGATGTTAACACTACCATCATTAGTTACCTGGCGGCTACAAATTCTTTTAGGAAGACGGATACCCTCATTGTCATTCCACATGGAAACAGACAAGGTCAAGCGGCTACTTCACGTACTATCGCCTCCTGGTTAGTCAAGTCCATCAAGAAGGCATACTCCATGCGGCATATGGCAATTCCTGAAGGCATCAGGGCTCACTCAACCAGGGCAGTGGCTACCTCCTGGGCAGCGTATTGCAGGGTTTCACCGGAGACTATTTGCAAAGCAGCAACTTGGTCCTCCAGACATACTTTTATGTCTCACTATAGAGTAGATTCTGCTCACTTGGCTATGGCAGACTTCGGTAGATCCGTTGTTAGAGCCAATTCTTCCGCATTATAAGGAATAAATATTATTTTCTTGCACCCACCCGACTGGCGAGTTATTTCCCAGTGTGTGCTGCCATGGAGGCATCAGGAAAACGGAAAATTGTATACTCACCTTTCCGTAATTTTCCTTTCCTGACGCCTCTCCATTGCAGCACACAGATTCCCACCCCGTTTTATGGTGATATATTTACAGAGAATGCAGCGGGGTGTCTCCCCTTCAAATTTATAGCTAACCAATCCTGTCAGGTTGTGGGGGCGGAGTCACAACCCAGTGTGTGCTGCCATGGAGAGGCGTCAGGAAAGGAAAATTACGGAAAGGTGAGTATACAATTTTCCGTTTTTTCACACAGTTTAAAAGCAGATTATCTTTAAATAATATACCTCATATTTCAGTACCATTTAGGCAATTATATCATGCTCTAAACATTATTTCCATGTGCAATTCTCTAGGTTTTAGCAGAGTAAGGGTTTGGGCACTATTTAGTTTCAGGGAGCTATAGTAAATTCGATTTTGGGAGAATTTTCTCACCAGCGCTATAGTGAATACCATTTTAGCGCGAATTAGCGCTATTAGTGCTAATTCGCGCAAATTGCAGCGAATTAGCGCTAATTTGCGGCAATTTGTGCGAATTAGTGCCGTGGCGCTATAGTAAATGACCTCCTATGTTACTATGTATGTATTTACTATGGTGCCCATTAGGGGTGTGGAAATTAATCGTAACATCGATACATCCGGATTCGGCCCTCCACGATGCGGCATCGATGCTACAGCTTTAAGAAATCGATTAATGATGACGTCATACTCGCGCCGTGCCGCTGCGCCATGCCCTGTCTGAGTGGAACCATAAACGGCCAAAGTTTTCACGCTGTTTTACCCCGCCTCCCACCGACGTCATCCCCAGCCGCCCTGTGGAGTGTGTGGTTCGAGTCCGACTTGAGACTAGGAGAGGAAAAGTTCAGGAGGAGACATGTGTTCCCCAACTCCGGTCCCCAGAGCTCACGCTCATCTTTCCTCCTCGGCCAGTGCCAGACACAGAGTCACAGTACTGGCACTGGTAGTCACTCCTGTACACAGGCCAGGGAAGACCGTCTGCTGCCCGTCACCCAACTGAAGTCATCATCACAAGTCACACACAGCAGCTGCAAAAGTGAGGACTGGGAGAGATACCCGAGCGAGCCAGGCTTGTCTGCAGTGTCTTCATCACACAGGCAGCAGGAGAAGAGACAGTAGTCGTCATCATCATCAGGACAGGTACACAATTATACAAGAGAAGCTCAGTGACCGGAGGACTTTTTACAATTTGGCACTGCGTCGCTTTAACTGCTAATTGCGCGGTCATGCAATGTTGTACCCAAACAAAATTTATGCCCTTTTTTCCCACAAATAGAGCTTTCTTTTTATGGTATTTGATTGCCTCTGCGATTTTTATTTTTTGTGATATAAACGGAAAAAGACCGAAAATTTTGAAAAAAAATGATATTTTCTACTGTTTGTTATTAGAAAAATCCAATAAACTCAATTTTAGTCATACATTTAGGCCAAAATGTATTCAGCCACATGTCTTTGGTAAAAAATGTCATATGTCGTATATTTATTGGTTTGCGCAAAAGTTATAGTGTCTACAAACTAGGGTACATTTTCTGGAATTTACGCAGCTTTTAGTTTATGACTGCCTATGTCATTTCTTGAGGTGCTAAAATGTCAGGGCAGTACAAACCCCCAAATGACCCCATTTTGGAAAGTAGACACCCCAAGGAAATTGCTGAGAGGTATGGTGAGTATTTTGCAGACCTCATTTGTTTTTGAAAATGAAGAAAGAAAAATTTGTTTTTTTTTTCAATATCAAAACTTTGTGACAAAAAGCGAGATCTGCAAAATACTCACTATACCTCTCAGCAAATAGCTTGGGGTGTCTACTTTCCAAAATGGGGTCATTTGGGCGGGGTTTGTGCCATCTGGGCATTCCATGGCCTCCGAAACTGTGATAGGCAGTGAGGAGTGAAATCAAAAATTTACACCCTTAAAACCCTGAAGGCGGTGATTGGATTTTGGGGTCCCGTACGCGGCTAGGCTCCCAAAAAGTCCCACACATGTGGTATCCCCGTACTCAGGAGAAGCAGCAAAATGTATTTTGGGGTGCAATTCCACATATAACCATGGCCTTTGTGAGCAATATATCATTTAGTGACAACTTTTTTCCCACAACTTGTGTCAAAATATAAAATATTCCATGGACTCGACATGCCTCTCAGCAAACAGCTTGGGGTGTCTACTTTCCAAAAAGAGGTGATTTGGGGGGCTTTGAACTGTCCTGGCATTTTATGCACAACATTTAGAAGCTTATGTCACACATCACCCACTCTTCTAACCACTTGAAGACAAAGCCCTTTCTGACAATTTTTGTTTACATGAAAATTTATTTATTTTTTCGCAAGAAAATTACTTTGAACCCCCAAATATTATATATATATTGTTTTAATCAAATGCCCTACAGATTAAAATGGTGGGTGTTTCATTTTTTTTTCACAAGCATTTTTTTGGGGAAAAAACACACTTTTTTTTATTTTAATGCACTAAAACACACTATATTGCCCAAATGTTTGATGAAATAAAAAAGATGATCTTAGGCCGAGTACATGGATACCAAACATGACATGCTTTAAAATTGCGCACAAACGTGCAGTGACGACCAACTACATACATTTTTAAAAGCCTTTACAGGTTACCACTTTAGATTTACAGAGGAGGTCTACTGCTAAAATTACTGCCCTCGATCTGACCTTCGCGGTGATACCTCACATGCATGGTGTAATTTCTGTTTACATTTGACGCCAGACCGACGCTTGCATTCGCCTTTGCGCGAGAGCAGGGGGGGACAGGGTTGCTTTTTTTTTTTTTTTTTTCTTTATTATTTTTTTTCTTTTTTATCTTATTATTAAACTGTTCCTTTCATTTTTTTAAATCATTTTTTATTGTTATCGCAGGGAATTTAAATATCCCTTATGATAGCAATAGGTAGTGACAGGTACTCTTTTTTGAAAAAATTGGGGTCTATTAGACCCTAGATCTCTCCTCTGCCCACAAAGCATCTGACCACGCCAAGATCGGTGTGATAAAATGCTTTCCCAATTTCCCAATGGCGCTGTTTACATCCGGCGAAATCTAAGTCATAAAATGCTCGTAGCTTCCAGTTTCTTAGGCCATAGAGATGTTTGGAGCCACTCTGGTCTCTGATCAGCTCTATGGTCAGCTGGCTGAATGACCGGCTGCATTCTCAGGTTCCCTGTTAGGACGGGAGAGCCAGAGAAAAACTTGGAAGATGGTGGGGGGGGCATTCCCTCCCAATGCTTGTAAAAGGAGTCTAGAGCCTAATTAGCCGCTAGGATTGCTGCCGACCGCTGGCTGAAAAGAATGATACCAAGATGATACCTAAACTGCAGGCATCATTCTGGTATAACCACTCAAAGTCCAGCAACATACCAGTACGTTGCTCGTCCTTGTTGGGCATATATTGTAATCTTTTTTTTCATGCAGCCTGTGGGCTGAACGAAAAAAAGATATTGATCGGTGGGTATGCCCACCATTAGAATAACTCCCTTCATCCACCCACTTCTAATGATGAGCATACATGCACCATTTATATATGCCGAAGCATGGGGACATCCTCCCGCAAAAGACAGGAGCAAATTGCTCCTCCACCCACTGCTGCCCCCACGCTTCGGCATATATGCTGAAGTATGTAACTGTGGTGGTGAAATCACCTCCAACAGCGCTGGAGTCACGGCTTTATATATATTGGGAGCAAACGCTGTTGATGTCAAGATAAATAAATCTGCGCTGCAACTGAATGGCGTACCTGCTAAGCAAATGATGGTTAACAATAAAACAAAGTAACATTACAGTATAACAGTAAGACTTGCCATACCTGCAAAGCAAATACAAAAAAAAACATAGTAAAAAATAAAACATTTAACGCAACCTGTGCCTAAAATATATATATGCCGAAGCATGGGGGCATCCTCCCGCAAAAGGCAGGAGCAATTCGCTCCTCCACCGACTGCTGCTCCCACGCTTCGGCATATATGCTGAAGTATGTAACTGTGGTGGTGAAATCACCTCCGACAGCGCTGGAGTCACGGCTTTATGTATCGTGGGAGCAAACGCTGTTGCTGTCAAGATAAATAAATCCGTGCTGCAACTGAATGGTGTACCTGTTAAGCAAATGATAGTTAACTAAAAAACAAAGTAACATTACAGTATAACAGTAATACTTACCATACCTGCAAAGCAAAATACAAAAAAAACATAGTAAAAAATAAAACATTTAACGCAACCTGTGCCTACCTAAAAAATATATATGCCGAAGCATGGGGGCATCCTCCCACAAAAGGCAGGAGCAAATCGCTCCTCCACCCACTGCTGCCCCCACGCTTCGGCATATATGCTGAAGTATGTAACTGTGGTGGTGAAATCACCTCCGACAGCGCTGGAGTCACGGCTTTATGTATCGTGGGAGCAAACGCTGTTGCTGTCAAGATAAATAAATCCGCTCTGCAGCTGAATGGCGTACCTGAAAACAAAAAAATGGTTAACAATAAAACACAGTAAACAGTAAAGTATAAAAAAATTACATACCTGTAAAGCAAACATGATAAAACGTAATAACAATAAAACATTGTAGAATAGAATACAGTAAAAAAGAGCCGAACAATAGAGAGAGAATAGAGAGAGAGAACAATAAAACAACAACTATTTTTATTTTTTATTTTATATATATATATATATATATTTTTTTTTTTACACTTTTTTTTGTAACTAACTTTTGTAACTGTTAGTGCCAGTTCACTCAGGGGCGACTTGTCAGGCGACCTAGCCGCCTGACAAGTCGCCTCCCGTTCTGTACAATGGAACCGTTCTAATAGGAGCGACGCAAGTCGCTCCAACTTAGAAAAAGGTTCCTGTACTACTTTGGGGGCGATTTGAGGCGACTTGCATAGACTTCTATACAGAAGTCGTTTTGCAAGTCGCCGTGGAAGTCGTGTGCAGGTCACCTCGGTGAGGTGACCTGCAAGTCGTGCCGCCCCTGTGTGAACCGGGGCTAACCGGTTCCAGGTTCGGGTCTCTCAAAATGCGATGGCATCTTGGGAGACCCTGTGAAAGTGTGCCTAGTCTGTGCAGTGCTGTACCCTACGCTAATACTCACTAGTGTATGGTAGCGTTCAAAACATTCACCAATGCAAAGACCAGGATTGTCAGGACAGGAGGGACAATAATACTGGGTCTCACGCCTATATCCGCACTTTCTACAGACACGACATCTTTTTTGGGGGGCTCGTTGGGTAGGGGTACTCGGGAGGGCATAAGGAAAATGCCTCTCATGCAGCCGGCTTACTGCATTTGCATTGGAAAGTTGGGCCAGAGCACCGTCTGGAAACAGAAGGGCTCTGACGATCTCTTCCTGGAATTTAAGGAAGGATCCAGTCCGTCCTGAAGCTCTGTATAGCGCATAAGCGTTCAGCAAAGCCAGTTGAAATAAATAAACAGACACTGTCTTGTACCAGCATCTGGCCTTATGGGCAACTAGGTACGGCGCCAACAACTGGTTGTTGAGGTCCACCCCTCCCATATTTTGTGGACACAGAGGGGTATCTCCACAACACCAGTCGCCGTAGTAATTTGGACCGTCGTGTCTACATGAAGGGCGGTGAGAACGAAAACATTCTTATTATCCCTCCACTTCATAGCGAGCAAGTTATTACACTGCAAGCAGGCTCTCTCCCCCAGCCAAAGACGGGAATCTACAAGCTGCTGGGGAAAGCCCCGGCGATTAGGTCGCACGGTGCCACATGCTCCAATCTGATGATCAAAAAGGTGACTAAAAAGTGGCACGCTCGTGTAGTAATTGTCCACATATAAGTGGTACCCCTTTCCGAATAAGGGTGACACCAAGTCCCACACTATCTTGCCAGCGCTTCCTATGTAGTCAGGGCAGTTTGTCGGCTCTATGTGACTATCTTTGCCCTCGTAAACCATAAAACTACATGTATAGCCTGTGGCCCTGTCACAGAGCTTATACATCTTGACCCCGTATCTGGCACGCTTGCTGGGAAGGTACTGTTTGAATGACAAACGGCCAGAAAATTTAATCAGGGACTCATCAACGCAGACAACTTGATGGAGAGTAAACAAGGCTGCAAAACGTTGGTTGAAGTGGTTTACAAGGGGCTGAATTTTGTAGAGCCGATCGTATGCAGGGTCTCCACTAGCACGACAGAATTTATCGTTGTTGAAGTGCATGAACCGCAAAATCTGCTTGTATCGTGCCCTGGCCATGGAGGCAGAGAACACGGGCATATGGTAAATTGGGTCAGTGGACCAATATGACCGCAACTCACTCTTTTTATTTATGCCCATGTTGAGGGAAAGGCCCAGAAAGAGCTTAAATTCGGAGACCAGAATTGGTCTCCAATCTCTGGCAAGGGAGGACTGGGGATTAGCGGCGATGTGTTGACCAGCATACAAATTACTTTGGTCCACAATAGATCTATAGAGATCTTCGGTGAAAAACAGCGAATAAAAATCAAGTGACGTAAAATCAAATGTTTCCACCTGAATGCCGGGTTGGCCAGTGAATGGGGGAAGTATGGGTGCTGCAGAAGTGGTGGGTTCCCAATTAGGATTGGCGAATGCAGCAGGAAGGGCACTGTGGGCACGACGGGCCTGTGTTCGTCTTCTTGGTGGCAGCGGGACACTACTTGTGCTTGCCGCCTTACCAGCTTAAACTGCACTTATGGGACTCGCCACGTCACCAAGTGATACTGCAGTGCTGGATGTACGACCAGGATGTACTAGGCCGCTGGTGCTTGCCAGTTCACCAGAAGGAATAGCGGTGCTAGTACTGCTCTGCTCCATACGAGGGACCTGCGGTTCTTGCACATCAATGACAGAAGAAGAAGATCGGGGTCTGGTACGCCTGACCTTGGCAGGGACCACAACTCCGTCGTCAGAGCTATCTCTCATGGAGCCGCTGTACTCTACAGGATCGTATTCTGAGCCTGAATCTGACAGATGAGTGACTTCCTCTTCACTATCTGTCATGCTCAGAAACGTGTAGGCCTCTTCACTAGTGTATCTTCGATTTGCCATTTTGGGCTCTAAATTTACTGGTACACTAGTGAGACTCACAGGTAAAAAAGCTTCTGACTGTCAGTGACTGTATCAAAACACTACCAAAAAAACTGTTAGCGATCGCAGGGATCAGGCCTGACTCTGCGAATGCTGCAGTTATGTGTTTAGTGTTTTCTAAGTGACAGTGATCGATCGATACTGCACTTGGGTGGGCTGGGCTGGGCCGGGCCGAGGGGCAAAACACAGGTGCTAGCAGGTATCTGGGCTGATCCCGCTAACACTGCATTTTTGGGAACCCTAAACTTCTGGGGACACTAATATAGATCTGATCAGATCAGATATTGATCCGTTCAGATACTATACCACTAAGGTAGGTGTTTGCTGTGTGCGTGGGTGTTAGCGGTACTGGCGCTAACCTGACGCTGCCTGGGGTAACGCAGACCCTATCTGACCCTAAAACTTAACTTGTATTACCCGCCGGGCGATCAGGGGTTAAACCTTTATTAGGTACGAAAAGGCGGGTGCCCTGACACTATAAAAAATAAATAACTAACCAGCATCACCCGTAACAGTTATACGGTGATCACTGGTGAAAGGGTTAACTAGGGGCAATCAGGGGGTTAAAACATTTATTAGGTAGTATATGGGGGTACCTGATGCTATAAAACACTGACGGCGAACCTAAATACTTATCTCCCTAACTAGCGTCACCTGTGAGACTAATACAGCGATCAGAAAAACGATCACTTAGTGACACTGGCGACGGGGGGGGTGATCAAGGGGTTAAAACTTTATTAGGGGGGGTTAGGGGGGTATCCTAGACCTAAAGGGGGCTAACACTAACTGCCCTACCACTTGAAACTGTCACAAACTGACACCAATGCAATAATCAGAAAAAAAAACTGCTATTGGTGTCACTGTGACAAGGGGGAAAAGGGGGTGCAGGGGGTGATCGGGGGGTGATTGGGGGGTAAAAAGTGTGCCTAGAGTGTTCTACTGTTAGTGTAGTGTTGTGCAGACTTACTTGGATGTCTTCTCTCCTCGGTGCGGGAACGAAAATACAGACTCGAGGAGAGATGACATCACTTCCTCTGCCACTGTTTACATTACAGCAGCAGAGGAAGATTGTCATTCGTTGGGAGCGGATCGCGATGGGGTGGCTACGAATGAGTGGCCTCCCCCTCAGCACGGATCGCTCCCCTAATGATGCCGATCACCTCGGGCACCAGGTACGTGATTTTGCCTGCCCGTGCCAGTCTGCCGCAGTATATCTGCATTAGGCGGTCGGCAAGTGGTTAATTGACAACATCGACATCAGGGACTTTATAGCTGCTGCTAATCCAGGACTGATTCATTTTGATAAATATCAGCCGGCCCACGGAGTCTGTAGACAGATGTACTCTCTTATCTGTTACAAAACCTCTGGCAGCACTGAATGCCCATTCAGAAAGCATGCTGGATGCAGTGCATTCCAGCAGCTTAATTGCATACTGGGCAATTTCTAGCCAGTGGTCTATTCTCATGACCCAGTAACCCAGTGGATAGATAATCTCCCACCTTAAGATGCAGACGCTGCCGATGGGATGTGGAAGCTGACAGCCATGGGTGCCGAGGCCTAAAAAATGTTTTGAAAAGCATTACTGAGGCAGCCCCTTTCTCCACCGCTCCTCACTTGACCAACAGAAGCCTCAAAACTAAATTTTCCACAAGTCTGTAACCTACCAGAGTCTGGAAAGGCATTACATAAACTCCTCTTTAAGGTGTCCTCAAGAAATTTTTTGCTTCTGCTCCCTTTGTGGGGACGGACTGAGTTCCCAGACTTTCCCCTTATAATGGTGACCAAGGAGGGTTGCCAACCAATAGTGATCCTACTCCTTGATGCCATGTATTCTTGGGTCCTTTCGCAGGCTTTTAAGAATGAGGGAGCCCATGCACCTCAAGTTTGGGGAGGCATGAGAAGCAGACTCCTTGGGGCCACTGAGGATTACAGTATCTGGAACTGCCTCCTCCCAGCCACGTACTACTCCCATCTTTTAACCACTTGCCGACCGCCGCATGTACATTTACGTTGGCAGAATGGAACGGCTGGGCAAATGGGCGTACAGGTACGTCCCTTTAAATTTGCCGCCGTGTGGTCACGTGCGTGCCCCCGGCGGTGCAAGCACGACCCCGCCACGAGCTCCGTGAGTAGGATAGCGGGTCCCGCGATCGTCTCACGGAGCTGAAAAATGGGGAGATGCTACTGTAAACAAGCATCTCCCTGTTCTGCCTAGTGACACTGTCACTGATCATAGCTCCCTGTAATCAGGAGCTATGATCAGTGCCCCCTAACAGAATCACTCCCTAGGACACACGTAACCATTTTCTAGCCAGTTATTGGTTAGCCCCTTCCCTGCCTGTGTCATTTTTACAGTAATCAGTGCAATTTTATAGCACTGATCGCTGTAAAAAAGACAATGGTCCCAAAAATGTGTCAAAATTGTCCGATGTGTCCGCCATAATGTCGCAGTCATGATAAAAATCGCAGATCGCCGACATGTCTAGTAAAAAAAAAATTATTAATAAAAATGCCATAAAACAAACCCCTATTTTGTAGAGGCTATAACTTTTGCGCAAACCAATCAATAAACGCTTGTGATTTTTTTACCAAAAATATGTAGAAGAATACACATCGGCCTAAACTGAGGGAAAAAAATGTTTTTTTATATATTTTTTGTTTTTTCAAAATTGTCGCTCTATTTTTGTTTATAGCGCAAAAAATAAAAACCGCAGAGGTGATCAAATACCACCAAAAGAAAGCTCTATTTGTGGGAAAAAAAGGCAAATCGCAAAATGTGCTCTGGTCTTTGGCCGGCCAAATGGTCCGGGGCTTAAGTGGTTAAGGGTTGATGTATGTCTTCCTCTGCTTCAATGCCATCAAAACTGCCAGAATACTCCTCCTCCTCCCTCTCCTCCTGTGTATTCTGTAGTGTAGGAACAATGGTGTCTGCATAAAGTGGGCCTTGATAGGAAAGGAAGTCCTCCTCTTCCTCCCGCTGCCCTTCCTCTATCCATAATGCTAGGCTCACCATTCTTGTGGCCTCCTCAAATGGTGACAGTACAGTGCATGCATCCTTTATCAGCAGCCATTGGGGAAAAAAAGCTGAGCTGGCCTGAGCCTGTCATTGTGCCATACTTACAAAAGTACCCTTTGCTGCATGTGCGGCCGCTGCAGCATTGCAAAAGTTGAGTTCAACATGGTGGGCATATCACAAAACAGACAGTTTACGGGCAGGTGGAATTCCTGCTGAATTTCAGCCAACCGAGCCGAGTGTATAACTGCCTCAAATGGCTACACATTCTTCTGGCCTGCTTTAGCAGATCTTCCAACCCTGGGTACCTACTTAAGAAATGCTGCACCACCAAATTGAGGACATGTGCCAGGCTTGGCACATGTGTCCACTTTCCCTGTCTAAGGGCGGACAGGAGGTTTGTGCCATTATTATACACCACCATTCCTGGCTCCAGCTGGCATGGCATGAACCACCTCTGGGCCTGCCCATGCAGAGCTGCAAGAATCTCTGCTCCAGTGTAGCTCCTGTCCCCTAGACAGATCAGCTGAAGCACTGCATTGCCCCTGACTAATTTAATGGCCCCTTGACTGCTTAGGGGGTACTGGTGGTTCATAGGACAATTCCGCAGAGGAGGGCATGAAGAAGAGAGAGAAGGAGGAGGGGTTGGAGATGACAAATCTTGCATCATCACCACTAGCTGCATGGAGACATGGCAGCACAACAAGCTGCAGCACTAAGCCTTGTCCTGCATCTTTCCGAGTTGCAAGCAGAGTTAACCATTGTACTGTGAATTAAATATAGCGTCCCTGCCCCTGCTTGCTGGACCACGTGTCAGCAATAACGTGGACCTTGCTGCTGACTGCCTTGCTCAACGATGCCACAACCTTGCCTTCCATGTGATAGTACAGAGCTGGAATGGCCTTACGTGCAAAGAAATAGTGAATGGGAACCTGCCATTGTGCTACAGCACATTCTGCAAATTCAAGGAAGGGACAGAATCCACCAGATGGAAAGGCAGGAGTTGTAAAGCCAGCAGCTTTGCCAAGCTTGAATTTAGATGCTGGGCATGTGGGTGGCAGTGTGGGTGGTAGTGACTGTATTTTTGTTGTTGCAGCAGATAGGGCAGAGAAGTTTGCTTGCTACTGTCTACAGCTGGGGGTGTGCTACTGGCAGATGTGCTGCAAAGACCTGTGACACCCGTCGCTATACCATCATCCCTGTCAGTGGAGGCTGCTGAGAGGTCATGACGTATAGCAGGGGTAGACTGGAAAGGTGAAGAGTGAGGAGGAGCAGAATTACATCCCTTTTCTGTGGCTTTCAGGTGCTCTTGCCAATGGGCTGGGTGGTGGGAGGTTAAATGCCTTGTCAAGCATGTGGTACCCAAATGGCTTGTGTTTTTGCCACGCTTAAATTGTTTGAGGCAAAGTTTGCAAGTTTCAATAGTGTGATCGTCTGCACATGTGCTAAAAAAAGGCCCAGACAGCTGAGCTGTGGGAAGTGGACCAAGAGATAACAGCTCAACAATGTGATGGAATAGGATGGCTGCTCTCTACTCTTCCATGATGGCTGCCTCCTTGGGGTTGTGCCTCACCCTCACTATCCTCCTCTGCTCTATACGGCACCCAAGTCACATCAGTGACCTCCTCATCACCTACTTTTACTCACCTCTTAATGCCTGTTGCTAGGGGGTCCCTCGTAATCTGTCTCCTTATTCACCTCGGCTCCTTACGTCACTTCCCTCGGCGTCGGAAGGGAAATCAGCTCTGCCCCGTCCCTCTAGGCAATCATCTGGGACATGTCACAGGTCCCAGATGACTGCGCAGCCAGTCACGTCGCTTGCGCATGCGCAGTGGGTGCCTGGCTGTGAAGCCACAGCCGGGCGCCCACAGTTACAATGCCAGCGCCGCAGAGCGGAGGGGCAGACGAGCGGGGCTTCGATCCCCCGCATCGCTGGACCCTGGAACAGGTAAGTGTCTGATTATTAAAAGTCAGCAGCTGCAGTATTTGTAGCTGCTGACTTTTATATTTTTTTTAAGTGGAACTCCGCTTTAAAGTGAAAAAATAAAAATGAAATATTCCTTTAAATATCATGCCTGGGGGGTCCCCTGAGTCTGCCTATAAAGTAGAGCATCTTTCCCATGTTTATTACAGTACCGCAGCAAAATGACATTTCTAAAGGAAAAAATGTAATTCAAAATTGCTCGCGGCTGTAATGCTCCCGGCAATATAGATAAAAAACAAAAAAACAAAAAAAAAACGGTGTGCGGTCCCTCCACTTTCTGGTCTGGTTATGGATATTAAGGAGAATTCTTTTTGTACCCCACCCATTCACCAAAAAAGTGTCAAAAAAGTAAAAATTGCAGGAGACAGTTTTAGACAATTCGTTTATTCAAAAAAAAGTGTCCCGCAAAGTCCATCCATCTTCAATCACGCTACCCCGACGGACCAGAAAAATAGAAAAGGAAATGGGAGGCCTCCCTGACGTCAGAAGGGGGTGGTTACGTCATCGGGTTTCCCCGCTCTTGCCTATATAACAGCTGTCCCAGCCAAGAGACAGCAGTCAGCGGGAGGCCTTTTTAATAATTTTTTTTGTGAGCAAACGAACACCCGATGTTCGAGTTGAACTTATGTTCATCTCAAACCACCGCGGGCTCATCCCTAACGTGCACTAATGTGCTGCAATAAACTGCAAAGAAATATACTGCATTACACATGCAATAATGCGATGAAATATACTGTGTTAAAGCGGATTCCACCCAAAAATTGAACTTCCGCTTTAAGTGATGGTGACCCCCTGACATGCCACATTTGGCACGTAATTTTTTTTGGGTGGGGAGCGGATACCCTCTTTTTAGAGGCATCCAGCTCCCACTTCCTCCCGGGGCTCTGCAGCGCTGGAAGGAAGTTCACCTCTCCCCCCTCCCTCCCTGCAATCTTCTTGGACACGTCACAGGGAGCGTGCCTGGCTGTGAAGCCACAGCCGGGGCGCCCACAGTTACAATGCAGACACTGCAGAGAGCAGGGGGAGAGGAGCTGGGCTTCCTTCTACCACATCGCTGGACCATTGGACAGGTGAGTGCAGGCCTTTGCTGGCCATCGGGACTACCGGGAGTTTCCCGGTGGGCCGATTGGCAGCGGGCCACTACACCAATGACTCTGACTGTCAGTGTCACTGTCTCTCTCCGTCCGAGCGTCGCCGGGCGCCGGGCGGCTCCGCTCCTGCACTCGGCGGGCGGCGCCGGCCGTATCACACAAACACAGTGACAGGCATTATCACTCCCCCAGGCACTCCCCCTAACAATATAGCCATTTGGGCGGCCTCTTTGTCCCGGCACAGTGACGTCACTCACGGACGGAGGGCGGAGGCGGCCGGGGACATAGGAGGAGGTGGAGCCAGGGCATAGCAAAGCAAGCCTGCTGCCTGCAAGACTGCAACCTAGAGGAGCCGAGGCTGAGGAGGAGGATTCGGAATTTCGGAATCGTATCGGAACCATAATACCAGACCAAGTTGCAGGCAGGCAGCCACCAGCAAGTACAGTGACAGAGACCAAGTCTATAGTGTCATCATTCAAGTAAGCAGCACTATAGTAATAACTTTACTAATAATAATAGTAATTAGTAATAGTAAGTAACTGAATATGCAGCATGGAGGGGGGAGGGGTAAATCTGTACTGTATAAATGTACTGCCACTGGTCACTGCCACTTAAAGTAACTGAATATGCAGCATGGCGGGGGGAGGGGGGTAGGGGTAAATCTGTACTGTAAATGTACTGCCACTGGTCATGGTTAAATTATTCATCCATCAGTTACCATGGCCAGTGGCATTAAATTAATAATTGACCAGTGGCAATACATTAATATTAATGCTACAGTGGCATTAATATTAATTTAATACCACTGGTCAATTATTAATTTAATGCCGCTGACCACGGTAACTGATGAATAATTTATTGCCACTGGTCAATTATTAATTTAATGCCACTGGTCAATTATTAATTTAATGCCGCTGACCACGGTAACTGATGAATAATTTATTGCCACTGGTCAATTATTAATTTAATGCCACTGGTTATGGTAATTGATGAATAATTTAATGTCACTGGTCACGGTAATTGATGAATAATTTAATGCCACTGGTCACGATAACTGATTAGTAATTTAATGCCACTGGTCATGGTAATTGATGGATAATTTAATGCCACTGGTCACGATAACTGATTAGTAATTTAATGTCACTGGTCATGGTAATTCATGGATAATTTAATGCCACTGGTCACGGTAATTGATGAATAATTTAATGCCACTGGTCACGATAACTGATTAGTAATTTAATGTCACTGGTCATGGTTATTAATGGATAATTTAATGCCACTGGTCACGATAACTGATTAGTAAGTTTTTTGCGCAATTGCGTATAGTTTATACACTGTTTTTGTGTGTGTTTGCAAAATTAAAGTGGGCCGGTCTGGTTGAAGTCCAGGGCCAAATTTTTATCCCAGTCCAGCCCTGGGTGAGTGTTCAGTTATTAAGTCAGCAGCTACACTTTTTGTAGCTGCTGATTTTGAAATAGGTGGAACTCTACTTTCAATGTGCACTGATGCACTGCAATAAACGTGCAGCAACGCACTAAAATATACTGCATTAAACGTGCACTAACGCACTACAATATACTGCGGTAGATGTGCAATAACACACTGAAATATACTGCATCAAACATGTACTAATGCACTACAATATACTATGATTAACGTGTAATATTGAACTGAAATATATTGTGATAAACGTGCACTAACACACTGCAATATACTGCAGTAAACGTAAACCAATGCACTGAATATGCTGCATTAAATGTGCACTGACGCACTTCAATTTTCTTCAGTAAACGTGCAATAACGCACTGAAATATACTGCGTTAAACATGCACTAATGCACTGCAATATACTACAGCAAATCTGCCCTGACAAAATAAACTGACAATAAAGTAAAAATGAACGGACCCACTACACTCATACTGACTGAACTATCACTAGATTCACACTTAACTGATATTCTACACTGACAATGGAATCAGAATATTACACTAATGCCCCGTACACACGAGCAGATTTTCCGTCGGAAAAATCTTGGATGGTTTTTCTAACTGAATTTCGCTCAAGCTTGCCTTGCATACACACGGTCACACAAAAATTCTCTAAACTTTCGACCGTCAAGAACGCGGTGGCGTCCAACACTACGATGAGCCGAGAAAATGAAGTTCAATGCTTCCGAGCATGCATCGAATTGTTTCCGAGCATGCGTAGGAATTTTGCACGTCGGAATTGCTACAGACGAACGCATTTTCAGATAGGAACTTTTTCTGACTGAAAAATAGAGAACCTGCTCTCAATCTTTTGCTTGTGGGAATTTGGCTGCAAAAGTCCGATGGAGCATACACACGGTCGCATTTTCTGACCAAAAGCTCTCATCGGTCCTTTGCTCGCCGAATTTCCAATCGTGTGTATGGGGCATAACTGTCTAGTAGTACTGAACAGAGCCCTGTTCTCTCTCTCTCCACTCCGATATCACACTACAAATGGCCGCTGTGGGAAGAATAGGTTTACAGTGTGGGGCGGGACTAAGAGCAATGAGCCATGATTGGATTCAGTCATCATGACAGTGTCCAATCATGTCTCTGACAGTGCTATGTGCCCTGATTGGGCAAAGCTTTGATTGCTTCAGCCATTGTGGTCGCTCAGCGGGCCAAACAAACGATCGAACGCCCTGATATTTTGGATGTTTTCCGAACAGGCAAACAGCCAATGTTCGGCCTGAACTTATGCTCGGGCCGAACCATTCACCCAACACTAGTTATTACACTGGACAGCTGCCAATGGGGTGTAGACACTGAAAAGTTCTTAAATCGGTAGTAAACTGCAGGTGATTAAAAATAAAAATCCCTGTAAGGCAATGTCATAATGTGCTAGTATGCATCGTATACTTGCACATTATGATACACTTACCTTAGAACGAAGCCCTCCAGTGCTGCAATGTCACCGCTGAGACGGCTGACATCTTCCCCCGGTCTTCCTTTCGGGTTTGTGGCGTTTGGCTACATGAGTGGCTGGGAGCTCAATGGACGTCACTCCCGAACATGCGCGTGGGAGCCACCATTTTTGGCACGGGCTCTGAAGGTCCGGCACTGTAAGCTGGTGATGTCATCGGCTGCATGCACTCTAAATATCACCGAAACTGTGCAAGTTTAGGAGATAGTCACAGTACCTACAGGTAAGCCTTATTATAGACTTACCTGTAGGTACAAGTGGTAGTAAACTCTTTAACAACGAGTGAGGTCACCATTCACTTACATAATAAACTAAACAGCACAAATTGTAACAAACATAATAAAATAAAAAAAACACAACATTGCCAAAAAATAATGTTCAATATTCCCCACTGCACATCCCACATAAACATTCCCCTCAAATAATATCAATACATAGAATAAAGTCCTCAGAGAAAGACCTCTCCACCACCTCTCCTTCACACATAGGTTGGACTTGATGGACTTGTTTCTTTTTTCAACTTCGCCTACTATGTAACTATATATGTAACAAGTGATGCTCCTCTTCCTATAGGAAGACTCTCCCCTTGAAGTCTGGACCTGAACTAATATAAATATTACAGGTCGTAGTATTTTGTGTTCCTTCACCGGACTGTAATCTGTCACTTCTGCTTTCCTGGGGGATTCACACAAAATTATGATCTGAGTGGATGGAGACTAATCATGAGGTCTCTCTTATGTGTAGATCCCTCAGATAGAGAAATGTGTCCAATCCTCCCCCTGTACCCCATAATATAGGTGGGTTTAGTCTTCCAATGATGACTACTGCCTTACACAGGCATACCATTTTTACACACCAAGCCATTTTTTTCTTTTTTTTCTTACCGCCATTTTTTCTTTCAGCTGTCATCGGAAAAGCCCACTGACAGCTGATGACCCATTCGTTGTTAAGGACGTGGCAAAACCCAAATGGGGAAGGATCGGGCTGAACTTTTGCTCGGCCTGAACCGTTTGCCCAATACTAGTTTGCTATGTGAATGAGGACATATAACAAGTATAACATCAGTATTATACATGCAGAACCAGGCCCCATCTGCCACAACCCTGGCAAACAGACGACACCAGAAGTCTCAAGAGACGCAGCAATGCTCTTGAGAGAGCATGGAGTAAATCTAAATTCCTGCAAGACTTTAACCTCTACAAATCTGTCCTTCTCAAATACAACTCCTGCCTCTACACTGCTAAACAAACCTACTACAACACTCTCTTTAAAACCCTCTCATCCAAACCTCGTCAACTCTTTTCTACCCTTAATTCCTTACTTCACCCCCCCACTGCCCCACCCACCAACTCGCTTACCACTCAACAGATTGCCAACCATTTCAAAAGCAAAATCGACAGAATTAGCAAGGAGATATCCAGCATTCAAATTCCTCCCCTACCCAACACATCAGGTCCAACACCACACTCAATACTCTCCTCCTTTTGCCCAGTTACCACCAATGAAGTTGATAAACTCCTCTCCATGGCCCACCTCACCACCTGTCCCCTGGACCCTGTCCCCTCTCAATTACTGCAACCACCTTCCCACTCTATCCTCAACTCCCTAACCCACATCTTCAACCTCTCCCTCTCCTCCGGCACCTTTCCTTCCCCGTTCAGACGTGCACTGGTTACCCCCATACTTAAAAAAACCTTCACTACTCCCCACTAAATCTGCTCCTGGGACTCTCAATTCCCACTTGGCCTAGGCACCTACAAACACTGGTGACACACATCCTAATAGCAGCAAGATTGGTGATTGCAAAATAATGGAAATCGATTCACCCTCCTTTACTGAAAGATACCATCCGATTACTTAACTTACACTGCCTAATGGAATTCTCTTTTCCCAAAGCCAATATATCCACAAAATGATTTACCAAAACCTGGGAACTTTGGATCAATGACTGTAGAAGTGCACCATGGTGTTAGTTGACAAATACTGTTCCTATCCACCCTAACCAATATCGTCGAACCAAATATGACTCCAATATATACTTCTCAATTCGACTCACATCCTCACCTATCATCAATCAGGACCTGTACTTCCCTTCCTTCTTATACCAATTACCCACAAAAGATCTCTCTGTGGTACTCAAAACATTTCATATAATTTACTGCTCTACTGTTGCTACCCTCTTTAGTTCTCTTGACCCATTGTTCAACATGTTCATCATAGTGATATCCTATGCTTATATGCATGTTTGACTCAAACCGTTTGACCACTACTAATCCCTAAAGTTTTTATGTAACTTTGTAGAAGCTACATGTTATTACTCATCACTAGGGATGAGCTTCGAGTTCGAGACGAACTCATGTTCGACTCGAACATTGGCTGTTCGCAAATTCGCCGAACAGTGAACAATTTGGGGTGTTCGCGGCAAATTCGAATGCCGCAGAACACCCTTTAAAAGTCTATGGGAGAAATCAAAAGTGCTCATTTTAAAGGCTTATATGCAAGTTATTGTCATAAAAAGTGTTTGTGTTTGTGGACCCGGGTTCTGCCCCAGGGGACATGGATCAATGCAAAAAAAAGTTTTAAAAACGGATGTTTTTTCAGGAGCAGTGATTTTAATAATGCTTAAAGTCAAACAATAAAAGTGTAATATCCCTTTAAATTTCGTACCTGGGGGATGTCTATAGTATGCCTGTAAAGGGGCGCATGTTTCCCGTGTTTAGAACAGTCTGACAGCAAAATGACATGTGGCCTGGTACGGTTCAGGAGGGGGGGCGCACTCTCGTCCCCCCCTCTTTTCCTGCGGCCTGCCAGGTTGCGTGCTCGGATAAGGGTCTGGTATGGATTTTTGGGGGGACCCCACGTCATGTTTTTTTTTTATTTTGGCCGGGGTTCCCCTTAATATCCATACCAGACCTGAAGGGCCTGGTATGGAATTTAGGGGGACTCCCACATCATTTTTTTTTTTTAATTTTGGTTCGGAGTTTCCCTGTGTTGAATTCCCATGCCGTTTTTATCAATGAACTTCTATGTGTATTGTCGGCAATGCAATAGCCGCGGGTAGTTTTAAATGGAATTTTTCCTTCGAAATGTCATTTTGCTGTCAGACTGTTCTAAACATGGGAAACATGCGCCCCTTTACAGGCATACTATAGACACCCCCCAGGTACGAAAATTTAAAGGGATATTACACTTTTATTGTTTGACTTTAAGCATTATTAAAATCACTGCTCCTGAAAAAACGGCCGTTTTTAAAACTTTTTTTTGCATTGATCCATGTCCCCTGGGGCAGGACCCGGGTCCCCAAACACTTTTTATGACAATAACTTGCATATAAGCCTTTAAAATTAGCACTTTTGATTATTTATGTTCATGTCCCATAGACTTTAACGGTGTTCGTGTGTTCGAACAAACTTTTTTCCTGTTCACATGTTCTGGTGCGAACCGAACAGGGGGGTGTTCGGCTCATCCCTACTCATCACCCTTTGTTCTCTTTTCGTCTCTTATGTACACAAATTAATGCCAGGGTATGCCCAATTGGCAATGTTTTTGTATTATTCTTTTGAAAAATAATAAACATTTAAATAAAAAAAATAAAAAAACCTTCACTAGACCCCACCTATTGGAATAACTTAAGACCCATCGCCCTGCTCCCGTTTGCCTCCAAGCTCATAGAACGCCTTGTCCATGACCGAATGAGTCGCTACCTCACAGACAACAACTTTCTCGACCCCCTACAGTCCGACTTCCACCCACAACATTCCACTGAAACTGCCCTACTAAAACTCACCAATGACCTACTAACTGCTAAAACCAATGGCCATTACTTCATATTCATACTCTTATGCCGCGTACACACAAGCGGACTTTGCGGCATACTTTGCCCGGCGGACTTTTTGACGGACTTTCTGAATGAACGGACTTGCCTACACACAATCCACCAAAGTCCGACGAATTCATACGTGATGACGTACGACTGGAGTAAAACAAGGAAGTTTATAGCCAGTAGCCAATAGCTGCCCTAGCATGGCTTTTTGTCCTTGGAACTAGCATACAGGCGAGCGGACTTTTCGACCGGACTCGAGTCCGTCGGATAGATTTGAAACATGTTTCAAATCTAAGTCCATAAAACTTTTGAGAAAAAAAAGTCCTCTGGAGCCCACACACGATCGAATTGTCCGACGGACTCCGGTACGCCGGAAACGTTTGCCGGAAAGTCCGCTCCTGTGTACGCGGCATTAGACCTCTCTGCTGCCTTTGACACAGTTGACCACCTGCTCCTCCTCAGCAAACTACACTCCTTTGGCCTCCGTGATTCTGCCCTATCCTGGTTCTCCTCCTACCTATCTCAGCGCACTTTCAGTGTCACTTATAACTCTAGCTCCTCCGCTCCTCTTCTTCTTTTTGTTGGGGTACCCCAAGGCTCCGTCATTGGGCCCCTCTTATTCTTGCTCTATACCTCTTCCCTGGGCCAGTTGATAACCTCCCATGGCTTCCAATACCACCTCTATGCCATTGACACCCAGATCTTTCTCTCCACTCCTCAACTCACCCCCTCAATCTCCTCACGGATCTCAAACTTACTGAATGACATATCGTTATGGATGTCACACCACTTCCTCAAACTCAATCTTTCTAAAACTGAGCTTGTTATATTTTCTCCTTCCCAGTCCCCCCCCTGTGACTTTACCATTAATATCAACAACACAAACATTGGTCCCTCCACACATGCCAGGGTCCTGGGTAAAATCCTTGACTCTGACCTCTCCTTCAGCCCCCATATCCAATCACTGGCTAAATCCTGCCACCTTAACCTCCGCAACATCTCCAGAATTCCACCCTTCCTGCCTAATGACACCACAAAGCAACTTATTCACTCCTTGGTTATTTCCCGCCTCGACTACTGCAACTCTCTCCTTAATGGCTGACCCTTACACAGGCTCCTCCCCCCTTCAGTTTATTATGAATGCTGCTGCTAGACTAATACACCTCCCTAATCGATCCATGACTGCTGCCCCTCTCTGCCAATCCCTTCACTGGCTTCCCCTACCCCACCAGGTAAATTTCAAAATACTAACCACAACATATAAGGCCATCCACAACATCGCCCCATCTACATCACCAACCTCATTTGCAAATATCACCAAAATCATCCCCTCCGCTCCTCCCAGGACCTCCTGCTCTCTAACTCCATTGTTACCTCCTCTCATGCTCGCCTTCAGGACTTCTCTAGAGCCTCTTCCATCCTCTGGAATGCCCTGCCCCGGTATATCCGATCAGCCCCTAACCTGTCCACCTCCAGGACTTCTCCAGAGCTTCTCCCATCCTCTGGAACTACCTGCCCCGGTATGTCCAATCAGCCCCTACCCTGTCCACCTTTAAAAGATCCCTGAAAACTAATTTATCCAGGGAAGCCTATCCCACACCCACCTAACAACTGTCCCCGAGCCACCCCCATCAAATCATTCCCCGCATCTATTACCTTTTGTACCACCACCCTCTCCCTTTAGAATGTAAGCTCTACAAGCCTCCTGTACCTTCTGTATTGAACTGTAATTGTGCTGCCCCTCCTCTACATTGTAAAGCACTGTGTAAACTGTTGGCGCTATATAAATCGTGAATAATAATAATAATATTATACCAATTTGGTGGCAAAAGTGGAAATCCTCTTAAAGCTGTTTAAGATATACCTTGATTAATAGTGCTCTGGCTTATCGCTAAAAGCATAATTTTATTAACCCTGTAAGAAGTGTTCATTAAGGGCTGTGTAGATGAGGTCCTGGGGTTATATGGTTTGGGGGAGATCATTGGCTGGGTGTCTTCTCTAAAAACTCTCACTGTTCTCCAACAAGGCTGTCCTGGGTTTGTCCACACAGTTTTGGGGTGCTCAGACCTCATTATCATCATCACCCCTTCATAGAGGGTTCATATACTATGGGAAGTGTTTGTAGGGGTGATGTGATAGCCGGTGACACTCTCACATGGTCATGTCCTCACCCGGCCCGCTGTCATTGTGTGATGATAATCTGACCTCCTTCTATTTTCCATGTTTACTGAACAAGTTATTAAACGGCCGGCTACATCCTTATCAAGACAACCAGAATCTCTGCCCTGTTACCAGAGTGACTGACCTGTTATACTGACACTGCTGTACTGAAGAGCTGACGGGGTTTGATATATAATATTATTATTCTGTACAACTCTCTCATTGTACCCCATTATCTCCATTTAGAAGAAAGTCAGTCTGAGATGTCTTCAGGTTGGGGTCACTTCCTGTCATCCGGTGCGGTCTTTGTCCTCTACACTGGGCTCCTCATCTTTATGGTCAATGACCTGAGGAAGATGAAGAATGAGAAGAATCAGAGTGAGAGGAGCACAAGGAGAAGGGACTCGATGGAGATGGAAATGGAACCAACTTACTATGATGACTGCTACTGAAACATCTACTGTGCTGGATTTGTGGATTTGCAAGGCTTTGCCCTCATCTTGTGAGAGACATTTATGTGACATTTTGTATATATATATATATATATATATAATTACCCCCTGCTTAACCTTCTCCCAGCACATATTGATAATTTCTCTTTATAAAACTCAATAACAACTATATGGTCATAATAACTGCCAGTAACTTATGAAACTAATGGACCTTTTATGTTCTTTGGATATTAGTGAAAGCCACAAAATAGTATCTATGCTAATTTTCCTGAAAAGAAATGGTTAACTGCTTAGCTCCTGGACTGAAAATCTCCCTCCTATTGGTCATTTCATGTATAATGTATTCTGTGTCCTCCCAGTCTGGGGTGGGATCTCATTACCTATGCTGATTTACTTGACTTATAAACCTTCTGCATTCAATGTGAAGATCAGAACTATTTTTTTCTTTTATTATTTTCACACATGTGTTAAATAAAAATTTGATCACCATAAAAAGGAGTCTTTTGTTCCTGGAGATGGGTGTGGTCCTCATTGTCGGGATATGGAATGATGTGTTTTGTACCATATACCGTATATACTCAAGTATATACGGTAAGCAAAAGAAAAAAGTGAATGATGGCGCCCCGCGTGAGGATAGACTGACTACTTGGATGACCAGGTACTTAGATGTGGAAAATGAGGTCAGACCAGGCTATAGGTGCCTGGCTGTGTTTTGTACCATATACCGTATATACTCGAGTATATACGGTAAGCAAAAGAAAAAAGTGCTGCGCTAACTTATACCAATAAATTATTCCCTGTGTATTTCTACATATTCATACACACTGTAGACTGTTAGTGTAGTAAACCACATATGTAAAGTTCTCTAGTGACACCGCTAATTAACAATAAAGTGACTCAATATGGCGCAACATGTAAATTACTAGTTAATAATTCCCTCTGCCTGTCCATGTATACACACTCTGAAATATTTCTGTAGAAGACTACATCCATATAATGCTTTAGTGACACAACTTATTATCAATAAAGTGACTTCGTGCAACAATATAGTGCAATATGTGAAGTACGTGTTCCCGTGCACTACAAGGTGCTATGTGTATAAAAAGAACTGTCCTCTTTTTTAGATAGGGCAGTTCATGCTGGCATCTTTTCTCAGAAAGAAAAAAGAACTGTTTATTCCCGAATGCCCAATAATGCCCGTATTCCATCATTTACCCAAGGTCCACATGGGGTTAAAGGGGTTGTAAAGGTTCCCGTTTTTTCACCTTAATGCATCCTATGCATTAAGGTGAAAAAACATCCAATGCTTACTGACCCCCCCCCCGTTTACTTACCTGAGGCCTCGAAAGTCCTGCGTCGAGAATGCGCTGGATTTCGGCCCGGCCTTCTCAGCTCTTCATTGGCTAGATTGATAGCAGCGCAGCCATTGGCTCGTGCTGCTGTCAATCAAATCCAATGACGTAGGCTTCGGGTGGCGTGGCCGAGTCCTGCACTCGGCGACTATGGACGCCGAATGCAGGACTTGGGAGTGCACCCACAAGGTAACCCCCCCCCGGGAAAGCTCTGACCACATCTAGGGCAGGCCACTGGGGTGTTTTGATTCATAATTGTTAACCGTTTTGGAGTATAGTAGGCTCTGTGGAGGAACTTGACCTGCATAATTCGGTCTCTGGCCGAGATCATATTAATGACAAAGGAAGATGTGGCCTTTGCAGTACCATTTGCCACTGGACATGCAAAAAACATGTCCATACAGACAAAATGCATACTCGTAAGATCCTAACTTGGGTATCTGGATATATCTTTTTTGTAATCTCTGGAAGGGATGTTCAGCTTTTGGTAACACCTTTGGTAACAGGTAAAACAAGAAGTGGTATGTTATAAAAACAACTGTGGAGAACCCTGGCTCTATCCCACGCTCATTTACTAATCCTTAGAGTCGCCTGGTCTGCTTCCATATGTGAGTTTTAATGTTAGTATGGCTACCTCAGCAAGAAGCTGGAAGGCTGAAAACAGTCAATCAAATTAACTTGGCATGCTTGATTGGTTTACCTGCCGAAGTAAAAACAAACTTCTGGCCCTTCAAATGGAACCAAAAGCTCTTTATATCTCGACTATCTATATAAATATATACTCTTTTTATAGCTCACAGGCTTTGCTAAAACATGGAGCTCTGCTTCTTGAGCTGGGGAAAAAGGATCCAATGACTTTGAATACAGAGTATCCTTCTGGGTGATAAACTGCATCCTCAAATCTACAAAAAATTTAATATCTAGGTCTTCAGGGAGTGTGTCCCGCACTGGGCTCACAGCAGCTGATTCCTACGTCATCAATTTAACACATGTGTCTTTTCCTTTCTTTTGAATAAATGTACACATTTTTCATTGTTAGATTTGTACATAAACAAACTCATATTTTAAACCACAAGGTAACCCCCCTCCCGGGAAAGCTCTTCTCCCAGGGGGTTATCTGAGACGGGGAGGAGCTAGGAGAGCCACTTGGGGACCCCAGAAAACGCCATTCAGGGCCACTCTGTGCAAAAAAAGCTGCACAGTGGAGGTAAGTAGGACATGTTTGTTATTTTTAAAAAATAAAAATCAAACCTTTAGTGTCACTTTAAGTCTCCTTGTGGGTAGACCGATTGTTGCGGGAATAGGTTCATTAAACGAGCGTCTTGGTGAATGGATGGACAGCCAGGTACAGCCCTTAGCCTTTGGTCTCCCTGGGTTTCTTAGGGACACCAAACAACTGCTTATCAAACTACAGGATTTCCAATGGAAGAACAACTACCGGTGGATTAGCTGTGATGTCACAAGCCTGTATTCCAGTGTCCCACACAGTCTGGGTATACAGGTAGTCGCATCTTTTTTTAAAAGAGTCAGGCAGATTTTCATTGGTGCTTCAGGGGTTCATTTTACAGTCCTTGGACTATTTGTAACTTTTTTATGTTTGATGGGGGGCTATTATCTCCAGAAATGCGGGCCTCTATGGGGGCGAAGTTTTTTGCCCTCATTGGCCAACCTCTACATGGGTTGGTGGGAGAGGACCCACATCTTTGGACATGATAGCCCCCCGTCATCTGAATACTGTATTTTTCTGTCGCTACATTGAGGATGACTTGGTTAAATTGATGATAGGCAACTCCTATCCTCATATTGATTAGTGGTTCCAAATTAATAATAACTACTGCAGTAGGGAACAGACACAAAAGATACGCTCAGCATCTTTCCAAATAACTGTTCTGCTTTATTATAACACAATTGAAGGTTTTTATACACATGATTACGTAGGTATCACATTAATATTACAATTGTACGTTTATGGTAACAAGGGGCGTAACATAGGCAGGCTAATTCCAATCAGGACTCGAAAGAATGTAAATGAAATGTAATGAAAACATTATTAGTGCTGTGTACACAGTGAGGGCAGCGTGCGATACATACAAAATACAATACAATTATATACAGAACTTACAAATTTCCATTACGGTCTCCCCTCTTTTGATCAATATTTTGATCACTAATAGGGATGAGCCGAACACCCCCCTGTTCGGTTCGCACCAGAACATGCGAACAGGAAAAAAGTTCGCTCGAACACGCGAACACCGTTAAAGTCTATGGGACACGAACATGAATAATCAAAAGTGCTAATTTTAAAGGCTAATATGCAAGTTATTGTCATAAAAAGTGTTTGGGGACCCGGGTCCTGCCCCAGGGGACATGGATCAATGCAAAAAAAAGTTTTAAAAACGGACGTTTTTTCAGGAGCAGTGATTTTATTAATGCTCAAAGTCAAACAATAAAAGTGTAATATCCCTTTAAATTCGTACCTGGGGGGTGTCTATAGTATGCCTGTAAAGGGGCGCATGTTTCCCATGTTTAGAACAGTCTGACAGCAAAATGACATTTTGAAGGAAAAAACTCATTTAAAACTACCCGCGGCTATTGCATTGCCGACAATACACATAGAAGTTCATTGATAAAAACGGCATGGGAATTCCCCAAAGGGGAACCCCGAACCAAAATTAAAAAAAAAAAAATTACGTGGGAGTCCTCCTAAATTCCATACCAGGCCCTTCAGGTCTGGTATGGATATTAAGGGGAACCCGGCCAAAATTTTAAAAAAAAAATGACGTGGGGTTCCCCCTAAATTCCATACCAGACCTGAAGGGTCTGGTATGGATTTTAAGGGGAACCCCGTGCCAAAAAAAAAAAAAAAACGGCGTGGGGTCCCCCCAAAAATCCATACCAGACCCTTATCCGAGCACGCAACCTGGCAGGCCGCAGGAAAAGAGGGGGGGAAGAGAGTGCGGCCCCCCCTCCTGAACCGTACCGGGCCACATGCCCTCAACATTGGGAGGGTGCTTTGGGGTAGCCCCCCAAAACACCTTGTCCCCATGTTGATGAGGACAAGGGCCTCATCCCCACAACCCTGGCCGGTGGTTGTGGGGGTCTGCAGGCGGGGGGCTTATCTGAATCTGGAAGCCCCCTTTAACAAGGGGACCCCCAGATCCCGGCCCCCCCCTGTGTGAAATGGTAAGGGGGTACTTACCCCTACCATTTCACTAAAAAACTGTCAAAAATGTTAAAAATGACAAGAGACAGTTTTTGACAATTCCTTTATTTAAATGCTTCTTCTTTCTTCTATCTTCCTTCATCTTCTGGTTCTTCTGGTTCTTCTGGCTCTTCTGGTTCTTCCTCCGGCGTTCTCGTCCAGCATCTCCTCCGCAGCGTCTTCTATCTTCTTCTCCTCGGGCCGCTCCGCACCCATGGCATCGGGGGAGGCTCTCGCTCTTAGCTTCTTCTCTTCTCTTCGAATTTGCCGCAAACCCCCCAAATTGTTCGCTGTTCGGCGAACTTGCGAACAGCCAATGTTCGAGTCGAACATGAGTTCGACTCGAACTCGAAGCTCATCCCTAATCACTAACCTTACCTGCTATCACCATTAACCTGGAACCTCCACACACTTAGGTGGAGGTAGTCCTGGCCAAAGGGGCAAAAAACTCCATTGTGGAGAAAATAATAGCCGAGCAAATTTTTCATTACACAATGACTTTTCATTGTGAAATACAAATGATTGATAAGACATATTTACAGAGTACTGGCTGTACACTCCTGTGGCCAGAATGGCCTTCTAGCTGAATTGTTGACATGCTGACTTATCAGCATATGCGAACACAGACAATTCTACATAAAATGGAAGACGTACAAAAGACAAATATGACTTCAACATGGCTAAACTACTTTTCAAATATATATATCTCCCTTACAATTAAAGTAATTGAATCAAAAGGTACCCTAGACTGTGATCACAAGAGGGAAACAAATCTAACACAGAGATTTCTTTAATTTAGTCATTTTTGCAGTGTCTGGTGTGGATCCAGGTGACTTTTCCTTCAAGTTCTGCAAAAACTGTACATGAAATAGATGCTGTATTGAGTCTCCACACATTTCCTTATATATAAATGTCTCTTAACAATCCACAAGTCACCTGGCTTTAGTTTTAGATCCTTCCAAACTTTTAGGATCTGGAATTGGGGAGAAAACACATAAATGAGTTTGTCAAAAAACCTGAAAAGATCAGCAACATTCTCTGTGAGATCCGAATGGAGGACTTCAGCTGCTGAGACAAAATATAAGCAAGTGAGTAACACACTCCCAAACCAAATCCCATAGGGAGAGAGTCCAACATCCCCCTTAGAGGCTTCATAAAATATAAGAAAACATTCAGGCAAAAGTCTTCTAGTTTCTTACTCTACTTTGTCCGCTACATTGTAGACAGTAGGGAGTGTAAAAATAAAACCTCAAAACTTCTAGTAAGGACTCTCCTATAAAAAATGGTTTCCTCTGTTACTTTCTGTACTTTCTGCACTCTATATTTACAAACTACTTCTGATAACACTTTTTTTTTTCAACAAGAAAATAAATACCGTATTTATCAGCGTATAACACGCACAGGCGTATAAGTTTAGGGGAAAAAACTTAAATTTTAAATAGGGAACTTTGAAGCAAAATAAGGGTCATTGCCCATCTGCAGCCTCACCATTGCCATCAATGCAGCAGCCTCACCATTGCCATCAATGCAGCCTGATCGATGCCCATCTGCAGCCTAGAGGGGACAGGGAGGGGGGCAGGACGAGCACCTACAGATTACACACAGTGAGAATCTCCTATGATAGACAGAACAGTGGTCCAATGGTGGCCCAGGAGACGGGACTTCCTATTACAGAAACCGCCAAGTAAACAGGAGATTCTCACTGTATGTAATCTGACGGCACTCATCCCGCTCCCCTCCCTGTCCCCTCCGAGGAAGCTAAAATTGAAGTATTGGCGTATAACACGCACACGCTATTTGCACCTGATTTTCATGGTGAAAAAATGAGTATTATATGCCAATAAATACAGTATTTATTTCAATTTTTACAGTACAAGCGATGCATATACACAGTTGTTCACATAGGTATTGTTACATGATTTGTCACAGAACAAATGGGCTACATAATTGAACAGGAGAATGATGTGCAGGGGTGTCAAGCTACAGCAGATTAGGATATGGGTTCGGAGATAGTAAATTTCAGCAATACTGTTTGAGGAGGTCCCGGGGGAGGGGGGGGGAGAAGGGAGGGGGGGAGGAGGGAGGGAGTGAAGAAAGGACCTCATCCAATTTGCCAATTTCACAGAATTCAAACAACGCCTATACATTTAAAAGTCCATAACAGTGGTACGCTATTGCAGGGCAGGTCCAGCAACTATATCTTGATGATCATCGACTATTTCTGTACCCCAGGCATCTATCCATCCAGACCATATTTTATCAAATTTGCCAGGGCAGTTTCTGCTGGCATAGGTAAGCTTATACAATGGCATCACCGAGTTTAGTGTTAGGCGCCATGATGACACCCTGGGAGGCGTAGCGTCATTCCAGTGAAGGAATATCTCTTTACGAGCGTAGAATGTAGCATAATTCAAAAATAATCTAGTATATTTACCCCTTGCCCTAGAGACAAAAACATTGAGAAGAATTAGCTTGGGGTCTGATTCCAGTTCCAGAGTGGTAACTCAGCTAAGGGTGTCAGCTATCTCCGACCAGTAGTCTCCGAGGCGGGGACAGGGCCATATCATATGAAAGAAGGAGGCAGAACTCTGACCACATCTAGGGCAGACCACTGGGGTGTTAGGATTCATAATTGTTAACCGTTTTGGAGTGTAGTAGGCTCTGTGGAGGAACTTGACCTGCATAAATCGGTCTCTGGCCGAGATCATATTAATGACAAAGGAAGATGTGGCCTTTGCAGTAGGATTTGCCACTGGACATCCAAAAAACATGTCCATACAGACAAAATGCATACTCCTAAGATCCTGACTTGGGCATCTGGATATATCTTTTTTGTAATCTCTGGAAGGGATGTTCAGCTTTTGGTAAAATCTTTGGTAACAGGTAAAACAAGAAGTGGTATGCTATAAAAACAACTGTGGGGAACCCTGCCTCTATCCCACGCTCATTTACTAAGGCAGCCATAACTTCTTGTGACTGATGACACGGTCCATGTGTCAAGCTGGAAGGAAAAGAGTGGCTGGCAGACATAAATGATCACCTTTTCCAAAGTCCTGTTTCATAAGAAGTTGCCCCCTGTGGACCACTTGTTCTTCTCGTTCTGGGGTCCTTAAAGTTGAATTATTTATCCCAGCTATACTGGGCCAGAACTAGGGTGGAATCTGTGAGTTGCACAGACCCAGCAAGTGTCCGGGGCTGTAATGCAGCATCCTTAGTCACCTGGTCTGCTTCCATGTGTGAGTTTTAATGTTAGTATGGCTACCTCAGCAAGAACCTGGAAGGCTGAAAACAGCCAATCAAATTAACTTGGCATGCTTGATTGGTTTACCCGCCAAAGTAAAAACAAATTTCTGGCCCTTCAAATGGAACCAAAAGCTCTCTATATCTCTATAGATCAAAGTATAGGGAGTGACGCTGTGTTAGGAGTATAAATAAAATTTAGCAAGAAATACAAAATAAAAGTGTAAAGATAAAAAGTGTGAAATTTTTTGGTATGATCCAAAAAATTACTTACAAAAAAAATGTTTTTATATATGTCCTTGTGTTAGTGCAACAACACCTTGATCAGGTGAAAATTAGTATTATATGTGCAAAAAATCGCAAATATCAAGCAGCATCACTAAATACCATAAATACATCTTCACATGAATAAATATAAAGTGATGAAGTGCCAAAAACAATAAATGTCCAAAAACAATAATTGTCCACCAATAATGTGTAAATGTGCAATAATTCTAAGCAATAAAAAATCATTGATAATGTGTCCAAATCGCAGCTAAAAATCGCAAAACCATATGTTGTTTAGTGCAAGAAAAGTTCATAACAATTGTGCAGAAAAATCTTCTTAGGTGGTAAAGTGCCGTGCTAGGACAACTGGTGGTCCCTCAATGTGGTTGCACTCACCAGAGCGCTCCACCCCTGCAGGGGTACGAGCGTGTAATGTTGATCCTCTCACTCCAGTCCTATAGGTGTCAGTTTCCTTCCACGCATCCCATTCCCAAGACACAGCTGTATACACTGAGAGGTGGGGACTTCCTGTCCCTTGGTATTAGAAGACCCCACTGGATATCCGCTTTTGCTCTCCTAGACAGCAGTTGTCTGAGGTTCCCAAGCTAAGAGCTCTTGGCCTGGGAACCTCAGACAACTGCTGTCTAGGAGAGCAAAAGCGGATATCCAGTGGGGTCTTCTAATACCAAGGGACAGGAAGTCCCCACCTCTCAGTGTATACAGCTGCGTCTTGGGAATGGGATGCGTGGAAGGAAACTGACACCTATAGGACTGGAGTGAGAGGATCAACATTACACGCTCGTACCCCTGCAGGGGTGGAGCACTCCGGTGAGTGCAACCACATTGGGGGGACCACCAGTTGTCACAGCACGGCACTTTACCACCTAAGAAGATTTTTCTGCACAATTGTTATGAACTTTTCTTGCACTAAACAACATATGGTTTTGCGATTTTTAGCTGCGATTTGGACACATTATCAATGATTTTTTATTGCTTAGAATTATTGCACATTTACACATTATTGGTGGACAATTATTGTTTTTGGACATTTATTGTTTTTGGCACTTCATCACTTTATATTTATTCATGTGAAGATGTATTTATGGTATTTAGCGATGCTGCTTGATATTTGCGATTTTTTGCACATATAATACTAATTTTCACCTGATCAAGGTGTTGTTACACTAACACAAGGACATATATAAAAACATTTTTTTGTAAGTAATTTTTTGGATCATACCAAAAAATTTCACACTTTTTATCTTTACACTTTTATTTTGTATTTCTTGCTAAATTTTATTTATACTCCTAACACAGCGCCACTCCCTATACTTTGATCTATATTCTTTGGGGGATCACTTAGGTGTTCCCTTCCTATCTAGGGGGGCTGCAGGTGTGAGTCAGTCTATGAGGGCGGATTCGTTGATATATTTATTCTCTATATCTCTACTATCTATATAAATATATACACTCTTTTTATAGCTCACAGGCTTTGCTAAAACATGGAGCTCTGCTTCTTGAGCTGGGGAAAAAGGATCCAATGACTTTGAATACAGAGTATCCTCCTGGGTGATAAACTGCATCCTCAAATCTACAAAAAATGTAGTATCTGGGTCTTCAGGGAGTGTGTCCTGCACTGGGCTCACAGCAGCTGATTCCTACACCATCAATTTAATACATGTGTCTTTTCCTTTCTTTTGAAAAAATGTACGCGTTTTTCATTGTTAGATTTGTACATAAGCAAACTCATATTTTAAACCTTTCATTAGACAAACATTTAGTTAGCTGTATATTTGCTGCGCAGAATATCGGACCATTACAAATTAAATGTTTGACCAAAACAATATCTAACTTTGTCTAATAGCACCTTTGCATAAATCTACAGCTCTGATATATCGGGATGAACCCTTCATTACTGGGTCCAGCTTCCGTAAATATATTACAATGGCTTGTTTTCTATCAGGCTGTTTGTGTAAGAACTCCAGTTTCATGTTTCAAAAGACAACTTTTTCCTGGCAATATTATAATAAATGATAACAATACACTGCGGTCATTCAGAGATGTCCATAAATCCAAAATATTCTTCTGCTTATACCACAGGACTTACAGGGAAAAGGGGCACATCATTTCACAATCCACACATTCTGCTTTGGATTTCAAAAATAAATAAAACAAAAGTAAAATGCACTCAGCACCTGGGTGTGGTGGAAGCTGTAAAGAAGACATCACTTTCTAAAGACTTTCTGTGGAGAAAAGGGGCATTTGAGCTCCTCCTGTTCAGCCTTGATATGTTCGGTGTGTCGGGGTCAGGGTCATGTGGCCAAGGACTGCACCGAGATGATCAGATGCAACCTGTGCCTGCACCTTGGCCACCCCTACAGCAGATGTCCTGAAGCCTGGCACAATATGGAGAAGGAGGTAATAGATGACTTGTCGAGGCTGGACAGGATGGAGGGTGAGGCCCCTGTTGTACCATCCTCCTCTGCAGTGACCCACTCCCCTGGTCCTGCTCAGGATCCAGTTCCTGTGACCACCCCTCCTGTGTCTGTAAGTATTCCATCTGTATCTGTCTCTGCGTCCCCCCAGCCTACTGTACCCTCTCTTCTTGTGTCCGAACCTTCCAAGTCTGTGCCCCCCGAGTCAATTACCCCCCAGGAGTCTACCCCTCCTAAGTCTGACTCAAAGGGAGCACCCCCCCACCAGGAGTGGTAGTGGGTACCAAAAAGGTCGCTTCTTCCTCTCGAAAGAAGTCTTCTATAAAGACTTCAAAAATAAAACAAGAGATCAGGGCATCTCTGAAGCTGACCTGCAGTACCTGGAGGAGAGAAGGAAGGTTGGGAAGCGGAAGAAGAAGGCGGTGAGGACAGAACGGGCTCCAGTGCCTTTCTCCAACCGTTATAGGTCCTCTAAGGGGGATATTTCCTCATCTGGAGCTTCTTCGGAGCGAATTTCTGATTCTGAAATGGAGTTTGAGGCGGCCTCAAGAAAGAGAGAGGCTTCTGGTGATGAGCAGCAGAGAGGAGCTAAGAAGCAATCCACCCAATAACCCAAATGGCGGTTCCCTCTCCGTTAAAAGTGGTGACAATTGACAACGAAATTTGGCTATACACAGAGCACACAGCCAAATCTCCTGTTTCTAATAATAACAATTTCGTCTAATGATATAAATGCATCTCACATTTTGATTGTATGCCATTCTCTGGTGTGTGCCCCTTCCCCAGAAAAACAGACATCAACACATCTTTACATTCTCAGCTCAGCATCACTCTCTCTGGCCCTCAGCCGGGCGTCCCTTTATTAACATATCAACAGGAAGTCCCAAAACTTGAGGGTTGGGCTTCCAACAGCCAAACACCTCTTACAAAGCTTGTGACCTCACAGGAAATGAAGACAGGATGTAAATGACCATATAAGGATTTAACAACACAACAAAATACAACCAAATGATGATGACTAGAGTTCCTCGTGGATGGGGGATTATCTGCAGGTGTACGTCATGGCACCCCAAATATGTTGATCAGGCATACCAGGGTGACAAGAGCAAACAACCGCTAACCCGATAATGTCTTTGCAGAGCGAACACACCCCCACCAGACGATCGTTCTGTGCATTTCACAGGGGCCCTTTGCTGGCGGACATGTATTCTCTCCGCAAACACCTCTCTCCAAACATCAGGAGGTTTTCCACTACCTAACAGGTCTCAACCAGCGTCAGTCTGCCCCAGTCAGCTCTTTAGAGCGGGCTGCAAGAGAACAGACACTGGGAGACTCTTATGACAATACATTAATATAACATTTTTCACAACAGTCCCTCCTCTTGTCATATGATCCCATGTGTCCCTCGATGAATCCTGATCTTCTTCTTAGTCCATAAAAAGTAAAACGCGGCTTGAAATGTAGACTCTGTTGGAGATGACGTGGTGAGCTGTAGTAGTCGCCGGTCGGTCTGTGATCCTCTGTGTCTTGTACGTGGGTCGGGCTTCGGGGCATCTCATCAGGGAAGATGTGGTCATCCGCTCAGGCTCTGGTTACACGTCCAATCAGGCAACAGGGGCACCTCATCATGGCATATAGAAGGAATAGAAACAAAAACAACATGAGTATATATACCCCTACCTTCTTCACTATGATCAACTGCAAAATAAAAATTAAATCCCCAACGATTCCCAAACCCTTAAAAAGGATTCCAACCTTCACTATCTATAGCTCTGGCTTTGCCTTGTAGGGATCTAAACCTTATCCATATGGGCCTGAACTTTGTCACTACTATCCCCAATCCAGATATAACAATCTTTACTTATGAATTCCCAGAAACCCCCTTGGACTGTGGGAACTTCCTTGTAGCTTCAACAGTTACATGAAACATCCCATCCTCAATGGATGAGAAATTGTTCAAGCGTTTCATAAGCTCAAGCCCCCACCGTGTACAAGCAATTCCCTTCCAGCTGTCCCTGCCATTCTTACCTTCTCTCGCGCCATCAGATCCTCACGATCAGCCGCAAAATAAGATGCTGGGACGAGTTTCACCAGCACACATGAACCTCTTGCCTTACGGGAAATTACCTTATAAGCTGTAGATCTGCATTAATACCAAACTACAGTTGTAGCACACTTGTGGGCTACCTAGTTATCCCGATACCAAAGCTGGCAAGAACCAGAGCTATTGTTAAAATTATAATTAATTTTACCCTCTAGAAATGTTTTGTTAAGTGCTATTGACAAGTGTCTGTTTGGATTTTACTAGTCTGTCAAAACTCCTCACACCACTATGAACGTCCTATATATCATGTACCGCCGTCATCGCTGGGGCACTAGTAGACCCAACCATGTGTCCTGTTCTCTTTCTTAGCTAGTTGAAAATACACTTTAAAAATATAAACAAACGAAGATACTCCTCTACTCTTTGTGGTTGATCCGCTTCTTGCAGTGGCTGGCATGGTCTCATCCCTCAAGCTTCTTTACAATGACCCAGTCACCTGGTTGGAAAGAATGTAAACTGGTTATTGTGTCAGCGTCCAGGATGGACTTGTGAACCCTGTGGTGGACTTTTTGAAAATCACGTTACAGTGATTGCACCCACCCCATCAGCTGAGAAAGTAGGTGACAGCTAATGAGGAAAGTACAACTCTGGTTTTGGTTGACCTCCAAACAAACCTCATATGACAATAACCCAGACATCGGGACTGTGGTCACTGCATAACCTGTGTGTGGCTTACCATCTGGGGTGTAATACTTGGAACCAGTGACAAAAAGGTTCTTAGCATCTGGGATGGGAGCCTCTTTCACCAGACTGCTGCTAAAGCGGTTAGAATTGTTGGTTTAAAAATGTGTTATTCTCACCACTCTCATCTCATTTTCTTCCTCCTCATTACAAGCTGGAGGAAGACATGCAGGGTTTAGAATGGTGCAGAATAAAACAGTGAAATAGTCTATGATACTTTTACCTTCTTATACACCTGTACACACACTTCCAGAAACTCTTTGGACCTGAAAAGATACTTATAAACAAAAGTTATTACTCTATCTGCCAATCTTTAAAGGGTCTCGTATCCGGAGCCCCAAACCCAAATCTCCTGTGAAGTGCAGCTGTCTGACTGGTGTGGAGCCTCATTTTTTTCCTCCAACGCATGGACGACCCATTGCCCATGACGATTCGAATCGCTTTTTTTGGCGAACTCTGCATCCAGAGAACCCTGCGTTTTACTTTCGGAGCAGTTATGGTTTGGGCCTTTATCACCATAATCGACCCCCGCATTCCGATTATTATACACGGCCTGAGCGGGGCTGTTAGCGTACTACTCCTCACGTTTATGCTAATACAATCGCGCACTGGAATTCCGACTATTATACACGGCCCGACCAGTCTCACGATATACAGCCTTCTAAACGTGTTCGTCCGACAACTACAAAAACTCCATAAAATCCTCCACTATTCAAAACAAAAACAATATTATGGCTTCTCTCTGTACCTCGATATTACAACAATAACTTGGATGCCTCCTGTTTGCTCTCTACCCAAAACTGTATTACAGTATAAAACTTAATTTAATTTAAAAATAAAAATCATTTTGTCCTTCCAAACACAAGTCAAAAAAACCCCCAAGCCCCTCCCACCAACTTCCTGTTGCACACCTGAGTAGGAAGAGAAAGGGGGAGGGGTAGCCTTGAATAGCTTCATATTTTGTCTATCAAGACATTAGAAAAATCTATGGCTAACATCAACAAATAAAACTTTTGTCCAGGAGTGGGTGGAATAAACCCCCATATTGCAAATGGGAGGGAATCCCCCTTGACTCACATATCCCCTGGGAAGTCAGACCACAAGTTTTGAGACCGAAATACCACACAACAGTGTAACAAAAGCCAAAAACTGAAACTCCTGCAAAAAGACGGCTGAAGGAGTTCAACCAAAGTCTTTCCCTTCCACTGCAGGCCACAACAAAATGGCGCCATTAACACATGAAATTTAGTTGTTGATCCCGCCAAAATCGAGATTTCTTAATAAAAACCTAGATGATTCTACTGGAAATGGAATTCAGTACAAAACCAGAGATATTTCGCTCGAGACTAAAATCAGCAGAAACAAAAAGGCAGTTGCAGCAATTGAAAATCGTTCCACGGCAAAATGGTGAATGAAACGCGGACTACAGAAAAATGGCCGACATTAACAAATGAAAAGACGAACCAGGATTTCTCCCTACCAAAACTGACTATACAATTGAGACACCAATATTAACACTTATCCCTAGACAAACACTTTAGGCTGTCAATTAGGGCCTATACTGAAATATAGGCATATTTAACTAAACAATATTGGGTGGCACAGTGGTGTAGTGGTTAGCACCCCCGCCCAGCAGCAAAAAGGGCTGCTGGATTGAATCCCAACCACGACACCACCCGCCCGGTCTCTGCATGTTCTCCCTGCGCCTGCGTGGGTCTCCTCCGTGCACTCCGGTTTCCTCCCACACTCCAAAGACATGCCGGCAGGCCAATTGGCCTCCGTCCAAAATTGGCCCTAGTACATGAATGCAAACCGGGGACCCCGGACTGCGGGCTCCCCGAGGGCAGGGACCGACGTGAGCATGCGATGCATGTGTGGAGCCCTGCGCAAACCGATGGCGCTATATGGGTACGTTTAAACAAATATGAGACACAATGCACAGGGACAGGGACAACGGCAGATACACACCCACACTTGGGATGGACTGGTGTCTCCACCCAACCATGCAGTTATGTAATATATCCAAAACGCCAAAGTTACATAAAATTACATAAAACATGAAATAAAATGTCTTAAACAATACACTCTTGTCGCAAATACAACACAATATTTGAATCTGAGAGTTAGAAAGTCAACAGAACTCCCCCCATGCTATTACCTAGAAACCTGAGACCCCCACAGGGTGTAAACAGCTCCTTCTGTGATGTCCCAACAATGCATGGGCACTTGGATATGCGACAGGCATTTCAACTTAAAACCAATATTCAATACAGAAAACACAATAGCTTCCCTTAAAAGTATGTAAAAAGTACAAAAATAGAATTCACTTAAAAGGAAATGGTGCCTAAAGAGCAGGCAGCAGCCCAAACAACATGGCTACACACAAAAGAAATTGGAGCAGCTTCCCCTGTAGGAAGGCCCACAGGTGTTCAAATGGCCGCCGATCCACATGGTGACTACAACAAAAGCCAGACCACAACAAAATGGTGCATTTTCCCGCCAAAACTGAAATCCAATACAAAGATGGATAAACATTTCAAAGTTCAAACACAAAGAAATTGAAAATGGCCGACCGTAGTCACACGGCAGACAACAACAAAAGGAAATAGCAGACAAAAAACATTTTCCTGCCGAAACCAAAAATTTCTCCCCACAAAATTACACATTTGAGATACTAAATGAACACTTAGACAAACATTTAAAAGTGTTAAAGTTATGAAAGCACAACTTAGGAACATATGCTATCCAATGAAACAATGAAGCCACATAACCCACAATCACACGGCTGAAACATACCCTCTTTTCTCAAACTCAGTTCACATCAGCTTTCATAGGAACAAGACATTGAGAAATACAACCAGCGATGCTTGCACATTCTTTTCATCTCAAAAACATATCCTCTTTTCTTACCACAGGGAGTAGCCAACTTTTCACCATTGTAAAATGCTTGGCCGCCCCTTGAAGTACAATAGTAAAGTATCAAACCAGGCAGAACTTCAGCAATGCAGGTTTATTAACAGCTGATAACATACAGGTTTATGTTCAAAGTATTACAAAATACAGATCTAATTTATACAGTTTCTTACAAGCAAGCATATTAGATATAAATATTCTTATCCTCTAACCAAATTTAAACAATTGTGAATTGTTCTTACCTTGAACCAGAATGGGTCTTTACTGCCAATTCTTGGGAACCTCTCACCTGATAGGGACCAGCCTATCTGCCGGTGGTCTGGTCCCCTCACAGAGTTCTGGGTTCCAGCTTGACCAAGTTCTTGAGGGAAATTCACCTGAGACCACATGCTGGAACAAGTTAAGAAGTCTTCTATGACTCGTACGAGGAGACAAGTTATGGACAGATACTTGCCCATTGGTTCTGACCTCTATGATCCGTGCAATAGGGCAGCATACATAGAGTTCAGCCTTATGAGCTCCTATCTGACTTGTCTGAGGGGACAAGTCAGGACAGATACTTGCCCATTGGTTCTGACCTCTATGACCCGTACAATAGGGCAGCATACATAGAGTTCAGCCTTATGAGCTCCTATCTGACTTGTCTGTCTAACAATTGCAGAGCTTGCATTTATATACTCTTTTACAAGTCTTATCTCAACTATCTGTCTTACATATGATTGGTCACTAAGATCTACGTCAAAGTAACCAACCATAAATCTGACACTTGTTCGACAACCAGATAAACTTAATTATTCCCAAAATTCCTATATGTTCATTAAAGTGATTTATAACTGTCTTTGTCCAATTAAAAACACCTGTATAGAGACAGTCTGGCACCCAGCTGTGTTATCAAACTCTCCTTATCTTGATACTAGCTTCAAGGATTTGCAGATTTAAGACTGAGACAATGAACTTTCAATAACCCCACCAGATGTGTTATATGTCTCACTATATGTATGTATTTTAACAGTTTTAATGAGGGCACAAGCAGACCTTTGTTTGACCTTGTCAAACTTAATTTAATGTACTGTACATAACTTTAATTATTTCTAAACCACCTGTTTTCATATCTTTATCTGTCTGATTTATATGCATTTCAGACTTGAGACAATTCTATATTACTTGAATCTATCCTAATGAACTTTCACCCAGTAAACTATCTTAATACATTTTCGTGAACACCTGTGTACAAGTATTTGTCATAAAGCAGAGGTCATTTAAAGTTCAACACTTATAAATTAAGACTTTCTAAATCTATGGAAAACACAGTATACATTATTAAAGATTAATGATTGTTGCTTTACTTATTGAATAATAATATTGATAAAACCACTACTATATAATAATATGAATAATAATAATAATAATAATAATAATTATCAATAAAATATATGCAAATCAATATATATATATGAAATACATTGGCTAATATGAGATTCCACAACACCCTCCCACAGGCCGCATGCCCACTTGAAAATGCAGCAGCCATCTTAAACCAAAAGCTTTCCTCAAAGTCCACTAACCATCTGTGTCTTGAGACAATTAAACACTCTACAAAACTCACGCAATCTACTTGTCCCATACATAAGTAATAATTACAATTCATCCATTCTCACATGCATTACAAACTTGTTACACAGCATCAGTCACACCCACATTGCAGGCTGCAAATAATCCCAATTCATACATTGATAATTCTCATATACTTATTACACAACATACAGTTACTTACACATACACACAGCACACACACACACACACAGGCACACACCAGACATACGATCAAATTTCCAGCATTATCTCAAAAGACAAAAAATTAGCCCTTTTGCAGAGCAGAGGCTCCCCAACACATTGGAAAGAGATGTCCTGGACTGGGATCCGTTCTCCCCCCCTTCCGATGTGTAGGGGAGCTCTTTCTGCTCTAAAGTACCTGACTCGCCATCCTGACAGAAAATTTGGCTGCACACAGAGCACACAGCCAAATCTCCTGTTTCTAATAATAACAATTTCGTCTCATGATATAAATGCATCTCACCTTTTGATCGCATGCCATCCTCTGGTGTGTGCCCCTTCCCCAGAAAAACAGACATCAACACATCCTTACATTCTCAGCTCAGCATCACTCTCTCTGGCCCTCAGCCGGGCGTCCATTTATTAACATATCAACAGGAAGTCCCAAAACTTGAGGCTTGTGACCTCACAGGAAATGAACACAGGATGTGAATGACCATATAGGGATGTAACAACACAACAAAATACGTACAACCAAATGATGATGGCTAGAGTTCCTCGTGGATGGGAGATTATCTGCAGGTGTATGTCATGGCACCCCAAATATGTTGATCAGGCATACCGGGGTGACAAGAGCAAACAACCGCTAAACCAAAAATGTTTTTGCAGAGCGAACACACCCCCACCAGACGATCGTTCTGTGCTTTGCACAGGGGCCCTTTGCCGGCGGACATGTCTTCTCTCCGCAAACACCTCTCTCCAAACACCAGGAAGTTTTCCACTACCTAACAGGTCTCGACCAACGTCAGTCTGCCCCAGTCAGCTCTTTAGAGTGGGCTGCGAGAGAACAGAGACTGGGAGACTCTTATGACAATATATTAATATAAAATTTTCCACAACACAATAAATGTCGCCAGCATTAAGTCAGTAAGAGCTTGTCCTACGGCCTCCTTTTTGTTCAGCCAATTAGATGCTGAAATTTTATTTTTTCAAGAGACTAGGCTCACCTCCTTGGCAGATATTCATATGGCCAAGAGAGAGTGGAGGTATGGTCCATCTTACTGGTCTCTTGCAGCCGAGCCTTACGGCGGTGTGGCAGTGTTGTTTAAAACCGGCATGGTAACTGTCCGGCGGGTTATTGAGGTGGAGATTGGGAGATGTATGGTCTTAGACGTCCTTGTGGGAGGGCAGGACCTGCGCCTAATTAATGTCTATGGGCCACACACAAAGTGGGACAGGAAATGCCTTTTTACAAGGATCAAGCCATTTCTTTTTAGATCCCGGCAAGTGGTCTTTGGAGGTGACTTTAATACAATAACTAGGCCCAAGGACAGGAAGGACTTCAAGGACAGGCTGGGATATGATAGCGTTTTTTTTTAAATAGTATGGTTAGGGATGTTGGTCTTGTGGATGTGCACATTAAGCACCTCCCGGATGACACCGGGTTCACCTTTAATAATAGTCAGAGTAGAATAGATGCTTTCTCGCCCCCAGTGGTGCAGGCAGTAGAGTTCTCTGATCACTGTATGCTATCTGTGGTCCTGAATGCTTCAGATGCCCCTCAGAGGGGTAGGGGCATCTGGAGATTGAATTTGACTCTACTCAAGGAAGAACATGTTAGACAATACTTTGAGGGTTTTTTTTAGGCTCAGGTGACCATCCCGGACTTTGTAGCAGCAAGGCTGAGTGGTGGGAGCTGACCAAAAAAAGGATCGCTGGATTCTGCAGGGGCCTAGCCAATAGAAAACAGTTTAATAAATATATGACCTACCAGGAAGCTGGATATTCTTGTCTCGAGAGGAGGAGATCCTGTGGCAGTCTCCGAAGTGAAACTCCTTCTCAGGAAGTGTCAATATGACCGGCATGCCTCTTTGGTTTTAGAGACGGACTATGGGAAGTACCACTCGCCTAACCTTTACCAGAACTGCGAACAAGGTGTAGCTGTTAAAACGGTTGTTGGCCTTAAGGACAGTACAGGTTCCTTGACAAAGTCCAGGTCAGGGATTCTGGAGGTCGTGAGGTCCTTTTATGCTGACCTTCTTGGGAGTAAAGAGGTTGACCGTGACAAGATGGAAAGCTTTTTGGACTCTACTCCAGGTCTAAATGGTGGACATGTTCCATTGATGAATTTGACAGAGGAGATCACAGTTGAAGAGGTGATGAGGGCAATTGAACAGCTTGCCATCATAAAGTCACCTGGACCGGACAGAGGCGGATCCAGAGTCTTGTCTCGGGAGGGGCACTGCCAGAAAATATGTTTTTTTGCGGGCAATTTATCGGGGAAATGGCTGGTGGTGGCGCTTCAATCATCCTGGCACCATGGTTGTTATGGTGTCAGGATGATTGAAGCACATTATTTCTATTATTACATTGTAGTAAAAAAATGAAATAGTTCAACTCACCATATTGCAGAATCAGTGGGAGCCCTGAGTGTGCCACCGTCGCCTGCCACACGTTGCGAATTATCACTTGCCTGCCACCAGATGCAGATTGTCACTTGCCACATCACCTGCCATATGTTGCGGATTGTCACTTGCCATACATTGCAAATTGTCATTTGTTACATCACCTGCCACATGTTGTGGATTGTCAGCTGCCACACCTTGCAGATTGTCACTTTGCCACGTCACCTGCCACATGTTGTGGATTGTCACTTTGCCACGTCACCTGCCACACGTTGGGGATTGTCACTTTGCCACGTCACCTGCCACACCTTGCAGATTGTCACTTTGCCACATCACCTGCCACACGTTGTGGATTGTCACTTTGCCCCATCACCTGCCACACATTGCGGATTGTCACTTTGCCCCATCACCTGCCACACGTTGCGGATTGTCACTTTGCCACGTCACCTGCCACACCTTGCAGATTGTCACTTTGCCCCATCACCTGCCACATGTTGCGGATTGTCACTTTGCCACGTCACCTGCCACATGTTGCGGATTGTCACTTTCCTGCCACCAGATGCAGATTGTCACTTTGCCACTTCACCTGCCACACCTTGCAGATTGTCACTTGCCTGCTAAGGTGGTGTTTGCTTGTCTCTTGCTATTCCAGAGTCAGGCAGCAGAGAGATAATGTAATCTCTCTGCTGCCCACGCTGCCTGCACAGTGAGGGCGAAAGTTACTGCAGGGATGCAAGGCAGGCACGGGGCGGTGAGAGATGATCTCATCTCTCTGCTCCTCCGCCCCCTAGCTAGCTGATTGGCCAGCTGTGCGCTCGCTGCTCACACCGAGCCAGTTTTTTCACACTCACCCGCCCACAAGCCACCGCTGCCGCGACGACTGCGCCGACTGCGCCACCTGGCCCGCTCGCTCTCTTACCCACCTGTGGAGGCACCACGGAGCTGCCCGCTCTCACCCGGGGGTGAGGAGAAGAAAGACAGGGAAAAAAAATTATATATATACTACAATAAAGAATAATATTGCTAAACATTCGTGAAGTGCATATATTAAAGTGACTTGTGCTCGGTGCAGCAATATAATTTCAAATAGTCCTTGCAAATTTGGCTGGCGTTTAGGATTAACAGGTGTATCCAAAATAGGGATGAGCTTCGTGTTCGAGTCGAACCCATGTTCGTCTCGAACATCATCTGTTTGCCCGTTCGCCGAATTGCGAACGATATGGGCCGTTCGCGCCAAATTCATGTGGCACATCATGGCCCATAATTCACTGCGGCTTTGCAGTGCATTGCTGGCTGATGATTGGCCAAGCATACACTATGACCCGCATGCTTGGCCAATCACAGTGCCGTCTGAACAGAGAGCCGTAATTGGCCAAAGCCAAGGAGGCTTTGGCCAATTATGGCTCAGGGGATTTAGTACACGCCCCACACTATATAAGGCCGCCTGCATGGCGACCCTGTGTAGTGTGTGTTCCAGTGTTCATTGAGAGAGAGAGAGAGAGAGAGAGAGAGAGAGAGAGAGAGAGAGAGAGAGAGAGAGAGACAGACAGACAGACAGACAGACAGTGACATTTGATTTGAGTTAGATAGATTAGGCAGAACAGTCAGTCAGTTAGCTGCACTTACAGTGTATTGTGTATATATATGCATCCCAGGTGTTGCATATATATATATATACACTCTATTCAGTTTAGCTAGATCCGTTCCTGTTATCTTCCTACTGACAGGCAGGCTTGTCTTGTTACAGTATTTACAGCTACCTGAAGAAAATTACTGGTGTTCTTTTGATCCTATTAGTACCACAGTCAGGCAGCTAGACTATTTACAGTTAGTGCAGTGCGTCCTGCTCACAGTGTTCAGCTAAACCTACAAGTTAGTGGGGTGCGTCCTGCTCACAGTGTTCAGCTAAACCTACAAGTTAGTGGGGTGCGTCCTGCTCACAGTGTTCAGCTAAAACTACAAGTTAGTGGGGTGCGTCCTGCTCACAGTGTTCAGCTAAAACTACAAGTTAGTGTAGTGCGTCCTGCTCACAGTGTTCAGCTAAAACTACAAGTTAGTGGGGTGCGTCCTGCTCACAGTGTTCAGCTAAAACTACAAGTTAGTGTAGTGCGTCCACCTCACAGTGTTCAGCTAAACCTACAAGTTAGTGTAGTGAGACCTCTGCACAGTGTTCATCTAAAGCTACAAGTTAGTGGGGTGCGTCCTGCTCACAGTGTTCAGCTAAAACTACAAGTTAGTGCGGTGCGTCCTGCTCACAGTGTTCATCTAAAACTACAAGTTAGTGTGGTGCGTCCACCTCACATTGTTGCCACACGTTGCGAATTGTCACTTGCCTACCACCAGATGCAGATTGTCACTTGCCACATCACCTGCCATATGTTGCGGATTGTCACTTGCCATACATTGCAAATTGTCATTTGTTACATCACCTGCCACATGTTGTGGATTGTCACCTGCCACACCTTGCGGATTGTCACTTTGCCACATCACCTGCCACATGTTGTGGATTGTCACTTTGCCACGTCACCTGCCACACGTTAGGGATAGTTACTTTGCCACGTCACCTGCCACTCCTTGCAGATTGTCACTTTGCCACGTCACCTGCCACAGGTTGTGGATTGTCACTTCGCCACATCACCTGCCACACGTTGCGGATTGTCACTTTGCCACGTCACCTGCCACACCTTGCAGATTGTCACTTTGCCCCATCACCTGCCACACGTTGCGGATTGTCACTTAGCCACGTCACCTGCCACATGTTGCGGATTGTCACTTACCTGCCACCAGATGCAGATTGTCACTTTGCCACTTCACCTGCCACACCTTGCAGATTGTCACTTGCCTGCTAAGGTGGTGTTTGCTTGTCTCTTGCTATTCCAGAGTCAGGCAGCAGAGAGATAATGTAATCTCTCTGCTGCCCACGCTGCCTGCACAGTGAGGGCGAAAGTTACTGCAGGGATGCAAGGCAGGCACGGGGTGGTGAGAGATGATCTCATCTCTCTGCTCCTCCGCCCCCTAGCTAGCTGATTGGCCAGCTGTGCGCTCGCTGCTCACACCGAGCCAGTTTTTTCACACTCACCCGCCCACAAGCCGCCGCTGCCGCGCCGACTGCGCCGACCGCGCCGCCTGGCCCGCTCGCTCTCTTACCCACCTGTGGAGGCACCACGGAGCTGCCCGCTCTCACCCGCTCGCAGAGACGCCCGCTCTCTCACCCGCCCGGCAACACATTTCTCGGGGGTGGCAATTGCCCCGTTGCCCCCCCCCTGGATCCGCCCCTGGGACCGGATGACTTGATGGCTGAGTTTTACAAAGCCTTTAAGTCTATTCTGGCCCCATATTTGATAGAGGTTTTTAACAGTTGCCTTGCTGAGGGGGTGAAAGAAGTGTTAATATGTGGGTGTGGTGCTGTCCTAATTAAAACCCATATGAAAGTGTGGGTGGATAAAAATACAATCCTCTAGTGTATATACTATCGCTGTGATAAAAACTAACTATACCAATGAAAAACCAGTTACATATTACAAAAATGAAATGATACCATAGTCAAATAAGCTCTTACAGAGGTAGTGGACGAAAAATATATATAATGCGTGAAGTTGTTGTAATGCCCTCTAGCCTGTGGCATACATAGGTGAATACGTGGAGGGATGAGAGAGGAAGGGGGGGGGGGGGCGGTGGGGTAGGGGTGGGAGAAGAAAGACAGGGAAAAAAAATTATATATATATACTACAATAAAGAATAATATTGCTAAACATTCATGAAGTGCATATATTAAAGTGACTTGTGCTCGGTGCAGCAATATAATTTCAAATAGTCCTTGTAAATTTGGCTGGCGTTTAGGATTAACAGGTGTATCCAGAATTAGGATGAGCTTCGTGTTTGAGTCGAACCCATGTTCGACTCGAACATCGTCTGTTCGCCCGTTCGTCGAATTGCAAACAATATGGGCCGTTCGCGCCAAATTCGTGTGGCGCGTAACGGCCCATAGTTCACTGCGGCATCGCAGTGCATTGCTGGCTGACGATTGGCCAAGCATGCACTATGACCCGCATGCTTGGCCAATCACAGCGCCGTCTGAACAGAGAGCCGTAATTGGCCAAAGCCAAGGAGCAGGAGGCTTTGGCCAATTATGGCTCAGGGGGTTTAGTACACGCCCCACACTATATAAGGCCGCCTGCACAGCGGCCCTGTGTAGTGTGTGTTCCGGCGTTCATAGATAGAGAGAGACAGACAGTGTCATTTGATTTGAGTTAGATAGATTAGGCAGAACAGTCAGTCAGTTAGCTGCACTTACAGTGTATTGTGTATATATATATATATGCATCCCAGGTGTTGCATATATATATATATATATATATATACACTGTATTCAGTTTAGCTAGATCCGTTCCTGTTATCTTCCTACTGACAGGCAGGCTTGTCTTGTTACAGTATTTACAGCTAACTGAAGAAAATTACTGGTGTTCTTTTGATCCTATTAGTACCACAGTCAGGCAGCTAGACTATTTACAGTTAGTGCAGTGCGTCCTGCTCACAGTGTTCAGCTAAACCTACAAGTTAGTGTAGTGAGACCTCTGCACAGTGTTCATCTAAAGCTACAAGTTAGTGCAGTGCGTCCTGCTCACAGTGTTCAGCTAGATCCGTTCCTGTTATCTTCCTACTGACAGGCAGGCTTGTCTTGTTACAGTATTTACAGCTACCTGAAGAAAATTACTGGTGTTCTTTTGATCCTATTAGTACCACAGTCAGGCAGCTAGACTATTTACAGTTAGTGCAGTGCGTCCTGCTCACAGTGTTCAGCTAAAACTACAAGTTAGTGTGGTGCGTCCACCTCACAGTGTTCAGCTAAAACTAAAAGTTAGTGCAGTGCGTCCTGCTCACAGTGTTCAACTAAAACTACAAGTTAGTGCAGTGCGTCCTGCTCACAGTGTTCAGCTAAAACTACAAGTTAGTGCTGTGCGTCCTGCTCACAGTGTTCAGCTAAAACTACAAGTTAGTGGGGTGCGTCCTGCTCACAGTGTTCAGCTAAAACCACAAGTTAGTGCGGTGCGTCCTGCTCACAGTGTTCAGCTAAAACTACAAGTTAGTGGGGTGCATCCTGCTCACAGTGTTCAGCTAAAACTACAAGTTAGTGCGGTGCGTCCTGCTCACAGTGTTCAGCTAAAACTACAAGTTAGTGCTGTGCGTCCTGCTCACAGTGTTCAGCTAAAACTACAAGTTAGTGGGGTGCATCCTGCTCACAGTGTTCAGCTAAAACTACAAGTTAGTGTTGTGCATCCTCTTCACAGTGTTCAGCTAAACCTACAAGTTAGTGCGGTGCGTCCTGCTCACAGTGTTCAGCTAAAACTACAAGTTAGTGTGGTGCGTCCACCTCACAGTGTTCAGCTAAACCTACAAGTTGGTGTAGTGAGACCTCTGCACAGTGGTCATCTAAAGTTACAAGTTAGTGCGGTGCGTCCTGCTCACAGTGTTCAGCTAAAACTACTAGTTAGTGCAGTGCGTCCTGCTCACAGTGTTCAGCTAAGCCTACAAGTTAGTTTTTTGCGAGCTCTGCACAGTGTTCACCTAAAGCTACCTGTAGAAGGTTGGTGGTGTTCTCATACTACAGACAGGCAGTTGATTTTGCTAGATGCAGTATCAGTATATATATATATATATATATATATATATATATATATATATATATCCCAGCTTAGTGCAGCTACAGGCCATTAGTATGTCTGGAAGGCCACAAGCCAATAAGAGAGGGCAAGCAGGCTCTGTGTCTAGTGCTGGTCGTGGAGATGGTGCATCCTCATCAGCACGTGGCTGTGGGACTCGATTGGCCTTTTTTTCGGCAGCTGGTCATGTTGAGACTTGGTCGAGTGGATGACCAAGCCGTCCTCATCCTCCTCATCCTCTCTCACCCATGCCCAGGGTACTTTGTCTGGCAAAGCAGCGGCCTCTTCCCTCGGCTCAATGTCATCAGTGACTCGTTCCCTAGCCCCACCATGTCCTCCTGAGGAGTCCCTTGAACTGTTTGACCACAGTGTTGGGTACATGCTCCAGGAGGATGCCCAGCGTTTGGAAGGCTCTGATGATGATACTGAGCTCGATGAAGGCAGTAACATGAGCACGGACAGAGGGGGTGCCCAAGAAGGACAGCAATCTGGCAGTCATGCTCCCCCTGCTGCAGCATACTGCCAGGTTTGCTCCAGTGATGAGGAGGGAGGGGATAATGAGGTCACTGACTCAACATGGGTGCCTGATAGGAGAGAGGAGGAGGAGGAGGCGGCACATCACCAACGATGCAGGATGTCCTCCAGGGGCCAGCCTAAGGGCAGCACATTGACTGCATCACACCCCAAAGCTCCACATGTGCAGGGCGCTGCAGTCTCTGCGCGTTATTCAAAAAGTTCTTTGGTGTGGGCCTTTTTTGAGACGAGTGCATCAGATCGCACCGCTGCTATTTGCAACATATGTCTCAAGCCAAAACATCTCCCGCTTGGGCACCACATGCTTGACCAGACATATGTTGACCTGCCATGCAGTTCGTTGGCAAGCGTATCTAAAACACCAACACCAAAGAACAAAGAGGACCTCTCCTTGCTCCTCATCAGCTGAGATCTCCAACCCCACTATACCTTCAGTCCTCTCTGAGACCTGCACTGAGAGGAATGAAGGTGTAGAATTAGGTGTGTCACAGCCAAGTACTTGTGGGCAATCTGCTTTTGGTACACCGACGTCAGATTGTACCAGGCAAATTTCCCTGCCCCAGCTGCTGCACCGCCGAAAGAAGTTCGCTTCCAGCCATCCACATGCCCAGCGGTTGAATGCTAGCTTGGCAAAATTGCTAGCACTTCAACTGCTGCCTTTTCAGTTGGTAGACCCCGCCCCCTTCCGTGAGTTTGTGGAATGTGCGGTTCCTCAGTGGCAGGTACCCAAACACCACTTTTTCTCACGGAAGGCGATTCCGGCTCTCTACTGGCATGTGGAAGGCAATGTCCATGCCTCGCTGGACAGGGCGGTCAGCGGTAAGGTGCATATTACTGCTGACTCATGGTCCAGCAGACATGGACAGGGACATTACCTAAGTTTCACGGCGCATTGGGTGACTCTGCTGGCAGCTGGGAAGGATGCAGGACAAAGTGCAGTAGTGTTGGAGGTTGTTCCGCCACCACGCCTCCAAAATGCTAATGATTGTGACACACCTCTCTCCTCCACCCCCTCCTCTTCTTCTTCCTCCATGGCCTCTTCCTGTGCTTTGTCCTCGGAACCAGCGGTGCTCCATAGCCGTTGAAAGGGCTACGCAAGTACGCAGGCCAAAAGATGCCATGCGGTGCTTGAGCTGGTGTGCTTGGGGGACAGGAGCCACACTGGGGCAGAGGTTCTGTCAGCTCTGCAGTGGCAGGTTCAGAGGTGGTTGATGCCACGCCAACTTAAGGCAGGAATGGTGGTTTGCGACAATGGCACCAACCTTCTCTCTGCCCTCCGACAGGGACAAATGACCCATGTGCCCTGTTTGGCTCACGTCCTTAACTTGGTGGTGCAGTGGTTCTTGGGCAGGTACCTGGGCTTACAGGATGTCCTGAGGCAGGCCAGGAAAGTCTGTGTGCATTTCCACCGGTCATATAATGCCAGCGCTCGGCTGGCGGACCTCCAAAAGGAGTTTAACCTGCCCAAGAACCGCCTAATCTGTGACATGCCCACCAGGTGGAACTCAATGTTAGCCATGCTGCAGCGGCTGCACATGCAGCAGAGGGCCATCAAAGAGTACCTGTGTGACTATGACACCAGGACAGGGTCAGGGGAGCTTGTTTTTTTTCTCCACGCCAGTGGGCCATGATCAGGGATGCATGCACTGTCCTGTCACCATTTGAGGAGGCCACGAGGATGGTGAGCAGTGACAGTGCATGCATCAGTGACTGTCCCCCTTGTCCACCTGTTGGAGCACACGCTGCGTGGAATAATGGACAGGGCACTTGAGGCAGAACAGAGGCAGGAAGAGGAGGACTTCCTTAGCTCTCAAGGCCCCCTTTATCCAGACAGTGTTCCTGCGTGCCCGCCGATCACACAGGAAGAGGACGAGGAGGAGGAGGAAGATTGTGTCAGTATGGAGGTAGAGCTTGGCACTCAGCATCAGCAGCAGTCTTTAAGGGATCAGTCCCAAGAAACACATGGACTTGTACGTGGCTGGGAGGAGGTGGCTGTGGACCATGTCGTCCTTAGTGACCCAGAGGTCTCCGGACCGAATGCCTCATCAAACCTACGCTGCATGGCCTCCCTGATCCTGCAAAGCCTGCGTAAGGATCCTCGTATTCGTGGTATCAAGGAGAAGGACCAATACTGGCTGGCAACCCTCCTTGATCCACGTTACAAAGGTAAGGTTGCGGACCTTATCTTGCCATCGCAGAGGGAGCAGAGGATGAAACATCTTCGGGAGGCCTTGCAGAAAGGTCTGTGCAACGCATTCCCAGAGACTGGAAGGTTACAAACTCCTGTTTCTGGACAACGTGTTGCTGAGGCTTCGGTCAGTCAAAGAAGGAGCGGTGGAGAAGGTGGCCGTCTGACCGATGCGTTCAGACAATTTTTTGGTCCGCAGCCCCAAGGTATGATCGGTTCCAGCAACCATCGCCAGCATCTGTTTTACATGGTGCAGGAATACCTAGGGGCAAGATCTGACTTGGACACCTTTCCCACCGAAAATCATCTGGGTTACTGGGTCTTGAGGATGGATCACTGGCCAGAGCTTGCACAGTATGCAATTGAGCTACTGGCCTGTCCTGCATCCAGCGTTCTTTCGGAACGCACATTCAGTGCTGCTGGAGGCGTGGTAACCGATCACAGGGTGCGTCTGTCCACCGACTCGGTCGATCGACTGACCTTCATAAAAATGAATCAGTCTTGGATCACCACCAGCTACCAAGCACCTGATGCTGATGTAACCGAATAATTTTTTTTGAAATCTCAGATCCCTTCAAAGACTGCCTATGCTGATGCTGAGTGACTATCCCTGAGTAATTATCCTCTTCCTCCTCAATGATCACGCTGATAGCTTGTAAGAACATTTTTGGTTCTGGGCACCACCACTAGTGCCCAAGGCCCAATTTTTCAGCCCCTGTTTAACAGGGGCGTGTAATTACAATTTTTGATGCAATACTTTGCAGCAGGGCTCGTTCCTGCGTTCCAACTAGAGTGTCTGTGAGGGGTTGCAGTGTTGTGGCACCAGCACCAGTGCCTAAGGCCTAATTTTTCAGCCCTTGTTTAACAGGAGCTGTAATTACAATTCTTGATCTAATATTTCACAGCAGGGCCCATTTCTGCACCCACCAAGAGCGAGCGAGGACTTACAGTGTTGGGGCGCCACCACCACCACCAAAGGCCCAGTTTTTCTGCCCCTGTTCAACAGGGGCATGTAATTACAATTCTTGATCTAATATTTCACAGCAGGGCCCTGTGAGGGCTTACAGTGTTGTGGCCACAACAACACCTAAGGCCCAAATTTCTGCTGATTATATAGGGCAGGACCCTACTTTTAAACATCTAACTTACAAACGACTCCTACTTGCAAACGGAAGGAGACAACAGGAAGTGAGATGAAATCTACCCCTAGGAAGGGAAATTCTCTCCTGTAAGAGTTAATATGGGAAAAACATTTCTCCTTTCCACTGATGCTTTCCAATCCTTGTTCCACAAAAAAACCCACATTTTCAAAAAACATTTGTCATTGGGACAAAAAGTGAGGTGAAATCTGAAGAGGGGGACAGACAGCAAAACAAATGTCACAGGGGTGATAACCCTTCCCTATGTTTTCCAAAAAGCTTAAAATAGATTTTTTGGCTGGAGCTAAACACGTTAAAAATGTACCCGTTCAAAATTACAAACAGATTCTACTTAACAACAAACCTACAGTCCCTGTCTTGTTTGCACCGCCTGTATACGGCTGTTCAGAGTATATAGGGCCTGGTGGCCCCACACCTTTCCTTATTTTAATTTGGGTGCGGGGTTCCCCTTAATATCCATACAAGACCCAAAGGGCCTGGTAATGGACTGGGGGGTACCCATGCCATTTGTCTCACTGATTTTCATCCATATTGCCAGGATCCGACATTACATTAAACCCGCAAGCAGTTTTAAATGAGATTTTTTCCTTGTGCAGGGACTGTTCTAAACACGGGAAACATGCGCCACAGGCATACTATAGACACCCCCCTGGTACGATATTTAAAGGAATATTTCACTCTTTTTTTTTACTTTAAGCATCATCAACCACTAAGCCACCGCCCACCGTCATATGACGGCCGGACGAGGCTCCTCTTGTTCTGGGCGGACGTCATATGACGTGATCACCCTCCCAAGCCACTAGGGGGCGCGCGCGCGATGCGCGTGCCCGGCGGCCGCGATGTCCGCCGGGCACCCGCGATTGCCGGGTAACAGAGCAGGACCGTGGATCTGTGCATTTAAACACAGATCCACATCCTGTCAGAGAGGAGAGGAGACCGATGGCGTGTCCCTTGTACATAGGGACACCGATCGGTCACCTCCCTCAGTCAGTCCCCTCCCCCCACAGTTAGAATCACCTCCTTAGATCATACATTAACACCTCGATCACCCCCTAGTGTTAACCCCTTCCCTGCCAGTCACATTTACACAGTAATCAATGCAATTTTATAGCATTGATCACTGTATAAATGTGAATGGTCCCAAAAATGTGTCAAAAGTGTCCAATATGTCTGCCGCAATATCGCAGTCATAATAAAAATCGCAGATCGCCGCCATTACTAGTAAAAAATAAATAAATAAATAAAAATGCTATAAATCTATCCCCTATTTTGTAGACGCTATAACTTTTGCGCAAACCAATCAATATACGCTTATCGCAATTTTTTTTTACCAAAAATATGTGGAAGAATATGTATCTGCCTAAACTGAAGAAAAAATTTGTTAAAAAAAAATATATTTATTTAATATTTATTATAAAGCTATATTTGTTGGGAAAAAATGATAAAAATTTCATTAGGGTGCAGTGTAACATGACCGCGCAATTGTCATTCAAAGCGCGACAGCGCTGAAAACTGAAAAATGGCTTGGGCAGGAAGGGGGTGAAAGTGCCCGGTAATGAGGTAGTTAAAATCACTGCTCCCGAAAAAACGGCTGTTTTTAAAAGTTTTTTTTGCATTGATACATGTCCCCTGGGGTAGGACCCGGGTCCCCAAACCCTTTTTAGGACAATACCATGCAAATTAGCCTTTAAAATGAGCACTTTTGATTTCGAACGTTCAAGTCCCATAGATGTCATAGGGGTTCTAATGTTCGTGCGAATTTTCGGTCCGTTCGCAGGTTCTGGTGCGAACCGAACCGAGGGGTGTTCGGCTCATCCCTAATCCAAAACACATCTGCTAATAATTATTTTCTGTGATGACCAAGTGGTTGTGTCTCGTGCTGTAATCGTGCAGACACTCACCAACTTTCTTAACCCCTGCAGGGGTGACACGCAGTCTATGCCACTGTGCGGCAGTCCTCGGCACTTTCAGGATCGAGGTGGCATTTAGACATAAAAGAGAAAGGGAATGCCCATAGCTTAAAACCATTAAAAAGTTTTATTGAAAGAGATGACAGAGCAGTACTCACATACTGGTAGCTCGTATAAGGCAAAAAATGTCATCAGTAGAACCGTCAGATTCAAATCCTGTGTTCCCTGGGAGATGATGCAAGACGTAGGATTAGGCCAGGCCCTACGCGTTTCGTCATAGGACGTCTACGGGAGCGTGACCCTTGCTACACCTCCCCTCCTTATATATTGTGCGGTGTTCGTTTTCTCGCTTTCGCTCAAAGAGTCGATTCAGTTCGCATTTGCAGCGCTTTACAAATCATTCATTCATTCAAAGAGCTTCGGCGGCCATTTTGCCTAGGTTTTTTAAGAGCCGAAGTCCGCTGGCGGCCATATTGCCTGTGTCCATTGCAGACCGAAGTCCATATCTCCGCCACAATAAATACAAATAATTCTGCGCTACCCAAATAGCAAGCAGCTAGCACAACATATGGAATATGGAAAGAAATCAAAAAACAAAAAATGTGTAGCGCTAATGTAAAACGACCATATATTGCATGCTATAAAAAGCAATTGACTCCTCAAATGCGACAATCATAAATAAAAACATGAAAATATTTTTTGAAGTTAAAATTGGAAAAGTCCTAAAGGTCCTCAGGAAATGAGTCTTGCGAGGTAGTGGTGGTCCTCAATACACATATGGCTTCATGTTACACTTATCCAAGCGTAAAGAAAAAGGTAATTCATAGGTACATCCCCACCAACAATAAGAAGGCTTACCGGAACCTTTAGACCCAATAAACCTACGTTCAGTCGGGTCAAACGGGCTTATGGTCATCGACAACTGGCTGATGGGCTTCCGTGGATGGAGGGACGAGGTCCAAGTATGGTATATAGAACGGTAGGCCTCAGGGGTGATGTCCTCAGTGTGGATGGTTAAATAAACAAAGAAAAACAAAGAAAGGCCACATAGTGTAATCCCGTATGAAAAAATCTTTGACTATTTTATTGAAAAGGAAATACACTCACGTGTAAAAAGATAAAAAACAGCGCTGTATAGGTAAAATGGCGGCAGTGGTGTCCTACCCGACTCGTTTCGTCTCCTTGGACGTCGTCTGGGGGATTATCCATATATTTTAATAAATACATATATTTTGTGTGATTTTATCTTTTGATATTGTAATTTGTTTGTGTATTGTTGTGTACAACCATCAGGTAACAAAAGCATCCGGTTATAATGTGCGGTATCGTAGTAGTCCTTTAGTCCTATTTTTATCTCAACAAATGACATACCAATTACCTAGAGCAATGGTGACGAAAATGCATGCACCACAATTGTTCATGTGGAGTCACCAAATAAAGCCGTCTTCCGCAATTTTGTGGCGGAGATATGGACTTCGGTCTGCAATGGACACAGGCAATATGGCCGCCAGCGGACTTCGGTCTGCAAAAACCTAGGCAAAATAGCAGCCGAAGCTCTTTGAGCGCAAGCGCGAAAACGAACACCGCACAATATATAAGGAGGGGAGATGTAGTAAGGGTCATGCTCCTGTAGACATCCTATGATGAAACGCGTAGGGCGTGGCCTAATTCTACGTTTTGCATCATCTCCCAGGGAACACAGGATTTGAATCTGACGGTTCTACTGATGACATTTTTTGCCTTATACGAGCTACCAGTATGTGAGTACCGCTCTGTCATCTCTTTCAATAAAACTTTTTAATGGTTTTACGCTATGGGCATTCCCTTTCTCTTTTATGTCTAAATGCCACTTCGATCCTGAAAGTGCCGAGCACAGTGGCATAGACTGTGAGTGTGTGTCACCCCTGCAGGGGTTAAGAAAGTTGGTGAGTGTCTGTACGATTACAGCACGAGACACAACCACTTGGTCATCACAGAAAATAATTATTAGCAGATGTGTTTTGGATACACCTGTTAATCCTAAACGCCAGCAAAATTTACAAGGACTGTTTGAAATTATTATTGTCGCACCGAGCACAAGTCACTTTAATATATGCACTTCACGAATGTTTAGCAATATTATTCTTTATTGTAGTATATATATAATTTTTTTTCCCTGTCTTTCTTCTCCCACCCCTACCCCACCGCCCCCCCCTTCCTCTCTCATCCCTCCACGCATTCACCTATGTATACCACAGGCTAGAGGGGATTACAACAACTTCACGCATTATATATATTTTTCGTCCACTACCCCTGTAAAAGCTTATTTGGCTATGGTATCATTTCATTTTTGTAATATGTAACTGGTTTTTCATTGGTATAGTTAGTTTTTATCACAGCGATAGTATATACACTAGAGGATTGTGTTTTTATCCACCCACACTTTCATATGTGTTTTAACTAGGACAGCGCCACACCCACACATTAACACTTCTTTCATACTCAGCTTTCTCCACCTCGGTGGCGATTGCTTCTGTGGAGGCAGCAGTCCTATCCTACCATCTGGTCACTCTATTTCATTTATTTTCCGTTGCGCGGGTTCACTATTATATTTGCACAATCTTGCTGAGGGGGTGCTTTCTCCTTCCATGAGGCACTCGGCTGTCATTCTTCTTTCAAAAGGTAAAGATCCTTCGATGATTGAGAATTAGTGCCCCATTAGCATGTCGATAGAAAGATACTGGCAAAGATAATTTTTCTGGCGCCTATCGTCAGTAGCAGAGTCTTTGCTTTCTCACCATCAGCACTGTTCGGTCCAGGGTAGGTGCAACTTCACAGCGGTTTCAGCTGTCCGAGAGGCCTTGGAGCGGTGCAGGGCTGCAGGCTGGGGAAAGTATTTGCTGACATTGGATCAGGCAAAGGCTTTTGATCGTGTTAACCATGAGTACCTGTGGTTGCTCCTTGAATGAATGAATGAATGAATGAATGATTTGTAAAGCGCTGCAAATGCAAACTGAATCGCCTCAAGGCGCTAATGCGTTTTGTGTTGAACAGCTTCTTAGAAGAGGAAGGTTTTGATTTTTTTCCTGAAGGCCAGATGGTTTTCTTCCATGCCGATGTGAGTCGGAAGAGTATTCCATAGCCGAGGTCCCTGGACTGCGAATCTGCATTCTCCCCTTTCTTTTTTAGCGGTATTTGGGAACTAGGAGGAGGTTTTGGTTGGATGATCGCAGATTGCGATTGGGTGTGTAGGGTTTTATTTTCTCTCGGAGGTATTGAGGGGCGTTACCTTGTATGCATTTGTGGGTGAGGCAGAGGGTCTTGAATGTGATCCGATTCTTTACCGTTAGCCAATGTAGGCTCCTCAGGGATAGGGAAATGGACTCCCAGGGTTTTTTTCCTGTTAGCAGTCTTGCCGCTGCGTTTTGAATGGCCTGTAGGCGCGCAAGCTGATATTGGAGTAAACCTATGTAGAGTGAGTTTGCGTAATCGAGATGGGAATTGATGATTGTTCCAACTACTGCTGCTTTGTCATCTTCTGGGATGAAGGGGATGAGTCTGCATAGCAGGCGGAGTAGATGGTGAGATCCGCTAACTACTGATCCTATTTGTGCATCCATTGTCATTTCTGAGTCAAAGATAATTCCGAGACTCTTGGCTTTGGTGCTCAGAGAGATGGTCTGTTCAAAGATGGTGGGAGGTGTCCATAGAGTCATGGTTTTGGGATTTTGGTTAGCATGTAGGAGGAGAAGTTCTGTTTTTGACCCTTTGAGGTTTGAGGGAACTAATGGTCATCCAGTCATCTATCAAAGTGAGGCATTTCTCCAGTTGCTGATGGTGGTCTTTTTGTCCTGTGATGCAAAAGTAGATTTGGGTATATCAGCGTATGAGTGGAAGCAGGGGTCTGATTTTTTGATGATTTTGAGGAGTGGGCAGATGTAGATGTTGAATAGCACTGGCGACAAGGGTGAACCCTGAGAGCGATTCTCTAAGAAGGATGCAAACCATTTTAGACTACAATCTGTGGCTCCTGCAACTTCTGTGAGGCGGACAAGTAGAGTATTGTGGTCCACTGTATCAAATGCTGCACTAAGGTCTAGCAGTACCAGGAGACAAGATTTTCCCTCATCTGCTGCTTCGAGGGCATCATTCCATATTTTTAGAAGTGCAGTTTCTGTGCCATGGCCAGGACGGAAGCCTGATTGTAGAGTGTCCAGAAGTTGATGTGTGTCCAGGTGGCGTTGTAGCTGTTGTACTATCGCTTTCTCCATAATCTTGGAGATGGTGTTAAGGCTTGTTATCGGTCTGCAGTGGTTAGGGTCCTTAGGGTCGAGATTGGGTTTATTTAGCAGGGGTTTGACGGTGCCTTGCTTGAGGGTGGTTGGCACAATCCCTTCTTTGAATGACTGATTTATGAGGTGTGTTATAGTGGGAGCCAGGATGTCGGAGCATTCTTTCAGGAGTTTCGTGGGAATGATGTCATTTGGTCATGTGCTGTCTCGAAGGCTTCTCATAACGGTTTTAGTCGTGTCAGTGGTGATCGGGGTCAAGAAGAAGTCTGGCGGTTGTGTGATGTTCGTGTTGATGTCCTCTTTTTGCTTTGGTTGGGTAAGTTTGGTTGTTTTTTTCTGTTAGATTGATTTCCGGATGTTGTCGATTTTGTCGATGAAGAAATTTGATAACTCATTGCAGAATTCTTGAGTATCGTTGGGGGCTCTAAGCAGGTCAGGTTCATTGACTGAGCGACTATTTTGAAAAGTTTCTGCGGCTGGTTTAAGGCAATTGAGATGGTATTCGAGAAATGTTCTTTTTTGGCTGTGAAGATTGCTTTGTGGTGTTTCACAGTGAGTACTTTGTAGTTTGTATGGTTTTCCTTGGTAGGATTTCTTCTCCATGCTCTTTTAGCTCTTCTACGTTCCTGCTTGAGTAGGGTGAGAGTGCCATTAAACCATCTTGAGTTTTTTTTGCGGATGAGTGTTCTGCGTTTTGGCGCTATTGAGTCTGCTGTTTGTAGTAGTGCCTTGTTTAGGGAGTTGAGTGTTTGTTCCGTTGAGAGGTTTAGGTTTAGCGATTGTATTTTGTTTGATAATGTGGTTTTGAAGAGTTCAGAGTGCAGTCTCTTCTGAGATCTGTTCCAGTGTGTTGTTGTTGCATGTTTCTGTTTTTGGAAGGTGGTGTTAAAGGTGATTTTAAATTTGATAGCGTGGTGGTCCATCCATGGTAGTGGTGTGTTGTCGAATATGTTTATGTCCATATTCTGTTTGAAGATGATGTCTAGAGTGTGTCCTGAAACATGCGTGGGAGTATTTATCAGCTGTTGAAGACCTAGTTCTTCCAGTTCTTCCAGTTGGTTGATGCAGGCGGTCGCAATAGGGTGTGCATCGAAATTAGTTCCTTAGTAAATACGGTCTGCCGGATGGTTTTGTCGATTGGTTAAAAGTCTTGTAAAAGGGGGCAGAAAGCTTTCCTCTTGTTAATGGTTGGGTTGGGCAGTCCTTTGAGGTTGGCTCCAGGGTGCGCCAGGGTTGTCCCCTGAGTCCCCTGCTCTATGTGTTTGCAATCGACCCCTTCATCAGGAGGCTAGAGAGCAGCATGTTGTGTGGGGTGCCAGTGGGGCTCCCGGGTGAGCCGACATTGAGGCTTGTTGCCTATGCGGACGATGTGTCGGTGATTGTCACTGGGACTGATGAAGCAGAGAAGGTGGTCTCTGACATCACGGTATTCTGAAGCATCAGGCTCCAAGATCAATCAGGAAAAGAGTGAAGTTTTCTGGATGGGAAAGGAAGGTGAGGGGATTGATCTTCCAGACACTATTCCAGTGCCCCAGGAAAGAATTAAGATTCTAGGCATTGAATTTGGACCCGGCAATTATGGCCTCAAAAACTGGGAAGGCAGACTGGAAATTGTCAATACTAAGGTGGTCAGCTGGAAGAGATGGAAGTTATCTATGAGGGAAAGGGTTGATCTCATTAAGACTTACCTGATTCCGATCTGCTTGTATGTCAGCTCTGTCTGCATCTTGCCAGTGTCTCTCTATGCTAGGATCAGTAGTGTGTTCTTCCGGATGCTGTGGGGGAACAGACTGAACCCCATTAAGAGGAATGTCACCTATCTATCCAGGAGGGAGGGTTGCTTAGGTATGGTCAACCCAGTTCTTTTCTTTTCACTGCTATTTCGCAAATTTAACATTGGTAATATGCTTGCAGTGGAACCTCCTGGATGGCAGTGTTGCCCATAAATTTCACCCCATCTTCGGGGCGCCCGTGAATGTCCGTTACGGGCAGCCGATGGCTGCGGGCTGGCCATGCAACTGCGCATGCACCGTTCTGAAGCCTGCAGGACTCGGGAAAGATCGTACAAGCCCGGCTGGCCGGCGCATGCGCAGTAATGTAATGACGCCGCCTGGCGCCATTTTTAAACAGAAGCCGCCGCTCGTTCTTCTCATCGGTTCAGCGGGGGGAGCAGAATGGTGCAGAGAGGAGCCATGTTACCGGGCATATAAAAAGAATCCAAGTATTGCTACCAGGATTCAAATAAGTAGCTACTTTTGCAGCAGAAAGTCTAGACCGCTTGGTTCAAAAAAGAGTACAAAATTTATTAATAATAGTAAAATCGATACAATTCATCTACACAGTATCATTTGTAAAGATGCAAAACAACTTCATACGTTATGCTTCCACGGGTCATGTGATGTCGACTTACGCTGTGCCCCAGTGTGTGGAAATCATGAGGAAGGACCAGCGCAACTCCGCACCAAACAACACGCATAGCATGCTTTAACTTAACAAGCGGTTGAGGTCAACAGGTCCTAGGCAACAAAAGTCACTTTGAGAGACTGAGATCACTGAGCTGTTCAACGGGACACGTAGTCAGGAAGGAGGCGAACACCCAAGGCTAGCAACGGACCGGTAAGACGTCTATACACCATATTGCACATGTACTCGCCCACTGAACTTGGGAATGACTGCATAAATGAGGAAACAACTGTCTGATGTATCTACATAATAGCAAGATTGCCTGTGTGGGTGTTGCAAACTATCACTCTATAACTAATTGACCTTACCGTTACCAGTCGTTTTGATAGCCATCTCTGGGACTAATCCCTCAATACGGGACTTTGCTGTATTGCCCCTTCTCTGATTTGATCTTACAATCCATCATATTACTGGCCTACTACATGTCGGGTGCCTCTTCCTTTAAGGTCACCACATGATGCATGAAGCTCCCTCTTGTTTACACTGAGGAAAAGATACCCAATTATTTAATCGGATGACCTGCTATTGATCAACTTCAGAACTGATCCCTGTGCATAGGGAACCCGCATGTGGCCTTCTCAGATAAAAATCGCTCAGCCAGTGACTTTATCCTTTATATCCTCATTGAATGAAATAAATTAAATCAATCTAATATTTTAAGTGGATTATACACGTGTGTGCATATATGTATACGCTCACCAACTTGTAATACCACCCCTTCCCCCGGGGACTATTCACAGGAAACCTGTACAGCTCGGTGATTTTACACAGCATTGCCATATCACCTATCTCAATCTTCACACGATATAGCTGTCATTTTTCCTGCGACGTCTGGACTGTCTGTGTGTGTATGTGTGGGAGTGGGGTGTTCCTTTGTGTTCAATTGGTATCATTAGGGCTGTGTTCGTGTTGTGTGTTGTTTTGTTTGTCTGTGTCTGTACACTTTTAGCTCTTCCCGGGTCATCCATCCCAAGGTTGGGACCCGTGGAAGCATAACGTATGGAGTTGTTTTGCATCTTTACAAATGATACTGTGTAGATGAATTGTATTGATTTTATTATTATTAATACATTTTGTACTCTTATTTTGAACCAAGCGGTCTAGACATTCTGCTGCAAAAGTAGCTACTTATTTGAATCCCGGTAGCAATACTTGGATTCTTTTTATATGCTAGCTAAGTTTCTTTAGCTACAGCAGCAGCACCAGAGCAGGTGTATATTACCGGGGAATTTTTGAGACAACCAAAATTGGTGCTTGGTTCAACAGGAAAGGCTTTTTCTTTTCTTCTGCTTTTTTGAGCCATATTACCGGACCCGGCCACAGGAGGACATTACGGGGGGGGGGGGTGAAGCCGGTAGAGGACTGGGGGACACTGACTGGAGAGATGAAAGGGTCACAGTGAGAGACAGAAGGCGGACACTGTCACTGACTGATGTGGAGAGTAAGACAGGTATTAGTATCTGAAGGGGGACAGTGGAGGAAACTACCATGCCCGGCCCCGCAGCTTCTGACCATCCCCTGCCCACAGCCTCTGACCATCCCCTGCCCACAGCCTCTGACCATCCCCTGCCCACAGCCTCCGACCATCCCCTGCCCATAGCCTCCGACCATCCCCTGCCCACAACCTCCGACCATCCCCTGCCCACAGCCTCCAACCATCCCCTGCCCACAGCCTCTGACCATCCTCTGCCCACAGCTTCTGACCATCCCCTGCCCAGTGCCCACAGCCTCTGACCATCCCCTGCCCAGTGCCCACAGCCTCTGACCATCCCCTGCCCAGTGCCCACAGCCTCTGATAATCTCCTGCCCGCAGCCTCTGACCATCTCCTGCCCACAGCCTCAGACTTCCACCGCCTACAGCCTCCGACCATCCCCTTCCCACAGCCTCCGACCATCCCCTGCCCACAGCTTCTGACCATCCCCTGCCCAGTGCCCACAGCCTCTGACCATCCCCTGCCCAGTGCCCACAGCCTCTGACCATCTCCTGCCCACAGCCTCTGACCGTCCCCTGCCCACAGCCTCCGACCATCCCCTGCCCACAGCCTCCAACCATCCCCTTCCCACAGCCTCCGACCATCCCCTGCCCACAGCTTCTGACCATCCCCTGCCCAGTGCCCACAGCCTCTGACCATCCCCTGCCCAGTGCCCACAGCCTCTGACCATCTCCTGCCCACAGCCTCTGACCGTCCCCTGCCCACAGCCTCCGACCATCCCCTGCCCACAGCCTCCAACCATCCCCTTCCCACAGCCTCCGACCATCCCCTGCCCACAGCTTCTGACCATCCCCTGCCCAGTGCCCACAGCCTCTGACCATCCCCTGCCCAGTGCCCACAGCCTCTGACCATCACCTGCCCAGTACCCACAGCCTCTGACCATCCCCTGCCCAGTGACCACAGCCTCTGACCATCCCCTGCCCAGTGCCCACAGTCTCTGACCATCTCCTACCCACAGCCTCTGACCATCTCCTGCCCACAGCCTCTGACCATCCCCCGCCCACAGCCTCTGACCATCCACTGCCAACAGCCTCTGACCATCCCCTGCCCACCGCCTCTGACCATCCCCTGCCCACAGCCTCCGACCATCCGCTGCCCACAGCCTCCGACCATCCCCTGCCCAGTGCCCCTGACCATCTCCTGCCCACAGCCTCTGACCATCTCCTGCCCACAGCCTCTGACCATCTCCTGCCCGCAGCCTCTGACCATCCCCTGCCCACAGCCTCTGACCATCCCCTGCCTGCAGCCTCTGACCATCTCCTGTCCGCAGCCTCTGACCATCTCCTGTCCGCATCCTCTGACCATCCCCTGCCCGCAGCCTCTGACCATCCCCTGCCTGCCGCCTCTGACCATCTCCTGTCCGCAGCCTCTGACCATCTCCTGTCCGCAGCCTCTGACCATTTCCTACATCATGTCTGCAATCTCTGAGGGGGAGTCAGGAAAGGAGTCAAGAGTGGGAGCGCCGCCGGGATCATGGGGGTCAAGGGAGAAGTCAGACGTTTGTGGACTGTGGAGAGGAGACCTTAGGAAAACCAGAGCCGCCAAGCTGGAGCCATCTGACTGAGCCCTGTGCGATGCACCTGAGTGGAGGTCAGTGACAGCACCACCAGGCCAGTCTGGGGGGGTTGCTTATGTAAGGGGGAGTGAATACAATAATGCAAGGGGCACTGATATAAAGGTTTCCCCCTAAATTAGTAACTCCCCCTTACCTTAGTGTATTCACTCTGCGGAAGGTGGTATCTGGTCACCAGAGTGCCCCCCACATCAGAGTTCCTGGTATTCCCCCTTTACATCAAAGTCTGCAGGATTGCCCCTTACAGTGCAAAGGGGAACTCAATCTGCAGACTCTGATGTAATTGGGAACTCTGATGTAAAGGGAACACAGTGGACTCTGATATAAGGTGGTCTCTGGTCATCAGAGCCTCCCCCTACATCAGAGTTCCCCCTTAGATCATGATCTGCAGCGTTCCCCTTTACATAAGAGTTCCCTTTCGCTGTAAGGGGGATCCCTGCAGACTCTGATGTAAAGGGGGAACCCAGTGCTGGCTGGGTTATAGTAACCTGACCTTCATGTCAATGGAGAAATATGTTTTTTGACTTTTGTTTAACTTAAACACATTGCTAATAGCACTAGCTATGTGTTTATAGTTTAAATATTTATCCTTGCACTGTTTAGCAGTGATAATAGTAATTTTAGGTACTTTTTTGCAGCGCCAGTAAAAAATGCGGATCTGCCAGTAATTTTCATTATTTTTGCCAATAAAAAAGTGGTGCCGTTTGTAAATGTTGGCATCCGGCCAGTAAATTTCACTTCAGGGGGTTGGCAACACTGCTGGATGGGTAGGCATATTTATATCATGGTTTAGGCCTTTTCTACAACTTTAGGAAGAAGGTGGCCAAGTAAAGAATCTCAGGGGTCATCGTGGTTAGCTACCAGCCTATGTCAATCCGTGCCTGAAGTTACTACGACAGTGGCGATTATCGGCTGAAGATCTCAGATCGGTTCCAAGGAAAGTCCTTATGAGTCGAGTCTTGAGCGAAGTCTTTCATGACCCACTGACCTTAAGGGATTGCCCAGGCCCAGTTTTGAGGGCAGGGTTAAGACTTATTAATTTGGACAGAGTACCCCCTAAATTTAGGGATCTGGCCTGGTTGTGCTTCCATGGGAAGCTCTATGTTTAGGGCAATTTGAAATTCCACAGTGGGATGGATCGTAGCTGTCCTCGGGGGGAGTGTGCAGGAGAGGAGGAGACTATGGACCATTTTCTGCTTCATTGCCCTTTTAACAGAGGTGTTCAAACAGGTGGGGCGGGCCCTCGGTGTACCTTTCCTCTCCAGGCTGGGTTATGCTGAGTGGGTGTACGAAGCATTCAATACTGGTGGGGATTTTTGTTTAGATACACTTTTTCTAGTTAGCCTAGTAGTCCGTTATTTCACCTGGAACGCACGGTGTCAGGTCTGTACTCGGCATTAAATCCTTCCTGTTCAGGTGGTGGTGTATGACATTTTGCATGAGGTGGAGAAGATTCGGGTGCTTGAGAGAGACAAGCGGAGTCAGGGGGCTTGGTTGAAGGCGTGGAGGGGTTTCAAGCCTCCCTGACTGCCAGGAGTCTCTTTCCCGGGTGTGGCTGTCTGTCTCTTATCACCCTAGATTTTATAATTTATGATTAATTTTTGATAACTGGCTGCGTACATAGGTGATGGGTTGTGCCTCTCATGCTGCGTACACACGGTCTGATTTTTAGGCTACAAAAGTCCGACAGACTTTCGACAGACTTTTCGGCAGACTTTTGGCGGACTTTAAACAGACTTTCTAATGAACGGACTTGCCTAAACACGATCACACCAAAGTCTGATGGATTCGTACGTGATGACGTACACCGGACTAAAATAAGGAAGTTGATAGCCAGTAGCCAATAGCTGCCCTAGCTTCGGTTTTTGTCCATCGGACTAGCACACAGACGAGCAGATTTCTGGGTCCAGCGGAGTTAGGACATAAAGATTTGAAGCATGTTCCAAAGCTAAAGTCCGTCAGATTTGCGACTGGAAAAGTCCGCTGAAGGACCAGTGAAGCCCACACACGATCGGTTTGTCTGCTAGATTTGGTCCGTCGGCGTCCGTCAGACCAGTCCGGTCGAAAAGTCAGACCGTGTGTACGCGGCATTAGGCCCTCTCTACTGCTTTATGTAAATAGTTTTCTAAAAGTGTGTTGGTAATGAATTATGTATATATTGTATATATTCTGAACATGGATGTGTATTCCTTTGATTTCTGTTGAAGTTTTATGCTATGGTTTTGTTTTTTTACTTTGTATAAAATTGATTGCTTGATTCTTTTTCAATAAAAGATCAATAGTGCCCCATCATTGATGTCAGTGGGAGGAATAGTGCCCCATCATTGATGTCAGTTGGAGGAATAGTGTCCCATCATTGGTATCAGTGGGAGGAATAGTGCCCCATCATTGGTATCAGTGGGAGGAATAGTGTCCCATCATTGGTGTCAGTGGGAGAAATAGCGCCCCATCATTGGTGTTAGTTGGATAAATAGTGTCCCATCATTTATGTTAGTTGGAGGAATAGTGTCCCATCATTGGTATCAGTGGGAGGAATAGTGTCCCATCACTGGTGTCAGTTAGAGCAATAGCGCCCCATCACTGGTGTTAGTTGGAGGAATAGTGTCCCATCATTGGTGTCGGTGGGAGGAATAGTGCTCTATCCCTGCTGTCAGTGGGAGGAATAGTGCCCCATCATTGGTATCAGTGGGAGGAATAGTGTCCCATCATTGGTGTCAGTGGGAGCAATAGTGCCCCATCATTGGTGTCAGTTAGAGCAATAGCGCCCCATCATTGGTGTCAGTTGGAGCAATAGTGCCCCATCATTGGTGTCGGTGGGAGGAATAGTGCCCCATCATTGGTGTCAGTTGGAGGAATAGTGCTCCATCATTGGTGTCAGTTGGAGGAAAAGTGTCCCATCAAGTGTCCCATCATTGGTGTCAGTGGGAGGAATAGTGCCCCATCATTGGTGTCAGTTAGAGCAATAGCGCCCCATCATTGGTGTCAGTTGGAGGAATAGTGCCCCATCATTGGTGTCGGTGGGAGGAATAGTGCCCCATCATTGGTGTCAGTTGGAGAAATAGTGCCCCATCATTGGTGTCAGTTGGAGGAAAAGTGTCCCATCAAGTGTCCCATCATTGGTGTCGGTGGGAGGAATAGTCAAATTTCTATTGAAACAAGTGTTGTAGAATTCATCTCAGGGAGAGAAGTGAAATCTTTTTGTAGCTGTTGTATGATGATGTAAATGTCTCGTCTCTCTATAATGTGCATAGAAAGGGGTGAGTAATATTCTGCCATCTCTAGGTGTGACGTGTGGTTGTCCTGTAGAATCGTCCTCTGGAAATTACCTAACCACATGATAGTTTCCTCTCTGTACATCCTCTATCTGTGTCATTTGCTGCATGAGAGCCCCATTCACCATGAGATCCCAGACTCATCTTCTCCTGCTCTGTGTCCTCCTCCAAGCCTCTTCTGGTGAGTATAGACATTCCAGGCTTTTCTAGGATTCTGAAGGGGTTGTCCAGTCTTATATACATTGTATACTTTTATTGATCTGGGCTGTATATCACGGCTGTAACCATGGAGAATATTCTATATAACTGAACCAGCCTGGGGAAGTATTTTATAGCAAATAGAAAGTTTGGAGTTTAAATAAAACCATCATCATTGGCCAGCGCGTGATGACATCACTCCAAAGGAAACCATCATCATTGGCCAGTGTGTGATGACATCACTCCAAAGGCATTTTCTTGCAGAGCAGACATTGCACATTGCTATCTGTTTGTTACAATGGAACTTCTGGTCCTCTTTAGAACCAGAGCAGCAAACAAAATCTCTGTCCCTGTTCAGACCACAGTCTGGAGTTTGGGATTTGTTTATAGATTGTCATTCCACCAGCCTCTTTTTCTGTGATTTGAAGTTCCTCATCAGTGATATGATCCTGAGATCATTGTGTCCTCTGCTGCAGAAATGGGCCGCTACAGAATCATCCATTTTTATTGTTGGTAGTTGTGAATCTATGAAGGTTCCTTCCCTGGTGAAGGGTTTGTCCGGTCTCCCCAATCTATGATGGACCTCTGACAACAAAACTCCTCTTATCCCAACCCTACAAAATGTGTGAAGCGCATTTGGGTGCCATTCATTCATAAAATCATCACTAGAATCATTAATAATTGATTACATTAACACTGAAAGAAAGCACAGAGCATTAGGAGGACAGAAGGAGTAGATATATTATTATATTGCACAGCTGGGTTGGGGGTCTGATCAGTGATGGGTTGGGTGTAGGATGGGTTGGGGGTCTGATTAGTGATGGGTTGGGTGTAGGATGGGTTGGGGGTCTGATCAGTGATCGGTTGGGTGTAGGATGGGTTGGGGGTCTGATCAGTGATGGGTTGGGTGTAGGATGGGTTGAGCGTCTGATCAGTGATGGGTTGTGTGTAGGATGGGTTGGGGGTCTGTCAGTGATGGGTTGTGTGTAGGATGGGTTGAGAGTCTGATAAGTGATGGGTTGTGTGTAGGATGGGTTGGGGGTCTGTCAGTAATGGATTGGGTGTAGGATGGGTTGGAAGTCTGATCAGTGATGGGTTGGGTGTAGGATGGGTTGGGGGTCTGTCAGTGATAGATTGGGTGTAGGATGGGTTGGGGGTCTGTCAGTGATAGATTGGGTGTAGGATGGGTTGGGGGTCTGATCAGTGATGGGTTGGGTGTAGGATGGGTTGGGGGTCTGATCAGTGATGGGTTGGGTGTAGGATGGGTTGGGGGTCTGATCAGTGATGGGTTGGGTGTAGGATGGGTTGGGGGTCTGATCAGTGATGAGTTGGGTGTAGGATGGGTTGGGGGTCTGATCAGTGATGGGTTGGTTGTAGGACGCTTTGATCTATTTATAAAAAATGACTAATATTGTTATAATGTATTAATTATTAACCACTTGACGACCGCCTCACGCTGATATACGTCAGCAGAATGGCACGGGCAGGCAAAATCAGGTACCTGGTAGGTGATTGCCTTCCAGCGGGCGGGGGGTCCGATTGGCGATCAGACCCCCCCGGTGCCCGAGGTGGTCGGCTTTGTTCTGGCAGCAATCGGTGATGAGGGGGAGACCATCCATTCGTGGCCCCCCCTCGCGATCGCTCCCAGCCAATGAGAATCTTCCCCTGCCTCTGCGTAGTACACAGAGGCAGAGGATGTGATGTCATCTCTCCTCGGCTCGGCATTTTCCATTCCGGCGCCGAGGAGAGAAGACATCTGAGTGAGTTGCACAACACAACACACACAGTAGAACATGCCAGGCACACTTCACACCCCCTTTACCCCCCGATCGCTCCCCGATACCCCCCAGTCACCCCTCCTCCCCCCCGTCACACTGACACCAAGCAGTTTTTTTTTTCTGATTACTGCATGGTGTCAGTTTGTGACAGTTACTGTGTTAGGACAGTTACTGTTAGCCCCCTTTTGGTCTAGGGTACCCCCCCTAACCCCCCCTAATAAAGGTTTAACCCCTTGATCACCCCCTGTCGCTAGTGTCACTAAGCGATCATTTTTCTGATTGCTGTATTAGTGTCACTGGTGACGCTAGTTAGGTACGTAAATATTGAGGTTCGCCGTCAGTGTTTTATAGCGACAGGGACCCCCATATAATACCTAATAAATGTTTTAACCCCTTGATTGCCCCCTAGTTAACCCTTTCACCACTGATCACCGTATAACTGTTACAGGTGACGCTGGTTAGTTTGTTTATCTTTTATAGTGTCAGGGCACCCGCTGTTTTTTTTTTTTCTTTTTTTTTTTCCACTTCAGATAAACTTTTCAGGGGGCTTAGATCAACTTTGCAGTTCATTGTCCTTTTTCTTTTTTCTTTAAAAAAAAACAAGAAAAAAAAGAACGCCCACAGAAATCTCATCATCGTGGCCTTTTGCTATAACAGGACAGTGAGGACAACAATAGTATAAACATAGTATCAAAAGTGCTTTTTTACAATTCTCCCATTAATATACTTAACCATACCTCTATTTCTAAATTTTTTCTCCCGTTTTATTTACTTCTAAACCCCCCCCCATCCCCTCCCATCCCCTCCCCGGGTCCTCTTCCTCCCTCCTCTCCAAGGTCTATTTTCTTCTATTTCTCCTCCTTTAGTCTAGGGCTTTAACTTCTTTGGCATAACTCCATGTTTTTTTGAATTCTTTCCAGTGCTCCCACCTGCCCCTATTCCTGTTTCCTATTTCCTCGAGCGTACTCCCCAGGGTTTCCATGTTACAGATCTCCTCTACCGCATCAAACCACTCCCATATCTCTGGGGTCTCTTTCTTCTGCCACTTCCTCGGAATCGTTCTTTTGGCAGCGTTCAATAGCTGCGGTACCAGTGACTGTTTATAGTTTTTTGGGTCCCCTGCCCCCCCATGGAACAGAACCTCCCATGGATCTTCTGCTACTTCTATTCCCGTGATCTTCTTAATTAAAACTAATATTTTACTCCAGAAGTTTTTAATTTTGGGGCAGTTCCACCACAGGTGTCCCATTGTACCTACTACTTGGCATCCTCTCCAACAATTGGCTGACCCTTTCTGGTATTTACTAGTTATTTCTGGAGTGAGGTAGCTTCTACTAATACATTTGTAGTTCATTTCTACCGTTCGGGTGTCTGTTGCTGAATGAGCGTTCATTTTCAAGATTCTTTTAATTGTGGCTAAATCCTTCTTAGTACCAAAATCTCTTTCCCATTTGGCTATAAATGGCAGTATCTCCGATTTTCCTGAGGTCATCAGAATTTTATATATTTGAGATATTATGTTTCTTGGAATTCTCCTGTCACACAACCTCTCAAAGTCTGTCAATTGTTCCCCGGACCTGATCGGGTGTGGTAGCGTATTAATAAAGTGACTTAGTTGGAGATATCGCCATCTCTCTAATCCCCGTGCTTCCCTCCCGTGTATAAGTTGATGAAGTGGTATAATTTTCCCTTCTTTCATAATTTCTCTTAGTTGTGTTTTCCCCCAAAGTGCTTCTTTTCCTTTAATGTTCTCCATACCTGGTGCGAAAAAATTATTATCTATAAGTGTAATCAATGGTGAGTTATATTTTCCGTTAATGTTCTTATATACCCCATCCCATATTCTAAGGACATTTCGAGTTATGTCATGTGTGCTATTATCTAACAATCTAAAGTGTGGGGGATTCCAAATAATAGTGCCTAATTGTGCATTACTTATATTTTCCTCTATTTTCACCCATTTTTTTGAATTTTCCTTCCTTGTCCATTCAACCACCCTTGATAGAACAACCGCTTTGTAATAAGTCTGTACATCGGGCACAGCCAGGCCTCCATCTATTTTCTTTTGTTTCAGTGTCTGAAGGGAGACTCTAGGTCTTTTGTTTTCCGAGATAAATGTCATAATTATTTTTCTTAACTTCCTCAAATAATAATGGGGGAGTGGGACTGGCAGCATCTGAAAGTAATATATAATTTTGGGTACCAAGATCATTTTAACAACGTTAATGCGTCCGATCCATGAGAGGGCTTTACCGGAGAATCTCTTACAGTCTAGTCTAGCAGCATCAAGTAGGGGTATATAATTAACAGTGAATATCTTTTGGAGTGAGTTAGTTAGCTTAATACCTAGATACTTTAGTTCCTTAGTCCATTTAAAACTGTATTCTTTTTTTAAGGTCGCTTCCTCTGCTTTACTTATGTTTATATTTAATATTTCTGATTTATTCATATTTATTTGGAAGTTAGATACCTCACCGTATTTCCTCACTGCTTTTACTAAATTGGGCATGGTGGAGATCGGGTCCGTTACATAGAACAGCACGTCGTCAGCAAATGCTGCGACCTTGTGTTCCTCCTCTCCCACTTTCACACCTCTAATCTTGGGATCTCTTCGTATTGTTGCCAGCAGGGGTTCCATGGCTAAGACAAAAAGCAACGGAGACAGGGGACACCCCTGTCTCGTGCCATTTTCCATCTCGAATGGTTGAGATAGTATCCCATTAATTTTCACTACGGCAGTTGGATGATGGTATAGGGTTTTGATCCTCCGGATCATTTTAGGTCCCAGTCCCATAGTCTCCAAGGTCTGAATCATGAACCCCCAGTCTACTCTGTCAAATGCCTTTTCGGCATCAATTGACAGAAGTAGTCCTGGGGGCCCACTCTCCTTTATTCTTCCCAACAGAAGGAGAGTCCAAATCCCATTATCCCTCCCCTCCCTATTAGGGACGAAACCTACTTGATCCGGGTTGACTAGCGAATTCATAAATTCCTTTAATCTCTCTGCCAACACTTTTGCATATAGCTTTGTATCATTGTTGAGCAGAGAGATTGGGCGATAACCCGAACATAACGATTTCTCTTTACCTTCTTTCAATATGATTGTAATAGATGCTTTTAGTGCCTCCCTACTCATCTCATAACTGTCCCCCAAACCATTCATGTAGGCACATAGCCTTGGTACTAATATTTCTTTGAATGTTTTGTAGTAAAGTATTGTGAGGCCGTCCGGGCCCGGGCTTTTCCCGGATGCAGTGGCTGCTAGGGCTTTCCTGATTTCTTCTTCTGAGATTGGTCTTTCTAGTATTTCTCTACCTTCTTCCGAAATCTTGGGGAGTGCTGCCTTATTTAGGAAGGTATTGTATCTTAATCTCCTATTTTTTTAAAGAGGTGTCTTGTTTGGGGACTGAGTATAAGTCTTTGTAATAGTTCTTAAAGATCTCCGCCATACTCCTGGTTGAATGTTCCATATGGCCCTCTTTAGACTGAATTTTTTCTATAAAATTCCTGGTTTTCTTCTTTTGTACCATTTTAGCTAGCTGTTTACTGGGTTTATTACCCCATCTAAATCTCTCCCAGGCTATCTTATTAAATGTCATTCTTGCCTCCTGCTCCATCGCGGTTTTCAGCTCCGATCTTTTAGTAACCATCTGCTTATGTATCTCTTGGGGTAGTTGGTCCCTTTGTTTTTTTATGTTTTTGTTCTAACTCCGCCAGATCAATCCTTAATTTTTGAATTTTGTCCCGTCTATCCTTTTTCTTCCTCGCCCCCATTTCAATCAGGACCCCCCTAATGTAGGCTTTGTGGGCCTCCCAAAGTGTAGCTTCCGATACTTCCCCTGTGTCATTTGCCTCAAAGTAGTTCTCTAATTCCTTTCTGACTCTACTGGCACCCTCCTCCTCCTTTATCAACTCCTCATTGAGCCTCCACTGCCCCCTGTCAGACTGGCCTCTTCCACTTGTCACTTCAACGGTCATGGGTGCATGGTCTGAGTAGGTTATGTTTCCGATCTTGGATTCTACTACCTTATCAATCGCCCGATGTTCGACCAGCCCCCAGTCAATCCGGGATTATGACCCGTGCACAGGGGAGAAATACGTATAATCCCTTTTGGTTGGATGTTGAACTCTCCAAATATCCACCAATTGGTAGGTGGAGAGTTTTTGCTCTAACTCTTTCAAATAGGTGCAGTTTCTCCCCTGTGTTCGGGCCGTGCTGTCCAAATCTGGATTAAGGCAAAAATTGAAGTCCCCCATCATTATCAAATATCCTCTTGTAAACTCCATAATTTTCCCCAGAATGTTTACCAAGTACTTTATCTGATTCTTATTTGGGGCATATATGTTGACTAGTGTATATTCCACTTCATTTAGTCTCCCTCTAATGCATAGGTATCTACCTTCTGGGTCTACTAGTCTCTCCTCCAGCACAAACCTTATTTTCTTTGCAAAGCCGATGGCTACTCCCCGTGCCCTATTAGTGATGGTATCTCCTTGGTACCAGACTGGGTATTCATTTGAGAACAGTCTAAGTCTCGATTGAATTGAGATATGTGTCTCTTGCAGGAACACCACGTCTGGCCCCAACAGTTTTAACTCATTGAAAATATCCCATCTTTTCTTGGGGGCATTTAAACCTTTAACATTATATGTTGTAAATTTTATTGTGACCATGGTCCTTTTCTCCTTCTCCTAAATTCTCCCTTATCCTTAGACCTTGGAGAGTTTTCCTTCTTTCTTGGTATTGAGATTGGACAGGACCCCTTTCCCCTACTCCCCCTCCCTCTCTCCCCACCACCTCCCTCTAATCCCCCACCTCCCCTCCCACCTCCCCCGTTCCCCACCCCCCCATTGATCCCACTCCCCCTCCCTCTCTCCCCCCCTTCCCCCCCAACACCCCCCTCTAATCCCCAACCTTCCCTCCCACCTCCCCCCCTCCCCACCACTCCCCCTCTATTGGTCCCATCAGGACCCTTAGACCAGCGAGAGTCACTTGTATTGTGTCCCACCATTGGTCTCCCTCTCTAAAGGTGGAGCTCTAGGTGGGCCATCCCTCCGGTCCATATTATCTTAGTGACCGGGTTCGCTAGGCGTCTTCTAACGGCTTACCTACTGAAATTATGAGCTACGTTTTTCGTCCTTACCCGCTTCCTCCTCCCTCGGGTCCCCCTCCCCCGCACCTCTCCCTTAAACCACACTCATTTCTAACCAACGTTCCACGGACCAGTCCAGCATCGGGGGCACTTGCATGCCCAATTTCTCACAAAACTCTTCTAGTTCGCCCGGGAATCTTAATCTTGCAGATCTCCCATCTTTACTGCCTACCAGGCAGGCAGGAAATCCCCATGTATATTTCATATTCTGATTTATCATTTGATCCACTAGGGGTTTCAGATGTCGTCTTCTCACCAATGTGCTCTTAGCCAGATCTGCAAACACTTGAATTCTTGCTTCTTCATATTGCAGTGGGGGATGTCCCTTCAATTTGACCCATATATTTTCCTTTTCTTCATAGAATCTAAACCTCACGATAATATCGCGACTGCTTTCTGCCCGTCTAGTGTCTAACCTACCCACCCTGTGTACACGCTCAATTTTTGGAAAGGCCTCTCCTTCTAACTCTAGGAGTGGGTTGAAAATAGCCGCCACAGTCCTCCTCAGATCTTCCCCCCTGATTTCTGGGACCCCTCGGAGTCGCAGGTTTTGTCTACATTCTCTATTTTCTTGATCTTCCATCCTGTAGCATATTTTTATCTGATTTTGTTGGGATGTCTTAAGTTGTTCTTTTAATTCAGAGATCTCCCGCTCTTGTTTATCTAACTTATCTTCAGTACCTTCTACTCTGGTCAAAAGATTGCCTAGATCTAACCTCAGCATATTGATCTCGGCTTTAATCTCGGCTTTTATTGAGGTCTCCATTGTTTTAAGCATATCTGCCAGTTCGTATTTTGAGGGGAGGTGTATGTCCTGCCTGTGTTCATCTATCCTAGATGCTTCCAGGGTGTTGTCTGCTAATAGATCCTCCCTTGACTGCTCAGGGGTCTGTTCTTCCCTCGCATTAGATCCCTTCTTCTTTTTATCTGCCATATTTAATTTTTGTGTCTCTTGGTGGGCACTCCCCGGGCTCCCCCCTTTGGCCAGGTATTGCTTTATTGAGCTTCCAGTTGCACTCCCTGTTTGGTTATCTTTTGGGGTTTTTGGTGGTCCCCCTTTACCGGTTTTGGATGTGTTCCGGCTCATACTATCTTCCTGTACCCCCTGTGTGATTAAATATTGATCAATCTGACAGGAGGAAGCAAGAGAGTCCTCTGTCTGTTATCCAATGTTTTAGATGCAGAGTAGTGGCACAGGTGATGTAATGGGTAGATACGACACTGTAGACTGAGTGTATAGCGACCGACCTCTCGTCACCACTACGTCTAAAAACTGTCCCTTAATCGACTTCCAAGTGTATCAACAGGTCCAGGGTCTCTGTTGCGTGTTATTCTGAATTTTCCTGGGGGGGGGCTACCGGACTCTACCCCCTATATAGGGATCTATCGATCCTGCTTCCCCTATATTTGAGTCTGTCTCTGGATTTAGGGAAGGTAGGCACACCTATGCTTGGGGCTATATTGGTATGTTTTAACTATGCCCCAGCCCTCCCTCCCTTATGGGGTGCAGGTATCTCAGTCTATAGGTTTAGATAGCAGCGTTTGTCTTTTAACACTTTACTTTTAAACAAGTTGTAATGTCCCACGGCTCTCTGCCGTATACCATGTGGTCGATTACAATGAAAAATTGCGATGTTTATATATTCAAGTATCTATTTACCATTGACTTTAAAGCAATTGCCTGGGGTGTAAGATATGCAGTAAAGAGCCATAGACCTCATCAGCCCTCCATCGTCTCCTCTGCTTTGCATAGATGACCGATGTTACTCTAGATCAGTAGCCTTGTAAGTTTTCTCCCTTCACCATTCACAGGCTTGCATTTCCTGGCATATCTCTAATACACTCTTACCTTTCGTCTGGTTGACTTAGTGTATTTCTTACCCCCCTCTTTGAACCATCTTCCTCTTTGTTTTTTGAAAGATGAAGTCCAGAGTTTGGTTCCCGTGGTGTTTCAGGGCTCTATATCCCTCAGCTTGCGGCGTTCACAGCGGCATCCGATGCTCGTCCTGTCTCCGTACTGGTCACGCTCAGTGCAGGGGAGAGTGCAGGTAGGCGGGGGTTCCGAGCGGGTGTCCGAGACCGTCGCTGCGTTTGTTCCCTTCGGCTCACCATGTAACATTTAAGGGATTCTCAGGCACTCATTTCAATGGCGGCCGCGCAGTTGTCACAACGTGGCCGCTTTCTCACATCCCTTAGTCGGTCTCGTCCGTTTGTTCTTTCGGGCGGTGTAGTAAGAGAGCCCGCCAGAGCGCCTGCAGGATGCCCCACCTCTCGCTCCTCCCTTCCCGTCCGACGTCTCACGTCATCTCTGATAATTAGCTGAGGGCACCCGCCGTTTATTACCAAATAAAGGTTTAGCCCCCTGATCGCCCGGCGGTGATATGCGTCGCCCCAGGCAGCGTCAGATTAGTGGCAGTACCGCTAACACCCACGCAGGCAGCATACGCCTCCCTTAGTGGTATAGTATCTGAACGGATCAATATCTGATCCGATCAGATCTATACTAGCGTCCCCATCAGTTTAGGGTTCCCAAAAATGCAGTGTTAGTGGGATCAGCCCAGATACCTGCTAGCACCTGCATTTTGCCCCTCCGCCCGGCCCAGCTCAGCCCACCCAAATGCAGTATCGATTGATCACTGTCACTTACAAAACACTAAACACATAACTGCAGCGTTCGCAGAGTCAGGCCTGATCCCTACGATCGCTAACAGTTTTTTTGGTAGCGTTTTGGTGAACTGGCAAGCACCAGCCCCAGGCAGCGTCAGGTTAGTGCCAGTACCGCTAACACCCACGCACACACCGTACACCTCCCTTAGTGGTATAGTATCTGATTGGATCAATATCTGATCCGATCAGATCTATACTAGCGTCCCCAGCAGTTTAGGGTTTCCAAAAATGCAGTGTTAGCGGGATCAGCCCAGATACCTGCTAGCACCTGCGTTTTGCCCCTCCGCCCGGCCCAGCCCAGCCCACCCAAGTGCAGTATCGATCGATTACTGTCACTTACAAAACACTAAATGCATAACTGCAGCGTTCGCAGAGTCAGGCCTGATCCCTGCGATCGCTAACAGTTTTTTTTGTAGCGTTTTGGTGAACTGGCAAGCGCCAGTGGCCTAGTACACCCCGGTCATAGTCAAACCAGTACTGCAGTAACACTTGGTGACGTGGCGAGTCCCATAAGTGCAGTTCAAGCTGGTGAGGTGGCAAGCACAAGTAGTGTCCCGCTGCCACCAAGAAGAAGACAAACAGGCCCGTCGTCTGCCCGTACTTCCCCCATTCACATCCCCAACCAAATGCAGTCGGCTGCATGAGAGGCATTTTCTTTATGTCCTCCCGAGTACCCCTACCCAACGAACCCCCCCAAAAAAGATGTTGTGTCTGCAGCAAGCGCGGATATAGGCGTGACACCCGCTATTATTGTCCCTCCTGTCCTGACAATCCTGGTCTTTGCATTGGTGAATGTTTTGAACGCTACCATGCACTAGTTGAGTATTAGCGTAGGGTACAGCATTGCACAGACTAGACGCACTTTCACAGGGTCTCCCGAGATGCCATCGCATTTTGAGAGACCCGAACCTGGAACCGGTTACAGTTATAAAAGTTACAGTTACAAAAAAAGTGTAAAAAAAAACCACAAAAAAAATATCAAATAAAAAAAAATAGTTGTCGTTTTATTGTTCTCTCTCTCTCTATTCCCTCTCTATTGTTCTGCTCTTTTTTACTGTATTCTATTCTGCAATGTTTTATTGTTATTATGTTTTATCATGTTTGCTTTTCAGGTAATTTTTTATACTGTACTGTTTACTGTGTTTTATTGTTAACCCTTTTTTTGTTTTCAGGTACGCCATTCACGACTTTGAGTGGTAATACCAGAATGATGCCTGCAGGTTTAGGTATCATCTTGGTATCATTCTTTTCAGCCAGCGGTCGGCTTTCATGTAAAAGCAATCCTAGCGGCTAATTAGCCTCTAGACTGCTTTTACAAGCCGTGGGAGGGAATGCCCCCCCCACCATCTTCCGTGTTTTTCTCTGGCTCTCCTGTCCCAACAGGGAACCTGAGAATGCAGCCGGTGATTCAGCCAGCTGACCATAGAGCTGATCAGAGACCAGAGTGGCTCCAAACATCTCTATGGCCTAAGAAACCGGAAGCTACGAGCATTTTATGACTTAGATTTCGCCGGATGTAAACAGCACCATTGGGAAATTGGGAAAGCATTTTATCACACCGATCTTGGTGTGGTCAGATGCTTTGAGGGCAGAGAAGAGATCTAGGGTCAAAAAAAGAGTACCTGTCACTACCTATTGCTATCATAGGGGATATTTACATTCCCTGAGATAACAATAAAAATGATTAAAAAAAAAATGAAAGGAACAATTTAAAAATAAGATAAAAAAGCAAAAAAATAATAATAATAAAAAAAAAGCACCCATATCCCCCCCCCGCTCTCACGCTAAGGCGAACGCAAGCGTCGGTCTGGCGTCAAATGTAAACAGCAATTGCACCATGCATGTGAGGTATCACCGCGAAGGTCAGATCGAGGGCAGTAATTTTAGCAGTAGACCTCCTCTGTAAATCTAAAGTGGTAACCTGTAAAGGCTTTTAAAAATGTGTTTATTTTGTTGCCACTGCACGTTTGTGCGCAATTTTAAAGCATGTCATGTTTGGTATCCATGTACTCGGCCTAAGATCATCTTTTTTATTTCATCAAACATTTGGGCAATATAGTGTGTTTTAGTGCATTAAAATTTTAAAAAGTGTGTTTTTTCCCCAAAAAATGCGTTTGAAAAATCGCTGCGCAAATATTGTGTGAAAAAAAAAAATGAAACACCCACCATTTTAATCTGTAGGGCATTTGCTTTAAAAAATATATAATGTTTGGGGGTTCAAAGTAATTTTCTTGAAAAAAAAATACATTTTTTCATGTAAACAAAAAGTGTCAGAAAGGGCTTTGTCTTCAAGTGTTAGAAGAGTGGGTGATGTGTGACATAAGCTTCTAAATGTTGTGCATAAAATGCCAGGACAGTTCAAACCCCCCCAAATGACCCCATTTTGGAAAGTAGACACCCCAAGCTATTTGATGAGAGGCATGTTGAGTCCATGGAATATTTTATATTGTGACACAAGTTGCGGGAAAGAGACCAATTTTTTTTTTTTCACAAAGTTGTCACTAAATGATATATTGCTCAAACATGCCATGGGAATATGTGAAATTACACCCCAAAATACATTCTGTTGCTTCTCCTGAGTATGGGGATACTACATGTGTGAGACTTTTTGGGAGCCTAGCAGCGTACAGGACCCCGAAAACCAAGCAGAAAAATCCTGAAGGCGGTGATTGGTTTTCGGGGTACCGTACGCGGCTAGGCTCCCAAAAAGTCCCACACATGAGGTATCCCCATACTCAGGAGAAGCAGCTGAACATATTTTGGGGTGTAATTCCACATATGCCCATGGCCTGTGTGAGCAATATATCATTTAGTGACAACTTTTTGTAATTTTTTTTTGTCATTATTCAATCACTTGGGACAAAAAAAATAATATTCAATGGGCTCAACATGCCTCTCAGCAATTTCCTTGGGGTGTCTACTTTCCAAAATGGGGTCATTTGGGGGGGTTTTGTACTGCCCTGCCATTTTAGCACTTCAAGAAATGACATAGGCAGTCATAAACTAAAAGCTTGACTGACGGATTACAGATGTCATTTTCCCCTAATAGCAACCTACCACCCTGTTACCCCAATGACTCAAACCACACCGAGCTTGGAGTATTAAAAGGCCGTAGCGGCCTAATTTTATTAAACAAATAATCTTAAATATAAAAATATAACATATCAACATTATCTATCATAAATAGAAAAACATCAACAACAAAAAACAACATCTGTTAAAACAACCTGCTTAATTATCAAGCGTTGGTCTGAGCAATATCTTGATCATCCTCTGTGTCCATAACAGGACTTGCACTGCGGTCCCATCAAATCTATCAAATAGGCCTCAAGCCGACAAGCTGGCTCAGAGACTAGCAATGACCGCAGTGCCCCATTATCACTTCCCGGCTAACCTCCGTTAACCGGGAACCACCATCATGAGCCATATCAACGCTAGCTCCCAAAAAGACTCTTACTTTTGCCATTTACCTTGCTTTTTGCCCAGACCAACGTCCGCCACTGCCATGACCTCGTCAAAAAACCCCTTTTTTTTTTTTTTTTTTAATTTAACCATAACCATATCTAGTTAACCCTACTATACCAGAAAACAAGGGGAGGGTGGGCGGGAACTTTCCACCACTACTGTTACACCCCCTTGGGCGGGGTTACCTTTTAAAGCCTTCCTTGCTACCTCCCCCTCGGTTACTTCATACCACACCCCTAAAACTATTAACTCCCCTGTTACCACAGTCATGTATGCCCTCCTCTATGCATTACATGCTGTTGCTACGGGCTTCTCTGTATAAATTCCAGAAAATGTACCCTAGTTTGTAGACACTATAACTTTTGCGCACACCAATAAATATACACTTATTGACATTTTTTTTACCAAAGACATGTGGCCGAATACAATTTGGCCTAAATGTATGACTAAAATTGAGTTTATTGGATTTTTTTATAACAAAAATAGAAAACATCATTTTTTTTCGAAATTTTCGGTCTTTTTCCTTTTATAGCGCAAAAAATAAAAACGGCAGAGGTGATCAAATACCATCAAAATAAAGCTCTATTTGTGGGAAAAAAAGGACGCAAATTTCATTTGGGTACAGCATTGCAGGACCGCGCAATTAGCAGTTAAAGCGACGCAGTGCCGAATTGTAAAAAGTCCTCTGGTCTTTAGGCAGCCAAATCCTCCGGGGCTGAAGTGGTTAAAACCCACAAACACCAACAATGCCTGTAAATAGAGATGGGCTGAACACCCCCCTGTTTGGTTCTCAGCAGAACTGCCGAACAGGTGAAAAGTTCTGCCCCAAACTCCATTGAAGTCTATGAGAGCCGAATGTGAGAAATTTAAAGTCCCCATTTTGAAGGCTTATATGCAAGTAATTGGCAATAAAAAGGGTATGGGGGTCCGGGTCCTGCCCTGGGAGACATGTATCAATGCAATTTTTTTTTTTTAAAGTGATTGTTTTTCAGGAGCAGTGATTTTAATGATGCTTAAAGTGCAACAATAAAAATGAAAAATTCCTTTAACCTCTTGCTTACTGGGCACTTAAACCCCCCTCCTGCCCAGACCAATTTTCAGCTTTCAGTGCTGACGCACTTTGAATGACAATTACGCGGTCATACAACACTGTACCCAAATTAAATTTTTATCATTTTTTTCCCACAAATAGAGCTTTCTTTTGGTGGTATTTAATCATACCTGGGATTTTTATTTTTTGCTAAACAAACAAAAAAGATGGAAAATTTTGAAAAAAAAAATCATGTTTCATAGTTTGTTATAAAATTTTGCAAACAGGTAATTTTTCTCCTTCATTGATATGCGCTGATGAGGCGGCACTGGTGGGCATTGATAGGCTGCACTGGTGGGCACTGATAGGCTGCTCTGGTGGGTACTGATAGACTGCACTGATGGGCACTGATAGGCACAGTTAAGGCGGCACTGATGGGGACAGATAAGGTGGCATTGATGGCCACTGAGAAGATGGCACTGATGGGTGGCACGGATGGGTGGCACGGATGGGTGGCACTGATGGACACTGATAGGTACCACTGATAGATGGCACTGATGGGCACTGATAGGTGGCACTGATAGGTGGCACTGGTAGGTGACACTGATGGGCATTGATAGGTGGCACTGATGTGCAGCACTGTTGTTGAGGCACTGATTGTGGGCACTGATAGGTGGCACTGTGGGCACTGATGGGTTGCGCTGGTGGGCACTGGTAGGCGGCACTGTTGCCTACTGCTAGGTGGCACTGGCAGGGGGCACAGGTGGGCACTGAGGATCTGGCAGCAGCTCGCCGTGATCAGGAAGGATGTCTCTCACAGCCACCGGTGATCGCCTTTTTTTTCTCCTCACGCTGTCAGCGCAAGGAGAAAAAATAGCCGAATATCCGGCTCTGTTGACATCACATGATCAGCTGTCATTGGCTGACCCCTTACTTCGATCTGTGATCCAGCAAGTCTCATTGACTCGCTGTTCACAGAGTGCGCCATGCGCGCCCTGCAGGGGGCACACAGGCTGCTTGGGCATGGGAGGACATCAATAGACGTACTCCCGGCAAAGCAGGTCTACGCTGTACCCATCATTCGGCTATAGCGCGGATCTGAAGTAGTTAAATATAGTGGCAGGGGGTCCCCTTAGTCTGCCTGTAAAGTGGTGCATCTGTACCATGTATAGAGCCTGCTGCAGCAAAACTGACATTTATAAAGAAAAAAACAAGTCAAATCACATTCAACTTGACTTGCAGTTACAATTGCCGGCACCCGGCTATTGAAAAAAAATGGCTTGGGGCCCCTCCAAAATCCCATAACAGACCCTTATCCATGTTGATGGGGACAAAGGTCTCTTCCCCACAACCCTGGGCTGTGATTGTGGGGGTCTGCCAAGTAGCCCCACCCTTACCTTCCCCAAAGCAACCACCCCCCATGTCGTGGCCTCCCATGTAGCCTGGTATGGATCAGGGGGAGGCGCTAACTCATCCCCCCCATTTCCTGACCTGCCAGGCTGCATTCTTGGATAAGGGCCTGGTATGGACGGGGGGACCCCATGCCATTTTTATTTTTTACCAGCAAATGTTTTTTAAAAATGTAGCTGTCAGTGGGGAAGCCCATTGACAGCTGACAACTCATTGGTGCAGTTGTGCATGTGTCCACGATAGGTGACGTCGCCACGCACAAATGGATGAACAAGGTGGAGATCCACCCACCGTACCACCCTCCATGCATTAAAGGGGCACCCAGATTCCAAAGACCAGGTCCTAAGAGGAATGGGGCGTCCCGTGGGTGCTGGGTAGCCACTGCAAGCACAGACCTCACTGTCCTGTTACAGTGAAACACAATGATTACATAATTTACAGAATAAAACAATACAATGCCTTAACAAATTCTATACCGGCACTTCCCCCCTTCCTGCCCAGGCCAATTTTCAGCTTTCAGTGCCTGAAGTTACTACGGCAGTGGTGACTGCCGGCTGAAGATCTCAGATCGGTTCCGAGGAAAGTCCTTATGAGTCGAGTCTTGAGCAAAGTCTTTCATGACCCACTTGCCTTAAAGGATTGCCCAGGCCCAGTTTTGAGGGCAGGGTTAAGACTGATCAATTTGGATAGAGTCCCCCTTAAATTTAGGGATCTGGCCTGGCTGTGCTTCCATGGGAGGCTCTATGTTCGGGGCAATTTGAAATTCCGCAGTGGGATGGATCGTAGCTGTCCTCGGGAAGAGTGTGCAGGTGAGGAGGAGACTATGGACCATTTTCTGCTTCATTGTCCCTTTAACATAGAGGTGTACAAACAGGTGGGGTGGGCCCTCGGTGTTCCTTTCCTCTCCAGGCTGGGTTATGCTGAGTGGGTGTGCGGAGCATTCAATACTGGTGGGGTTTTTTGTTTGGATACACTTTTTTTAGTTAGCCTAGTAGTCCGTTATTTCACTTGGAACGCACGGTGTCAGGTCAGCATTCGGCGTAAAATCCTTCCTGTTCAGGTGGTGGTGTATGACATTCTGCAAGAGGTGGAGAAGATTCGGGTGCTTGAGAGAGACAAGCGGAGTCAAGGGGCTTGGTTGAAGGCGTGGAGGAGGTTTCAAGCCTCCCTGACTGCCAGGAGTCTCTTTCTCGGGTGTGGCTGTCTGTCTCTTATCACCCTAGATTTTATTTTTTTGATTAATTTTTGATAAATGGCTGCGTACATAGGTGATGGGTTGTGCCTCTTAGGACCTCTCTTCTGGTTTATGTAAATAGTTTACTAAAAATGTGTTGGTAGTGGATTATGTATATATTGTATATATTCTGAACATGGATGTGTATTCCTTGGATTTCTGTTGAAGTTTTGTACTATGGTTTTGTTTTTTACTTTTGTATAAAATTGGTTGCTTGATTCTTTTTAATAAAAGATCAATAGTGTCCCATCATTGGTGTCAGTGGGAGGAATAGTGCCCCATCATCGGTGTCAGTTGGAGGAATAGTGCCCCATCATTGGTGTCAGTGGAAGGAATAGTGTCCCATTATTGGCGTCAGTGGGAGTAATAGTGTCCCATTGATGGTGTCAGTGGGAGGAATAGTGTCCCATTGATGGTGTCAGTGGGAGAAATAGTGTCCCATCATTGGTGTAAGTTAGAGGAATAGTGCCCCATCATTGGTATCAGTGGGAGGAATAGAGCCCCATCATTGGTGTCAGTTGGAGGAATAGTCATATTTCTATTGAATCAAGTGTTGTTAGAATTCATCTCAGGGAGAGAAGTGAAATCTTTTTGTAGCTGTTGTGTGATGGTGTAAATGTCTTGTCTCTCTATAATGCGCATAGAAAGGGGTGAGTGATCGTCTGCCACCTCTATGCGTGATGTGTGGTTTTCCTGTAGACTCGTCCTCTGGAAATGACTTAACCACATAGTTTCCTCTCTAGACATCCTCTATGTACAGAGCATTAGGACAGAAGGAGTAGACATATTTATTGCACAGCTGGGTTGGGGGTCTGATCAGTGATGGGTTGGGTGTAGGATGGGTTGGGGGTCTGATCAGTGATGGGTTGGGTGTAGGATGGGTTGGGGGTCTGATCAGTGAAAGGTTGGGTGTAGGATGGGTTGAGGGTCTGATCAGTGATGGGTTGGGTGTAGGATGGGTTGGGGGTCTGATCAGTGATGGGTTGGGTGTAGGATGGGTTGGGGGTCTGATCAGTGATAGGTTGGGTGTAGGATGGGTTGGGGGTCTGATCAGTGATGGGTTGGGTGTAGGATGGGTTGGGGGTCTGATCAGTGATAGGTTGGGTGTAGGATGGGTTGGGGGTCTGATCAGTGATGGGTTGGGTGTAGGATGGGTTGGGGGTCTGATTAGTGATGGGTTGGGTGTAGGATGCTTTGATCGGTTCATAAAAAATGACTAATATTGTTACAATGTATTAATCAATAAAACCCACAACACCAACACGCCTGCAAACAGAGATAGGCCGAACACCCCCCTGTTTGGTTCTCAGCAGAACTCCCGAACAGGTAAAAAGTTCTGCCCCAAACAGCAAATTCCATTGAAGTCTATGAGAGCCTAACGTGAGAAATCAAAAGTCCCCATTTTGAAGGCTTATATGCAAGTAATTGGCATAAAAAGGGTATGGGGGTCCGGGTCCTGCCCTGGGGGACGTGTATCAATGCATTTTTTTTTAAAGTGATTGTCTTTTCAGCAGCAATGATTTTAATGATGCTCAAAGTGCAACAATAAAAATTAAAAATTCCTTTAAATATAGTGCCAGGGGGTCCCCTTAGTCTGCCTGTAAAGTGGTGCATCTGTACCATGTATAGAACCTGCTTCAGCAAAACTGAAATTTATAAAGAAAATAACAAGTACAAATCCCATTCAACTTGACTTGCAGTTACAATTGCCGGCACCCGGCTATTGAAAAAAATGGCTTGGGGCCCCCCAAAATCCATACCAGACCTTATCCATGTTGATGGGGACAAGGGTCTCTTCTCCACAACCCTGGGCTGTGATTGTGGGGGTCTGCCAAGTGGCACCACCCTTACCTGCCCCAAAGCACCCACCCCCCATGTTGTGGCCCCCATGTGGCCTGGTATGATTCAGGGGGGGCGTTAACTCGCCCCCCCTTTCCTGACCTGCCAGGCTGCATTTTCGGATAATGGCCTGGTATGGACTGGGGGGGACCCCATGCTGTTTTTTGTTTTTTGTTTACGATTTTTTACCGGCAAATGTTTTTTAAAAATGTAGCTGTCAGTGGGGAAGCCCATTGACAGCTGACAACTCATTGGTGCAGTTGTGCATGTGTCCACAATAGGTGACACACAAACATGACAGAAGGTGCACACATACGTCTCCAAATGGATGAACAAGGTGGAGATCCAACCACTGTACCCCCCTCCATGCATTAAAGGGGCACCCAGATTCCAAAGACCAGGTCCTAAGAAGAACGGGGCGTCCCCGAGGGTGCTGGGCAGCCACCGCAAGCACAGAAATCAACGTCCTGTTACAGTGAAACACAATGATTACATAATTTACAGAATAAGACAATACAATGCCTTAACAACTTCAATACCGGGCACTTTCGCCCCCCTCCTGCCCAGGCTGATTTTCAGCTTTCATAGCTGTCACACTTTGAATGACAATTATGCGGTCATGTAACACATAGTTGCCAAAATTAATAAAAAATTTATAGGGACACTTTTTTGTCTGCAAGCGGAGTCTTGCTTTAATTGGGGGGGGACATTCCTTTTAAGGCGGGACGTACGGAGAAAAGGAAAAATGAAAAATGGGCGTGATTTAAGCGAGAATGGGCATGGCTCAAAGGGGGTGTGGTTGGAGTCTGAGATGAACAAGGGATGGAGAAAGAAAGAAAGAAAGAAAGAAAGAAAGAAAGAAAGAAAGAAAGAAAGAAAGAAAGAAAGAAAGAAAGAAAGAAAGAAAGAAAGAAAGAAAGAAAGAAAGAAAGAAAGAAAGAAAGAAAGAAAGAAAGAAAGAAAGAAAGAAAGAAAAAAGAAAGGTAGGCCCACATCCTACACCACAATAGAAATATGTGTATTCCAGAAAGATTAACAATCAGCAGATAAAGATACTCCAACCACCTGGTGTTAGCGCTTCAATCATCCCGACACCATGGTTGTTATAGTGTCAGGATGATTGAAACGCATTATTTCTATTACTACATTATAATTTAAAATTAAATAGTTCAACTCACTATAATGCCGAATCATTGGGAGCCCTGAGGGTGTCACTTGTCACATCGCCTGCCACCAGAGGCCATCAGGTGTCCCCAGCAGAGTCCCTCCTTACAGCATAGTCCCTCCAGACCCCCTGGGACAACCCAACCCCCATATGTGCAGATGCCCCCAGGACAACCTACCCCCCCATATGTACAGACCCCCCAGGACAACCCACCACCCTATATGTACAGACCCCCCAGGACAAACCGCCCCCCCTATGTACAGACCCCCCAGGACAAACCACCCCCCATATGTACATACCCCCCAGGACAAACCACCCCCCATCAGTACAGACCCCCCCCCAGCAAAGCCCACCCCCTCTCCTCATGCACTGGGTGGCGAGCGGAGGATTCAACGTGCAGCCGCCCAGAGAGTTGCTTGCTCAGACTGTCACTCTCCGGGTGACACGCTTGTGATAGGAGGCAGCCACAGTGAGAGTGAGACAGAGCAGAGTCTCACTCAGCCAATAGCGCTGGGAACCAGGGCTCTCCATCACAGGAGACCAGCTCGTGGATACCGAGGGGAAGAACCAAGAGGTGGAGCCCGGGTGGCAATGTAAGCGGACTTCCCTAAAATGGCCGCGACGGAGACAGAATTACCCAGTGCTGGCCCCAAACCTCTAGTGGCGGCAGCAATGCTAATTCGGGACAGTTGACAAGTATGATAACACTGTACCCATATGAGATTTTTATCATTTTTTCACATAAGTAGAGCTTTCTTGTGGCGGTATTTAATCACCTCTGGGGTTTTTTACATTTTTTGCTAAATAAACAAAAAAAAGACTAAAAATTTTGAAAAGAGAACGTGTTTTTTGGAGTTGTCATTGTTTGACACAGTTTTTTGGAAAATGAAGAAATTTAAAAAACTTTTTTTTTACATACTGTCATCAGTACAGTACAGCATCATCATATAACATGTGTGGTGGTGATCAGGAACACTGACTGGTGACAGTATGTAAAATATATAAAATAATCATCATCATTTTTTTCAATTTTGTTTACTTTTATTTTTTCAATTTTTTTAAATGATTTTTTTAACACACTGTGACCAGAGCAATACAGTGTTACCATAATAATGCTGTACTACTCTGGGGAAGGGATCAGGATTTTTTTACACAATATGATTGCTTATAACAATGAATTTCATTGCTATAAGTAACCATTTTTACTGAATGAAACGGATTAATTCAGTGAGTATTGTTGATTGATGGCTGTGATTGGCCCTGTCTGTACTATGTGATCACTGTGACCAATCACAGCTAGCAACACAATAGTACACGATGAATGGTATGAAAGGAAGCCATCCATTGTTTACAATTGTCATGTGATCTGCTGTGATTGGTCACAGCGATCACATGGTTCCAGCAGTGGGCCGGTACAGTGATCTGTCATTGGCTGAGTCCGGTGAACACAGCGGATAACAGATCGCGCCCACGGCGCAGGCTGCAAGGCCACATAGGGGCACGTTCTGGGAGGACATCATTTGACATCCATCCACAATGACGAAAGTGGTTAAGCACTAATATGTAACAAATAATAAAGTAAGTTGCTCCACAGTACCAACAACATATTACTCATTATTGTTATGCATGTTTTAAATTTTTTGGGTGACATTAACTAAAAAGCTTTAAATTCCTATCAAATATGGAACACATATCATTATATAAAATCTACAGGCTTAGAAATATCAGTTTGTAAATGGATAGAAAACTGGTAAAAAAAACAGAATTGGAAGAGTCGTGATTAATGATTCTTACTCTGAATGGTCTAAGGTTATCAGTGGTGTACCCCAAGGTTCAGTGTTATCAGTGGTGTACCCCAAGGTTCAGTGTTGTCAGTGGTGTACCCCAAGGTTCAGTGTTATCAGTGGTGTACCCCAAGGTTCAGTGTTATCAGTGGTGTACCCCAAGGTTCAGTGTTATCAGTGGTGTACCCCAAGGTTCAGTGTTGTCAGTGGTGTACCCCAAGGTTCAGTGTTGTCAGTGGTGTACCCCAAGGTTCAGTGTTATCAGTGGAGTACACCAGGGTTCAGTGTTTTCAGTGGTGTACCCCAAGGTTCAGTGTTATCAGTGGTGTACCCCAAGGTTCAGTGTTATCAGTGGAGTACACCAAGGTTCAGTGTTGTCAGTGGTGTACCCCAAGGTTCAGTGTTATCAGTGGTGTACTCCAAGGTTCAGTGTTATCAGTGGTGTACACCAAGGTTCAGTGTTGTCAGTGGTGTACCCCAAGGTTCAGTGTTATCAGTGGTGTACTCCAAGGTTCAGTGTTATCAGTGGTGTACCCCAAGGTTCAGTGTTGTCAGTGGTGTACCCCAAGGTTCAGTGTTATCAGTGGTGTACTCCAAGGTTCAGTGTTATCAGTGGTGTACCCCAAGGTTCAGTGTTGTCAGTGGTGTACCCCAAGGTTCAGTGTTATCAGTGGTGTACTCCAAGGTTCAGTGTTATCAGTGGTGTACACCAAGGTTCAGTGTTGTCAGTGGTGTACCCCAAGGTTCAGTGTTGTCGGTGGTGTACCCCAATGTCCAGTGTTGTCAGTGGTGTGCCCCAAGGTTCAGTGTTGTCAGTGGTGTACCCCAAGGTTCAGTGTTATCAGTGGTGTACCCCAAGGTTCAGTGTTATCAGTGGTGTACCCCAAGGTTCAGTGTTATCAGTGGTGTACCCCAAGATTCAGTGTTGTCAGTGGTGTACCCCAAGATTCAGTGTTCTCAATCGTGTACCCCAAGGTTCAGTGTTATCAGTGGGGTACACCAAAATTCAGTGTTATCAGTGGTGTACCCCAAGATTCAGTGTTGTCAGTGGTGTACCCCAAGATTCATTGTTGTCAGTGGTGTACCCCAAGGTTCAGTGTTATCAGTGGTGTACACCAAGCTTCAGTGTTAGCAGTGGTGTACCCCAAGGTTCAGTGTTATCAGAGGGGTACCCCAAGGTTCAGTGTTATCAGAGGGGTACACCAAGGTTCAGTGTTATCAGAGGGGTACACCAAGGTTCAGTGTTGGGTCCCTTGCTTTTTAATTCATTTATAAATGATATGGGGTCTGAGATTTCAGTGTTTGCAGATAACACCAAGCTATGCAGTGGAGTCAAGAGGAGGGGAGCAAGGAAAGTGGGACTTTGTATGAAGCATATGGTAGCAAAAGGATAGCTTAGTTGAACAAGAGGAATTTTAATGATATAATAATGTAAACATACATAGATTGTTAATATCAAGTAAATAACACAATGGCAACAATAACCATAATAATAACAAAGATGTCTCAAAATATAGCCGCTGGAGTAGATGGTAGAAAAATAGACATACCCGTATTTATCGGCGTATAACACGCACATTCATTTTAAGAGGGAAGTTTCAGGAAAAAAAACTTAAATTTTAAATAAGGAACTTTGAAGCAAAATAGGGGTCAATGCCCATCTGCAGCTTAACCATTGCCATCAATGCAGCCTCATCAGTCCACTTCAGTGCAGCCTCACCATTGCCTTCAATGCAGCAGCCTCACCATTGCCATCAGTGCAGCCTGATCGATGCCCATCTGCAGCCTAGAGGAGACAGGGAGGGGGGCGGGGCGAGCGCAGACAGATTACATACAGTGAGAATCTCCTATGATAGACAGAACAGTGGTCCAATGACGGCCCAGGAGACGGGACTTCCTATTACAGAGGCCGCCAAGTAAACAGGAGATTCTCACTGTATGTAATCTGATGGCGCTCGCCCCGCCCCCCTCCCTGTCCCCTTCCAGGCAGCAAAAATTAAAGTATTGGCATATAACACGCACACGCTATTTGCACCCGATTTTCATGGTGAAAAAGTGAGTGTTATACGCCAATAAATACAGTAATAAAAAACAGTAAACAATTTAATGACAATGATATCTCAATAGAGACCAAAATAAAATTCCATAGTTCAACCCAGACAGAGATGAGTAAAAAACTGTGCTCCCCTCCTCTTGACTCAATAGGGATGTAAACCCATGACCCTACCGGGTCATGTTTTCACTTAAAGTTCCATAGGGGTGGAAATACATAACCTTACCAGGTCATGGCTTCCGAAAAGTCCCTAAAAACCTCACCCCTCTCTTTTTACTCAACATAACCAGGGATGGAAGCACATGGTTATGCTCCATTGATTTATTTTTACTATACCTCTTGCATCTAATGACCTTATGTTTAGCCTCCCCTGTTCTCTATTTTTTGTTTTCCTTATTATTAGTATATAATTTTTTTGACTATTTCATCGTTATAGCAATCCACATTGTATATAACAATTCAAGAATGCTGGTACTGGTGTTGCGGTGTGGTTGCCATGGTATCTGGCATTCTTTCTTCCTCCGGGGGCCCGCACTTGCGATGGGTTTCCACACTCGTGGGTAGGGATGAGCCGAACACCCCCCGGTTCAGTTTGCACCAGAACCTGCGAACGGACCGAAAATTTGCACGAACGTTAGAACCCCATTGACGTCTATGGGACTCGAACGTTCAAAATCAAAAGTGCTCATTTTAAATGCTAATTTGCATGGTATTGTCCTAAAAAGGGTTTGGGGACCCGGGTCCTACCCCAGGGGACATGTATCAATGCAAAAAAAGTTTTAAAAACGGCCGTTTTTTCGGGAGCAGTGATTTTAATGATGCTTAAAGTAAAAAAAAAAGTGAAATATTCCTTTAAATATCGTACCTGGAGGGTGTCTATAGTATGCCTGTAAAGTGGCGCGTGTTTCCCGTGTTTAGAACAGTCCCTACACAAAATGTAATTTTTAAAGGAAAAAAGTAATTTAAAACTGCTTGCGGGTTTAATGTAATATCGGGTCCTGGCAATATGAATGAAAATCAGTAAGACGGCATGGGTACCCCCCAGTCCATTACCAGGCCCTTTGGGTCTTGTATGGATATTAAGGGGAACCCCGCACCCAAATTAAAATAAGGAAAAGTGTGGGGCCACCAGACCCTATATACTCTGAACAGCAGTATACAGGCGGTGCAAACAAGACAGGGACTGTAGGTTTGTTGTTAAGTAGAATCTGTTTGTAATTTTGAACGGGTACATTTTTAACGTGTTTAGCTCCAGCCAAAAAATCTTTTTTAAGCTTTTTGGAAAACATAGGGAAGGTTTATCACCCCTGTGACATTTGTTTTGCTGTCTGTCCTCCTCTTCAGAAGATTTCACCTCACTTTTTGTCCCAATGACAAATGTTTTTTGAAAATGTGGGTTTTTTTGTGGAACAAGGATTGGAAAGCATCAGTGGAAAGGAGAAATGTTTTTCCCATATTAACTCTTATAGGGCGTACACACGGTCGGACTTTGTTCGGACATTCCGACAACAAAATCCTAGGATTTTTTCCGACGGATGTTGGCTCAAACTTGTTTTGCCTACACACGGTCGCACAAAGTTGTGGGAATTTGCCGATCGCCAACCACGTGGTCACGTACACCACGTACGACGAGACTAGAAAAGGCCGGTTCAGAACCAAGCGCAGCACCCTTTGGGCTCCTTTTGCTAATCTCGTGTTAGTAAAAGTTTGGTGAGAGATGATTCGCGCTTTTTCAGACTCGTGGCTTTCAGATCGTTTTCTGCCGTTCAGTTTGTGCTTGTGGGTTTGTATCTGCTCTTCAGTGCGTGCAAGCAAGTTCCGCGTGACTTTAGGTAGTCATTGTATTCTTGTTCGTTCGTTACTGTTTTTCAGGTCGCTCTTCACAGGCCTTGCTGTTCTTCAGTGCGTTCTGTTACTTCGTTCTGAGCAGCCGACCGTTTTCTAGCCATGTTTCGTATGCGTACTCCTCGTAGAGTTCGTGCTGTGTGGGGGCTTGGTGTTGGGGTCCTGACCTTGACTCAAGTCCAGTCCATGAACAGGGTGGGGAGGAGTTCATGGACCAAGAATTGGTTGCTTCAGCGTGACCAGTTCTGTCATATGCCTTTGCTCCGTGAGATCCGTGAGAATAATCCTGATGATTTCAGGAACTTTCTCAGGATGACGGACCCCATGTTTCACCGTTTTTTGGCTTCGCTGACCCCCTATATCAGCAGGCAGGATACCTGCATGAGGCAAGACATCACTCCGGAGCAGAGGTTGGTCGCTACCTTGCGGTATTTGGCCACAGGGAGAAGCCTGCAGGACTTGAAGTTCTCGACAGGCATCATCCCCCAGGCTCTGGGGATCATTATCCCAGAGACCTGTTCTGCCATCATCCAGGTCCTGCAGAAGGAGTATATAAAGGTAAGATTTTTATCCTTTAATATCACATTTTATTGTATTGAATGTTTGATAATATATTGTATTTCTTTCCCCATTCCCTAATTACCATGATTGTATTATGCTGTGAATGTCCCCTTTCTCCTCATGCATGCTGGATTTTTATGTAATTATTATTTTAGGTCCTTCATACATATTTGCCCTTCAATGACCTCCCCAGCATGGTGTCTCCTGCCCTATATTCACGTCATGTAGTCACTTAACAATGAATTTTATCAGCTCCATAGTAGTGCTTTACCCCAAACACCCCCTAAAATGTTTGTAAATGTTATTTTTGATTTAAATTCAGGCAGAGTGGCAGAGGCTTTTTTTGTGGTGTCCCCAAATAATTTTTAGTAACCCTCCCTCCCCCAACTGCTAAGTCAGCTGATCCCAATTCTCTATCTATCCTCAATCATCTATCTGCTGACTTTGCCAAACCCATACACACTATACCCATCTCTTTACTGGTCAGATTTATGGATGAATTCCCCAAAGCATGTAGTGCAAGGGCCTGCCTGTATACTTTCAAATGGTACTGTTTAAAGTTTGTGTATCCTATTATTATCTTGATAGGTAATAGCAGAATATCCAAATGTCCTCAAATGTGTACAGTGTGTATTTATATCTTTGTATTATGACACTTCTTACCTGTCCAGTGGGCTGCCAATAGTGTAACTAAGGAGGGTCTGTTCAAAGTAATACCCATTATTTAGGCATTCATCTCTCAATGAAGTGAAGAGGGTTACCTGTCCAAGAGCCCCCCCCCTATAATGATAGAAATGGCCCATGACAGGGGGGGAGGGGGAATATGATAGGTGTACCTTATACTTTGGCCTTGTTAAATTCCCCTTACTAAATGCTATCTGGAGGTTGCCCCATAATGTTTGTGTATAATCTGCTTGCCATGTTTCTGTGAAAAAATAGTAATGTTTATTGTTTTTTCCTCAACAGTTTCCTTCCACGCCACAGGAATGGCAGACTGTGTCCTCCCACTTTGCCCAGCGGTGGGACTTTCCTAACTGCGGAGGGGCAATTGATGGGAAACACATCCACATCATCCCACCACCCAACTCGGGGTCATACTATTATAATTACAAGGGGTTTAATAGTATAGTGATGTTGGCGGTGGTGTCGGCTAATTATGACATGGCCGGATGTCCGATGGTGGAGTCATCGCCCAGACGGAGTTCTACAGGCGTCTCCAGAATGGCAGCTTGGACTTGCCAGCTCCAGAGGACAATGTGGAAGGACTCCCATTCGTGTTCGTTGCTGATGAAGCGTTTGCGCTGGGGGACCACCTGATGCGGCCATTCCCGATGAGGACCCTCACCCCGGAACAGAGGGTTTTTAATTACCGGCTGGCCAGAGCCCGAAGAGTGGTGGAGAACACATTTGGAATCCTGGCCAGCCGGTTCCAACTATTTTTGACACCCATCCATATGGCGGAGTATAAACTGAACCATATTATACTGGCGTGCTGTGTTCTCCATAATTTTTTAAGGAAACATTCGGCAAACTATGCTGGCTCAGTTGGGCCTGAGGCCGGAATCCTACATCAAACCACACTGACGGCGCTTGAAAGTGGCCGTCCTGGCTTGCCCTCCCTGAGTGCCTGTGATGTCCGGTTACGATACCAGGAGTTCTTTGCGGGTAGGGGGGCTATCAATATGCCAGACAATATGTGAAGCCTTTTTATAATAAAAAAATAAATAAATTCTTTGTGGACATTTACTGCTTGTGTTTGTTTTAGCTGACCCTGACATAAATGTTTTGAGTGCAGAAAATGTCGTGATTGTGTAACCTTATACAAAGCACTGTTGGCTGTTATTTACTAAATGCAAAAAAAATTTCACTACAAGTGCACTTGCAACTGCACTGAAACTGCACTTGTAGTGCAAAGAGGATTTGCCCTTAGGAAATAACCCCCATTTTTGCATAAAACAGCTATTACATCACCCCAAAAGTGTTGTAGTGTTGAGACAATAATCCACACATTCTTGAGTAAGCCACTTTGTTATACCTGCACAATTACATGTGCATTTACCAAAGGTTTTTAAAACAAACCAACATGTTTGTTGTATAACAATTTTTGCAGTAGCATTATCAAAATTTGAAATGTCCATTTCAGATAAAACAGTCCTGTGTAAAACCAACAAGAAAGCCAAAAAAACTTGAACTTACAAAGTTCACATTAGGTAAAACCTGAAGGCTATATCAGACATCAGTATTTAGGAACTGGGTTTGATATAGCGTTCAGATGGGGGGAAATCACCCCTGGAAAAGCCAAATTTGGAAGATGCACACCAATTTACAAATGTCCACATGTGCTATCTGCCATCAGGGGGGATCAAGGGACGTGTTTTGGGGGAGCAAGCCCTTCCTCAACGCTACTTTATAATTGAGGAAGGGGTTGCACCCCCAAAACGCGTCCATTGATCTCCCGTGATGGCAGATAGCACATGTTGGCACACTGTATGCATCCTCCAAATTTGGCTTTTCAAAAGATTGAAAAAAGATTTTAAAAATTGGAACACAATCCCAAAAATATATTTTGTGGGGTTTTAAATTCGCCCCAAAACATCAATGATGTTATTATTTTTTTTAATAACATCATTGATTTTTTGCTGTATGTTGTGCAATTCGAGATTACACCCCATGATCTCCCCAATCAGGATCTGGGCACTTTCTGAAGTAAAGCGTTCTGGATCCACAACCTCACGATCACCTAAAAAGAGAGAAACAAAACAAAAACAGGTATCAAAAATCTGCCACCATCCATCTCTTTTACCTGAGCCTGTGGTCGAAGACACTCACCTGCTGTGGTGCCAATCTCCACCACATCTTTTTCTTCCTCCTGCTCTCCTTCGTTTGGGGGTATTTCACCTTCTTCCATAGGTGGGGGGTCTGTGGTCTCCTCAGATGAGGGGTGTCCTCTGAGTCTTTTCTCCCCTATGTAAAACAAAAATGGTATAATTAGCACACAGATATTTGATGGCAGAACTAGAAATAGGAAACATTGCTTGGAAGTGGGGTACAACTGTCTATTTTAGCAGAGTTCCAAGATGTATAATTTTTATTGCCCTTTGTCAAGCTGCAATACTTTACCTGTTTAGTACAAGCTTCACAGATGTAGCCCCCCCTATAGTATACACTGGAGCACCTGTGTGGCCCCCCCTAATAAAAATGGTGTTCTTGTGTCCCACACTAGTGCTCCAGTGTCCAGATGTGAAAACAGCTGCTCAGTGTCCTCTCCTTACACACAATCTAGTTGGCATTTCATTCTAGTAACAAACCCATCTACACAAACAAATATTTGGCATCCAAGTAGGCCCAAAAAAAATGTGTGAAAATGCATATGGCCTAAACAATGATGTTTTAGAGGCCGAAAGAAAAATGTTTGATACGAACGAATAATGGGCCCGGGAACATTAAAGTTGCCCTTTTAAACGTTACAATTAATAAAAGCATATGGAGCAGAACGAACGTAATAAAGACAGAAAGAATAGGAACACAGCACAACTACTTACTTTTTTGCAGCACTCTCCGGATCTTTCGGTACTGCTCTGGCTCTCTCAATTTCAGGTCCGACCACCGCTTCCGGAGCTGATCTTTCGATCTTCGTACCCCGAAATTCCTCTCAAGACTCCTGACTAGGGATGAGCCGAACACCCCCCGGTTCGGTTCGCACCAGAACCCGCGAACGGACCGCAAGTTCGCACGAACGTTAGAACCCCATTGACGTCTATGGGACTCGAACGTTCGAAATCAAAAGTGCTCATTTTAAAGGCTAATTTGCATGGTATTGTCCTAAAAAGGGTTTGGGGACCCGGGTCCTACCCCAGGGGACATGTATCAATGCAAAAAAAACTTTTAAAAACGGCCGTTTTTTCGGGAGCAGTGATTTTAATGATGCTTAAAGTAAAAAAAAAAAAGTGAAATATTCCTTTAAATATCGTACCTGGGGGGTGTCTATAGTATGCCTGTAAAGTGACGCGTGTTTCCCATGTTTAGAACAGTCCCTGCACCAAATGTCATTTTTAAAGGAAAAAATCTCATTTAAAACTGCTTGCGGGTTTAATGTCATGTCGGGTCATGGCAATATGGATGAAAATCAGTGAGACAAACGGCAGGGGAACCCCCAGTCCATTACCAGGCCCTTTGGGTCTTGTATGGATATTAAGGGGAACCCCGCACCCAAATTAAAATAAGGAAAGGTCCCTATATACTCTGAACAGCAGTATACAGGCGGTGCAAACAAGACAGGGACTGTAGGTTTGTTGTTAAGTAGAATCTGTTTGTAATTTTGAACATTTTTAATGTGTTTAGCTCCAGCCAAAAAATCTTTTCTAAGCTTTTTGGAAAACATAGGGAAGGGTTATCACCCCTGTGACATTTGTTTTGCGTCTTTCCTCCTCTTCAGAAGATTTCACCTCACTTTTTTGTCCCAATGAAAAATGTTTTTTGAAAATTTGGGTTTTTTTGTGGAACAAGGATTGGAAAGCATCAGTGGAAAGGAAAAATTGTTTTCCCATATTAACTCTTACAGGAGAGAATTTCCCTTCCTTAGGGGTAGATTTCATCTCACTTCCTGTTGTCTCCTTCCGTTTGCAAGTAGGAGTCGTTTGTAAGTTAGATGTTTGAAAGTAGGGTCCTGCCCTATATACTCAGCAGAAATTTGGGCCTTAGGTGTTGCTGTGGCCAAAACACTGTAAGCCCTCACAGGGCCCTGCTGTGAAATATTAGATCAAGAATTGTAATTACATGCCCCTGTTGAACAGGAGCTGAAAAATTAGGCCTTAGGCACTGGTGCTGGTGCCACAACACTGCAACCCCTCACAGACACTCTAGTTGAAACGCAGGAACAAGCCCTGCTGCAAAGTATTGCATCAAAAATTGTAATTACACGCCCCTGTTAGACAGGGGCTGAAAAATTGGGTCTTAGGCACTGGTGCTGGTGCCACAACACTGCAACCCCTCACAGACACTCTAGTTGAAACGCAGGAACAAGCCCTGCTGCAAAGTATTGCATCAAAAATTGTAATTACACGCCCCTGTTAGACAGGGGCAGAAAAATTGGGTCTTAGGCACTGGTGCTGGTGCCACAACACTGCAACCCCTCACAGACACTCTAGTTGGAATGCAGGAACAAGCCCTGCTGCAAAGTATTGCATCAAAAATTGTAATTACACGCCCCTGTTAGACAGGGGCAGAAAAATTGGGTCTTAGGCACTGGTGCTGGTGCCACAACACTGCAACCCCTCACAGACACTCTAGTTGGAATGCAGGAACGAGCCCTGCTGCAAAGTATTACATCAAAAATTGTAATTACACGCCCCTGTTAAACAGGGGCTGAAAAATTGTGCCTTAGGCACTGGTGGTGGCGCCCAGAACCAAAAATGTTCTTACAAGCTATCAGCGTGATGATTGAGGAGGAAGAGGATAATTACTCAGGGATAGTCACTCAGCATCAGCATAGGCAGTCTTTGAAGGGATCTGAGATTTCAAAAAAAATTATTCGGTTACATCTGCATCAGGTGCTTGGTAGCTGGTGGTGATCCAAGACTGATTCATTTTTATGAAGGTCAGCCGATCGACCGAGTCGGTGGACAGACGCACCCTGTGATCGGTTACCACGCCTCCAGCAGCACTGAATGTGCGTTCCGAAAGAACGCTGGATGCAGGACAGGCCAGTAGCTCAATTGCATACTGTGCAAGCTCTGGCCAGTGATCCATCCTCAAGACCCAGTAACCCAGAGGATTTTCGGTGGGAAAGGTGTCCAAGTCTGATCTTGCCCCTAGGTATTCCTGCACCATGTAAAACAGACGCTGGCGATGGTTGCTGGAACCGATCATACCTTGGGGCTGCGGACCAAAAAATTGTCTGAACGCATCGGTCAGACGGCCACCTTCTCCACCGCTCCTTCTTTGACTGACCGAAGCCTCAGCAACACGTTGTCCAGAAACAGGAGTTTGTAACCTCCCAGTCTCTGGGAACGCGTTGCACAGACCTTTCTGCAAGGCCTCCCGAAGATGTTTCATCCTCTGCTCCCTCTGCGATGGCAAGATAAGGTCCGCAACCTTACCCTTGTAACGTGGATCAAGGAGGGTTGCCAGCCAGTATTGGTCCTTCTCCTTGATACCACGAATACGAGGATCCTTACGCAGGCTTTGCAGGATCAGGGAGGCCATGCAGCGTAGGTTTGCTGAGGCATTCGGTCCGGAGTCCTCTGGGTCACTAAGGACAACAACGTCCGCAGCCACCTCCTCCCAGCCACGTACAAGTCCATGTGTTCCTTGGGACTGATCCCTTAAAGACTGCTGATGCTGAGTGCCAGGCTCCACCTCCATACTGACACAATCTTCCTCCTCCTCCTCCTCCTCCTCCTCGTCCTCTTCCTGTGTGATCGGCGGGCACGCAGGAACACTGTCTGGATAAAGGGGGCCTTGAGAGCTAAGGAAGTCCTCCTCTTCCTGCCTCTGTTCTGCCTCAAGTGCCCTGTCCATTATCCCACGCAGCGTGTGCTCCAACAGGTGGACAAGGGGGACAGTGTCACTGATGCATGCACTGTCAGTGCTCACCATCCTCGTGGCCTCCTCGAATGGTGACAGGACAGTGCATGCATCCCTGATCATGGCCCACTGGCGTGGGGAAAAAAAACCAAGGTCCCCTGACCCTGTCCTGGTGCCATAGTCGCACAGGTACTCATTGATGGCCCTCTGCTGCGTGTGCAGCCGCTGCAGCATGGCCAACGTCGAGTTCCACCTGGTGGGCATGTCACAGATTAGGCGGTTCTTGGGCAGGTTAAACTCCTTTTGGAGGTCCGTCAGCCGAGCACTGGCATTATATGACCGGCGGAAATGCACACAGACTTTCCTGGCCTGCCTCAGGACATCCTGTAAGCCCGGGTACCTGCCCAAGAACCGCTGCACCACCAAGTTAAGGACGTGAGCCAAACAGGGCACATGGGTCAGTTGTCCCTGTCGGAGGGCAGAGAGGAGGTTGGTGCCATTGTCGCAAACCACCATTCCTGCCTTAAGTTGGCGTGGCGTCAACCACCTCTGAACCTGCCCCTGCAGAGCTGACAGAACCTCTGCCCCAGTGTGGCTCCTGTCCCCCAAGCACACCAGCTCAAGCACCGCATGGCATCTTTTGGCCTGCGTACTTGCGTAGCCCCTTGAACGCCTACGGAGCACCGCTGGTTCCGAGGAAGAGGCCATGGAGGAAGAAGAAGAGGAGGGGGTGGAGGAGAGAGGTGTGTCACAATCAGCATTTTGGAGGCGTGGTGGCGGAACAACCTCCAACACTACTGCACCTTGTCCTGCATCCTTCCCAGCTGCCAGCAGAGTCACCCAATGCGCCGTGAAACTTAAGTAACGTCCCTGTCCATGCCTGCTGGACCATGAGTCAGCGGTAATATGCACCTTACCGCTGACCGCCCTGTCCAGCGAGGCATGGACATTGCCTTCCACATGCCGGTAGAGAGCCGGAATCGCCTTCCGTGAGAAAAAGTGGCGTTTGGGTACCTGCCACTGAGGAACCGCACATTCCACAAACTCACGGAAGGGGGCAGAGTCTACCAACTGAAAAGGCAGCAGTTGAAGTGCTAGCAATTTTGCCAAGCTAGCATTCAACCGCTGGGCATGTGGATGGCTGGGAGCAAACTTCTTTCGGCGGTGCAGCAGCTGGGGCAGGGAAATTTGCCTGGTACAATCTGACGTCGGTGTACCAAAAGCAGATTGCCCATAAGTACTTGGCTGTGACACACCTAATTCTACACCTTCATTCCTCTCACTGCAGGTCGCAGAGAGGACTGAAGGTCTAGTGGGGTTGGAAATCTCAGCTGATGAGGAGCAAGGAGAGATCGTCTTTGTTCTTTGGTGTGGGTCTTTTAGATACGCTTGCCAACGAACTGCATGGCAGGTCAACATATGTCTGGTCAAGCATGTGGTACCCAAGCGGGAGATGTTTTGGCCACGCGAGATACGCTTGAGACATATATTGCAAATAGCAGCGGTGCGATCTGATGCACTCGTCTCAAAAAAGGCCCACACCAAAGAACTTTTTGAATAACGCGCAGAGACTGCAGCGCCCTGCACATGTGGAGCTTTGGGGTGTGATGCAGTCAATGTGCTGCCCTTAGGCTGGCCCCTGGAGGGCATCCTGCCTAGTTGGTGATGTGCCACCTCCTCCTCCTCCTCCTCCTCCTCCTCCTCCTCCTCCTCCTCTCTCCTATCAGGCACCCACGTTGAGTCAGTGACCTCATCATCCCCTCCCTCCTCATCACTGGAGCAAACCTGGCAGTATGCTGCAGCAGGGGGAGCATGACTGCCAGATTGCTGTCCTTCTTGGGCACCCCCTCTGTCCGTGCTCATGTTACTGCCTTCATTGAGCTCAGTATCATCATCAGAGCCTTCCAAACGCTGGGCATCCTCCTGGAGCATGTACCCAACACTGTGGTCAAACAGTTCGAGGGAATCCTCAGGAGGACATGGTGGGGCTAGGGAAGGAGTCACTGATGACATTGAGCTGAGGGAAGAGGCCGCTGCTTTGCCAGACAAAGCACCCTGGGCATGGGTGAGAGAGGATGAGGAGGATGAGGACGGCTTGGTCATCCACTCGACCAAGTCTTCCGCATGTTGCGGCTCAACACGGCCAGCTGCCGAAAAAAAGGCCAAGCGTGTCCCATGGCCACGTGCTGATGAGGATGCACCGTCTCCACGACCAGCACTAGACACAGAGCCTGCTTGCCCTCTCTTATTGGCTTGTGACTGTCTGCCTCTCCTTCTTGGCCTTCCAGACATACTAATGGCCTGTAGCTGCACTAAGCTGGGATAGAACACCTGTAATTTTCTTCAGGTAGCTTTATATACTGTAACCAGACAAGCCTGCCTGTCAGTAGGAAGATAACAGGAACGGATCTAGCTGAACACTGTGAGCAGGACGTACTGCACTAAATGTATATAGCAGGAACGGATCTAGCTGAACACTGTGAGCAGCACGCACTGCACTGAATGTAAATAGCAGGAACGGATCTAGCTGAACACTGTGAGCAGGACGCACTGTACTGAATGTAAATAGCAGGAACGGATCTAGCTGAACACTGTGAGCAGGACACACTGCACTGAATGTAAATAACAGGAACGGATCTAGCTGAACACTGTGAGCAGGACACACTGTACTAAATGTAAATAGTCTAGCTGCCTGACCGTGGTACTAATAGGATCAAAAAGAACACCTGTAATTTTCTTTAGGTAGCTTTATATACTGTAACCAGACAAGCCTGCCTGTCAGTAGAAAGATAACAGGAACGGATCTAGCTGAACACTGTGAGCAGGACGCACTGCACTGAATGTAAATAGCAGGAACGGATCTAGCTGAACACTGTGAGCAGCACGCACTGCACTGAATGTAAATAGCAGGAACGGATCTAGCTGAACACTGTGAGCAGGACGCACTGCACTGAATGTAAATAGCAGGAACGGATCTAGCTGAACACTGTGAGCAGGACGCACTGCACTGAATGTAAATAACAGGAACGGATCTAGCTGAACACTGTGAGCAGGACACACTGTACTAAATGTAAATAGTCTAGCTGCCTGACCGTGGTACTAATAGGATCAAAAAGAACACCTGTAATTTTCTTCAGGTAGCTTTATATACTGTAACCAGACAAGCCTGCCTGTCAGTAGGAAGATAACAGGAACGGATCTAGCTGAACACTGTGAGCAGGACGCACTGCACTGAATGTAAATAGCAGGAACGGATCTAGCTGAACACTGTGAGCAGGACACACTGTACTAAATGTAAATAGTCTAGCTGCCTGACCGTGGTACTAATAGGATCAAAAAGAACACCTGTAATTTTCTTCAGGTAGCTTTATATACTGTAACCAGACAAGCCTGCCTGTCAGTAGGAAGATAACAGGAACGGATCTAGCTGAACACTGTGAGCAGGACGCACTGCACTGAATGTAAATAGCAGGAACGGATCTAGCTGAACACTGTGAGCAGCACGCACTGCACTGAATGTAAATAGCAGGAACGGATCTAGCTGAACACTGTGAGCAGGACGCACTGCACTGAATGTAAATAGCAGGAACGGATCTAGCTGAACACTGTGAGCAGGACGCACTGCACTAAATGTAAATAACAGGAACGGATCTAGCTGAACACTGTGAGCAAGACACACTGTACTAAATGTAAATAGTCTAGCTGCCTGACCGTGGTACTAATAGGATCAAAAAGAACACCTGTAATTTTCTTCAGGTAGCTTTATATACTGTAACCAGACAAGCCTGCCTGTCAGTAGGAAGATAACAGGAACGGATCTAGCTGAACACTGTGAGCAAGACACACTGTACTAAATGTAAATAGTCTAGCTGCCTGACCGTGGTACTAATAGGATCAAAAAGAACACCTGTAATTTTCTTCAGGTAGCTTTATATACTGTAACCAGACAAGCCTGCCTGTCAGTAGGAAGATAACAGGAACGGATCTAGCTGAACACTGTGAGCAGGACGTACTGCACTAAATGTATATAGCAGGAACGGATCTAGCTGAACACTGTGAGCAGCACGCACTGTACTGAATGTAAATAGCAGGAACGGATCTAGCTGAACACTGTGAGCAGGACACACTGCACTGAATGTAAATAACAGGAACGGATCTAGCTGAACACTGTGAGCAGGACACACTGTACTAAATGTAAATAGTCTAGCTGCCTGACCGTGGTACTAATAGGATCAAAAAGAACACCTGTAATTTTCTTCAGGTAGCTTTATATACTGTAACCAGACAAGCCAGCCTGTCAGTAGGAAGATAACAGGAACGGATCTAGCTGAACACTGTGAGCAGGACGCACTGCACTGAATGTAAATAGCAGGAACGGATCTAGCTGAACACTGTGAGCAGCACGCACTGCACTGAATGTAAATAGCAGGAACGGATCTAGCTGAACACTGTGAGCAGGACGCACTGCACTGAATGTAAATAGCAGGAACGGATCTAGCTGAACACTGTGAGCAGGACGCACTGCACTGAATGTAAATAGCAGGAACGGATCTAGCTGAACACTGTGAGCAGCACGCACTGCACTGAATGTAAATAGCAGGAACGGATCTAGCTGAACACTGTGAGCAGGAAGCACTGTACTGAATGTAAATAGCAGGAACGGATCTAGCTGAACACTGTGAGCAGGACACACTGCACTGAATGTAAATAGTCTAGATAGAAGATAACAGGAACGGATCTAGCTAAACTGAATACAGTGTATATATATATATGCAACACCTGGGATGCATATATATACACAATACACTGTAAGTGCAGCTAACTGACTGACTGTTCTGCCTAATCTATCTAACTCAAATCAAACACTGTCTCTCTGTCTATCTCTTTCAACGCCGGAACACACACTACACAGGGCCGCCGTGCAGGCGGCCTTATATAGTGTGGGGCGTGTACTAAATCCCCTGAGCCATAATTGGCCAAAGCCTCCTTGGCTTTGGCCAATTACGGCTCTCTGTTCAGGCGGCGCTGTGATTGGCCAAGCATGCGGGTCATAGTGCATGCTTGGCCAATCATCAGCCAGCAATGCACTGCGATGCCGCAGTGAATTATGGGCCGTGACGCGCCACACGAATTTGGCGCGAACGGCCCATATCGTTCGCAATTCGACGGACGGTCGAACAGCCGATGTTCGAGTCGAACATGGGTTCGACTCGAACACGAAGCTCATCCCTACTCCTGACCACTTTCGCCATGATCTTGGCCTTTCGGATATTGGGGTTGGGGTAAGGCCCATACTTCCCGTCATAGTCGGACTTCCTCATGATGTCGACCATCTCCAACATCTCCCCAAAGGACATATTTGTGGCCTTAAAACGTCTCCTTCTGGATCGGGACGTGTCTGGATCTGGGCTTTCCTCCTCCTCCTCCTCGTTCCTGCAATTAGCACGCACCTGCTGTGACTCCGCCATGTGCTCTTCTCCCACTGAGGCGAACGAAAAGGGGCGGGGAATAGAATAGAAAGAACATCAGGGGCGGGCGGAGTTACACGCATGCGCAGTGTGTATAAAGCGTAACACGCGTGCGTATTACGTACGATCTGTGAGCGGAGGAAGGAGCATTGGACGCGCCGATCGTAAGAACGAAGGTAAGAGACAAACTTGTGCCTATACTGCTTCTAGATTGAGGCCTATATTGTAACAAGATTAGGAGAGTTTTGTCTGACATTAGGCTTTGTCTTGTGTTGTGTCTTGCAGTGAACATGGATATGCTACTCAAAGATAATGACTTCATGTCAGTATTCGTAGAGATGCTAAGGGAGCTGCCCTGTCTGTGGGAGATTAAACACCCCCATTTAAAGAACCAAGCAAAGAGGAAGGCAGCACTGGAGCAATTGTGTGAAATTGTGAAGCAGGTGATCCCCACGGCAGACATCACTTATTTAAAGATATTAATTGGTGGCCTGAGGAGCACATATCTAAGGGAGCGCAAGAAGGTCCTGGATTCACAGAGATCCGGAGCAGCAGATGACATCTATGTCCCCAGGATGTTGTACTACGACAGGCTGCACTTTCTGGCAGGCCAGACTGAACCCAGGCCATCCCTCTCAAGTCTTCCTTCCACGCTTCCTTCCCCCCCGGCTGAGGCTTCTGACGCCCAACCTGGGCCTTCCAGACCACACATGGAGGAGCCCAGATTGAGCCAGGTGTAGCATTCCGCTAAATATTTCTGCTTGTCCAATCAATTATGTTAACTAGATGTTAGTTGGGAGTACTAATTTAGGATTGTGATTGATGATGCAACAACTAAAACCATGTCCCTTTTTCATACACAGGGAAGTCTCGGCCAGGAGGTGGCCGGGCCGAGCCGGCTGTCTGATCTGCAGGTCCCTCCACCCCCCCTGAAAAGAGAAAGTGGCAGTAGGAGGAGTGCCCTAGAGGAGGCTGCTATAGGATTCTTTTGTAGGGCTACAGAGGTCCTGGGAGCACCCCACACCATGGAGGAGGACATTGCTGCCTTCATTGCATATAAAATGCAGAGGATGGAGAAGGGCCAACAAGCCATGTGTGAGGCCCTCATATTGGAGGCTCTTGAAAAAGGTATGAGGGGCCAAATGACACCTCGGACACACCTTTGTGATGGTCCTCCTCCTCCTCCTGCAGGTCCTCCTCCTCCTCCCTCTCCTCCAGGTCCCCCCAGACCTCCTCCAGGTCCTCCCAGTCCTCCTCCTCCTCCAGGTCCTACTCTACCTCCTGCCACATCTCCAACTGCACAGCCACAGCCCGGAAGGAAGCGTGGAAGGAAGACCAGACAGTGATTGCCCTGGGTTCAGTCTGGTTGGCCAAAAAATGCAGCCTCTTGTGGTACCACAGCCTGGGGACACAGATGTCATCTGCTGCTATCCGGATCTCTGCGAATTCTGGACCAGACTGCCCTCCCTTACATATGGACTCCTCAGGCCACCAATTTTGATGTTGAAGAATTGATGTCTGCCGTGGGGGTCCCAGGCTTCGCTAATTTCGCATGTTGATCCAGTGTTGCCTTCCTCTTTGTTTGGTTCTGATCCCTTAATAAAGGATTTTTGTTTTGAATTATACTCTTCTATGTGTTTTACTTCAAAAAGGACAGTTGTTTTTTGAGGATTCAGGTACATTGCAAATATACAATGTGAAATGAACAAGGGACACCAACACCAAACAATCTCCTGGAGATTAAATAATACAAGATATCAATGGTGTTGGGGTAATTTGACACACAAAACACACACAAAAATATTCTGGAGTAAAAATAAAAATAACATTGAACAAAGATCAGCCTTGGAAAAAATCCAAACATTACAGAAAAAAAAGGCTGAAAATCCAAAAAAACAAAAAATTTATAAAACTGTCAGATGTGACAACTAATAACAATATATTCAGGGAATCCCACTAAAAAAACACAAATAAAACTTTGTGAGAAGTGTGTGTGTATATGAGCAGCAAAACTACTTAATTCTTGTCACATTATAAAGAAGAAGAGAGTGCGCTGTATTAAACCATTTTTAACATTGCAGCGTGACGAAAGTGCTGTATCCATTGCGAACACTAAGTTTACCAGAACGAGCTGTCCCGTGTCGGAATTTCTTCTGAGCATGCGTGGAACTTTGTGCGTCGGAACAGGCCACACATGGTCGGAATTGACGCGATCGGATTTTGTTGTCAAAAAATTTATCTCCTGCTGTCCAACTTTGTGTGTCGGAAAATCCGATGGAAAATGTCCGATGGAGCCCACACACGGTCGGAATTTTCGACAACACTCTCCGATCGGACATTTTCCATCGGAAAATCTGACCGTGTGTACGGGGCATTACAGGAGAGAATTTCCCTTCCTAGGGGTAGATTTCATCTCACTTCCTGTTGTCTCCTTCCGTTTGCAAGTAGGAGTCATTTGTAAGTTAGATGTTTGAAAGTAGGGGCCTGCCCTATATACTCAGCAGAAATTTGGGCCTTAGGTGTTGTTGTGGCCTCAATACTGTAAGCCCTCACAGGGCCCTGCTGTGAAATATTAGATCAAGAATTGTAATTACATGCCCCTGTTAAACAGGGGCAGAAAAATTGGGCCTTTGGTGGTGGTGCTGGTGCCACAACACTGTGAGTCCTCACTCGCTCTTGGTGGGTGCAGAAATGGGCCCTGCTGTGAAATATTAGATCAAGAATTGTAATTACATGCCCCTGTTGAACAAGGGCAGAAAAATTGGGCCTTTGGTGGTGGTGGTTTTGCTGGTGCCACAACACTGTAAGTCCTCGCTCGCTCTTGGTGGGTGCAGAAATGGGCCCTGCTGTGAAATATTAGATCAAGAATTGTAATTACATGCCCCTGTTAAACAGGGGCTGAAAAATTAGGCCTTAGGCACTGGTGCTGGTGCCACAACACTGCAACCCCTCACAGATACTCTAGTTGGAACGCAGAAACGAGCCCTGCTGCAAAGTATTGCATCAAAAATTGTAATTACACGCCCCTGTTAAACAGGGGCTGAAAAATTGGGCCTTAGGCACTGGTGCTGGTGCCACAACACTGCAACCCCTCACAGATACTCTAGTTGGAATGCAGAAACGAGCCCTGCTGCAAAGTATTGCATCAAAAATTGTAATTACACGCTCCTGTTAAACAGGGGCTGAAAAATTGGGCCTTAGGCACTGGTGGTGGCGCCCAGAACCAAAAATGTTCTTACAAGCTATCAGCGTGATCATTGAGGAGGAAGAGGATAATTACTCAGGGATAGTCACTCAGCATCAGCATAGGCAGACTTAGAAGGGATCTGAGATTTCAAAAAAAAATATTCATTTACATCAGCATCAGGTGCTTTGTGGCTGGTGGTGATCCAAGACTGATTTATTTTTATGAAGGTCAGTCGATCGACCGAGTCGGTGGACAGACGCACCCTGTGATCGGTTACAAAGCCTCCAGCAGCACTGAATGTGCGTTCCGAAAGAACGCTGGATGCAGGACAGGCCAGTAGCTCAATTGCATACTGTGCAAGCTCTGGCCAGTGATCCATCCTCAAGACCCAGTAACCCAGAGGATTTTCGGTAGGAAAGGTGTCCAAGTCAGATCTTGTCCCTAGGTATTCCTGCACCATGTAAAACAGACGCTGGCGATGGTTGCTGGAACCAATCATATCTTGGGGCTGCGGACCAAAAAATTGTCTGAACGCATCAGTCAGATGGCCACCTTCTCCACCGCTCCTTCTCCCAGTCTCTGGGAACGCGTTGCACACACCTTTCTGCAAGGCCTCCCGAAGATGTTTCATCCTCTGCTCCCTCTGCGATGGCAAGATAAGGTCCGCAACCTTACCCTTGTAACGTGGATCTAGGAGGATTGCCAGCCAGTATTGGTCCTTCTCCTTGATACCACGAATACGAGGATCCTTACGCAGGCTTTGCAGGATCAGGGAGGCCATGCAGCGTAGGTTTGCTGAGGCATTCGGTCCGGAGTCCTCTGGGTCACTAAGGACGACATGGTCCGCAGCCACCTCCTCCCAGCCACATACAAGTCCATGTGTTTCTTGGGACTGATCCATTAAAGACTGCTGCTGATGCTGAGTGCCAGTCTCCACCTCCATACTGACACAATCTTCCTCCTCCTCCTCTTCCTGTGTGATAGGCGGGCACGCAGGAACACTGTCTGGATAAAGGGGGCCTTGAGAGCTAAGGAAGTCCTCCTCTTCCTGCCTCTGTTCTGCCTCAAGTGCCCTGTCCATTATTCCACGCAGCGTGTGCTCCAACAGGTGGACAAGGGGGACAGTGTCACTGATGCATGCACTGTCACTGCTCACCATCCTCGTGGCCTCCTCAAATGGTGATAGGACAGTGCATGCATTCCTGATCATGGCCCACTGGCGTGGGGAAAAAAAAACACCCCTGACACTGTCCTGGTGCCATAGTCGCACAGGCACTCATTGATGGCCCTCTGCTGCATGTGCAGCCGCTGCAGCATGGCCAACGTTGAGTTCCACCTGGTGGGCATGTCACAGATTAGGCGGTTCTTGTGCAGGTTAAACTCCTTTTTGGAGGTCCGCCAGCCGAGCACTGGCTGGCATTATATGACCGGCGGAAATGCACACAGACTTTCCTGGCCTGCCTCAGGACATCCTGTAAGCCCGGGTACCTGCCCAAGAACCGCTGCACCACCAAGTTAAGGACGTGAGCCAAACAGGGCACATGGGTCATTTGTCCCTGTCGGAGGGCAGAGAGGAGGTTGGTGCCATTGTCGCAAACCACCATTCCTGCCTTAAGTTGGCGTGGCGTCAACCACCTCTGAACCTGTCCCTGCAGAGCTGACAGAACCTCTGCCCCAGTGTGGCTCCTGTCCCCCAAGCACACCAGCTCAAGCACTGCATGACATCTTTTGGCCTGCGTACTTGCGTAGCACCTTGAACGGCTACGGAGCACCGCTGGTTCTGAGGACAAAGCACAGGAAGAGGCCATGGAGGAAGAAGAAGAGGAGGGGGTGGAGGAGAGAGGTGTGTCACAATCATTAGCATTTTGGAGGCGTGGTGGCGGAACAACCTCCAACACTACTGCACCTTGTCCTGCATCCTTCCCAGCTGCCAGCAGAGTCACCCAATGCGCCGTGAAACTTAGGTAACGTCCCTGTCCATGCCTGCTGGACCATGAGTCAGCGGTAATATGCACCTTACCGCTGACCGCCCTGTCCAGCGAGGCATGGACATTGCCTTCCACATGCCAGTAGAGAGCCGGAATCGCCTTCCGTGAGAAAAAGTGGTGTTTGGGTACCTGCCACTGAGGAACCGCACATTCCACAAACTCACGGAAGGGGGCAGAGTCTACCAACTGAAAAGGCAGCAGTTGAAGTGCTAGCAATTTAGCCAAGCTAGCATTCAACCGCTGGGCATGTGGATGGCTGGGAGCAAACTTCTTTCGGCGGTGCAGCAGCTGGGGCAGGGAAATTTGCCTGGTACAATCTGACGTCGGTGTACCAAAAGCAGATTGCCCACAAGTACTTGGCTGTGACACACCTAATTCTACACCTTCATTCCTCTCAGTGCAGGTCTCAGAGAGGACTGAAGGTATAGTGGGGTTGGAAATCTCAGCTGATGAGGAGCAAGGAGAGGTCCTCTTTGTTCTTTGGTGTTGGTCTTTTAGATACGCTTGCCAACGAACTGCATGGCAGGTCAACATATGTCTGGTCAAGCATGTGGTACCCAAGCGGGAGATGTTTTGGCCATGCGAGATACGCTTGAGACATATGTTGCAAATAGCAGCGGTGCGATCTGATGCACTCGTCTCAAAAAAGGCCCACACCAAAGAACTTTTTGAATAACGCGCAGAGACTGCAGCGCCCTGCACATGTGGAGCTTTGGGGTGTGATGCAGTCAATGTGCATCCTGCCTCCTCCTCCTCTTTCTTCTCCTCTCTCCTATCAGGCACCCACGTTGAGTCAGTGACCTCATCATCCCCTCCCTCCTCATCACTGGAGCAAACCTGGCAGTATGCTGCAGCAGGGGGAGCATGACTGCCAGATTGCTGTCCTTCTTGGGCACCCCCTCTGTCCGTGCTCATGTTACTGCCTTCATCGAGCTCAGTATCATCATCAGAGCCTTCCAAATGCTGGGCATCCTCCTGGAGCATGTACCCAACCCTGTGGTCAAACAGTTCGAGGGACTCCTCAGGAGGACATGGTGGGGCTAGGGAAGGAGTCACTGATGACATTGAGCCGAGGGAAGAGGCCGCTGCTTTGCCAGACAAAGTACCCTGGGCATGGGTGAGAGAGGATGAGGAGGATGAGGACGGCTTGGTCATCCACTCGACCAAGTCTTCCGCATGTTGCGGCTCAACACAGCCAGCTGCCGAAAAAAAGGCCAAGCGTGTCCCACGGCCACGTGCTGATGAGGATGCACCGTCTCCACGACCAGCACTAGACACAGAGCCTGCTTGCCCTCTCTTATTGGCTTGTGACTGTCTGCCTCTCCTTCTTGGCCTTCCAGACATACTAATGGCCTGTAGCTGCACTAAGCTGGGATATATATATATATGTACTGATACTGCAGCTAGCAAAATCACCTGCCTGTAGTATGAGAACACCACCAACCTTCTACAGGTAGCTTTAGCTGAACACTGTGAGGTGGACGCACCCCACTAACTTGTAGGTTTAGCTGCACACTGTGAGCAGGACGCACCGCACTAACTTGTAGGTTTAGCTGAACACTGTGAGGAGGACGCACTACACTAACTGTAGATAGTCTAGCTGCCTGACTGTGGTACTAATAGGATCAAAAGAACACCAGTAATTTTCTTCAGGTAGCTGTAAATACTGTAACAAGAAAAGCCTGCCTGTCAGTAGGAAGATAACAGGAACGGATCTAGCTAAACTGAATGCAGTGTATATATATATATACACACACACACAACACCTGGGATGCATATATATACACAATACACTGTAAGTGCAGCTAACTGACTGACTGTTCTGCCTAATCTATCTAACTCAAATCAAATGTCACTGTCTGTCTCTCTCTCTCTTTCTCTCAATGAACGCCAGAACACACACTACACAGGGCCGCCGTGCAGGTGGCCTTATATAGTGTGGGGCGTGTACTAAATCCCCTGAGCCATAATTGGCCAAAGCCTCCTTGGCTTTGGCCAATTACGGCTCACTGTTCAGGCGGCGCTGTGATTGGCCAAGCATGCGGGTCATAGTGCATGCTTGGCCAATCATCAGCCAGCAATGCACTGCGATGCCGCAGTGAATTATGGGCCGTGACGCGCCACACGAATTTGGCGCGAACGGCCCATATCGTTCGCAATTCGGCGAATGACCGAACAGCCGATGTTCGAGTCGAATATGGGTTTGACTCGAACACGAAGCTCATCCCTAGTTCTTAGATTGAATAATACATTTTGTCATTTTTAGATACATACCCAGGTGTTGACTATTTGTTGCCGAAGTAGCCACTTTTTTTATCCCAGTAGAGACACTGGGGTTTGTTTTTCTAATAAACTGGAAGAAATTTGTTTTTTAAATACATTTTATTGGATATTTATTATAGCAAAAAGTAAAATGTATATATATTTTTTTTAAATTGTCGGTCTTTTTTTGTTTATAGCTCAAAAAATAAAAACCACAGACACAATCAAATACCACCAAAAGAAAGCTCTATTTGTGGGTAAAAAAAGGACATCCATTTTGTTTGGGTACAACGTCACACGACCGCGCAATTGTCAGTTAAAGCGACGCAGTGCCGAATCGCAACAAATGCTCTGGTCTCTAAGGGGGCAAATCCTTCCGGGGCTGAAATGGTTAAAGAAGAATTTACCCCCCAAAAATAGATTAGTTAAACCCACAAGGGCTTCTTTTACCACTACTATTCTTTTTATATGGGCGATTCAAATTTACAAATGCAGCAATTTAGGATTTGGATGAAAGGTTTAGCCCTGAGAAACACTTTTTGAAAGATAAATAGTACATTTTATATACAATTATATAGAACAGACCAAAATGAGGGACAAATGAGGAGGAAAGAGGGACAGAAGGACATTGCTCCAAATCAGATACAGTCCCTCAAAATCAGGGACAGTTGGGAGCTATGTAGGGCCATCTTTAATGCAGGACAAAAGGGGCAGCTGCCCTGGGCCCCCAAACCTGGACCCCTAAGGGCCCCGCCCCTTGATGTCTGAGGGCCCCGCCCCTTGATGTCTGGGGGCCCCGCACCTTGATGTCTAAGGGCCCCGCACATTGATGTCTGAGGGCCCCGAACTTGGACCCCTGAGGGCCCCGCACCTTGATGTCTGAGGGCCTCGCACCTGGACCTCTGAGAGCACCATCCCTGAATCAATGAGAGCGGGTGGTGAGCCTGGCTGGCTAGGTAGGTCCTTCTCCCCATAGACTGCTTGTTGACTGTTATGCTAAGACTGACCTGTTTAGTTGATCGCCTCCTGTACTCTGATCATCTCCTGTATTAGATCTGCAGTCTCTGGTCATCTCCTGTATTAGATCTGCAGTCTCTGGTCATCTCCTGTATTAGATCTGCAGTCTCTGGTCATCTCCTGTATTAGATCAGCAGTCTCTGGTCATCTCCTGTATTAGATTTGCAGTCTCTGGTCATCTCTTGTATTAGATCTGCAGTCTCTGGTCATCTCTTGTATTAGATCCGCAGTCTCTGGTCATCTCCTGTATTAGATCTGCAGTCTCTGGTCATCTCCTGTATTAGATTTGCAGTCTCTGGTCATCTCTTGTATTAGATTTGCAGTCTCTGGTCATCTCTTGTATTAGATCCGCAGTCTCTGGTCATCTCCTGTATTAGATCAGCAGTCTCTGGTCATCTCCTGTATTAGATTTGCAGTCTCTGGTCATCTCCTGTATTAGATTTGCAGTCTCTGGTCATCTCTTGTATTAGATTTGCAGTCTCTGGTCATCTCTTGTATTAGATCCGCAGTCTCTGGTCATCTCCTGTATTAGATCAGCAGTCTCTGGTCATCTCCTGTATTAGATCTGCAGTCTCTGGTCATCTCCTGTATTAGATTTGCAGTCTCTTGTCATCTCCTGTATTAGATCCGCAGTCTCTGATCATCTCCTGTATTAGATTTGCAGTCTCTGGTCATCTCCTGTATTAGATTTGCAGTCTCTGATCATCTCCTGTATTAGATTTGCAGTCTCTGATCATCTCCTGTATTAGATTTGCAGTCTCTGATCATCTCCTGTATTAGATTTGCAGTCTCTGGTCATCTCCTGTATTAGATTTGCAGTCTCTGGTCATCTCCTGTATTAGATTTGCAGTCTCTGGTCATCTCCTGTATTAGATCCGCAGTCTCTGGTCATCTCCTATATTAGATCCGCAGTCTCTGGTCATCTCCTGTATTAGATTTGCAGTCTCTGGTCATCTCCTGTATTAGATTTGCAGTCTCTGGTCATCTCCTGTATTAGATCCGCAGTCTCTGATCATCTCCTGTATTAGATTTGCAGTCTCTGGTCATCTCCTGTATTAGATTTGCAGTCTCTGGTCATCTCCTGTATTAGATTTGCAGTCTCTGGTCATCTCCTGTATTAGATCCGCAGTCTCTGATCATCTCCTGTATTAGATTTGCAGTCTCTGGTCATCTCCTGTATTATATCCGCAGTCTCTGGTCATCTACTGTATTAGATTTGCAGTCTCTGGTCATCTCCTGTATTAGATCCGCAGTCTCTGGTCATCTCCTGTATTAGATTTGCAGTCTCTGGTCATCTCCTGTATTAGATTTGCAGTCTCTGGTCATCTCCTGTATTAGATCCGCAGTCTCTGGTTATCTCCTGTATTAGATCCGCAGTCTCTGGTCATTTCCTGTATTAGATCCGCAGTCTCTGGTCATCTCCTGTATTAGATCCGCAGTCTCTGGTCATCTCCTGTATTAGATTTGCAGTCTCTGGTCATCTCCTGTAGTACGTTTCTCAGTGAGCAGTAATGATGTGTTGTAACCTCTAACAACCAATCAGTGATCGGTAAT